>CM061921.1:89891828-90111814 GCA_031002005.1 Vandiemenella viatica
GCTTGTACAGGCGGGTGAATCCCCTTCCACCCCGATCTCAAGACACGTGAGACACCCAGCAAAAACGCGTTCAAGAGACGCAAATTAAAACCCGCGTGACATGACTATCACATTAATTTACATGACGTTAATACTTAATTTTATATACCTGCCAATAATTTTAAGGATGTCTTGTAATTAATTAAATCTCATTACTTAATTAGTTAATAAATAGTAAGTATTATATCTAAAGTGTAAAAAACACAGTGTGAGGTTGCACCCCCCTTAAAGCAATCCTGCCGGCGCCCATGGAAATTACATCACACAGTTTATATAGGTATATACGAATAAACGTAATATAGGATAACATTTTTAACGTAAAAATTATTTACAAATAAATGTCCAGATCTTCAGTACTGGATTAGCCACGTAGCAAGAGTTAGCGAATGCTACGGGCCCCACACCATCCGGCGGGGGGGGGGATCCGCGCCTACTGGGGAACCTCCCCCTCAATCCAGATGGGCGACCTTTTTTTTAAAGCTCTACCACTGCCCCAGACGGAGAAAACCAAGGGCGGTAATTATGTGCTGAATAGTATGCCTCTTGGCACCACAGTCGCAGGCCGGTGATGATATTTTCCCCCATCTGTACAACAAGTCTGCACATCTGCCACAATTTGGTCTGAGTTCACACCCTGGCGGTTTGGTAGTAATTCAGGGTATTTTCTGGAGGGAAGGAGAACAATTGGCGTTCCATACTTCTCTCCATTACTCAGATAAGCTTATGGGCAGTCGCTGAGAGCAGAGTCGGTTTTTGTTGATGTCAGTATGGATTAGCAGAGAAGGGTTACCGGTGCTGTTTTTATATTCCCAGAGGAGTGCGTTTGCTAGTCGCAAATGTAATGGTGCTGTAATGGTGCTATGTGACTCAGTACAGGTAGACATTATGTTGGGGTATACCTGATTGTCCATGTTATAATGTGCATGGTCTGATTGGGTTGTGTATCGACGAGTCCCGTGTAGGCACAATACAGTCATACTGAAGCGTAAAACTCATCAATCGGGTAGAAATACGGAGTGTTGAGGCTAAGGAACCCCAAGTCGTTTCACTCAGCTTCTGCTGGATGTTATTTCTCATTATGATTTCGGCAGCTGTAAATGTCTCCTGGATGATACTAGACAAGTAATGAAGCAGGCACCAGACAATGCTCGAGATCTGGTATTTATTGCATCACAGTTTAAGGTGAAGGGTAATACTGGAAATCTCATGATAACGGCCATGTATTACTGAGACTTTCACTTTCACTTTTGAGTGTAGTGAAATACTTCTTCCACCAACCTATTTGAGTCGGAAGGACAGGAAAGATAAAATTAGAGAAATAAGGTGCTGGACTGATTCTTATATGAATTCTTTTTTCCCTCGTACCATTAGGGATTGGAATGCACAGCAAAGAGATTAGCTTTGGTGCTGAGCACCCTCTGACACCTACAATTTTGTGAATTGCAGAGTATATATGTAGATGTAGATATAGACTAGATTTCTGTGGTGATAAAAAAAAGTAGTGTATTAGCTGCTTACCGCAGTGGAAGCATGAACTACTACTATTATTGTTATTACTCCGCGATTCACTAAAATTTGGTGGTAGAAGGTGCATTGCACCTATCCTAATGTGCAATCTTTTATACATCGGAAGGGATATGGAAGGAGGTGCCCATGGGCTATTTATAGGAACCATCCCGGCATTCGCCTGGAGCAATCTAGGAAAACCCGAATCAGGATGGCCGGAGCGGTTTCCCGAGGCCTACTCCTGTCAGGTTCTAAGTTTCTCCCTCGATAGATGCTTCCTATTCCAAGTGCCGGATCTGAGGGGGTGGGGGGGAGGGAGGAAGGGCAAACCTGGACGGTGGCGACAACAATGGGTTTGGCCAACAATTGGGGCGGCTACACTCGGGGTCGGGATGGCAACAATGGGGGCGCCCAAATAATGATCGAAGGGGCGGCAATCTCACAGTTTTTGCCCCGGTTTGGAAAATTCATAGATCCACCACTGCCTATTCCATTCCCTAATCACTCGTGGAAAAATGAGTATAGAAAAGAATCGGTTCTGTCCCCGATTTCTCGTGACTTATTTTATCGGTCATTCCTAGATATGAATATTGGTGGTAGTAATATGTGTTTCCTATCAGCCTTAAATAGGGCTGTAGTGAATTTTTCAATTAGATTCTGCCAAGAGTAACGCCTTTGGTGTTCCAGATCTTCCCAACCTAATTTCTTCTGCATCGCACTTAGGCTTTCCTGTAAAATATATATGTCTGTTACGAATCAGGCTCTTCTTTGGACCTTCGTCAATGCTTCATTAACCCCTTTTGATGAAGATACAGATTTTAGGAAAAAACTAGAAACATATTCAGAGTTTAGAGGTGAGTATAGAATTATCATTTTTTTATGGGAACTGAATAGATACTATAGGAGACGTGTTAGTATATGAAAGGATGGCGTAAGTGCAGTGGAGTTGAAGTGGGTACTGTTCAAGGAGATAAGAATGGAAGAAGAAATGTTTATTCCAATACATGAAATAAAGATTAGTACGGAACCTACATACCGTAACAAGGAAGTTAGGAGGTTAAAGAGGCTGATAAGAAGAGAACATAGAGTTAAAAGACAGCAAGGCAGTAGGGAACACTTGAAACAAATAAACAAGGAATTAATAGCAGCAAAGATGGAAGCTCAAGATGGTTTTATAACGCTTATTGTGGGTGGCAGGGGAGCAGTGAATGATTCATCTAGAAATTTCTGTGGTTGTATCAGAAAACTGGGGTCAAGGGATGATATTCAGATAAGGATGTAGTAGAAGTTTCTGAAGATTTGAAAAAGGTAGAGGTATTATGTGACTTGTTTGATGAGGCCATTAGCAACTATGATTCAGGAATGGGAGGGTATAAATTAGAGGCGGCGCTTGTGAACACACATAGAAATGAGTAGAATAAAAAGTTTTAAATTCATCCTGAGTGTATTTTGAAGGAGCCAATAAAATTTAATATCGTAAAGGGGCCAGTGTAGATAATATTACCACAGATGTATAGATAGGGAAATGTGACCTTTCCCATTATATTGAGACGTTGTTGCTATTTGCCAGAGGAATGGGAAAGTGCGATAGCATAAGGTGCAGCAAAAATTCTTCGCTAATTTACGTGTAGGAAGGCAAGTATTTGGTTTGGGGAGAGGATACCAGTTGAGAAAGGCACTAGAGAGAGGGAAGTTTTGTTTCCCTCGTCTTCAGTAGTCATGAATAATGCGTTTTTTTTGCTGTGTTTGGATTTGTTTAAAAACGGTAATTCTGCTGTCACTGCCCAGCGTACTTTTGCAAATGCTTCCAGTTAGCTCTTCGTGCAACAGCTCCAGATAGAAAAAGTATAACCTCTTGGGTTTCAAATTTTATATAGATCGAGTGGTTTGTTTCTGCAGTCTCCAAAGAGACATGTTCACAAACAAGCTGCAGCCCTTCAGTTGTCTGATAGAAGTGTGTGTCGAATTTTGTATTAGGACTTGCAGTTTCATCTATACAAGATGGCTATTATTCACGAACTGTTACATGATTGGCAAATTTGTGTGCACATGAAAGAATCATTGAAAATGTGACAAATGATGCTGTTGTTTTCTTTAATGATTTATTGAATGATATTTAACAAGATACACAAAAGGTGAGGACAAATATAAGGAAAAATGTGCATATCATAAGATTGTACAACTTTATACCTCTAGATATAATGTTTTTATCCAATCAACTGCACTGATCTTAAATGATGTATCACGTTTTCACTTATCAGGATGTGTGAAAAAGCAAAATATTTCTTATTAGAGCGCATTAAGCCTTCGAAAAATCTATGAAAAACCTCTGCGTTTCACCATGATATCTTTTGGTGCGTAGCTAGTAGTGTCGGGATCTTGGGACCCTACTATTTTTGAAGAGAGAGGAGTGACTGATGGGAAAATTTTGAACGATATGTTCAAATGATTCACACTTTCATGGCACCAAGATTCATGTGCCACAGATTCAGCAGGATGGGACCACTGCTCACACAGCCAGGAGATCTCTCCAACTGCTGAGACAGCTGATCCCAGGGCAACCAACATCTTTATGTGGCATGCTCTCCAGACCTTACGCCATGTGAATTTATCCTTTGCGGGTTTTCTTATGGCTAAAGTTTACAAATAAAAACAGTACTATGGGAGCCCTATGACATGCGATTAAAGAAAAGATTGCTCATATTCCTAAAGAAATACTGATCAGACTGATAGAAAATTTACTAACACTCATTCGGCAGTGCTTTTATACTGAAGGACACTATCTGAGCAATTACTGATCAAGAATTAAACATGTAAC
Organism: Vandiemenella viatica; assembly: GCA_031002005.1. Classification (NCBI taxonomy): domain Eukaryota; kingdom Metazoa; phylum Arthropoda; class Insecta; order Orthoptera; family Morabidae; genus Vandiemenella; species Vandiemenella viatica. Next base: position 89,896,192 of record CM061921.1, read on the forward strand.
AACATCCCATTCTGTGTATTTCGTGGATGTTAATAAAATTTCTTTACTTTGTATCATATTTTTTATTTAAATTAGGAGGGAGTTTTGTCGCACATTATAGTACTGGTATATAATTAATTCTAGCACTTAAACTCGCACTACATGAAAATAAACTGTCGTAACAGACCATTGCAGAGAAATAATGTAATGATTTAAAACTAACAGATCCGCTAGCTAAAGATACGCTGCCCGATCACGTGTCACGTGTAGCGTAAGCATGATCAAGGAATTGAGCTCGGCTCAGGCACGTGACGGAAGGCTCCTCACATGCAAAAGATTCTAGAAGCATTGTAGAACATGCAGACATATCAGGTTAATGTACTGATCATGGGAGAAAGCAACGTGACTGACAGGTATATTTAGCGGTCATTTGGCCATACTCGTTCTTGCTTGCAGAGGGTACAGCCGAAACTATGCCACGCTGAAGACCGGAATACTATTGGAGAGCATCCACGTCCTAGACCAGTCAGCCAGCCGGAAATACTATAAGTGCATCACTGTACATCCTAGTCAAAGTGTTTGGAACTTTACCCCGTGGTAGCCTATCGATTGTACAGACCTTCCTCGTGGAAGAATAAATAGTTGATGCCACATACTGTTCTTAATTAATGACACAACCCGTGAACGTGAACTAGATATAGTCACAATAAGTAGCTTAACTTCAAGAGCCAGTTCCAGAGGCCTGGACCAGAGGTCGACGTCTGAGAATAATTTCTTCACCAAGTAAGTTCTAAAACTTGGAACGCCCACAGCCACTATCAGTGTTTAGCCACCCTGAAGCACTAATAGCTTGTCTAACTCCTAAACGACCCGCTACACTGTAAACAATACGTTATTGCGAACGGTGATCTTTTTATTAAATTTCAATTACACACAATGCGCAATTCAACACATAGCAGCAAGGTTATATACAATAGCAAAGAGCACTACGCAGTTTACACTATTGCCAGCCTCCGTGCGCTGCACTAATAATCTCTAAAATTCCTCCTCTCGGAAGAACATTCCGCAAGTTAGAGATTATGCCACCTGGACCCGATTCACTAGCTGACAGTGATGGGATTCGTGTCGCCTGTGACAAAGCGCCTCCGTGAAGATATCAGTGACGTTTTGTTCACCAGTGATATATCGAAGTTCCACTGTCCCATCCATCACCTTTTCCCTTAAAAACGTGATGCCTGATTGCAATGTGCTTTGTTCTGGATTTGTTATCATAGATTTTAGAATGTGAAATAGCCAACTATCATACCAAATCGTGGTTACACTGTCACTTATTTCCTGGAACTTTAAGGACTTCAAAAGTTCTTTTATCCAAAACACTTCCCTTGTACAAGCTGCTGGGGCCAAATATTCTGCCTCGATTGTGCTAAGTACAATAACTGTTTGTTTTTAACTTTTCTAGATGATTGGAGCACCTGTAAGGATGTAGTGACCCTGTCAACTGATTGACAAGAGAGGACAAGGTAAACATCTACAGGAGCCGTGGATAAGGGTCGAACGTAAGAGTTGACCATGGTTCTGATTTGAATATTCATCATAGGTCCCTACTACAATACCTGACACATTATATGGCTCAGTACATTCAGAAATTAATATAGGAATGGCGGTTAAATTACTGTAAAGGGCAGTTACATATTTACACATTTATTTACATGATCAACGACTGGTGGCATACGAGTATATTTACAGTGTTTCATTAGCTTTGAAACAAAACATTAGAGATAGGGCCTAGGACTAGGCGAGCATGTAACTGACGGGCGCCTCACAGCCCAAACAAAATGGAATATTCATAATCTCACCGAAGACTATGCCCACATGACAATGACCAAATGATTGACTCTCCGACTGTCCACACCCAGCTATCGCAATAGAGCCCATCTTTGTGTTAGACGTCTGGCATCATCTTCTAGTCTGCAACCAGCTGGTCTGTGGAGAGGAGTGCTTAAACGATATTAAAGGCTTTAAATGGACCTTTTCGCAGTAACACCACTGGAAATTCTATCAAAAAAAAAAAAAAAACTTGCTAAGCCAACACTTATAAAAGTATATAGTGTATGTATAAGTTCTTTACTAGTGCCCACATGAACTATAGTCCGATGCATAAAATGTGGTCTGATATTGCAATAACACAAATAATAGTTGCAGACTCGAGCCACTTCTGCATATTCCGGCATAGATACATTTATGGACAGAAAATAAGTAAAACATTGTTATCTCTTAAAATATGTAAAAATGTTAATAGTTAGTAATAAGTAAAATTTGTAAATTATGCAGCCAATAATCTTAAAATTGGAATTTGTTCAAACTTATACCATTGAAGATAACAAATACCGGCAGTAGATGTTAAACTAATCTAGTTCACCTGTGAAAACGAACAACCTACTAGCCAGATATTAAAGATTCCTTACTCCTGCAATTATATATATATATATATATATTATTGAAAACTAGTTCTCAAAACCAGTATTGGAGGTGGCCAGTCTCCCGATGGGCGGCCTTCTCGGTCACTTTGGCTGCCAGAGAGACTGAGAACGTGCGCAATTCCGGGAGATCTGGAATTCTGATTACCGTTCCGATACCAATGCTGGTAAATGCTTTCTTAGATGGTAGAGTAGTAGATAGTATTATTAGTTTAGTAATAGTAGCAGTGGTAGACGTACAAAGTGACATAGTGAAATAGTAAAAATTCAAACCATAAAGTGGACAGGAAACTGCAAACACTAAACAAAACTAGAAAACAGTAACAAATCAATTATGACAAAATGCGGCAAGTTTAGAAAGCTATAATATATGTTATCAGTGAAACAATCGTATGTATCGTGCCAACATGAAAAGACTGTACAGATATTTCCAAAACTATATGTAACAAAAATTGAAATTATTGATTGTTGAATTATCTGTTGAAGTATCAAATGTAAAACTGTTGTGTTAAATTAAGGCCTATTTTTGCTGTAAAAATGTATGCTAAAAAAATAACCCAAATATAATTCCATTGAATTAATGGTTTCTGTGAGGAAAGTTTTGGCCTAAGCTGCACAACACAAAATTTGCTGTCATGTGGTGAATACAACCATTCTAGCTCACTTCATGCTTCTTTCGTGTTTGTTACCTGATGAATATGCATTTGCTGGGCATCGCACACAGAAGTTGCGATCTTTGCATAAACTTTATTTGATACCATGTTTGATACATAACTGTTTTACAGTTGGATTTGTGTTGGTGGTCGGTTCTTCTTGACCTCGTTCCACAGCAGTCCATAAATCACTTTCCATCATTACCATTTTTGTTTGGTAACTCGATGATACATAATTTATTCCATTTAATTTGGTTATCGTCATTTACCGATGCTGACTTGTTGAATCGATTTAAACAACCAGTCTGCCGTAATTTTCACATTAAGAACTGTTAACAAAGTTTTTTAAATCGATGCTGCAAACTTTTTATGACTGCTCGTTGGATTTTACAATTTATAATACCGCTGTTCTGTACCTGAATCCGTAACCATTGTTGTTATTAATTTTAGCATGTGTGAACATGGAAATAAATTGTAAACAACACATTATTGCGAACAGCAATCTTTTTATCAAGTTTCACACACACAGTGCACAATACAATACACAGTACAGATGTTAAATACAATCACAAAGAGTACTTCCCATTTTACACTACTGCAGATCTCTGTGCACTGCACTAATAATTTCTACATAGTCCATAAAGTAGGAGTGGCAAACAGGATTGAAAGTTACAGGCCAATTATTTTGATGTCAGGGGTGGGTAAATTAATGATGAGAGTGATATGCAACCTCATCAGAAATGTTTGTGAGGTAAGAACCTGGTTTTCAAATTGAAGTGGTTTTAGATAAGGACATTCATGTGAATCTCAGTGGGCTATATGCAAGATATTTTGGATGAAATTGACAAAGAAGGACAATTTGATAGTGTAACACTAGAACTTTCTATGGCATTTGACAGCGAGAGCCATAAAATAGTGTTAAATAAGGTAAAAACCATTGGAATGGATGAAAATGTGACTTGCTGGGTAGAATTATTAAAAGTAGAAAGCCAATAGTTAGGGTAGGAAATGTAGTATTAAAAGTGAGAATGGGAGTGCTGAGAGGTAGTGTTCAACTGTTGTTCATGATAGTGCTAATGGTTTACAGTCAGAAGTTAGATTGTTTGCAAAGGACATAATTAGTATACAATAAAATCAAAACATGATAAGACTAAACTGCTGCAGGGTGACCTTGGGCTCGTCAACATGGAATAAAGATAAATGCCAAGAAGGGTAAGCTTATTTAGGTACAGAGATATAAACAACTTTTAGTTTTTTTAATGTAATCATAGGTTTTCCCTGCCTGAAGATCTCTCGGGCATGTGGCCGGATCAATTGATCGTTGTTCAACGAATTTTCGACAGTGTAACATGCCATCATCTTCGAGTTTTATGCCATTTAATTTGGTTTGGAACCCAACACTGAAGCAGCTCCGCAAACAGCAGAGCAAAGGCACCGTGCGTGACGAGGTGGCACTCAGACTGAAGACCACTGTTCGACGCGTGGGAGCGTACCACCCCCACCACCGCTACCGGAGCAGTGCGACGGGAGTGGAGGGGATGGTTCGAAGGGTATAATTACCGCCTCGCAGGTTATCCACTTGGGCCCGACATGCCCAGCATGGACACATCCGCTACACAACAAGGACAAATAAAATTAATCTGGAAGGCGATGCGCACAACTGTGCAAGAACTTCCCTACACCCTAGAAGAACTGAATTCTGGGTGATTATGTCTGGCCGGCCAACACGGCAGTCGTGTCCCGGACTGCGCTACTCACGCCGGTCAGCAAACACAACCTGAAGATGTTGGCACGTTACACTGTCAAAATTTCCTTGAACAACGATCAATTGATCCGGCCGCATGCCCGAAAGATCTTCAAGCATTTAGTTTTTTTATTATAGGGTGGGGAAGGAATTGCCTGTTGAAGACCTGAAGTGTAGGTAAATATCTTGGCATAATATTTGATAGTAAACTCACTGATTAGGTGGTAGGAAAAGTTTTCAAAATTTTCCTTTTGTCGGAGAGGGTGATGAGGGGATGTACTCGAGAAATGAGGGAATTAGTTTATAAAACTTTGGTCAGACCATTGCTTGAATATGGTGGTGCAATGTGTGATGCACATTTTGGGTATTAAATACAGGTCTTTGAAGGGGTGCAAAGAAGGGCAAACTAGATTTGTCTGTAGAATTTACTGCAGAAAACAATCACTACCGGTAAATGGTTTGATAAAGTAGATAGGTTAGGATTCATTGGAAGACAGGAGTGTCTACAAGGCACATATTGGTGATGAGGCCTAGAAAGGTATTGGTGGAAGAATTAAGAGTAGTGCATGGATCGAAATAGATGACCATGACCACAGGCTGGCACTGATTTCAGGCATAAGGAAGTTAGGAGTTGGGGATAAATTACCAAGGGAAGTGATGAATAATTTACCAAAGACTCTGAAAGAATCTAAAATTAAAATTCATAAGGGGCAAAGCGTAGGTGGGTACTAAAAACGGGGAAATTGGAGTGTAGGTAAATTGCCACCAGAGCATGCAACTTAAAACAAATTAAAAATTTAAACTAAATTTGAATTAAGTTGTATAATTGTTTTCAATAGCAGTAGCAATACATCCATTAAAATGACAAACTTAATTATAAGTGATAAAAGAGAGGAAAGAAATCATCATAGGCCAATTGATTAATCTTAAGAAGCATTATATTTGATGGGAAATGTTCAGCTCTACTTTTATTTGTTACTGCGTAGTGGTACCAGTTTCTGAAGTATTATATATTTTTTTTAAAAAAAGGAGAAAACTTTCTGGTAGTTAAAATGCGCACTTTTTTGGAGTTATTATGGAAAGTTAAAAAAATAATAATAATAATAATAAAAATCTTTCACATCACCTGTTTAAAGTCAATATTTTTCATTTGAAATATTAAGTAGTGCTAATTTCCAATTTATACAGGAAAATAAAATGGATGGCATATGAGAAGGTTATATTTACTATATTTAACAATCAAGAATTGATAATGGGTTCTACTGAACACATATTAAAAATGAAAACTAATACTGCCAAATTCACGATATGAAACTATTACTTACAGCTAATGTCAGATAAAATGTATCATTGAAGATGTACACATTATTTTAAATCTTCCTAAATAAATACTAAATCTGGGTTAGATCAAATGACAAAGACACATATACTAAAATTTCTTAATACTTTTACGAAGCACATTTCCTAATTTTAGCTACAACTATTAATACAGAAAGTTGCTACTTTGTGTAATGTGAGAGGAGAAACATCCAAGATGTATTCCACAAGAGATAAATCAATGAATGGCTATAATTTTAATACTCTGTTGGGCTAGCTGGGCAATTGGATTTTGATGGAGACGTTCATTGTCTTACAGCAAATAGTATTGGAAATGCTTCAGCATGACAAACTTTGTCAGCACATCCCTGCGCTATATTTCTTCAGTGAATGCACACAATATGGAAAGTTCCACAACCTCTTGCCATTTCAATAATGAGATGAAGTTTTTAATTGTAATGATGTTTATAGAAAGATTGTCACACATCACTGAAACAGAGGTGATCAGAAAAAGTAATCTGTTGTCATTTTTTTCTAATATTTTTTATAATAATTTTGCCATTGAAATCATGCAAAATTATGTTATGGTAATTAAAAAAAAGTATTAATGTAAATAAGGGGTTTTGTGGTTTGTGCTGTCTACATCAACATCAAAATATCATACATTACTCTGAATGGAAGCAGTACGGATATTTCTGCATCTACAAATTACTTTCTTGAAACTTATCCATGACCAAAAGCCATCTGAATCTTTCCTCAGCAGCTGCTGGAAAAGAGTTCTCAATCCTGATCTTTTGTTCGTTAGCAACAACATCAGCCAAATGTTCAAGACACAAGTCCTATCGCCGATACCCTCCACTCAACACAAGCCAATTATGTGCAGCGTACAGCAAATTACTACACCAATGACTGTACCTTTCAAAAGATGCTTCAATTTTAAAATGGCACAGTGGAGTCTTTTTAGAGAAATCGTTGATAAGGAAATATCACAAGTAGCTCCAGATCCACGTAGCGATGAACAGTTTGTAAAAATCATTCAAAAAGCTTCATGACAGTGCATCCCATGAGGCTGCAGAACAAACTACATCCCTGGACTGCAGTCCAGCGAAGCCAACTTGTACACTCAATACTGTTATCTGTTTGAGAGGAAGATCCATTTTCTGAAGCAACCAGAGAATCTGGGGAATTACTAATGTAAGCAATTAGAACATAGAAAAGAAAAACGTGGACTGACCTAATCGGTAACAGTCATATGACCCATAATAGCAAAAAAGCATGGACAACTCTTAAAAAACTCACACACGACCCTCGTAAAACCATGCAGCTATACAACATCACTCCTGATAATATTGGACACCAGCTAATTCTTAATAGCAAACCAGCCAGCAAAAGCAAGAACTGGACCACAGAAACCAAGATCATCCATGACACTGCTAGTGAAAATTACATGATTAGTGCCCCCTTCTCTTTTGAAGAAATAACAACCTGCTTTAAAGCCTTCCAAAACAGAAAAGCTGTAGGTGTTGACTGCATCCATGTTGAGCAGATCAAGCAGCTGGGGGAGAGAGGAGTAAAATGGATTCTCCCAATGTTCAATGAATGTTTACACAGTTGTAAGATTCCAAAACTCTGGAGGAAAGCTCGAGTTGTAGCACTACTAAAACCTGGTAAACCTCTAGATAATGCCAATAGCTACCGTCCGATATAACTCCTCAGCCACGTCTATAAACCTTTTGAGAGGATGCTTCTAAAACGCCTCTCACCTGTTATTGAAGACAAACTGATACCTCAACAAGCCGCATTCATAGCAGCCTGCTCCTGCTCAGACCAAGTCCTACACCTAACACAATATATTGAAGATGGCTTCGAAAAGGGTTTAGTTACTGGAGTAGTCTTCATTTACCTGACAGCAGCCTATAATATGATCAGCATAAAAAAACTCCTTTCTAAAGTTTACAACATGACCAGGGATTTCGGTTACATAAAAATAGTCTACAAACTTTGCAATAGGCAATTCTACGTCAGCTTTCAGAAATCAAAAAGCAGTCCACTCAAACCAAAAAATGGACTACGTCAAGGAAGTGTATTTGCGCCAGATTTATTTAATATCTACACCAATGATCAACCCCTGGACAACCATTGTATGTCCTTTATCTACACTGATGATCTTGCCCTAGCTGCTCAACATGTGACTTTTGAGGCCATTGAGGGTAGACTTACAACAGCTCTTGAATCCCTTGGAGCCTACTACAAGCAGAATGACCTCAAGGAAAAAAAAAAAAACAAAAAAAAAAAAAAAAAAAACTGAAGTCTGTGCATTTCACTTGCACAATAAATGCACTAAGCGAAAGCTGAATGTGACCTGGAATGGATCAACTGTGTTGTACAGTGAAAATCCAAAATACCTGGGTATAACTCATGACAGAGGTCTCACTTTTAAGAGCCACTGTCCTAATGTCAAGATGAAAGTATCAGCACGCAACAACATCTTAAGCAAGTTGACTGGATTTAGTTGGGGAGCTAACCCAAGCATCATCCAGGCCTCTTCCTTAGAATTATGCTTCTCCGCAGCAGAGTATGCATGTCCTGTGTGGCAAAAATCCAGCCATGCTAAGACAGTAGACGTTGCGCTACACAGAACATTCCAGCTCATCACAGGTTGTCTCAGATCATCGCCTGTGAGCAAAGTGGAGATATTAGCTGCCATCACCCCTGGAGATATGCGCCAGGAAGTTGCCACCAGCGTGGCAAGGCTTAAAGTGAATGAAGACGTCTGACACCCCCTACATGGCTATACACCAGCGCCATCGAGACCAAAGTCCTGTTCAAGCTTCATGTGAAATTCAAAGCCACCAACTGGAGCTCCAAGCAATGAAAGAATACTGGCTTGGGAGAAGAGATTACAACAAGGGTTCGAGTGGATCAAGCCAAAAGAGGGTCTACCACCTGGGTCTGAACAAACATGGCCCATATGGAACTCTCTAAACAGGCTTCGAGTTGGAGTTGGCTGCTGCAAAGATACACTTGCCACTTGGGGATACCTGGGAGAACAGCCAGATACCACATGTTTGTGTGGGGAGAGAGAAACCATGGTACATTTGCTGTCTTGTCCACAAACTGGAATAAATGTATATCAATTTGACCTCCAATCCGCTACTGACAAAGCCATTGCATTGGCAGAAAAACTACCACATATTTGATGCTGTCATTGACACGAGAATAAGGAGAAGAAGGAGATCTAATAATTACTGATGATTACCAGCATAGCATCCCATGTCGAAGGGAGATCAAAATGGATCTTCTTATACTACTGTTTTTGATAATCACAGTCTAATTATACTAGAGAGGAAAATTTTCTTAGGAGGTTATTGGATCTCTCAGAAATGAATGTTGATTATTTACATCTTGTAGACCTAGTTTGTTTATAACTTAATCCTATAAACCACCAAGCCTACCCCAATTGACTCAACTGGTTGCGGCACTGTGATGGTGTTAGGGTTAGCTGGAAGAAATGTTTATCATCAGGATTGGCAGGGCATGAGAGGTAGTAGTGCACAATTCCTAATCACAAAATTGTGCACCAAAGTCCTGGGTTAAATCCCATACGTCTGTGCAGTGCATATGAAGTGAAGGCATATGGCACTGTTTGTGGTAATATGTCCATTGGATTGGAATGTTAAGCCCAGGGGCCCCTGTGGTGACTTTTGTAAGAGTAGGCTTGAATAGGACAGCACCAGGTTTCACTCTTTACCTTCATATCTCATTTCACACAATACAAACATATTATTCTAAACACATACACTATCACCTGCAACAACAAATACGAACACTTACTTGGGAAGGCAATGGAAAACCACTACAGTTCATCTTCCTAAGAAAATTTACATGGAAGAAATACATCCTCCATGGTAACCAACTTAAGAACAGAAATGGATGTGGCATCCATAAGATAAGATGAACCACCTACTTCTAGTTAAAACAATCTGTACCCGGCCTACAAACAGGTAGGCAATGGTGATTGACTATTGAGTTTCACAAACTATTGATCCCTGAAAGTTCCAAACTGTGCCTTCTAATTGCGACTTAACCCATTCTGTTGTCAATGACTATGAAATTTTGGGTGTTACTGTCATTGTCTGAATGCCTATTCTGTGATGGGACAGTTAAAATATTAGAGTCGGAGCACATAGTTTCATAAAATATATTGAGTTGTTGTGAAGTGGTTAAAATCATATCTTACAAGTTTAAGAATTAGATAAAATTTTAAGGGGACTAGTTTCACTCAATCTGTCAAGGTGTAGTAGTTTTTAGAAAGTTTTAGGAAAAGTTTAATAATTTTCATACACATTTTGAGACATGGCATGGTATTGCACAATACATATAGGCTTCGATTTAAGGATGAAGCAAAACTGAAATAAAATTATTTAATATTTAATTAAAATTGCAATAGAGCGTGCAGCCCGGTGGCAATTTCCCCACATACCCATCTTCCCCCTTTCCTGCACCCACCTACATTTTCTCTCTATTTATTTTAAGTATTAATACTTTTATCTTTTTGGTAACTTATTTCAATCTCTGGCACCCTTACCTAATAAAGAGAATCTTTGTTCGCCCTTCTGCTTGAAATCAAGTACCAGCTTGTAGTCATGGTCATCTTTTCCCTTCCATGCACTACTTTTCATTCTTAAACCAATATCTTACCATGTCTCATCACCAATATATAACTTGTACACTCCTATGATCCTCTTCACCCTTCTCCTGTCTTCCAACGAAACCCATTCCTGCTCTTTTATCACATCTGTTACTGATTGCGTTCTGCGGTAATTTCCAGAAACAAAACTAGCAGCCCTTTTTTGCACCTCTCCAACTCCTGTATTTGATACTCAAAATGTGGGTTCCATACTACACTACCATACTCAAGCAATGGTCTGACGAAAGTATTGTAACCCAATTCCTTTACTTCTCTCATAAATCCCCACATCACTCTCTCAAACAAGTGCAGAATTTTGAAACCTTTTCCTACTACCTGTCCAATGTGTCCTGTCCAGTTAAGTTTGTTATCAAATTAATGCCAAGTCTTCAACAAGCAATTCTTTTCCCACCTTATAATCATAATCAACATTTAGTTATTTTATTTGTGTATCTAATAAGCTGACTCTTTTTTGCATTTATCTTCATCCCATGTTTACCAACTCAACTAGATATCCTGTCCAGATCATCCTGCAGTTGTTTACTGACCTCTACAGTTTTGATCCTTTCATATAGCATTATGTCATCTGCAAACAATCTAATTTCTGATAGTAAACAATCATTGCAATTATCCACTACAATAATGAACAGCAATGGTCCCAATATGCTACCCTGTGCACTCACATTTTTTACTTCCACTTCTTTTGAAAATGCTTTCTGTATTCTACCTTTTAAAAAATCTTCTACCCAGCGAATCACTTTCTCATCCACTCCAATAGTTTTTACCTTATTTACCTTATTCTGTCAAAAGCCTTTGAAAGAATAATTTTTAAGTAATATTCTGAATAAATAGGAAGCTACATAAAACTGGGATTCATGGGAAAATATACAATGAAGAGCCAAAGAAACTGGTACACCTGTCTAACGTCTTGTAGGGCCCCCACAAGCATGCAGAAGTGCCGCAACATGATGTGGCATGGACTTGACTAATGTCGGAATTAGTGCTGGAGGGAATTGACACAATGTATCCTACCGAGCGTGGTGGGTGAACGGTTAACGTTCTGGCCTCGCATTCGGGAGGACGCGGTTTTGAATCCCCATCCAAGCATCCAGATTTGGGCTTTCCATGGTTTCCCAAAATCACTCCATGTACATGCCGGGATGCTTCCTTCAAAAAGGCCATGGCCGAATTCCTTCCCATTCCTTGTCCCCAGTCCCTTAGCCATCGATGAGGTGTAAAGCCATAGTAAAAAAAACATGTATCCTGCAGGATGTCCATAAATCTGTAAGACTATGAGGGGGTGGAGATCTCTTCTGAACGGCACTTTGCAAGGCATCCCAGATAAGCTCATTAATGTTCATGTCTGGGGAGTTTGATGGCCAGCAGAGGTGTTTAAACTCAGAAGAGTGTTCCTGGAGGCACTCTGTAGCAATTCTGGACATGTGGGGTATTGCATTGTCCTGCTGAAATTGCCCAAGTCCATTGGAATGCACAATGGACATGAATGGATGCAGCTGAACAGCCAGGATGCGTACATACGTGTATCTGGACGTATCAGTGGTCCCAAGTCACTCCAACTGCACACACCCCACACCATTACAGTGCATCCACCAGCTTGAAGATTCCCCTGCTGAGATGCAGGGTCCATGAATTCATGAGGTTGTCTCCATACCCGTACACATCCATCCACTTGATACAATTGGAAATGAGGCTCGTTAGACCAGGCTACATGTTTACAATCATCAACAGTCCAATGTTGGTGTTGACGGGCCCAGGTGAGATGTAAAGCTTTGTGTCATGCACTCAGCAAGGGTACATGAGTGGGCCTTCGGCTCTGGTAGCCCATATCGATGATGTTTCATTGAATGGCTCACACGCTGACACTTGTTGATGGCCCAGCATTGAAATCCGCAGCAACTTGCGGAAAGGTTGCACTTCTGTAACGTTGAATGGTTCTCTTTAGTCTTTGTTGATCCCGTTCTTGCAGGATCTTGAAATGGTCGTCCGGGAAAATCCACCCCTCATCACTACCTTGGAGATGCTGTGTTCCATCTCTCATGTGCTGACTATAACACCCTGTTCAAACTCGCTTAAATTGTGATAAACTACGATTCTAGCAGCAGTAAGCAATCTAACGCCTGCGCCAGACACCTGTTGTCTTATATGGGCGTTGCCAACCGCAGCTCCATACTCTGAGTGTTTACATATCTCTGTTTGCATACGCAAGCCTGTACCAGTTTCTTTGGCTCTTCAGTGTAGCTAGATTGCATATATTAGGTAGTCAAAGATGTAAGGGATGTTCAAAGTTAGAACCACTACTAGGAAAGTATAGTTAATAGATTATGTTTTTTGGGACAATATTCTTACTTTTTATAATCAAATCAAGTTATGAGAATGAAAATATATAGTTTTAAATGGCCAGTGTCTGCTTTGAGGAGGATAGCTACTACTTTACTGCTAAGATAGGCTGGATAAATATTTGAATAAGGAAGGCATTTGAAGTGAAAGTAGGAAATTAACCCTACATTAATTAATAGATTTGGATAGAAAAGGAGTATTAGGCTTTAAGAAGGGACATTGAGTTTTTTTTAGCACTTTGTAGGGAGAAGGGGGAAAGCAGAAGTTTATAGCTATTGATTTTTGATGAGTTATTTACTGCTAAGTAGGATAGAAGGAGGTTTTTGACTGCCCAGTTTAAATGGGGATGATTGACGAGTTTGGAACATATCTTGCCAACTCTTATAAAAGAATGATGCAATGAACAACAGTCAAATTCACTCAGAATTCTGGTAGATCATGGATGCCACTGGAGAAGAGACAACATGACTGCTGAAGTTACCAACTCTGTTGCTTCTAAGGACACACGCATTTCTTTAGAAATATTTCCCGAGGAACTGGATATCAGTATCAGACATAACGGACACTTTCTGTAAATTATCCTTTAAATTTATTATGCATGAAGACTAGTACATTACTTACCGACTGCAAAACCTGAAACATTTTTTTTTCTGGCAGAAAAGAAAGCAGGAAGATAATACAAAACACGACATTCCATTTGTATTTGCGTTTTAACTGCAGATCTCAAAATACTTAATTTGCTGGTACTTCTTGAAACATCATTGTAAATAAATGGTTAATCTTGATTATCAATTTAACTCAAGTAACAACAACTGGTGTTAAAATAAACTGGTCTAGTCTCAAATACAGTGCTTCAGGTGATTTTTAAAGTTTTCTGCATATCAGTATTGTGTCGAGCAAAACCAAGATAAACTCTAATTACTTTCTTTTATTTAAGCTTCTCTCAATGGGAGATTGTGGAACACAATTCTTCTACTCACCATTTCATAATACACTAATGTTTGTGAAAATTATAACACCCAGAAGGAATGGTCTGAATCAATCCAAAATCGGAGGTTGAGTACAACAGTGGAGCCACAGAGAGTGATCAAGATTGCAGTGAGATAACATGCACACAGGCCCGACAGCACCCTTTTTTGTAGGACCACACAGGTCAGTGTTGCACCATGCTCAATCTGAGCAGAGATGTCAAACATAGTGGAAACATGCAAGAAGTGCTCGTATGCCTCGTCAATATCAAAGGATGCACTATCAGCATGTGATCAAGTTCAACTGTAACAGGATGATTGGTCTCCAGGAAAAGGGTTTGTTGTACCACGACATGATGGCTTGTACAGGGCATGCTGCTATGATAGTGATGCATTTGTGGAACTAATGGCAAAAACACAATGTGACCACACCATGGAATAACTATCCATATGCCATAACTGACAGAACAGCTCCAGCCTCAGTGTCGATTCAATATTTGAACACTGCAACGTGTCGACATCAATATAGTAATGCTGTCTTCTGAGGGTTGCACTGGTGGCACACCGGCCATTGTGTTGGCTTACATTGACCAGAAGCCACCAATGCCTCAGATTGCAATGAGCATGTGAACTCTATCAAAGGTGTGCCGAGTTGCAAAATATAATGTTTTCACATGAATCCCACTTTGACTTGCCCAACTGTGATGGTTGCTTATGTATTAGATGGTATCTTGATGAAAGCAGTCAGGCAGACTGCATTGCTGTACAGCATAGCAGACACATACCAAGTATGATGGTTTGGCGCACCATTGGATATATCTCGCTCCATCTTGGGGGCAATATAAACAGCAACTGCTATATCAGGGAGATTTCAGAGCTCGAGCCACTGCCTTTTCTACAGGCAGTTCCACATGCCATATTCCAACAGGACAATGCCTGGCCACATTTGGTGAGGAATATGCAAGTCGTCTTTGAAGAATGACCGGTACTACTGCTTACCTGTCCTGAATGTTCATCTGACATGTCACCACTTGTCCATCAGGTCTAGGATATAGTGTATCAGAAAATTTTTCATTCTGGTCTTCCTCCAACCTATGTTGATGCATTGTGGAAGTGTCTACAAACCATGTGACACTGTCCTCCACAGCAGCCTATTTGGGCTCTTTGATTTCATACCACAACGTATAGTCTCTGATTGCAATATGTGGCGGCTTTATACTCTACTGAATTCTCATGGTCAAAGTGCATGTACAGTTCTGTAATTCTAATCATTTGTGTATTATCACATCCTTAATCTGTGGAATAAATTTTATTGTAATCACATGGCACCTTATGGTGTTGCAATTTTTGTAAACCCTGTTGCATTTAAACATTAAAAAAAATGGCCATTATATGTGAAAGAAGTAAATAAAATATAGTGTTAAGGATGCTAAGCCATCATTTTATGTGATGAAATTTTACTCAAGAATTATTTTTTTTTTTTTAACTTTTTATTCATCATTTGGGATGGAACTTATGCCTAGTGGCAATTTTCCTACTCGCAAACCTGTGATTCATGCATATTAAGTTAAAATACTTTACAGTCTGATGTATATTGTTCATCACCTTCCTAGATTAACAATATATATCAGACTGTCATCACCTTCCTAGATTCAAACCAGTTCTCCAAACTGTGCAAACCTACAGAACATCTCGGACAAACCATGTGTAGGAAAAAAATTGTTTCTGGGGACGTTGGTTTCTGACGATGTTTTAATGTTGATAGTCCTGATGTTCATAATCTCAATTCTTTCCTATACTTTGTTCTCTACAATATTTAATTTAATTAGACCGGTCGCCAACCTATATGGTTTTAATAATGGGATTTTCCAATGAAGGGTAATATCAAAAGTCTGTTCTCAACACAGATTTTAAAGTCCAGTATTTTATGGTTCAAAGTTCAAAGACATCTTTACTCTGACAACAGGAATTGTTACTAGAAAGACTTCGTTCCGGAAATTGCAGATTAATGCCACGATAATTATCTACATGCCATTCAGACACAATAAAAGTTCACTCCACTTGAATTCTCAAACGAAATCATACTAGTTGACAAATTTAAATTATGGAAAAGAAGTTTGTTAAGTCCAAGATCCGTTTCAAGATTATAGTTGCGGTCTACGAATATTCCAAGTCCGGTTATTCTTGATTGGTCTACGCTACACTGCGCCACACGACACCGAACCTGTGCAACACCGCTTGTCCTTGACCGCACCGCCTGCCCACACTTCACACGCTCACCCTATAACCTGTTTGAGACTAATGCGACTAATGCCCCCGACGTCACACCTATGTTTTCTTATATAGACTCCCCCAACCCTGATGGAATTTTCCACTCCATCTGGCATCCTCTCTCTCTATACGCTCTCTCTCTTACTGGGTCGGATCACAAAGGCTTTCCCCTCAAGTTTTTCAGATTTTCATAAAACTTTGTAATAATGTAGAGTTCATCATCCTAAGCATTTTCTATCTTTATAAAATTTTTCATATCTGCTCTTCTATTGTTGTTATTAATTTTTGAAGTTCAATAAACCTATTTTCCAGATCTAGAGTCCCAACTATTTGTTCTAGCCTGTTTGTTCTAATCTTCAGAAATTTTACATATTTTGACGATTAATTTGGTGTATCTCACTCTCTTCTAAAGATCTTTCATTAAAAAGATATCGTCTCTAAAAGTTTTCATCCCTTCTTGGCGGCCATCATTGAATCCAGATTAAATACTTCGAAATTAAATATCTTATATTGAGAGTGCATTGTATTGATAAAACTTTCCGCCAAACTTACTTAAAAAAATTGCGCTTTCATAAAAATAGGGTGCCTCCCAGATGTTTTGTCTAGTCTTTTTTTTCCTTTCTTGACATTTATTTCTACCCACGCTCGACTGTATGTTTAGCTTCGATGCGTTAACTGCTTTCGCTTTGAAATGACTTTTAAAATACTTTCACTCAACGATCTCAAACTGCTGTCATCATCTTTCCACAAGAAGGCCTTTAATCTGACGTAATTTTCTTTTGACTACTTATTTTATTCTCAACTTCCCATTATTTCCTTTATTGAAAAAGTACCTTAAAACTCGTTATATTTACTCTAAATTCCGTTTGAGACCATGTTTTGTACTTCTAAACCAAGATTCGATACTTTCATCCTGGTATCTTAATTCATTTACTATCATTCTTTCATACCTCTACAAACATACTTGCGGTTGCGCCATCACTGGTACACAGCATCTCTGTACTGATTTTAAGATTGGGCATAAGTTCTTTCAGAAAATTCGTACAATATTGAGACTACTACCAATGTGATTATTACATTATCTTCTTGTAAGCTACCTTACTCTTGGTATTTTCAATAGTTAGTTTAAAAACCAACGAAATTTGGGGGTTAACATTGACACAAGATACTGCAGCCTAAAATCTAATCAACAACACATCAAAGCGAGAAAAGTAAATAAACAGGACATAATAATAATAAATAAACAGTTTCCAGTAAAACAGCACTTGTAAACTTACCTAAATGAGCGTAATCCATAAGCATCCAAAATTGCAAGTAAACAGATTGGTTTAAGCAACCATATCACTAATATTCCACACATCTTGTCACTGTTAAGTACTTTTATAATAATAATTTCACCATTTTATATTAAATTCACTAATAACTCGCAGTTTCAAATAGATTTAAAGCAGTAAATATGACTTTTAAACCAATCTTCCATGTGCTAACTTCAATAAAATGTTTCAATCCAGTCAAGTAATTTCAGAGCTTTAAAAGTAGATTTAACAACACTAAATAACAGGCAGATTAATATTCTTTAAGTTTCCAATAGCTATCAATCGTTTAATAAAAGATATGAATAAGTTGAAAATCGTAATCCTATGACGCAGAATTTTGATCTGGCAAACATATTTCAGGAGCTAAAAACTTTTGTAAAGCACTTAAATAAAATAGAGGAAGACTTTAAAAATAGTATTAGGCCGAAATAAGTTGTAAATAAAAAGTGAACAAAATTGAGTAATGCTGCAAAACTACCAAACTTTAGAAATTCCCTAACTTTTGATACACTTAACCGATTTGAAAGATTTTTACCTTTTTGAAATCAGCAGGACCACAAGAACAGTTTGGTAATAGTTTAAACTTGATATTCGGAAAATCAGCAAGGTCACTTTCCGGAAGTGATGATTTGCATTTTCAAAGTCGGCTAGCTTTCCTATTACGCCAATTTGAAAAATAGTTTACACCGGTTTGAAAGCACTGAGAGGAAAAGTACACATAACACAACACTTGTTGAAACACACTCTACATCTTGTGATTTTCTGGAAGCCCTCAGCTTAAATAAAAAGTATAACACCTGTTGACTCTTGCGGTTTTTTGTATTTTTCAATATAGGAAGGTCCGGACACTGGCCTCCTGGCAGAATTCGAAAGTCTCTGGTCGGGTTAACACGTATAGTGTTAAACGAAATTCGGCGCTCTCGGCGCGTGGGCATTCATGGGTAACCGGAAACCGTGATGGCGGGTGTGTCAGGGAGACCATCTTTAGAAAACTGAACTCTTGTTAGGCATGTGATACTTCAATAGGAGAACTTTATTTTTCAACCGGGGTTTGGCGAGTCTGTTCTGCTTCATTACTTGTGATCTTACGTGTGACGCTTAGTCTGATGCCTTAGCTAACTGACATTTCCTGTACTTTGTGAAATTTTCAGAATATATATTTTTCGTGACATAGACTTCAACAACTTTCATTTCTAAATTAGTACCCTCCTTACATAGCGTTAATTATGTAAGTGGCGGCTGTATTTATAATACAGTTAGCAATTTTCCGAAGGTAACTCACGGTTTTAGAACATTTCTCGACTTTTCATAGTATTTGAAAGAACTCCAGTTTAGGTGTACAAGCCGATATGTACCCCAGTATGGGTTTGGATCCTAACATTCTACACCTGATAGTGTTTCTTTTGGGGGAAATATCACTTTGGGTAACCTACTAAAACCGATACCAAACATCGTTCCTTCTCGTTTTCTCAGTTGCCAATAAGGCCAACTATGTTACACATGTACTAAGGATGAAGGTGGACCAGATCCCATGAAAAATTCTCAAATACTGTCCAAGAGGTAAGAGAGATGTAGGAAGACCACCAAGAAGATGGATTGAGACTGTAACAGGCCACCAGACCTAACACTGGATAGTCAGAAGAAAAAGACCTTCCTAGATAGTGTTTTGGTCTCCATTATAAACAAAGGAAAATTTCCTAATCCTTGAAATCAAGTGCCAATTTATGGCCATGTTCCTCTCTTCCATCCCACATACTGATACTAAATCATTATTGTATTTAATATTTACCCAGGCCTCACACCAGTATATAGCTTGTGAGTGTCCAATACTATCTCCATCAGCAAGGCCTTCTAGATGGTAAGTGTAAGTTTTTTCCTGTCCTTAATATGATTACACTACCAAGGAGCCATCCAGTTTCATGTATCAAAATTTATAGCTGTATATTTTTACCAAGTGAAAAATAATTGCATAAGAACTATTCCACTTAGCTTTCACCAAATAAAAACTTTGCCTCTAGCAAAAGGGGTGGAATAAATGTTGCTAATGTATTCTTTACTGTTCTAATAATCAAACAGTACTATTAACACAAAAAAAATCCATTGAATTGGTCTTTAAAATGTCCAGTGCTAGATAACTATTATCTTACAAGGTTCACAGCTTACTGTAAGACATTTTTGTAAGTACATGTAATTAAATCAAACTTCAAAATGATGAAAAATAGAGTGATTAAGTCCCTGTTCATCTCAACAATATAACATAACCTGACATTAGAAATTTGACTTGGACAAACGATGCTTAATAAAAATCTCATTAAGATGCAAATAAAAGCTGTCAACTCCAGAATTGTTTAAAAATGAAAAAAAAAACAAAAAAACAGGCAGTTAGAAAATAAAATATTTGAAAGCAGTGATTCTTGAGCTATACTATATGTTAGATAGTTCAGTTGTCTTCAGCTATTAGTGTCTGCCTTTTTACTTTATTCATCTCAAGAAATGAAACCCTGTCTCTAAAGACCTCGCCGTTGAGAGACGTAAAGCATTTAAAAAAAAAAAAAAAAAAAAAATTATGAAACATGGCCAATCCTTTCTTCCCCCCCCCCCTTTTTCAGTTCAAGTAAATGTTGTATTGCAAGTTAGTAAAAGGGGGGATGGGGTGATTTCTTTCAATCTGATTAGTGAAACAGGATTTAAAATGGGTTAAAAACTTGGTTCTATATTCACTCCTGTTCATGGAAGTGTGGCAATTGTCTCTCCATGTCCACATTTTTTTTTTGGTGTAGCTGGTTACAAATGCAGTAAACTTACATTAAAAATTCTTTTTTGAGGAATTTCAGAATTATAGGTCCTAGTGTTTCATGTTAACAGGTATGGGGATTAAAATTACAGCTTTAAGGATTATTTGTTTCTATTACTTAGAAAACTTGAAAACCTATCATTGAATTTTAATGATTGCATATGTTAAATAGATTTTGTCAATCACATTATTATTATCTATTTACAAAAATAATTTTTCTTACAGTTTTTAAATATGAGCTAAAGTGCTGCTACATACACCTATAGCTATAATCAGCAAATAATTTGTTTGCCTAGGTCGAGAAGAATTGCTGTAAGGGCCAATCTTTGCTGCATAACCAATCACGTGTGCCACATAATTTTGCTCGTGTGATGTATGAAACAGATGTGCCATTGGACCTGTAAGAAAATTACATTATAAACTAAACATTAGAGATATTTTAATTCTAAACATATACAATGTGTCACAAGTGCCCACATTCTAATAGGGTTAAGGATTGGAGATGAAAACCATTGTTTACCATAGCAGAAGGTGCAATAGTCGAGCCATCAAGTTTTTTGGCCAAAGCCATTTCTTCAATAAGGAAAGTCTTTATGTACTGCAATGCAGAAAGCCCTTGCCTGATTTTTTATGTACTACTGGAAGTTATAATTTTAAGGATAGAGAAAAATACTATTACAGTAACACTGTTATTTCCATCCTCTTTACCAAAAATGTCATTCTGAAACTGCAAAAGCTATTAACAGTAAGTACTGATCATTTTATTAATTTATTTGATTAATTAATTTTCTGTTCTATTAATAATATTAACTTTTGTATTTAATAGTTGCAACATACTGTTTCAAACTTTGATAAATTGTTTACAATAAAAAACCTTTATATTGAACAAAAGTAATAAATAAATATACTTAATAATTAAACAATATGAACTGGTGTATCTAAAGATTAGTTGGAAAAAAGTAAACAAACATATAATAAAGATGACATGGAAAGAGAAATATAGAGTCTGGGGCAGAGTTCTTGATGAAGGGGATGACTGAATTTCCAAATTTCATGCCAAGTGCAAATTTAATAGTTCACTACGGTAATATCACTTACAACAGCTACAAGTAATCAGTTCTTCTCAGAGCCAAAGTTTCTGACAATATTGATAAATATTGAAAGTTTTACTTCTAAATATCAGTTTCACTGATGCACCTATGATAAAAATTCAACTGCTATATTTTATGCATCCAAGAGATGCACTGTGATGACAACCACATGAAACCTGAGGTTGAAGGAATGATCCTCTTATAGAGAGTTCTCATCCAAAATATGGCAGTGCTAAATCAAATATAGTTATTGACAGATTCTGAAGCCAACATTCTTACAGTGGAAACAGACAAACCACCACCAACCGACTTCCAGATCAACCCACCGAAGAACCAACCAAACAGGATTGATATTGGAGACTTCAGCATTCATCATATTGACTAGGGCTACTTACAGAGTAATACTAATGGCTTGGCAGCAGGACTCTGGGCAGAGACCAACAACATGAGTTGTTCCACAATCTAAAGCAATCTGAATCTTTCTTCAGTACCTGTTGGGAAAGAAGTTATAATCCTGACTTCTTGTTCACCAGTAACCACATCAGTCAAATATCAAGAAACAAGTTCGTCTTCGACACTCTCTACTCAACATAAACCCATTACGTGCAAAGTGGCGCAAGATATTACACCATTTACTGTACCTTTCAGGAGATGCTTCAATTTTAAAAGGGTACAATGGAGTCTCTTTAGAGATATTGTTGATAAGCAAGTATCACAATTAGAACCACATCCACATAATGATGAGCAGTTTAAAAAGAAATATACAAAAAGCTTCACGCTAGTGCATCCTGCAAGGTTGCTGGATGGACTAAATCCCTGGACTGTAGTCAAGTTCAGCCGACTTGTACAAACAATACTGTCACCTGGTTGAGGAAGACTCATTCTCCTAAACAACCAAAGAATGTGGGGAATTACTAATGCAAGTTATTGGAAAATTCAGAAGAAAAACATGGACTGACCTAATCAGCAACACTGATTTGACACACAATAGCAAAAAAGCCTGGTAACTTAAAAAAAACTATCATATAACCCTTGTCAAGTTATACAGTTACAAAATATTACTCCTGATAATATTGCCTACCAGTTATTACTCAACAGTAAATCAGCCAGCAGAAGCAAGAACTGGATCACAGAAACCAAGATCATCAGAGACCCTATCAGCAAAATAAGAGATAACAGCCTGCATTAAATACCACGAGAATGACAAAGCTACAGGAGCTGACAACATCCACATAGAGCAGATCAAGGTGAGAGAGGAGTAAAATGGCTTCTTTAGCTGTTTAATGGGCGTTTACACAGCTGTAAGATTCCAAAGCTCTGGAGAAAAGCCCAAGCACTACTAAAGCCTGGAAAACCACTAGACAATGCCAAGAGTTGCCTGATATCACTCCTCAGTCATGTCTACAAACTTAAAAGAAAATGCTTCCAAAATGCCTTTCCCCAGTTATTAAGGATAAACTGGTACCTCAACAAGCCAGATTCGGAATAGCCCACTCCTGCACAGACCAAGTATTACATTTAACGCAACACATTGAATATAGCTTTGAGAAGAGTCTAGTTACTAGAGTAATCTTTGTTGACTTGACAGCAGCTTAAAACAAAATCAGCATATAGAAACTTCTTACTACAGTATACAACATGACATGGGATATCAATTTCACAAAAATAGTTTATGAACATCTCAGCAATGGATAGTTCTTTGTCAACTTTCAGAATGCTAAAAGCCGTTGTAATGCTACTGTGGGAATTATAAATATTTTAAGTTTGTGAGTGTATGATATTGTAGGGGGGATGAAAAATGTTGCAGCAGTCTCAATTAGTGTATCGGGAGTTGGTCATGAGAGTACGTATGGGTTGGATGTGTTAAGGTGACACAGGTAGTGCACAAGTTCATTGTGAATTGTAATACACTAGAATCATTGCATAATGACAGAAATTTAATAGAAACAGTGTGGAGAGAGAGGATATGTTGTGTGCATGATAGTGGACAGCACTAGGACCGAATTGCGAGTGAATATAACTTTCAACTGATGGAATTGCTGCATCTGCAAGTGTGGAACAGAACTGTACTTTAATGACTGTTCATGTGAATTTTTATTGGGGCTATAACTCACTTTCCTCAATCCTTTTCAGGAAACTAGCAACTTCAGTGAAGAAGTTTTAAAAGTGTCTGGAGGCTAGTGCTGGTGAATATATGTTGAGTTTAATAAGACTTTTGTGACCGGGTCTATAGAATCTGCAAATGTGAAAAAGCTGAGACAGCTATACTAGTAGCAGCACGTAATAGCATATCAAACATTAATTTTAAATTAAGCCCCAACACCCATTAGTGGCCTTCCTTGAGATAATGTTCTTGCCCCAACTTTGTTTAGTATCTACACCAATGATAAACCAATGGACAACCATTGTCTGTCCTTTAATTACACTTATGATATTGCCCTAGCTGCTGTACATAAAAGTTTTGAAGTTACTGGCAGCTCTTGAATCTCTTGGAATTTACTGCAAACAGAATAATCTTAATCCCAAAAAAAAACTGAAGCTTGCACATTTCATTTGTATAATAAATGCATTAAGCAAAATCTGAATGTAACCTAGAATGGTATGATTTTGTAGCACAGTGATAATCCAAAATACCTTGGTGTAGCTTTTGACAGAGGTCTCACTTTTAAAAATCATTGCCCCAATGTCAAGATGAAAGTATCACACAACAATATCTTAAGCAAGTTGACTGGAACAAGCTGGGGAGCTAATCCAAATGTCACCTGCACCTCTGCCTTAGCATTATTCTACTCTGCAACAGAGCATGCCTGCCCTGTGTGTTAAAAATCATGTCATGCTAAGACAGAGGTTATTGCACTCTACAGAACATGCTGACTTATCACAGGATGCCTCAGACCATTCATTGCCTGTGACCAAGGTGGAGATATTGGCTGGCATCGCCCCTGGAGAAATTTTATTGGGAAGTTGCTACCAACACGGTAAGTCTCAGAGTGGAAGAAGACACCTGACACAATCTACATGGATATGCACTAGCACCATTGAAACTAAAGTCCCAATCGAGCTTCTGAAGTACCTCAATGCCACTGCAAGGAATACCAAACAATGAAAGAATATTAGCCTGGGAGAAGAGAGTGCAGCACAATATCAACTGGATCAAGTGGAAAGAGGATCTACCACATGGGTCTGAACAACCATAGCCCATATGGAAGTGAATTAAGAAACTTCGAGTTAGATTTGACTGTTGCAAAGACACTTTCGCTTCATGGGGATACCTGGGAGAACAACCAGATACCACATGTTCTTGTGGTGAGATCGAAACTATGGTATATTTGTTGGCATACCCACAACTTGGAATATATGTATCTCAGTCAAACCTTAAATCACTAGTGACAAAGCCATCGCATTAGTGGAAAAACTTCCGTGTATCTGATGCTGCCATTGACATGAAAAGAAGAATAGTTCACATTAACTAGTAAGAACATTTCTGCTGTATGCAATGTTACTGCATATTTTGTTTTATGCCAGTTCCCAACATTCTGACCATCATAATTGCATCTATAACAATGAAAAGAAGTAGGAAAGAAGCTATATGCTGTTTATAGCTTGGAGCACTAGAAATTTAAATAAAAAGTGACTGATCATTTTTTAAGGGCTTCTCACAGTTACATTTCTTTTCTCTTTAAAACAAGATATAATAATTCCTTTTTTATTTATTAAAAAACAAAAACTGGATAAAAGGATTTTTTTTCCTTTAAACCTTGTCAAGGTCATTAGAGGCAGGAAAGGACTGGGAGCAAGGAACAGGAAGGAATTTTGCCATGGTGTTTTGAAGAAACTGTCCTGGAATTAACCTGTAGTGAGTTTGGGAAACCATGGAAAACTCCAATCTGGATGGCCAGATGGTGATTCGAATCAACATCCTCCTGAATGTGAGGCCGGAGCATTAGTAGTCACCCACCATGCTCAGTAATATAGAAAATCAAGAAGTTAAAAAGTTTATTAGAAAATATATGATTGAATGTTCTATATCTCAATTTGTGAAAATGGAAACTTATATTTTAGCTCTTTCCCTCCATTCCCAAATAGTATTATTGTTGTACAGGAAAAGATTTATGAAGAAGGCAACCAACTAGATAAAAAAGCTAATGCATAATGACCAACCTTTCAGTGACCATGAAATAATATTGATGAAATACAGTTTTATGAGAGTTGATGAGATCAGGGGATGCCAGATGAGTGAAAAAGGTATTCCTGTTATAAGTGGTGTTAAGTAGCGGCCTTTTTTAGGGTAAATAAAATAAATGTATTAAGATGTCTAAAAGAAATTAAGGTCTCTCCTGATCAAAACTTATTGAAATTAGACATTCCATCTGATATACCAGTATATACTAATAAAGTAAACAATTTAAATTCATTGAATCAAGTATTCAGACCACTATTCTCCATCAAATATAAGGGGAATATTTAGTAAAACTGATGACATTACCTTATGCCTAGAAGAGATTAAAAATTCCAGAAATTGCAATATAGATGTTTTGTGCATATCTGAGCATCATTTGTCTGACACAGGAATATCTCAGCTGTCCATCCCAAATTATAAACTAAGTTCTCATTTCTGTAGATGTAAACTGGAGAAAGGGGGAGTCGCAATTTTTAAAAAAAAAAAAATAATATTCAATGCTACAGTGTAGATGTAAGTAAGTATTGTATAGAACAACACTTTGAATGCTGTGTTACTAAACTAGAATATGGCAAGGAAGAGCTCATAACAATAGCAATTTACAGGGCTCCCTCAGGAAATTTTAGACTGTTTTTATCTCAGTTAGAGTCTTTGCTACTATGTTTCAAAAATAACAAACAAATAGTTTTATGTGGAGATTTTAATGTTGACTTTCTCAATTACAGCAATGAGAGGCTAGATATGGAAGCCTTGATGTTGCCTTTTAACTTAACGGCACTTGTAATTTTCCCTACTAGAATACAAAATAATAGCAGGACTGCAATTGATAATATTTTTAGGCATATTTCTCAGTACAGTAATTACAACATACTTCCAGTAATAAATAGTATCTCAGATCATGATGGCCAGCTGTTACATATAAAGTTCAGAAACACTATTAAACAGATAAAGAGAAGTTTGGTATATAGAAGAAATATTAATGAAAACAATATAAAACATTTAATAGATTCCTTAAATAATGAACAACGGTCAGACGTGTACCATGCACAGGGTGTTAATGAAAAATTTTATTCTTTTCTCAATATATTTCTAACACTTTTCGAAGGAAGTTTCAAAAAAAGGAAAGTTGTCAATAATCCAAACAATGAACTGGGTAAGGGCTGGATAACAGAGGGTATTAGAGTATCTTGTAAAACAAAAAGGGACCTGTACTTAAAAGTAAGAGAATCAGATAACTATTAAACTATACACTGAAAGCTCATTTCAAACTTTATTCTAAAATACTAAGAAATTTAATAAGAAAGGCCAAGAACAAGTATATATCAGACAAAATAGATAATTCAGGCAATAAGATGAAAACTAAATGGAATATAATAAAAACTAAAACAGGAAAATCTGTAAATCACTCTAAAGACATAAAAATAGAACAAAATGGATCTGTTCATAGTGAAGTAGGGGAAGTTTGTGAAATATTTAACAAACATTTTACTTCAGTTGTAGAGAAATTACGAATAGAAAAGCAATCCCCACATAGTGCCCTAAGGCTTCTTCAGACTGCTTTCCCAAATAAATTTGTAGAAATGCAATTGCCACCAGTAACAGTCTCAGAAATAAACAAACTCATGAAACAATTAAAACCTAAAAATTCTTGCAGCTATGACAATATTTCAAACAAATTACTGAAAAGATGTTCAGATTGTATCAGTCGTGTACTTGCCCACATTTGTAATGAATCCTTAATGCAAGGCGTGTTTCCAAATAGACTAAAATATGTAGTTGTAAAACCGTTGTTTAAAGATATATGTATATTGATGTATATGTATATAGATAACTACTGCCCCATTTCATTACTTTCAGAATTCTCAAAGATTTTTGAAAAATTCATGTACTGTAGAGTAATAAAACGTGTTAAACAAAATAATATCCTCAGTAAATCACAATTTGGGTTCCAAAAAGGATGATCTATAGAAATGGCTATATATTCATTTTTAAATAACACATTTGAGGATCTGAATAATAAAATAAGCTCTGTAGGAATATTTTGTGATCTTACAAAAGCATTTGCCTGTGTAAATCATGAATTACTTTTGAATAAAATGGAATACTATGGTATTTATGGAACCGCAAGTAAATAGTTTAAATTATACATGGAAAGTCAAATGCAAAAAGTTTCCATTTTTGATCCTAAAATAAGTAAAGATGCTTCATTGGACTGGGAGAATATAAAACGTGGAATTCCACAAGGTTCTGTCCTAGGACCCCCCCTCTTCTTGTTGTACATCAATGACCTTCCTGGAAACTTATCCGACAAAGTTAAGCGTATTTTATTTGCAGATGACACTAACCTGACTGTGAGAAAAACATCAAATAGCAATCTAGAATTTAATGTAAGTGAAGTACTTAGTGAAGTAGCAAATTGGTTTAAGGCAATTTCTTTGAAATTAATTTTGAAAAAAAAAACACATTATATTATGTTTAAAACAAAAAATTATGCACAGCCAGATTTACAAGTAAGCTATAAAAATAACACAATATTAGAAACAAAGAGTATAAAATTCCTTGGTATTAAAATAGATGAGAGAAACTGTTGGCATGAACATATCACTTCACTACTGAAGAAGTTAAGTAGTGCTACCTTTGCAATATGATCACTTTCTCTAACAGCAGATCTAGAATTAATGAAACAGGTGTACTCCTCATATTTTCATTCAATGATGTCATATGGCATAATTTTTTGGGGAAACTCTTCAGAAAGTAAAAAAGTTTTCATAGCACAGAAAAGAGCTATGAGGATGTTGTGTAGGGTACAAACAAGAACTTCTTGCAGACAACTTTTTAAAAAACTCAATATTCTTACAATTACTTCTCAGTATATATGTTCTCTCATGTACTTTGTCATAGATCATTTTAACCTGTTTATTTCTAATTCACAGGTACACAATTTCAATACAAGAAACATAAATAACTTGCACAAAACACAAACATCTCTGTCATTAGTACAAAGAGGAGGTAATTATTCTGGTATTAATCTGTTTAATAAATTTCCCAAGAGTATAAAACAGTCTGCAGATAATAAAGATATATTTAAAGAAAAACTGGAGATTATCTTATTAGCAACTCCTACTCCATTCAAGAATTTTAACAAATTAATTAATTGTATTCTATATGACTCTTGCAAAATTCAGTTGTAAAAATTAATGTTTATTGTTATTCTCTTTGTCTTTGGAACATATAGAGGAAAGGTGCCTATTATGCGATAGTTCCCTAATATGAGACACCTCAACTGTGCTCATGGTAGGTGCTGAAATCTGGTGGAAAGTTTCTTAAACACATCTCTAGCTTGTCCGGCGACGACACAGTGAGTAGGATGCCATTGTTGAGTCGGACATAGTACATAGAGCCTTTTATAAAATTTATAGCGTTTGGAGTTTTTGTGACATCGGTGTTAAGACATTATCTCTGCTTAAAGGTGAGTGGATATTACTGTACTCTTTTATTGATGTTATTTGTGACGGTGTTACCTATAATTATTAACAATTAGATTCATTTTCCATTGAACGTTGTTAACATGAGCGTGATTCTTTGTGTAAGATGGCGAGATTCCTAATATGCGATAGTAAAGGGATCCAAACATGCGACAGTGTCGCATATTATGATACCTGTCGCATATTGGGGGAACTCGTTCTCTCACAATTTGTTGCTTATGTAATTTATACAATACTCTCATAAGATAACAAAATTTTATCATTTATTGTAGTAAAATATTGTAAATTGCATTTATTTTGATTAAATTACCTTAAACAGGGATTACTTTGACTAGTCATATGATCAGAAATTGAAATGTTTTCTGGACCTTTCTATTAGGGCAATATTTTGTGTAGAAGTTAATCAATATTCTTCCAAATTCCTAATACTTCTAAAAAATAATCTAACGAATAAAATCATATAGGTTGAAGTCTTTTGAGAACTATGTCTGATTATTGTATTTATTCTTCGTAGATGGCATTGGCATCTGAAAGGAAAACATGGGATAAAGAAGCCATGGTTCGTGCCATTACATGTATCAGAAATGGCGAGATGGGGTACTTAAAAGCCTCAAATTTTTTTGCTGTACCAAAGCGTAGTTTGGAAAGATATGTGAAGAATAAAACTCGTACACCCGATGAGTTGGTACAGGGTAATCTTGGCAGAAGGCCTGTTCTTTCATCTCAACTGGAAGATGAACTAGTGAAATATTGCCTTGCAATGGAAGAGCGATTTTTGCTCTTAAATCTAAGGATATCAGAAGCATGGCCTTCCAGTTAGCTGTTAGGAATAAGCTGAAGAATCCCTTCAATTCAGAAAAGGCTTCAGCAGGAAATAAATGGCTCCAAGCTTTCCTTAAGAGACACCCCATTTTATCAATGAGATCTCCTCAGGGTCTTGCAGCAGCAAGAGTGAAAGCTTTTACTCCAGAAAATGTGGGGAAATTTTTTGATATTTACGAATCTGTGTTATCTAAAGTCAACCATAACCCACACCGAGTCTTCAATGTTGACGAAACTGGGGTGACGACTGAGCAGCACAAACACAGCAAGGTTATTGTTATGAAAGCGAAGAGACAAGTTGCTGCCTTGACTTCGGCAGAAAGAAGAAATCTCATCACAGTTGTGACATGTATGAACGCAGCTGGTACATATGTTCCGCCACTAATGGTCTTCCCAAGGAAGAATATGAAGCAGGAATTGATGGACGGTGCACCTGCAGGGTCAATATCAGCATGTCATTCAAGTGGTTGGATACAAATTCATATTTTTACTCAGCGGTTTGATCATTTTGTGAGCCACGTAAAGCCACGTAAAGCCATCTTCAAATGATCCTGTCATTTTGATTCTTGATGGGCATTAGTCCCACACGAAGAATCTCGACGTGTTAGATAAAGCACGCGAAAATAATGTTCATATTGTATGTTTGCCACATCACTCAACGCATAAAATGCAGCAACTTGACGTCGGATTTATGGGGCCTTTGAAAACCTACTATGCCCAAGAGATAGAAACATGGTTGGCAAGTAACCCAGGTCGTGTTATCACCCCATTATTAATAGTCAGGTTATTTGGGGCAGTTTACAACCGAGCAGCAACAATGGAAGCATCTGTGAATGCCTTCAGAAAAACAGGTATCATCCCATGCAACAGAAACATCTTCAGCGAGCATGAATTTTCAATTCATTGTCATGCTGACGCTCCTCAAGAAATAGATGCCGAAAACGAAAATGAAACTAGTGATGGTGTTGTTGGTCAAGCTGTCAGCCCTACAGACATCAGACCTCTCCCACAGATTGAGACGCCTGCTGGAGATATTCAAGAAGGTCTAACATCGCGTTCGTGCTCTGCTGCGTTACTAACTTCATCTCCTTTAACGTGAAGCGATTGCAAAATTCTAAACAGAAGAAATCAGCGGCTGAAGCTAAGAAAGGAGGCAAAAAGTTATTTTGGGAGAAGAGTGGAAAATCTTCAAAGCGTAGATCTAAAGCAGAACAATCATCTAGTGACTCGGCATCCGATGTCCATCTTGATGACAGTGGTGAATCAGACAGCAGTGATGACGATGATGCAGAGTGTCTGTTCTGTACGGGGCGCTTTTCTGACGACAAACACGGGGAAAAATGGGCACAGTGCACGAAATGTTATCGCTTGGCTCATGAAGATTGCGGTGTCACAGAGGAAAATTTTGTTTGCTCTCAATGTCGTAAAAATAAACATAAGTAATGTTAAATGAGCGAGAGATATCAGAAATCAATGAATATGTAAAAATTGTATGTTCACATGTCATTATTTGGTAATAAAAAATCAAAGGAAAATATTATTACTGTCTCATATTAGGAAACCTTTACTTCATTTCAAAACAATGCCTTGTTTGTGTAGATTTAATAATTACTTTGAAAGATTGTTTAATATTGCAAATATGACAAATGTATGGCAAAATTAAATAATGCAAGATATTATTACCATAATAAAACATATAATTGCATTTACTTTTAGGTCCTTAAAATGGATTTAAAAAAGTGTGTCTCATATTAGGCACCTTTCCTCTACTTGTTTTTACTATGATTATGACTCATATTGTATGTAAGTGTATTAACCATGACATGTTTCACATCCCAGAGGTCCTTCCTCAGCAGGGATCCATGAAACAAGATTGATAAATAAATAAAATATTCAGTGACCCTTTTGATTACTAATTCTTTTGAAGAAATACATATTAATTAAGTATTAGTGTTGCTTATTGGTATATAGCTGATGAACAAAACAATTTTTTGAAGTTTATTGTCAGACAGAATATTGGTCTAATTTTGAATTTTTTTTCTCTAACACTAAGACCCATACCAATTCGTGCAGCAAAATATGATCTGTAATACTGCACTGCATCTTGTAGGAACAGCGTCAGTAAATTTATTGTTCTGTGTTACAGCTCCACTCTTCCACATATTTTTTCATGAACACATCTTTAGCCTTGCTCTCTGTTACTATTTACTATTTGTTTAGTTGTTTCAAGTGTTCCTTCCTGCTTCACTGTCTGTTAATAAATAGCCTAGTCCTTACTTTTTGAACAGAAAACAAAATGTCACTGGAACATTATAATGCTACATCATGGGGTTTACTATTTTCTGAGTGTTGATATATCAGATGTGGTGTACCCAGTGCCGGGTCTAGGGAGAAAAGGGGGGGGGGGGAGGTGGTGAACAAACTGGGGGTGCTTGTCCCAGGCGACAACTTTGGTCAACAATTGGGACAGTGACACTCGGGGTCAGGGTGGCAACAATGGAGGGCACCAAATAATGTTTGAAGGGGCGGCAATCTCAGTTTTTGCCCTGGCTTGGAAAATTCCAAGATCTGTCACTGGGATTATCTCAGGGTTCTATATTGAGACCACTACGTTTTTAATATATATAAATGATCTACCCTCTGTTACATCTGAAAACTCAATTAGTCCAATTTGCAGATGACAAGCGTAAGAACCAAAAATACTCCAGATTTCTCTACAAAACATTTCAAATTATGCCCTTACCTTATTAATAATTGGTTTTCAGCTAATTGCTTGTCATTAAACTTTGATAAAACTCAATAAATGCAACTCGTTGCACTCCACAGATTAACACCAGACATAAAATTTGCACACCAGTTCATTCAAGATGTAGAGAGAGTGAAATTTCTAGATTTGCATAATGATCATAATTTAAATTGGAGTGTGCATGCCTATAACTGACTCAAGTGACTGGGTACAGCCACATTTTCAATTCGTTCAGTTTCAGCAATAGGTGACCACTGTATGAGGAAACTAGTTTATTTTGCTTATTTTCACTCCATAAGGTCATTTGCAATAATATTCTGGGGCAATTCTACTCACAGAGAACACATAGTAAGGAATTGTGTTCAGTGCACAAAAGCAAGTAATAAGAATTATGTGTGGGATTAGCAGTAGAATTTCATGCAGACAGCTGTTCAAGAAGTTGGGGATTTTAACATTGATGGTCAAGGATATACACTCAATGTCCTTTGCAGTCACAAATTATACTCTATTTGAAACAAATAGTTAAATACAAAATTATGGTACTAGAAGTAAAAATGATCTACGAAGGATTACAAGTCATTTGTTAAAAAAAAATTTCAATGCTATAGATCTCCAATAAGCTCACAACACGTCTTAAATATCTAACAGGTGATAAAATTAAATTCAAGAAAAAATTAAATGAATTTTTATTTGATAACTCCTACTCCATCGAAAAATTTATTTCTAAGGTATTTACAAAATAATTGCCAGCAGTTTGTGCAAATGTAGTTGATATAATTGAATCAATGAGATGCAGAAGAAAAACATTCCATGCGATTCAGTTTTTCAAATCATATAAAGCAAATTGTGCGCGAGAGGTAAAAAAAATTACTGTTGGAGGTTTGTAGTACTAATTAAATTTAATATTTCCCACTTGCTCCCTATCACATAATGTTCTCCACGACCTCATAATTGTCATCCAAAGTACACAGAATATTTTCTTTTTACATCTCACTGAATGTTGAAAGAAGTATCCTTCAAATATTTCAATTAATTTGAAGTTTATTCCAAGGAAACATTAAAAAAGTTATAATAAAATTAAATTTAGAAATACTTGTTTATCTAAAAGTAGATAAAGTGCAGTAATCGTAATATACATACAAACAAGAATGACTAAGTTTGAATAGTCTCTCCCACCAGGAATTTGCTCAAGCATTCAGTCAAGTTCTTCTGCATCGCTTTCTGTGGACCATCGCAATATTATGTTGGAGAATTCTTTATGTTCACATGGAATGTATTCCATTATCGTGGCCACATACATGATATTTTTCTGGTCAGTTGGAACTTTATGGTCATAGCCAAGGTCTGCTAGTAGCATCAGGTATCCATGACATTTATAAAGTTGAAAAATATTACTTAAATCCATTCACAAATTTGAATGCTTCAATAAACCCTTTCTGTTCTCTCCTGTATATGAGATGTCTGTAATAACTAATCTGGAAATCAGCTTGATGCTGTAGACTCTGTGTACTTCAATATTGAGGGTCACCATTACTTGTAGCTGACTATTTGACAAGTTTGGACGGATCTCACTTCAAATGGTGATCTTTTCTTTGCATTTTGGATGAGGTTGTCATACTGTAAAGGTGTGTATATTTACTCATGGTGTTGCACAGTTCTCTTAATGACAGCAAAATCTCTATCACAAAGCAGAAAGCTGTGCCCATGTAAAGGGAAATATTTCCAAACCGGCCAGTCGTGGTAATACTCAAAATAAACCTGATAATGGTGTGGTTTCAGTTTTGCCCTCCACAGGCATCACTGAACACTTTTAGACCTTTCAGTTCAGGCGGAATACAGGTATTTACATATTCACACAGAAAGCTACAAACTTTCTTTTTTACCAGTTCCTTGATAGTAAGTATGAAAAACTGATTTACCATCTGCAAGGGTGTGGATACAAAACATCACGTGCCAGAAATTCCTCAAGTAAAATATTTCCAGAACTGGAAGTAAAGGAAGATCTAGATTTTGAATGTAATTGAATACAATTCTTGCTTTTGTTATTTTTTTTCTTTACATAGCACGATTGCTTCATTCAATTACACATAAAATTTCTTAGCTCAGCATTTATAAATGAAAATTCAGCAGTTGCAACCTTTTTGGCAGCATCATTAAGTGTAGGGTATTTTATTTTATTTACCAGTTCCTCACATTGTGAGCACATGCTCACTTGGGGACGGCCAGATTGATAGTTAAACTTTTCTTTGAAGTACCTTAAATAACATTTGTATTTCACTTTATATTTCAGGTCTTGATGCTTCTCCCAGAACAGTTCAAACATTGTCTTACCTGTCAAACCACACTCCAAGTATGTTACAGGTGAAGGCATGTAATGGGAAACCTTGGGAGGCATCCATTCTGCCAAAGGAAGTCAGAACTAACAGACTAATGAGAGCAAGAGGGAAAAAATTCCTGGTATCTTTTCTTTTTGAATGTCACTCAAACTTTAACAGCTGGTTTTAACCCATGGGAAGTCAAGTAATGTTTTCTCTCTATAGGTCAATAGATGGGGATAGGGTTAAAAGTAAAATAATTATCCCAGTTCAAAACGACCAAAAAGTGGAATGGTTTCCTTTTTCATCTCATCGATTCAATTAATGTACGTATTAGGCTGTAACAGTTCATCTTTTGGTGTAGTCATCTATTTTGTAATGCAATTTTTTATCTGTAAATTGAAAACTTTTTACATCCAGAGCCAGTCTCTTATGTCGGGATCTATGGAAAACAAATGTATTGTATTTTATTGTAACCTTGTTGTGTTCCCTTTTTATCAAGCTCTTTAGCTCTCTCCCTATTGTTGAATGTTGTTTTGGTTATTTTCTTCCTTCTTTTCAACTTTGTCCACCTCTTCTTTGCTTGCAATATTTCTTCATACTTCCACCAAACTGTTTTAATTATTCTTATTATTGAACTAGCAGAGTACCGGGCATTGTTTGGGATGTTTGAAGTTGATTTATTGCTATAGCATCAGCCAGTGAGAAACATGTTTACAAAGTTTTATCAGAATTGCCCCAGCTGTTTCACGAACTTCACAAAAGGTAGACTTGCCCCTAGCACACCTCAAAGGATTTACATTAGTGCTGATTTACAGCTACAGTATTTTCTGTAACATAATGAAAAGCATTTGTAGCAAATTTAATCAAAATTGCCCCATCCTCTGAATAAAAAAATATATAGTTGGAGGAATCTTTATAAAAATAAAGTTTTAATGTTACAAACAGTGAACAGTGGTAAAAAAGAATGCATGCAGAACAAAGAATTGCTTCGAACAGGGATCGAACCAGTGGATGGTGGCATGGGAATTCAATGTATCAAACTACACAATCATGTTCACACTTCTATTTTATTAATTTCTTAATGTGTATACAATAAGCATTTATTTTAAATTGTTTATATAGCTTCCCTGTATACAATATTATTTATTACACCATCGGAAGCATACACAAACATATTAATGGATAGCTTACTCTGTATAGAGCCACATACTGTTGTCTGTGGCTGAAGCAGCTGGTGGTGAAGTCCACGCCCATGGTCCACAACATCTGCCATTGTGCTTTTTTAATGCCATAGTAAAGCAGACACTTACCGGAAATTGCATGCTCTTGAAGTGGAAACGGAAATTTGAGATAAATAAAACTTGATTCCCTGCACCACATCACATCAAAATCTTTTCTTCCAATAAGTTGGACTGCAAAGTGGTCACTTTAAGTCAGGCCCCATTACATAATTTTGGAGTTAAATTTCGCAACAGGATAAAAGTCACACCAACTTTTAAATTTAATACATGTGATGGAAGTCCGGGTACAGTTAAGGAATATAAGAGCTCAATAGGGTCGATGGTGGCTTCACCTTACTCCATGACCCATTTGGGAGGTTTACATGCAATATTTTCTCAATCTACATGAGTTCATATGGTGTTATTAATAAAGGCAGCTGGAGTGTTGTGAGTAGTCATAGCTCACATGCAGAGCCAAGAGTTCTATCTATTACTTGCTTTTTCAATTTCTTGATTTCTCCGTTTCTTGCTTTCTCTGTTTCACCATCAACTGATATGATTGATTCCTCATAAGAAGGAATGACTACACATAAGATAGGTGGAAATCTAACTTTTCCTTCTTATTTTGGAAAAGTACCGTTACCGATTTCGAGAAACAAATCTCTTGTCACAACTAAATACCCACATGTTTATTGTTGAGTGCAGTCTTGTTATGTGAGGCCAGAGACACGAGTTTCTGAGACAGGCATTGAATTCATCCACTCTTTTGCCTCGTGACACTACAGGAAGTGCTTACCTGAAGTCACCACAAAACAATATTGTGATGCCTCCTATCGATCTTTCGTTTTGCCAGATATCCTGCAATGTACTGATGACAGCCTCTGCCGCCTTTCGGTGAGCCATGGTACTGTAAATTCATCCCATACAATCAGACAACAATCTCACAAAATGTACGCATTATCACTGTTCCACATGATGCCACAAACCGGTGTTTTTTATGGTATAGGTATTTTAAACATGGCATATGCAGTTTTACCACCAAGAAACAATGCCACACCTAGAGAAATATTGCCTTGTGCCTGTATAAATTTTGTTAGAAATGTTTTTCTGGTCTCACCAAGCACATCCAATAAAATGAATATTCATATTAATTGTTTAGAGACATAACACAAACATGAAGGAAGAGCCTCCACTTTTCTTCTGTTATGCTGGTTAGAATGTCTTGTAGAATTACCATTATTTCAGTAGAGTTATTGCTTGTTTTGGAGTATTCTCTGTTGCCACGCTGTTCACCATTTGAGTTTGTTGTGGGTTTGGTCAAACCATAGCTTGCCAGAGGATTTCCACTGGTAGACAAAGTCCTCAGGTGAAGATTCAAAGGCACATTGGGATCATGTCTTAAAAACTCCTCTGCCAAAATCATGTCAAAGTTGTGATGCATCAGACAATCCGCAGAATACCAACATCATGGAAAACAAATGGTGAAAGTGGCATGAACTGTTGCTAACGCAAGCCTTAGCTAGTGTATCGTTCCAGTGCTGGTCATCATCAAGCAAATGTTGTGTTCAGCAAATGGCTAAAAAAGATGGGTTGCTTGACATCATCAACTGTTCTTAGCGCACTGAATGAAGTCAGGCCACGTACTATATACAAAAGCAACCGCAAATAATACAGTTCTGTATGTATTATTTGTATATAACATATAAACTCTTCCCGAGTTATATTCTTAAAAACACCTCAAACATCCTCTACTGTGATATCTCTAGTTATTAAATACACCTTGTCTGTATTTGTAGTAGGCAAATACCTCATTGCACAGCAGTGTTTTAGTGAAGTTGTCAATCGCACATAACTGGAAAAAGGCAAGGAAGGTAGTTTGCATTGGATTATCTAAATGCTCCCCTATATTATCAGGGACAAAATATGCGTTGCTCATCCTCTAATTGAACATCAGGATTTGTGACTGGCAAGTACCTCTAATGTATTGGCCAAATTGGTACCGAGTGACCTCATCACCATTATTGTTGTTCACTGCAATGACTGCTTGGTCGCTACCTTTGTTCACATATTTGTATTTGTACTCGATTGATTAAATACTGTTACACATTCCGACTTTTATGCAAGCTCCAAAAGTTATTTATATCGATGGGGAGTAAGGTGCTACCAATCTGTTATCCAGAACGACCTGTTGACCATGCAGCCTTATTTCAGAGCTGAAACCACAGTGTATAGGTAAACATCAGAGATATGATGGATAACCATTCTCACCTGTTATCGTTTGCTTGACCAGTATTTTCAGAAATCTCTTTGTACAGCGGCAATCTTGCATGCAGGTGAGTTAGTATTAATGTTGCCGCAAGGGCTGTGCAACCATATGTGTTTTTATGATAGCCTACAGAGAAGGATCCTGCTTAGGATCTCTAATTTCTGCACTTACTACGCTATTGACATTGTCAAGACACATCTTTTTGTGCAGCCATAAAAGAATTTGTGCATGTGGCAAACTACCCTACTACCATTGACACTGTACGTAAAACAAAGTGACACACAAGACACATTCTTGTCAGTGAGAAATTCAGGTGGAATACTATAGCAACAATATCATGTCTATTGTGAGAAGCTTGTCCATGAAAAAGTTCTTGGGTTATTCTGTCCACTTTGGAATGGTGGTAAACGTAATAAGTATGTCTGGGTGGCCAGATTTTCTCAGGTAAGAGAATGCATCATGCATATGCTTGTGTATATAGCATGGCCAACTTGTGATACTTAGAGCTCACTCTATGACATACCTGGCACACGCATTTTACTTTGCACACGTTGTTTGACTTGCGTAGCATTACAAACTATATTTATAGTGTAAATCTTATCACCTATCCCACGGAAACCTTGTTTTTTGGGAGAAAAAGTAATTTAATCCATAATATCAGTTAAATCTATCCCAAGTTTTATATAAACCCATCTGGTTGTTTCAGCGCAATGCACTTCAAAGACCCCTAATTTTCATCACTTATCTCTCGTGAACATTATAATTTTTCTGGATAAAAAGTATTCTATATTTTAATCGACAGAATCAGTTATAATTATGGCAATTTCCATTCAAATCCATGATGTGGTTTCTGCATCACGCACTTTCAAAAATACTTAACTTTCATCACTTATCCCACGGGAATCCTATTGTTTTTCGGGATAAAACTTATTCTAAACACTAATATATAGTGTCTGTTATAACTATGCTAAGTTTCATTCAAACCCATCTGGTAGTTTCTGCATGATGCACTTTCAAAGATACATACATACAGACAGACAAAAATAATAATAAAAAAAATACCGTTTTGACTTCTATATCATTAGTAATGCTTCCTCCAATTATAATTTTCGATATCCATTTATTTTACAGATTTCATACCATTATTTTTTTTATTATAAGTACAGATAAATATTTCTTTTCCTATTCTGTATATCTTATTAAACGGTTTACAATTCTGCACTCTACTGGAGACCTCCTCCCACATACTGAAATCTTTCTTCAACTCTGGATTCCATGCCTTTCTATAATTGTACTTATAATTATCTTAATTCTGGTCACTGCTTTACTTAAACTTCCTATATCAGAACTGCTTTATGATCACCTATTACTTCTGGAATCTAAGATCCCATATAGTTTTAATCATGCTTTATTAGGAAGATATCCAAAATATTTGTTCCCTTTTACACTGCTCTACTACTTGTGTAAAGTATTCCTCCCTTACTAAGGTATTTGCAGATCTTTGCTCCCTTGTGTAAAGTTTATTTACTTTCCAGTGCACACTGTTTAAATTCAAATCTCTAACATTATTGGCTATGCTATTCCATAGGTGGGCACAGTTAATCGTTAATCCGCTACCTAAAAAGTTAACTTCGATAATAGTTAAAGAGTTACATTTTTACAAATCTAACACAAGTTAAAGTTAACACTGTTAAAAGTTAACCATCCAAAAGTGGAACTGATGTTTATGTATTGCAATAGATATTACTGCAAGAAATGCTATGTACTGTTGTGTAGAATCAAAATACGGCTACTAAATGTCCTTCTGGAAATTGAGTTTGACGTTTTAACCAGTTTCTGAAAAGTATAGGATTCTTCAACATGTAGTGATCATGTTGGCAATGAAAATGTTTACAATACATCGGTCCACACCAGCTTGGAATTAGACGATGCCATATAATTAATTAACGTAAACATTAGCAGATGGAGATGAAAACAAATCAATTCTGCTGCTATCTACATCAGAAGAATCCACAGCACTTGAAGAAGGCTTTGAATTATTTTTCTTTTTCTCACGAGTTGGCCCTGCTTTTACTTTTTCTACAAACTGTTCATATTTTGATATATGCATACTCTTCATAATTTTGTTTAAGATTATTAAGGTTAGACATGTGAGCCTTGATTGCAGAAAGATTAGGCAAACACAGTTTGCATTCACCAATCTGCTGTTTTTCCAGTCTTGATTTTAATGCAACAATCATAAATGTGGCCAAGGATTTTTAAAATTCTTGTTGTTATTGTTAGCATTGCTGCTTTCACTAATGGATTCAAGATCTTCAGTTTTAATGACAATCATGTAACGAATGTCAATTTATTTCACTAACGAACACCAAACCAATAACAACTAAAAAGTAACATTTTCCTGATAGTAAAAAAAGTTAGATTATAAAAATATTAAAATCAATCACCAATCACCAAGCATGGTGGTATAACGGCTAGCGTTCTGGCCTCGCATTTGAAAGGACGGCGGTT
Organism: Vandiemenella viatica; assembly: GCA_031002005.1. NCBI lineage: Eukaryota > Metazoa > Arthropoda > Insecta > Orthoptera > Morabidae > Vandiemenella > Vandiemenella viatica. The sequence goes on from CM061921.1 coordinate 89,937,398, forward strand.
CAAATCCCCATCCGGGAATCCAGATTTGGGTTTTCCATGGTTTCCCAAATCACTCCAGGCAAATGCCGGGATGCTTCCTTCAAAAGGCCATGGCCAAATTCCTTCCCATTCGTTGCCCCCCATCCTCTCCTGTCTCTAAAGACCTCGGTGTTAGAGAGACATTAAGCAGATAAAAAAAAAGAAAAGAAAATCAATCACCAATCAAGTTAGAAATGAGTATTGAGCACTGATTTGCAAAGGTAAAATAGAAATGCTCCAAAACTCTAGCTTTCCTGCTCACACCCACACCATGCCTAGCATAACAGTTGTATATGCAACACACTTGCACTTCGTATTACCTAATTCGTTCACCATCCGACTCGCCGAAGGGTCGAGCGTGGTGTGGCATGCAATTTAAATGAACCAAATAAGTCAACTACCAATGGAACGAACTAAAGTTAACCATAGTTCAGTTTAACGGAAATTTAGAAGATCGTTAATGACTTTTTAGGTTAACTTAAAAGTTAAATTTTATTAATTTTACTAACTTTGTTAATTAATGATTAATGGATTAACGGTTTTCTGCCTAGCTGTGTGCTATTCCCACCAACGAACTAATTCTATAAAATTAGTTTCTCTCCTCATCTTGGTCATTCATTTTTTTCACTATGACAAGCACCCAAGACCCTTATACTTGTTTTCACATCCTCCAAGAAATCTACTCCTACCGAGCGTGGCAGTGTAACGGTTAGCATTCTCGCCTCGCATTCGGGAGGACGGCGGTTCGAATCCCCATCCGGGCATCCAGATTTGGGTTTTCAATGGTTTCCCAAATCACTCCAGGCAAATGCCGGGATGCTTCCTTGAAAAGGCCATGGCCGAATTCCTTCCCATTCCTTGCCCCCATCCTTGCTCCCCATCCTTTCCCGTCTCTAAAGACCTCGCTGTTGAGAGATGTAAAGCAGTTAAAAAAAAAAATCTACTCCTAGTAAATTGTAACTATTATCTACTAACCCCAGTAACATGTGATAGTCTTTGTTAACTAGTTGAACATCCCTCCACCCACTCCTCATCAACACCTATAAAACCTCTTGGAAGAATTTATTATCTATAATTTCTTCCTTCAAGACTAACTATTTTTGGCTTGGCATCTCTGCTAAGTTTCGTTTTACTCTTAACAGCCTGATAACCAACATTTCCATATTCTCAATATTATTCTTTATCCTCCTTATTGTAACTCACTATTATCACTTCATCAACTTCACCTGTTTCTGGAATTTATGATTTCTCCCACCATGCATCATAATCAGTAACGCGAAGGTCATCTATTTTTATCTGGGTGCCAACGGCCTCTAATTAAAAAATATAACTGTCTTAACCCTATCACATCTGCATGTTGGCTCCCTTACAGCTCAGAAAGTACCCACTATTATTTAGATATATGCAATGCCTAATTAATTCCTACCTACCAGTGATGCTCATAGGTACAACCCCAGAAGAGACCCCAGGCTTTTCACAAACAGTACCTCGTCTCCACATTTATCTGCCTCACAGCTGGGCTTAACTGTGGCTAATGATGGTGACTCAGGAGGTGCATATGTTTCATCCTAGTATACTGTACCCCTTTACCACCTTAATCAGGCCATTCTATATACTTTAACCTGGGTTTCTATCAAATACCACTTCTCACACTATATCTACCCCTACATTTGCGCAAGCCTTCTTCCCTCCCTTAGTCTGGTTACTCGTCAAATCTATTGCTCCCAACAAATCCTAAAGTGTGATGCCTATCTGTTATAGGGCTTGTTGCCAGCTCTCATCTATCCTCCTCTTCCTCGCCATGTAACATACAATCTTCTTTGTGTGCCTCTATAGGCTGAATCTGAATGGTTCCGATCATTTTGTCTCTTTGTAATTGATTCCTCCAGATGTGGGAGATTCTTATCCCTAAAACAAAGCAGATAATACTATTGGAGAACCTCATTTACATTCATTTTTTCCTTCACCACTATATTCTCCCTGGTGGAACCAATTATCACAATTGAAGCGTTTAACATCTTTCACTGCAGTCCTATAACAAGTACCACTTAGTAGGTAAGATTTTCCATAACTAAAGCAGAACAGTAATGAAATGAATCTTTTGATGATATTAGTATAAATTAACTTATCTTCCGATAACTCAAAAAGATGAAGATATCTTATAATTCTTAAATGTAACTAGTATGGCAGGAAACCAATATTATTATTATTTTTTGTTTTTTGTTTTTTACATATATGCGTAAGTACAATTTTACAAAGCCAGAATGTGTTGTGGCTAACTCAAAAAGGCCACAACAAGAAATTCACGTTTGGTCCAGGTTGCATTCTCCACACATGACATGATTCACTTTTTTTTGAGCCTTGTAACGTCATGGGTAACAAGAATCATACATATTAAATGCAGCCTGGACCAATTTGTCATGAACACAAAGCGTTAGATACTGATAAGCATGATGTGTTGTGCCAATTTTCAAGAAAGCACAATGCATTGAGGTTAGCTTTTTGCTCAACAACCATTTTTGGTCTTTGAGCCGAACACATATAATATTAATTGTAGTAATAAGACTGATGAGCAACAACTTTTAAGTAAAAACTGGTAAAAAGTACTTACAATAAATAATTTTTTGATCTCAAAATTAAACCTCTGATCCACCATTATGGTTAAATAACAAAATATACAAGTACTATATTGCACTTGTCCACTGGTTTTGTCAACCTGCTCTCGTCACTCAGGGAATAAAATCAAAGACTAAACAAATGCCAACTTTGGCAGTATGGGCAAAAACCATCCAAGTCTACTGCATGCATTCACTACTCCATTGCAACTGCCAAAATATGTGATAAACCGAGAATAGTTAGAACACTACAACCAACTATGAACAGTTTGCAAGCTATGCAACTATAGATTTAATTAGTTTTGAAAAAATGGGAGAGGTAATACAGAAACAAAAATCCAAAACTGTCCTAGGTCTCGCAGTATAAATATAGTACTGGCTAAACATGGTAGCTTATTTCTTAAATTCAGAATCATACATCTAATTAATAGTTAGATACTAGATAAATATCTAATTCCTGGAAGACCAGTCAACTACAATATTATATTTTCTTGAAAGGAGACTATAGCAAAATTTCAAATGTGGAGGCGTAGTTTATCAAATGTAGCCTTCAAAATATATGCAAGTATTTTAAGCAACAGACTGGAGGTCATTGTAAAAATAAGAAATTCAGAGAATGAAGCTTCCTAAGAGGCTGATCATGAGATGACAATATATTCATGCACTGGTCGATTATAGAGAAATGGGGATAATTCAGATCAGTAAGGTAAGAGCACCTATAGTTGACATGAAAATTTATCACGTTCTAATTTAGGGAAATACAATGATCCATAAAACCAGCAACACTATCAGATTTACTCATCAATCTGAATGGGTCCACAGGAGTTTGGTGATGATCTCATCTGTTAATGGCGAACAGTGTATGCTTATCATCGTCGGAAGCGCATATCTTGTTAGCAAAATCACATCATCAGGAAGTACTTTAACTATCAGTTAATGTATTGCTTTACTTTCTAATGGACATGAACAATTAAATGTCACCATGATGAAATAAAGACTATGCATTTGTAGATTAGATGAGAAGAATATTTCTATTGATAATCTCTGTGTCAAATATATGTAAATAAATTCTTACATGTTCCTTAAATTGACAGAAGTGTTGAACTTGTGTCACTTACTAAAAATTGAGCTTTAATCATAAAATGAACAAAATTCATACCTTTTACAGCAAAAGGTTTTTTTTTTTTTTCTTATACACTTTGGTACAGCTCTAGAAACATAAAATTGACACATGCTGTCGATCTTCATTATTTAGGTGCCTGTAGTGACTTTTTTTTTTACTTATGGGTTTACACCTCGTTGACGTCGAGGTCATTAGAGGCGGGATGGGACTGGGGGACAAGGAACGAGAAGGAATTTGGCCATGGCCTTTTGAAGGACGCATCCCGGCATTTGCCTGGAGTGATTTTGGGAAACCATGGAAAACCCAAATCTGTATGCCCGGACGGGGCACCACGCTCAGTGCAGTAGTGATGTATATTATGTTGTAGGTAGATAGTGAAATCCATTACTTGGATGTACTTCATGTAAAACTGGCAGATATTGCAAGGGAAATCTGAGACTTTCTTTTATTTATTTATTTATTCTTTTTTAATTTTTTATTATTTATTCTTAGGATGCAATTTATTTCTGTGAAGTTGCTTCTCTGAGTCTACAATATCCCACAGAGGCTCATGACCTGTGGGACCTGGGCTGGCACCCATGAATACCCATTCGAGCCTGGAATTGCTTCTTGTTGGGCCAGGCCCCTTGTTTCAAATTTTGTATTGATCTCCAATTGTCAGCTCCTCTTCTTTTTGTTACCTTGATCGTAATTCAGGGCTGACTAAAGGTGCAGAGTGTGTCTGCTTTAGCAGCCTGTCTAATTCAAAGTGTTGACTATAGGAGAAAATGCAGAGGTTAATTTTTAAATTATATATCCTAGCACTTTCAATTTACCAGCAACTGTTATGTATAATAGAATAGAAGTATTCTGGGTACAGAAAATGACTTTTGAATGCATTAGTTATTAAATACTATGATCAGAGGCTTGGATAATGTAAAATGTATTATCAATGTGTCATCACCTTAGGTGTGTTGTTCATTACTGTCCTTGGATTTTGTGGTTATGTAAAAGGTGTCTAGTATAGGTACAAAATTTTTCAACTTTAGGAGCATGTCTAAACCACTTTAGGAGCAACTGAAGAGGTTAAGACTTTTTAAAATTTTGTATGCTTGTTCAAACAATTTACTAGCAAATGTTATGTATAATGGAATAGAGATATTCAGGATGCAGGAAATATTATAATACATAATTATTAAATAGTATTGTCAAAGGCCTTGAAAATAGAAAAATAAATTCTTAATGTGTCAACAGCAATTTAAAAGTAGTTTAATTTCCAAGATAATTAAACAGAGACATATCTTAAGTTGCAGAAGTATCAGACAATGTGTGGAATGTTAAACTAAAGAACACATACAAAGATACAAGACTCAACTGTTACAAAATTGTGGTAGTTCCTGTTCTGGTATATGGATCTGAATCAATGGAATTGAAAAAGAAAAATGTTCAGAATTTAATTTCTATGGCCTGGATATGACTAAGCTCAGTTAAGAGATGCAATAGAATGGGCCAAATTCCTAATGAACAAAGTAGAAAAGAATTTAACAAATTCTCAATACAAGAAAAAATAGATCAACACAGACAAAACTGGAATGAGCACCTACAAAGAATAAAACAAACATGGATTCCAAAAATAATAAACCTAAACAAAGAGAATAGGGAAAAACAGCCTATCACTTACCACATATGAAGGGAGGAGGGCGAGAGGAATATGTAAAAAACACTTACTGTAAGAAATATATATATATATATATATATATATATATACACACACACACTATCTAAAGGGGCTCATAAATTAGATTTTTTTTTGCCAAATACTGGAATGTATTGCTCAACAGTTACCCAGCAACATTCTGCCAATAGATTCTCAATACATTTCCCAGAAATGCGTTACTCAACTAGCAATGCGTTGCTCATCTATTGCCAGTTATTTACTGCACTTTATTATTGCTCAACATTTTGTGTTTAACTCATTGTGAGCTTGGCAATCAGCATCATGGCAGAGGACAAAGTTGTTGTGGCTACTGTTTTCTTGAAAAATAATAGAAGAAAAGTGAGTGGGTGCTTCCTTACCTAGCTGTCAACAGAGAAATAGAAGTGGATAATTACTTGTTAAAAAACTTTACAAAAACTGGTTTTGGGGTTTTGAATAGTCCGACTTGAAAAGGGGGGGGGGGAGGACTGTCACGAGGAAAGCAGTACCAGCTGGTACCAGAGTGGCTATCACTTTATGATTTCTAGTTACTGGTGACGTGCAAGATTTGTAATGTATTTATCCACAGTATCAGTTTCATCAGTCTCTCATATTGTACCAGAGGTGTGCAATGTATTGATGGATAGACTAAAAGAATACACAAACATATATATATAGCTCCAGTAGTATTTCTTTTTTTATTCGGTCTTTGTAAACATTTGCTTCCACAATCCACAACTCTTGGTATAAGTGTATTTAGATGATCATATTTAGATTCTTTCCAGTTATTCATTTTGATACTTTGAACCATTTCAATGTTTTTTTTTTTTTTTTTTTTTTTTTTTTTTTTTTTTTTTTTTTTTTTTTTTTTTTTTTTTTAAGTAAAAAGCCATGTGCAATGAGCCTACTTGCTAATTAAATTAAGAACAAAATGGATCATACTTGAATATATGAAGTTTTTACTGGGTCCTTTAGGCTATACAGCCATCTACAATGTTGTATATATGTTTTATGCTCAAGTATATGTATATTTCTTATATTAATGTAGCACACAGATTGGACGAACACAACATTTAATTAAAATCACCCATGCCCTCAGTCGGATTTGAACCGGAGACCTTCTGTACATAAGACAAGCATTCTAGACCTCATGATATTGGGCTGACAACACAGGAAGTTGCTGTGAATGTTTGGCCAGTGAGTGATATCATGGTTAACATGCCAACCATACTTGACAACACACAACAATACCGGCACAATGTTGGCATATAGCCGGGCAACCACATTGCAGCCACTCAGACAATACTTGCCAGCAACTCATTGGTGTAAAAATGATGCTTGTTTACAGGTACCATAACCAACACTATAAATACTTTTTACATTTAATTGGATACACTATTTTTTACAAGATGTGAGGAAGAGGGTCAATAACAAGTAGAAACCATGTGAAACTCAAAACCACAGCAAGTAATGATTCGAATAGTACATAGAAATCTTGTGAAATTTGAAGCTAATGCAAGTATGAAGAGAATAGGAACAAAAGTCAGAAGGAATTCTTGTCTAACAAATAGAACAAATGAAGATAAAAAGGAAAATAAGGCAGTGATAAAACAAACAGGGATAGAGAAATTAAACACATTACTTAAGAAAGAGATTAAGGTGGGCTGTGATCCCCCCCACCCTCCCCACTCACACACACAAATTCATAGTATTTTCAAGTGATCCCTTATTCATATTAAAGAGAGGAAAAAGTAGGTGGTAAGTGCAGCTGGTACTCATGAATTAGATGTTGAACCTATGTTACAAAATGAGGGTGATGGAGGAAGAACACAAAGAAAGAGAAGAACAATGTTTGAAAGATAGTATCATTTGAAAGATAGTATCATTGAAAATGATAGTAAATAATATTCAAAAATAAAAAAGGGATAAATATATGAAGAGAGAGGAGGTTAAATTAGGGGGGAAATAAAAAAGTATTTAAAAAATATATAAATAAGACCATTTAAGAAATTATAAAAGAAATTGACGTATTATCAGTGGTAGGTTATTCCTAAAGGCTGAGGTCAGGAGGATTTCTAGTGTCAAAACATATGTTCAGAAGGTAGTTGCCATCTATGGAAATACTCTATGAGCTCTAACCACATAACAGTTATTGAGGCTGTTGGTATTTAGGGGTCTGCATCGACAGTTATGGCTATTTATGTAAACTGTTTGGCTTTGACCATTCATTTTGATGTTGAATAGCTTAGGTGCTGATGCCAACTCTCATACCTTCTCTTAAGGGTAACAGCCTAGCCTGGATTTTTGCCTTTTTTAAAAAAAATTAACTGCAGAATTCTTTAAACACAAAAATAATTGCATGTATAGATATTAGTAGTAGAAGGATTACTAGTTACACATGGAAGGCGAGATATGATTGTGACCATAAACTAGCCCTTGATTTCAGCAAAAAATTCCTTTTGTAGGCAAGGGGTTTGGGGACTGGAATAATTTACTGGGAAATGATGAACAAATTACTGGGAAATGATGAAAAATTTACCAAAAACACTAAAATCATTTTGAGGGGAGGTGGAGATTGGACACACTGCCACCAGAGTGTATGTGCCCAATTTCAGTTGAGATTAAATTAAATTAAATCAAAATGCTTGTCTTACCAGCTGCATACAGAGTTACATCACCTCCACCATGTGTGGCTTCATCTGACAAAATTGCTGCCTGCTGATGATAGTCAAAACTTGTGTAGTCGTAGTTTTCTGGGCCGACACGTTTTACTTCAGTTTCATTAATTATAGTATAATTGAACCCATATTTGTTTCCTGTACCATATGACAATGTAGTATATGGAATATTGTCAGATTTTGAGTTCATAGCTATTCCTGGAACAGAAAATTTTTAAATGTATAAAACTAAAATATTAAATTTTGCAACAATATTCATTCACCACTCATTAAACAATGTGTTAAGTAATAAAAGCTAGGATGAAAAGCTCTGTTAACCTTTTCCAAAGTTACTACTGAAATTTCTGTCAATGTAAGCAATTGCCAATAAAAATGCTCTCCAGAAATCTAGAATGCTGAAAAACAAACCTACAAGTTCATTATAGGGAAGCAGGTTACAAATACATACAACTAAATTGTACCTTGAACAATTATAGCTGAAACCAGGAGTATACTAAAGAAATAATTTGATTTTTGCCACTGCGCTGAAGATAGAAATGCGACTGTGGAAAAAAATTCTAATTTTCATTTGGGATACTTTTGAAACAAAATACAATATTTTTTGTTTTTACTTTAATCCTGCTGCTTCACTCGTAAGTAAAGAGGAGAAGAGACTTAACTGAAGGTGCCACACAGACACTGATTCCACAAGTTAAAAATAATGTTTGATAAAACTCAATTCAGTCCGTAAATTGAGTTTTGCTCTTCGAGTTTGAGGATGCAGACATTGTTATTTTTTTAAAAAAAAAATAAAATTTAACATTTTAAATATTATTCACCTCAGATAATGATCTGCTCCAACAAATTTTTTCTCAAAATAGATAACACCTCCATTTCAGGTTTGAAGAATGAACAACATTAATCTGACTAGTGGCCCTATTTAATAGCCAAGATATTAGAAAAACAAAAGTAGAAAGGTTGGTTTTTAGGAAATGGAAGTTAGGAAATTTAGTTCAGGAAAAGTAGAAAATCTATACGTAGAGGAACACCTTTCTCTAGAATACAGTAACTTAGAAGCAAATATTTCTTTTGAACAAATCAAATTAAGGGAGAATAGGGGACATAAAAACATCAGTTACCACAGATGAAGGGAGGATGACAGACAATTAACACAAAGACTAACACATTTTACAATATTTTGATTTTTTTTTGCTTATGATTGGTCATTAGAGTTGGGAACGGAGTTGGAGCAATGAATGAGCTGTAAGGAATTTGTTCATGGCAATTTTCCTGCAGTGATTTTGGGAAACCAGAGAAATCTGGATGGTTAGACTGGTATTCAAATCTGTCCCCTCCAAAATGTGAGAACTGATTTACTGCTCACCCACCATGCTCTGTTTAGATATAGAACCTTACTCATGTCTGAGGACAAGAGATATAATAATGGGATTAAATGTGTTACGTACTTATACCCACCAAATGATTGAAACCAAGGATAATGGTAGTGGGCTGTGATGGAATGGCAGTAATTGGGGAGAGAGAAAATGTGTAAGAAGTAGACAATCAATATCTATGGGAAAGTATTATCACTGCAAAAGACAGTAAAAAAAAAAGTTAAATAAAAGAATAATTTGTGTAAAAAATAAAAAATAACTGGAGATTTTTACAAAACCTTCAAACAAACTCAGAAAATATGCTCCACCTAGCCCCTCCACTTCAGAGAGACAGGGCAAACTGGCTTATGACAAGGATAACTATCACCTCCTCGCAGAGTACTTTAAGAACCTACTCAATTGCAATCCACCAGGTGAAAACTCTGAATATGAACAAATTATGCCAAAACCCGGATTCTACACTCCCTTCATTTGAAGAAGTTCATTGAATTACTAAGTGTCTTAAAAACAACAAGGCTACTGGGGAGCACTCCTTGTTGCTGAACTTTGTAAGTATATTTCAAACAAGGCTGTGAGCAAGTTGACTGAGATCAAACAGAATATAGGAAACAGAAAAGTTACCACCTGACAGGATGTCAGTTCTTATATATTCCCTTGACAAGAAGGGGTTTATTTCAACAAAGTAATTAGCTACTGTGGATCTCACTCATCCCAGTCACATACAAGATCCTCTCCAAGGGCTTACAAATGAGGGAAGAGAATCCATTGGATAGTTACCTCTGGAAGAATACCAGGTAGGCTTTAGGAAGGGCTGTTCCTATGCTGAGCAGATCCTCAACCTTAATATTGTATTGGCATACTCCAACATGAGAAATCACAAAATGGAAGTGAACTTTGTGGATTTTAGGTAGGCCTACAACTCCAGTGATAGAGTAGTACTCAATAAAATTCTTTAGGAACTCAGGCTGGACAACAAGACCAAAAGACCCATTCTTCAAACCTTTGCAAACACCTATTCTGAGCTTAAATTCAGGGGACAAATTTCGGCAAGCTTTGAAATAGAAATTGGGATAAGATAAGATACTGGGCTATCCCCACTGCTTTTCAACTGCATCCTTGAAAATGTGGTGAGAGAATGGCACAAAGAACAGGCCAGCTTAAATATGTAGAGTGGGATTTATATGAGTCATACGGAGGAAAGTCTAGTTGCAGATTGCTTGACCCAAAGTTCCACACCTCATTGTGATAGTTTCTAAGGTTTTTCTGGCCATATGTCGTTAGTAGGATCTACTATGACTAAACAGGAGAAGAACATATCCACAAATCAGATAGAATTATCCTTGAATGCTACAGGCAGATGAGGCAGATTTTCAAAGCCAAAACAGAAATGAACAATCCATGGGTTATTCCTTACAAAATACACTGGCAGAAATTAAAAATGCAACACCCAGACAGGAATGGTGGAATTATAGGAAACTTTGTAAATATATCCAGGGTCATAAACAGAAGAAATGGATCAGGTTAAGTTTATTACCTTTAGATACAGTTGTCAGCAAGAAGTGTGCCAACCTTGAGCTCCTATACATTTGGGGATCCATGCTGGCATTGAATGAATAAGAGTTTGGATATCTTCTTGGGGTTTGTCTCTCTATGCCTGCACGTTTTGTGCAGTCAGTTGTGGCACAGTTTGTGTTGGGTGACCATGTGGTCTAATGTATCTACTCCTGGCATCTCAGATATGCTCTATTTGGGACAAATCTGGGGCTCAAATTGTGATCATAACCCCTTGCAAGGCTTGTGTTGTAATAACAAAAGTATGAGGATCAACATTATCCTGTTGGAAGATGCTATTTGGATGGTGGACATGAAAGGTATCACAGTAAGCTGCAGCACCCTGTCCACATAGTGGTGGGCCATCATTGTGCCTTTAACAACAACCAACTCAGATCTACTATCGAAAAAGATTGCCCCCAAACCATGATACCAGTGGCTGGACCAGTGTGAAGTTCTGAAATCACAGCAGGGTAAGCTGTTTCTCCACTATGCCTACATACATGTTATCGATTATCACTTTGCTACAGACAGAATTGAGAATCGTATCTAAACAGAATGGACATCATTCACATGTCCATTTGCATTTCACCAGGTTAGACAATGCTGGCAACGAAATTTGGTCAATAGAACACATTGCATAGGGGTCAGAGAGTGTAACCCAGCTTCAAGCAAAATGTTTACAATTGTCCGGGGAATGACGCTCTGTAACCACTGCTTGGACCTGGCCTACAGCCACCCACACAATTTAGCAGTCTTCTGCATGGACCTGTGCCTGCTCTAGGAGTACTAGAACCTTCTTGCATCCACTGTGAAACAATTCTCTATACTGACATTGCACAATGGCCAATACTTCAAGATATTTCATTATATGATGAACCCATTTCAAACACGCCAATTCTCTGACCTATCACACAGTTATATATTTGAGGGTAGAGGGTGTGATCTAACTCCCAAAGAAGTAATACATCTACAGCTATACTCTGCAATTCACAAATATTGTGGGTGGCATAGGGTGCTAAGCACCAATCCTAATTATGTGCATTCCAGTCCCGAACAGAACGAGAAAGAAAGAATATATAAAAGTATCAGTATGGCATCTTATTTCTCTAATCTTTTCCCTCCTGTCATTGTGACCTAAATAGGTCGGTGGAAGAAGTATTTCATTGCACTTGTAAATGAAAGATTTTCGAATATTCTACAACAAATTTAAACAAAAATGACATTGTCTGTCCACAAAACAATCCGAGCCCAACCCACGTACCAACTCTGACACTTTCGTTAGGAATGTAACTAGCAGTCACGAATCGAGCAGCTCTCTTCTGTATATTCTCTAACATGTCAATCAATCCCTTGTGATACGGATCCCAAACTCCACAACACTAATCCAAAAGCAGATGCACTAGAGTTTTGTATGCCCTTTCCTTTGTATGAGCATTAAAACTTCTCAAAATATGACCTATGAATCATAGTTTAGAATTAGCTTTGCCTATGATGGAAGTTATGTGCAAGTCCCATTTCATGTTGCTTTGTACTGTTATGCCTAGATACTTCAGGGAATCCACCGTGTCAACAACTGAATTGTTTACTTTATACTCATGAGCAAATGGGGTCTTTTTTATTACTAATTACAATGCCTTGCACTTTTTGCAGTCAAGTGTAAGCTGCCATTTATGGCCCACTCTAAAATAACATCCAGATCACACAGAATTTCTAACCAATTGTTAGAACACCCTACTTCCTTATAGATAAGTGCATCATCCGCAAACAATTGCATGCTGCAATTAATGTTGTCACTGACATCGTTTATTAAAATTAGGAAAAGAAGTGGTCCTATTACTATTAATTGAGGAATGCCCAAAGTAATACCTAGCTTAGAAGAGGCTTCCCCTTCAACAATGACATACTTTGACTGACCAGTTAGAAAATCGCATATCCATTCACAAATCTGATCCGATATACCATATGCTCGAATCTTCACTAAAAGTTGGTTGTCTGGTACAGAGTCAAAAGCTTTCTGAAAATCCAAGAAAATTGCATCAACTTATGAACCTGTATTGATAACTTATTATTACATCATGCAAAAATAGGGCCAGTTGCGTTTCAAACTATATGTTCTTCTGAAATCCATGTTGGTTTGCTGTAAGTAACTTGTTTTCATCTAGAAACTTCATAACGTTAGAGCATATGACATGCTTCAGAACTCTACTGCAAACAGATGTTAGAAATATGGGTCAATAATTCCTAGGATCTATCCAATCTCCTTTCTTGAAAACAGGAATCACTTGTGCTATTTTCCAGTCAGAAGGTACTTTTCTTTCTTCTAAAGATTTATGAAATATATCTGACAGAAATTGTTCTATTTCATCCGCATATTCTGAAAATACTCTTACGGGTATACCATCGGGACCCGGCGCTTTCCCCCCACTTCAGGAGTTTTAATTGAGTTATAATACCCACACTATCAATTTGTACTGGATCCATCTCAAACTCAATATGCCGTGGAAAAGCGGGAATGTTTTCCATGTTTTCGTCAGTGAAAGAATTTTTAAATTCTATGTTAGATACGGTAGCCTTGTCGTGGCTCTCATCAACATCTGGACTGTCTTGTAGTAGAACTGGCAAATTGTTGTCACAACCACTAACTTTTTTTACATGTAACTAAAATTTCTTTGCGTTTTCGTTGAGGCTCTTGGGAAGTGAATTGCAACAAAAGTCATTAAAGGCCTCGCACATCAAATTCTTAACATGTCCACGTCTCATCTAACTTTTCTAAATCACTCCTATAAATCGTCCTCCTTGAGTGTGCATGTATCTTACTTTGCTTTTTAAGTAACCTTTAAACTTCACGTGTGTACCACAGGGGATCGTTCCCATCCCCGATTGTCCTTTTTGGTATAGGTAAGTCCATATCTTACCCGAGTATGTGCATGAATTGAAGCCTCATCTCTTTGACCGAGCTTCTTTCTTCTATAAAGATAAGGTAATAATCCCTCAAAAACATTCAACACTTCTTTGGGCCCTTTTTGAATCTGTAAACGATCCTTTTTTTCCATTTTGCATGCCGCTGTTAATTTTACTGAAGCAATTACAGCTTTATGATAACTTATTCCCATGGTGGTAGAAATGTCCATGAATAATTCAGGCCTATTTGTAACGATAATATCTAAAATGTTTTAGTTATTGTTGTGGCACCACGTTGATTCAGTGATGTGCTGCTCAAGATGATGAACTGAGAAAAAGTCAAGAACAATTTCACAGGAGGTTTAATCCCTGCCACCAGTAACGTCGATGTAATTAGTCCAGTCGATATACGGTAAGTTGAAGTCACCTAGTATTATTGCATGATCCAGAAATTGACGAGCTATATTACTTACATTATTCCTTAAGGCCTCAGCAATAGTTACATCTGCATCTGGTGAATGATAGAAAGACCCTATTACAAGTTTAGTCCTAGCTACGTTTAGTCTAATATATAGGATTTCACAGACTGTTGCTGGAGGTCAACTGGAATAACCGCAATAAACAAAATAAAAAACAGACATTTTCCAGGTCCGGATGGAATTCCAGCATAGGTCCTTCCAAAATTAATCATAAAATTAACCCCCATCCTATGAAGACTTCTGAAAGAATGCCTATATCAATGTAGGGGTCTATGAATATTGAAAATCAGTGAGGTGGTAATTCTAAAGAAAGGAGATGATAAGATCCTTTTCCATCCAAATCTTACGAACCAGTTTCTTTATAAAAAGTGCTTGATGAAATTCAAGAGAAAGATCCTATGCAAGAAATTACAGAACCACTGGGAACTCAAGGGAATGAATCCCCGTCAATATGGATTTAAAATGGGAAACTCAAAAATCGATCGATGGAAATATTTAGTAGCAGTAAAAAGAAGTACATAGTGGGTATTTGTGTGGACATCTAAGGGGCATCTGACAATATATGGTGGTCATCCCTGTTTGCCTGGCTGCGGGAAATTGGTTGTCCAAGAAGATTACTCTATACCTTAGATTAAGAACTGCTTCCTTGAGGAAACTGACTAATGAATGCCCACAATTTTTGGTTTGAGGGCCAATATTCTGGTATGTAGGAATAGAACCAGTGATTGAAGTATTATAAAGAAGACCTGAACTGTTAGGTCTAACTGCTTTTGCTAATGGCTTTTCATTGCTCATGGAAGGAGCAACAAGAGCAGAAATTGAGAACAACAGTAATGTAGCACTTAATTTAATCCTCCAATGGTGCAGTAAGGTCAAGCGATGTTTAACACCACATTTGACAGCATTGATGTTGTTGAAGGGCAACTGATGGTAAATCAATTTGTGGAAACCCAGGGTACAGGTACTTAGGCGTTCAATTAGATGAATGACTAAACTTTGAAGCTCACTTAAAGAAGACAATAGCAAGAGCAATGGTTGTTATAAATAAAATCAGACACCAGCCCATGAAAATTCACTGTTCCAGTTGTCACGCTCTCCTGCTGTGGGGGTTTCTTCAAGATACCGTATAAGCTGTTACCAGTACTGATACAGTTTATACTACCTAAATCGGACATGTGAATTGCTAGGTTTCTTTAAATTGGCCGCCAAGCTGTTAATTTAACCATGTAAGAGGTTGTACAGTCAAATAAGTTCATTTCATAAGAAACAATATATTCTGAAAAATTGGTAGCTTAACTGGTATCAGTTGTAAGCCTAAGGAAAGGGATCTGATCTACACATACATTATTGAAGACAGCAGGTAGATTCATCTCGTCCACTGAAGACCACAACTTCGATAAAGTTTTCACCTCTCCCCTACAGTTGGTGAGAAGAAAATCCCTTCAGTTAATGATATTAACAGTAATCCACCCCCGACTTCCAAATGTTAGACGACGTCGTTGACTAGTATGGAAAGTTTACAAGTCCCAAATGCACCATCCAAATTCTATCACCCACATGTTGACTAGAGATGTGTTCTTACGGTGACAAATACGCTGCTCCTATATTCATCAAATACTGCTGGCAACCACTTCCCCAAAGGAACTCTTGTTGGTTTTTTATAGCCTTGGCTAATCTTTTGCTGAATTGCAATAGAACAATGGTAAAATCCTGCGGGGGAAATACTATTCTGTGGTGAATTACCAAAATCCCCCATTCTTGTGGTACACCGATTTTGCTCGGATTTTCCTGAAATTTTAATATGACCTAGTTTAACTAATTCCACAATCTTTTTGGTCATGACAAATTTCCTCATAATTATTCTCGTTTAAGATCTATTAATTTCTAAATGTCACACATGGTGGTGCCATCACATGTCGACAATAGAACATCATTTTTCTTAGTTTAAATTTCAAGTTGCCTTTGAACTGTTCTATTATTGTTATTAAATGAATTTTTCTCTCTCATTTGAGCCTACTTATCTTCCTAGCTCTTATCTAAAAAGTTCAAATTCTTTATTTTTTCAATATCTCTTTAAATAAATTTTAAAAGCATACAAAAACCACCTTAAAATGATCATCATTCTCTGCTTCCTTACTGGAAATGAATGCAACAAAATTCATTATGACTGAAAAACAACCTTATTTGAATCTTATGTCTTTTATGAAAATGGTTTGCAATTGATCGAAAATGGTACTTTCTTGTTAAGAAAATAGTTATAAAAGTTCTTTACTATACAGCTACATAAGATTTGTCCCCTTATAAATGGTTTTAGCAGGATAATGAACATATGACAAGGTTATGTCCTGAGATGAAAAGTGCTTTACTATTGAAAATGATTATAAAAGTTATTTGCTATATGAATTATATGTAATAGGCCTCCTGCTGAATGGTTTAGGTAAGATAATAGAGATATAACACAGTCCAGATAAAAAGACCACAACACAATTTATCCTCTTTAGTGGGCTACTCAGAAAGTGTGTGGGCAAAAAATTTAAGAAAAATCAAACAAAAATAGCGAGTCGGACATGTTCAATGATGAATACTATTAAGGTTGAATATAGCAAACTTACTTTGGCAACAAATTCATTAACTGTTGCCACTGGTGTCTGGCCACTGGACCTTGAAGTGAGGAAACGGGGTGTAATATACTGGCTCAGAAAAGGGAAACAAGACAATGCACCGAAGCAACTTCTGAGATGCACATTTCAAAGCTATAATTGGTGGAATGGCAACAAGAATGAAATAACAATGAAATGGATAGGTGAACGTATGACATGTTTCCACTGTAAATGAAAGGTTAAAGTTGAAGTACCTTGTATGTATTGCATATGGGAAAATAAATAATAATAATAATTATTTATTGCACAGGGATTTTAACCGCACTGTTGAAAGTTTTTTCACCGATTGCTACCAAGGCCGCTACCAGCTACTCCTTGTCTATCACCACCTTGGAAATGCCAAGAATAGTGAACCTTCATGGTGATTCACTTTTCTTCTGTTCTCATGGTACCAAAAATCTAACAGATCTTTACCAAAATTTTACTTCTCATAGCTTAAATTATTTCCAGAATTTTTAGTTGACAGATTTCCTCCCCCTTGAAAAGTTTTAACCCTTTGACTGCTGACAGCGGATCATCTACCTGCCGCGCTGAGGCCAGCTACCTGTGCAAAGTGATTATTCCTGGGGACGGAGTGGCCCATACTGTCTCACACGCCCAGTGCTGAATATTCCTGGCGTAACCTCTCATGGCTGATACACAATAAATACTCGCATCACATAGTTTCTCTGCAAATAAATTACTTCAGAATCAAACAATCAGTAACCCTATCATTTGTCACTAATAATTATATCTTGCTTGTAGTTTTTACTAGATTTTCGCAGCTTATGTCGAAAGCATTGTGAGCCTTAAATTTACCTTAATAGTTTACTGTTCTTTCCTGCATACTCATTTATAACAACTGCAATTTTCTATATGTTCCTTACTGTATCAGAGTGTTTTTGTTGAATTTTAAAGAGCGTAGATTCGAAGAAGATGCTAGAAATATTTTACTTCCACACTTACATTCCGCATTTAGACCATGACTGTTAAATTAAAGATATTCGAACTTAGACAGAGAGTTAAAGGCATCTGATTTTTCCTCGTGCTATTCACGAATATAAAAAGACACCTGAAAATGATAATTGCACAAGCATCCTCCCCCACACACCGAAATTTGGCTTGCGGAATATCTTTGTAGATGTAGATTCCCAAAATATATCGATGTTGACTGAATGTTTGCTGCGCTTTGTAATTACCCGATTAAACATATTGTTTCTTTCATGAAATTTGCTCCACATAAGTACTCAACAGATTTTTCAACATTTCAAAGCTATGAAGTGTCTGTCCATTATTACGCGAGTTGAAATAGGGCGGGGGGGGGGGGGGGGGGGTTCGGAGAAATCTCACGAAACCTCACCAGAGTAACAAAAAGCGGTGTCTGGACATAAGATCAACAAGAATTGCGGTATTTAGAAGAACATCTCTGGTCCAATATTAGCTAATTTTCAATTTTTTCACGCGATGAATCGGAAGACAAATAGCTATGAAATAAAAAATTTCATCATATTCAGTATCTTTCCACTTTGATATTCAAGAATGCACTGATTCTGGAATATTCTCCATAGTGGTTATATAAAACCAATTCTTTTCATCAACTATATATTTCATCAGTTCTTCTGCAAAAAATAACATGAAAACTGACAGAATATTTGGCACATTCCCTATTTGACACACATGTCCCGACAGCGTAACATCAAATGCGTGACTAACTGGATGAAAATAATTTTCTTTCCAGTCAGATTTATCACTAAGACATAATTTCTTCATAAGAGTTTCCCTATCTCTTTCTGATTCTTCAGATTCAGAACAACTAACATCTCTTTTTGAAATATGAGACTGCATTGTCACCCCTGCTGACAAGTATGGTTTATCACTACAGCCTTCCGATTCTGTAGAAAAGCTATCACTTCCATCAAAATCAAGTAGTTCATCCTCGGTGTCACTCCTCGTAAGAATCTCCATGATTTCTTCCTCAATGCACCCATGACGTCTTGCCATTTTCTTCATAAAATACAGGACACAAAGAAGACTGATGTAATTTTTGTTGAATAGTGAACTGTAGAGCAACACCTAGGCTCCCTACAGACAAACATTCGGACGATAAGCTAGCGACCAGAACTGCAAAAGGCTATTGAGAAATGGGTCGTGAAGTCTGCTGTATGGCTCAGGTAGCGGCGCATCTATATTCGTCATCAGCACTCAGATAGCGGCAGGCGGGTGCGGCTTAACTCGTCAACAGCACTCAGGGGAAAACCGGCGGCTGCGTCTAAACTCCTCATTAGCACTCGGGGCCAGCAGGCAGCATGACGTGTATACATGTCAACAGCAGTCAAAGGGTTAGTATTTTTTTTTTAAAATCACTTTTCTCTTCATTTCGTTTGCATCTGTATTTATTTTTCTTTAATGGTTACTACACGAAGTTGTTTCTGCATCTTAGGTTGCACCTTGAGAGCCGAGTTGAAATTTCAAAATTAAATATCTCGTGGTTTCTTTCATCTTTTTATAGGGGACTTTCACTATCCTAACAGAAACTTTATGCCCTTTCATTTAGTTTTCGAAATATCTCTAAATAAAAATCACTTAAAATAGTCTGTTTTGCTCTCTACGGTGTAATATCTAAACTTCACCTTTTCACTGTGAAAATTACTACTATTTGTTTATGTGTTACTATTTTATTGTTTAATATTGAATTCACTTTCTTTTTAACTAAAACCTGTTTTATTTCCTCTTTTTATAGAAAACTCATCAATTTTCTATTATCATCATCTCCTATGATATTTTATGTTCAATGCTGTAAGATTCTATTAACATTAGTTTACACTCTGGCGAAACCATAAATCAGTTGGATTTCTTCAATTTAGTCATCTACATGTTGTTCTATTGTCTAAACCTCATGTGTTTCTAACTTCTGCAAACCAAATTTTTGTCTTAAATCGATTTTTTCACCCATTTAAACCTTAAATCAAAATGATTATTTCTATTTTTAGAACTCATGAAAGTGTTTGTGGCATTCAGCATTAAACTTTAGGTTTACCTGCATCAACTGATACCAATTTGTTTTTAGTTTGAAAACTACTTCAATACTAAACTTTATACAATTTCACTGAAACGCTACAAGATTTACTTGCTGTATTCAAAAAGGTTTTTATTGTGCTCTATTACAACTAAAACATACTAAAATTAGCAGAACTGAGAAATTTAAATACCCCAGAGTGGTTTCAGTCAAATATCTCAGAGAAAGCAGCACTCTCCAAGTGTGTTAACAAACTAGAACTGGCATATTGACTAATGAATAACACCTATAAATAAGAAAAACTTGTCACGGAACCTAAAGCTTAAACACTATACAACAGTCAAATGACCAGAATCCCTGTATCCCAATGGGTATCTATCACTGAACAGTAGAGGCTTGATTGAGATACTGGAAATGAGAGAGATAAAGATTCTCAGGAAGTTTATGGGAAAGTGGAAGATTATGGGAAAGTGGAAAATTATGGAGGTGCAACAATTCAGAGATCTGCCAATCTATAGAGAGGCTCTCAAACTTTGGGAGAAAATTGATAATTGCTTTCTTTGGTCATGTAGCCAAATAGACTGACCAAATGCCTGTTCACCAATTGGCAAAACAAGAAGACTCATAGTACTTGACTGATGGAAACTGAGAAAGATAAAAAGAAAGTGGGAATAAAAGATCTTCATAAAAGACAAGCTGTGAGGCATACCTTGAAGGAAGTCCATGGATTTCAGAAAATACTTCTGAAGAAAAGCAACCACTGGACAGAAGAAAGAAGTGACACGCACAGAAGACATGGCAATACTGGGCAAAGATCAAATCTCAAGAGTTTAACAAGCATGGTCCTAAGCAGGACCATTCAAAACAAAAAGAAAAAAAAATGACTGTAGCTGTTTATTATGATGGGAAGTTGCTTAGTGTTGAGGCACATATACAATCCAGTGCAATGGAGTCAGGTATTTTGATAAATGAAGTGGGTAGTTGTGCAAGATGCACATCCAAGAATAGGAACTGTTTCCCCTGTAGCTGAATTGGAAGTTTAGCAGCAAGGTATATTGTACAGGAAAGAGCCAGGTGGCGGTTTTTCGAGAAGGTGAGTATTAGTGGACCAAGTTATTCTTGAGGTTGGGTGGTCTTGCAAAACACATGTAGGAGGCAGGGGGCAGAAGTATGAAGATAAGGATGCACATTAACTCATGCTGGCTACAAAGGATTTGGTTACTCAAATGGAGACCTGTAGAGAACTGGGCGATGAATGTGGGACTAAACTCAGTTTTTAGAGTTGCAGAACAGGAGTTGCAGAACAGGAGTTTTTGTGTGAATGGTGGTAGCACGAGGTATGAAGGCTTATGTTATGATTTACGAGTACCTGAAACATGATTATTTACAAGAAAAAATGTGTGTCATGGAAGGCAAAGCTATAAGGAAGGATATGTTTGTTTGTAATGGTGGCATCTTTCAAAGTGTAGGTATCGTATACCTCCCTATTCACTGGGCTTGGTACCAATCAGAAGCAATGATGTGTACTGGGGTAAAAATTGTATGTGTATACAAGAAATTCTCTTTAAAAAACAACTATTTAAAAAATACTATTTACATTTGTCTCTAGTGGTTGGATGTATTACAGTTGATGACAGTGTGGGGTAGTGTTTATTAAGGCAAAAGCATTCTCTCGTTTGTCCTGCTATATTTGTTTACATCAGCCACCAGCTGGGCAGTATCTCAAATAAGCAGAAGTGTTGGTACTAATTGTGGACATTGCTGACACCTTGTTTCAAGTCTGTGCTGACTACAATGATCCACAGCTGTATTCTCTATAAAACTTTCATATTTCTCATTAGTATATCCTTTTTTAAATTCTATTGATAAATTAATAATTAAATCTGCTTATCTCCATAACAATTTCCCTGTAGAACAATTTCCTGTATGATATTAGTTTTTGCTCTATTACAACTCACATTTTATGGCTAGCACAAAGAGTTAACATGGCAGGCCTTTTAAAGACTGTTAGTAAACTTACAAAATAATTTTACACCAATTCACCTTTTAATAATCTCCTCGAGAATATTTCGACTTCACAATTTAAATATACACACAATAACTTCATAATTCTAACCCCTGGATTATCTTTACATTTTATTTTCCCTATTCTACCATGTCTACAGATTAGTTCACCATAACTCTTCATTCTTTTGTCTATCTATATATTTCATATAGTTGATGGGAATATTTATCTTTCACACTTTCAGTATGATAAATAATGGTTATACTACCTTCTTTTGATGCTCAGTGTGGTGACACTAGTTGCCAATGGATTTTAATTTACTCTCCCCTCTCCGCAATGCCTCTATCACATTCTTAATGCTTGACTTCTGCTATGTTTATTTACTCCTTTTAGTTTTATAGATATCTTATATTTAGTAATAATAGCTATAGCTACAGATTTATATATTACATCCTTGCTGTATTGCTTCCAACATTTCTTCAGTTTAATTCTATAACTTATGGCTTAGCCAACACCAATAATTTTCCATCTTATTTAGTAAACCTTTTGATACCCAGGAACCTCCTTCCAGTTGTTTTAGTTTTTACACTGATGTACTTTGACATGTGTGCTACCTATTATTCTTCATGGTAACCCATGGCTTGTTAGTTTATGACGCTCTCATGCTATTATTTATTTCATCTTTTCAACCCCACGGCATTGTTGCATCTTTCACCGAACTTCACTCACCTGCAGCAAGTAGTCGGCTCACTTCTTATATCTTTGCTGAGGTGTGATTTGTACCTTTCTATATGATAATGTCCACACCAAGGAAGGTGATGTGTGTGGAAGGGGAGTTGATGGAATGGCTATTTTTAATGGAGTTAATGTATAGGAGATGGTTTTTACTATGGGTCCAGATTGTCACCTCACAAGGGGTTTAATTAAAATATTTGCTCAGGAATTGTTTCTCCAGATGATTGAGGAACAGATGGGTATAATGTACTAATAGTAGAGATGGACAGGTCCGAGAATTTAATGG
The DNA here is from genome assembly GCA_031002005.1 of Vandiemenella viatica. NCBI lineage: Eukaryota > Metazoa > Arthropoda > Insecta > Orthoptera > Morabidae > Vandiemenella > Vandiemenella viatica. The sequence continues at coordinate 89,960,495 of CM061921.1, forward strand.
AGTCGGGTCCAGATGTACATCCAGCTCTGTGGACCAACATCCAGGTTCCGTGTCCGGCAGACCTGTATGGGTCCAGCTCTACAATCGGGCGGGCGGAGTGTATGGCGGAACTGGATGTGTGTGGACCTACTACCAATTATGTGTCCAGCGGAGCTGTATGGGTCCAAACCTACAGTCAGGTGAGCAGAATGTATGATGGATGTAAATCCGACCAAGGAGAACTGCAGCACGAGTTATATCATGTTGATCCATTAATTTATTAAATGAAAGAATACTAAATGTGTGAATTTTGTTTTATTTTTATCTGAAACTCACAACTGAAAGTAATATAATAAAATCACTATAATCAGACTGATAATGATCAAAATAAAATGAAAATTGCTATGGGCTTCTATAAAAAGAAAATTTAGTCATTTCTTAGTAGAATTGTAAGAATTGCCACAAAAAAAAAAAAAAAAAAAAAAAAAAAAAAAAAAAAAAAAGGATAAAGAAAGCAAAATTCTTTAACTAGTAGATTTATTAAAAATTAAACTTTTAAAGACTAAAAATTTTGAAATAATTATTAGCTTTCCATAACTTATTTAAACAGTTTATTATAAATGAACAAAAAACAAAACTGCATGCATAACTTATTTTAAATTGTGAGTGAGAAATTACGTCAGTCTGGTTCTGAAATGTATAGTATTTTGTTCTTTATATTATGTGAGACTGTTTTGACTGAATGCATAAAACGTTGTTGTGTGTGCTAAATTGAGTGTGATACCAGGAATTTTAATTAGATGACAGCATGTTATGTTGTGCCAGCTACTGTAATGTGGTTTCTGAGCTTTGAAAATGTTTATTTTATTCAGTGCAATTACAAAAAAATTTAAATTATTTGTAATTTCATTTGAGATTATTTCCCATATAGTTGCAAGAATTTTTACATAAGTTTCAATTGTTCGTAATAATAACCAATTGTTTGATCCATTATTAGACTTTCTAGAAATGGCTGGATGTGTGTTTTTTTCCATGTTGGATTATAAAATATTGCTCTAATAGCAGCCATCAGAGTTGCTCGGAATAAGGATATGTAATCACACATATATAAACACCAATCTTCATCATAACTTTTTATTGAAAAAAAACGATGTTAAATGCACCATCTGCTTCCTCGTTTAAGGCTACCTTTCATCACAATTGAAAAAGTTTAATAAGACTACAACGAATTAAAATTACAAGTAACATTATAAGTCCATTCTTATTTAGCACATACAGCACTCCTCACCTTAAAAGCATGCCATAAGACACACCAGAACCAGACAATTAAAAAAGTACTACCAGGTTTTACTACCTATAGACATTTAATAGTTATTGTAATTATCTAATAGTAGTTACTGATTAAGAAAATATTACTTCAGTTATAATCTTATCTTTAAACTGAACTGTAATCAAGTCACAAAATAAGTGACAAACTTTTCAAAATATAGATTTCAAATCAGAACTGTAATGAAAAATTGCATGAGAAGTATGAACACTCCAGGTCTGACACACAGCTCCAGCTCTTCAGTTGCAGATCTGGTTGTGGTTCAACTTCCGGCCACACAAGACCTGTGGTGCGCTGATATAGGTCCGGTGGAATACAGATCCGACAAGTGCTTGGATCTACATCCATCCCTAGCACAACTGATACGGGTCCGCGAAACCGTATACATCCGGACCTACCCATCTCTAACTCATAGCAGTGCCATATATTTGATGGCATATTTGCAAGTTGAAGGAGAAGTACTTCTTGGAGAGAATGAAATGAGCCAAAGATGTGAGAAAGAATAAGCTGGGTAAACTGTGTGGGGGACACATTTCTGGGCAGCATTTCAGAGCACTGTGGCCCTAAAAGTGGGGATGGCCATAAGTAGGGAATTTGTGAGGTAGAGGAGTGTTGAGCATTGACAGTTGCTGTATGAAATATGGGGCGTTTTTGATGTACAAAAGGTTCGAGACGTTTATCCGTCAGGCCAAAATTCATTCAGTGCAACTACAGGTAGCCCAGAATTGCTTGTCTCTTGGATCTTGGAGGGAAGGTATGGGGTGGATATATGTAAATTCTGAGTAGTGAAGAGGGAAATTGATTGTAATGAGAGGCTTCCCAAGGTACCATTGAGGCAAGGGAAAGAGCATATTTCCTGGCAAATTGGAAGAAGTTGTGGAATCTACAGTTTGTGGAAGTGAGGTGCTAGTATTGGGGTGCTGCCTCAGGACAGACTTGTAGCAACTGCAGTTCGTGACCATAGAAGATGTCAGCTGAGACAAAGATATTCTTGTTCCTAGACAGTACTTTCATAGCTTGGGTTTTTACAGAGCTTAGGTTGTTGGAGTGGGTAACAAAGGAGTAGAGGAGAAGGTGGGTACAAGGCAGATTTGAGAAACTGGAATAGAAGGTTTTGTGGATGGGAAAGTGGGTACAGCTGAAATGGATGTTTTAACTGCTGTAGGCTGGACTCAATCCTATCATTCTGGTTTTACTATTTACTATGTTAACACTAGAGTGCACGCGCCCCTAATTACTCCTTGAGCGCACGCGCGGGCTACAGGCGTAGCCCATTTTGTATGATAAATAATTTTCGGAATCAGACAAAAAATATATAAAACCGAGTAAATAATTACTAAATATCTTTATTTTTATCATATTGACTCATAAAATTAACAAAATTTTGTTTCTTAATTACAATTTGAAACATAAACGTAAACTTCTTAAAAATCAAATATTTTTGAAAGGTCTGAAATCTTTTAGTCTTATTTTTATTTAGGAACATAATATTTATTATAAAATGGGTTTCCAGTGTAGTAATTGAACTAATTACCAAAGTGATTGATAATAATTCATTCTGTTGGCATACATTCAGGACAGACGACAGCCTGAAGTTGGCTACAAATGCGCCTCATACATTTGCTGCATTGCTTGCGCGTCCTGTAAGCCCGAGCCCTGCTGCTAAAAGAACATCGACCAAATCCTCCCCGAATAGGCTTATTATGTTTCGGGGGCTGATCTGCCAATCCTAGAAGTAGTCTGCCTTTCAGTTTTACACCTTTTAGTATATTTTTCTGGGATATACGACGCTCTATAAAAGGTCTTTCAAGATCGAATCCGACTTCTTGAAGATATTGACGACGGATCACTTTCATATCAAGATTGTTCGTCAGATATATTACAAGACCGTTTATATTCGCCATGTTAACAAAATTGTAAAACAGTGTGCGAGGCAATGGACAACTGTTCCGAGCAAAGAGGTATTCTTTAGACATTTTATCAAAAATATCGACACCGTATTTTGTGTGGTTATAAAATCTGATGATATCAGGTTTTTGAGCTTCACTAGTTGCATAATCAATTTTTAGCATGATTATGGAGGGTAGACAACATCAAAACTACTTAATTTCATTTTGTCATTCTCCAGCAACCATCTTAGTATTTGGGCATAGCTCACATTACCCACCATCTAAAAATGACAAAAATATAATAAAGTTACATGAAAAATACATAAACACAAACAACACACATAAAAACAGTTATTGACATTACTTTTTGTAGTATTAATACAGAAAATGTATCATATTTACCTCAATTTTGTCACTTGTATATTAAATAATTTACTTCCTCCAACGCTCGCGCGGGCTACAGGTGTAGCCCATCAACTTTAAGGGCGATTTATGCAGATGTCCTTGCGCCGTGAGAGATGGCACGCTACTGGCGGGGGTGGGGGATAGTACTTGAGGAATACACTGAACGATTAATCTGTAGCGCGCAAAGTGTATATAATATACGACAATATTACACGTTGGGCTACATATGTAACCCGGGCGTGCACTCTAGTGTTAACAAAGTGATACTGCCAGTCAAGAACACAGCTGAACACAAGCATTTTCTAGACCAAAGTCATATGTCAGTAAGAATAAGAGTTCTTTGGATAGGGGAGAGCTCTGGGGGGGAGGGGGGAGAAAATGCAAAAACTGATTGGTGTGGTTTATCGAGTGAGGCAGATATTTTTTGTGTAGTAGGTGGTAGAGGCATTAAGTGGGTGAAAGCGAAAATATGGCCAAAACTTAGGATTTGAGTAGTCAGGAGAGGAGATGGTTAGTGCTATATAGGGTGTCTGTAAGGGAGGGGCTGAGCTAGAACCAGACAGATTTTAGCCAGAGCAGATAGATTGCATGAATGTTTTTATTTTTGATCCACTTGTACCCGTTTGAATTTTGTCACAATCCGCTGTATGTGTTAGATCAGGATTGGGGAGAACAGACATCTCACTTTACTCATCTGCTTCTACTGCACTGGTTCATTAGAAGTATCATCACTAGCCAACTGCCTATCAGAATGAATGGCCACAGGCAAAGAGTTTACACCTGCAAACTAGTCAAGTGGTATTTCATGCCATTTCACATAACTAACATTTCAACAATTATTCTACAGTGAGAACTGTAAGAGTTTTTCCAAATATTACAGCCACATCTAAACTCTGTAGATGGGAAATAGCTGAACAACATATGCTTGACACAAAGCACCCTCTGGCCTTAACCTAGAGTAAGATCCCACCAGGAAACATGTCACTTTTTTGTGTTTGTATTGGCTCTGGTGGTCCACGAGACATTTGCACCTATGCACAGGTATCCTGTGTGTAATTATTAGGGTGAGGGGACATACACTCTATCCATGACAGACCAGATTTTTCAGATCCAGAGCAATTGCTCTATTGGAGGAATGTTGTATTGCAATCTGTCTACAAAATGTGTAACTATATTTAGTGATGAGTATATTTTGTTTGTGAAATGTGTAGATTATGAGACAGATTGTGGTCCATCCCAGAATTTGCCTCGATTGTGGGGAACTGCCTAAAAACTGCAATCAGCATGGCCAGCACACAAGAACCAGGACTCTATCTTGGTCCCTTTGTACCTACCTGATCCAGTGTGGTGGAACCTTAATGCACACAGTCACACTGGTGGGTCGTACACTAATTTTTACTATAAATGATTTTTTCTTAGTTCTTTGTGAATCTGATACGAATTATTTTTTTTACTTTTTTAAAAGTTTATATTTATTTTATTTTATTACTTCTTACCACCTTTTCAACTGATAATAACTTTCATGATTAACAATCGTCAATTTCTTCCCCTGCCATTGCTACCCCTACCCACTCACCACAGTTGTCTTAGACTTCAATCACATGGAGTCTCAGTGTGTACAGATCCAAAATCCTTACCAAATTTCTCATCCTCTTACATAAATAATATTTTACACTGATATGTTGGGAAATGTTAGTTTTTGTGTGTTAATCACTGCCGTGCTATCTTCATCTGTGGTAACTGATGGGTTTATTTTCTCTATCCTTCCTTATTTTCATTGCCAAATAGCATTTTACTTCTCATTACTATAAAACATTTCAAATTTTGTATTTTATGGGTGGGGAGACAGAAGTAATAGACTTACCTAGTATACTGCTCCCACGAGAGGGGTATCCATTAATTGATAATGTATGTGTATGGTCACTAGTAACAATAACCATTGTATCCGATAGACCTTCATTAGTTTTCAGTTCTTCAACATTATGTGTCAAAAGCTCAAGCGTTTTCTCTACTGCCATGTCCAGTGCCAAAGTCTCATGGAGAGCACATCGAGCAAAGCCATTGTGATGAGCTATATCTATCAAACCACCTTCTACCTAGAATAAGAAATATTTTACAACATTTGTACGAGAAATAAAAAAAATTAAAAAAATGGCATGTGGACACACACACAGTCAATACATGCACATGTAATACCAGTTTCATTAAACAGAAAGTAGAACTTGTTATTTTCATAACAAAGATCTACATCTACATCTACATCTATACTCTGCAATTCACAATTACTGTGGGTGGCAGAGAGTGCTAAGCACCAATCCTATTTTAGAGTATTCCAATCCCGAATAGAACGAGGAAAGAAAGAATACATAAATTTATCAGTACGGCATCTTATCTCTCGAATCTTATCCCTTCTGTCATTGCGACCTAAATAGGTTGGCGAAAGAACATATATTTCGTTGCACTCGTAAATTAGAGATTTTCGCATATTCTCCAACAAATTTAAACAAAAACGACGTCGTCTGTCTGCCAAACAATCCCAGCCTAACCCACGTATCAGCTCTGTGACACTTACATAAGGACTGTAACTAGCGGTCACGAATCGAGCGGCTCTCCTCTGTACTTTCTCTAACGTGTCAATCAATCCCTTGCGATACGGATCCCAAATTGCACAACAGTATTCCAAATGCGGACGCACTAGTGTTTTGTACGCTATTTCCTTTGTATGAGCTTCTCAAAATACGACCTATAAAACGTAGTTTAGAATTAGCTTTGCCTACGACAGAAGTTATGTGCAAGTCCCATTTCATGTTGCTTTGTACTGTTACGCCTAGATACTTCAGGGAATCGACCGTGTCAACAACTGAATTGTTAACTTTGTACTCGTGAGCAAACGGGGTCTTTTTATTACTTATTTGCATTGCCTTGCACTTTTTACAGTTAAGTGTAAGCTGCCATTTACGGCACCATTCCGAAATAACATCCAGATCGCGCTGTATTTCTAAGCAATCGTCAGAGCACCCCACTTCCCTATAAATAAGTGCATCATCAGCAAAAAATCGCATCCTGCAATTAACGAAGTCACCGAGATCGTTTATAAAAATTAAGAAAAGAAGTGGTCCTATTAAACTTCCTTGAGGAATGCCCGAATTAACATCTAGCTTTGAAGAGGCTTCCCCGTCAACAACGACATATTGCGACCGACCAGTTAGAAAATCGCGTATCCATTCACAGATCTGATCAGATATACCGTACGCTCGAATCTTCGCCAAAAGGCGGTTATGTGGTACAGAGTCAAAAGCCTTCTGGAAATCCAAGAAAATAGCATCAACTTGTGATCCTGCATCGATAACCTTCATTACGTCATGCGAAAATAGAGCCAGTTGCGTTTCACACGAACGGTTCTTACGAAATCCGTGTTGGTTTGCTGCAAGTAACTCGTTTTCATCCAGAAACTTCATAACGTTAGAGCATATGACATGCTCCAGAATTCTACTGCAGACAGATCTTAGAGATATGGGTCAATAATTCCTAGGATCTCTCCGATCACCTTTCTTGAAAACGGGAATCACCTGCGCTATTTTCCGGTCAGAAGGTACTTTTCTTTCTTCTAAAGATTTACGAAATATATCTGATAGAAATGGTTCTATTTCTTCCGCGTATTCCGAAAATAATCTTACTGGAATACCTTCAGGACCCGGCGCCTTCCCCCACTTCAGGAGCTTTAATTGCTTTATGATAGCTACACTATCAATTTGAACTGGATCCATCTCAAATTCTACACGCCGTTAAAAGCCTCGCGCATCGCATTTTTAACATGTTCTCTTGTCTCGGCTAACTTTTCTAAATCACTCCTATACATCGTCGTCCTTGAGCGTGCATGTATCTTCCTTTGTTTTTTAAGTAACCGTTTAATTTTACGTGTATACCACGGGGGATCGTTCCCATCCCTGATTGTCCTTTTCGGTATATGTAAGTCCATACCTTCCCTGATTATATGCATGAACCGAAGCCACATCTCTTCAACCGAGCCTCTTCCTTCTATAAAGGTAATGTAATTATCCCTCAAAAACGTTCTTAAACTCTCCTTTGGGGCCTTTTCAAACCTATAAATGACCCTTTTTGCGCGTGGCTATTAATTTTAATGTAGCAATTACAGCTTTATGATCACTTATTCCCATGGTGGTAGAAATGTCCGTGAATAACTCAGGCCTATTCGTAACGAGAATATCTAAAATGTTTTCGTTATTGTTGTGGCTCCGCGTTGGTTCAGTGATGAGCTGCTCGAGATTAAGATCTGAGAAAAGTTCAAGAATAATTTCACAGGATGTTTTATCCCGGCCACCAGTAATGTGGACGTAATTATTCCAGTTGATATACGGAAAGTTGAAGTCACCTCCTAGTATTATTGTATGATCTGGAAATTGACGAGCTATATTACTTACATTAGTTCTTAAGGCCTCAGCAATAGATACATCTGCATCTGGTGGATGATAGAAAGTCCCTAATACAAGTTTTGTCCTAGCTACTTTTAGTCTAATCCATAGGATTTCACAGACCGTATCAATATTTATTTTGCTACACGACAGGTGTTTACTAACAGCAATAAATACACCACCTCCATTGGAGTTCAACCTATCCTTACGGAAAACATTCTTTCTATCGTTAAATATTTCTGCTGAACTTATATCCGGTTTTAAACCAGCTTTCAGTACCTAATACAATATCTGCTTCTGTACTACTAATAATGCTTTCAAGCTCAGGCTGCTTATCACAAACACTTCTACAGTTAATAATGAGTACTTTTAATGGTCGAGACTGATTTACGCTACTCCTAACATATGGTGCCGAATTTGATTGGGCTGCCCGTAACTGTGATCCCAGTTTCGGGTCTTTCTGCCTCAGCCTAAAAAATCCCCCAATGCACTACACACAGCCCCTGCCACCCGTGTAGCCGATTCACGTGTGTAGTGCACTCCTGATCTATCCAAGGGAACCCTACATGACTCGACCACATGGTGAAGATCTAGGAATCTGCATCCATGATTATCGCAGAAACGCCACAGTCTCTGGTTTAGACCCTCGACTCGGCTCTGAACCAGAGGTCCACAGTCGGTTCTATCGACAATGCTGCAGATAGTTAACTCAACCAAAATCTTGCGGTCATCAACCACAGAGCTCACCCTTTGAGCAAGCCGCCGGAAGGAAGAGAGGATAGTCTCTGACCCCAGGCGGCAAGCATCGTTGGTGCCGACATGAGCTACAATCCGCAGCTGGCTACACCTCATCCGATCAATGGCATCCGGGATGGCCTGATCCACATCTTGGATCAGTCCTCCCGGAACACACAATGAATGGACACAGGACTTCATCCCAGACCTATTCGCCAAGTCCCTAAGGGGTTCAATAAAACGCCTAACGTTGGAGCTACCTATCACCAAAATCCCCTTCTGTGGTCGCTCAGGCCTTGCGGGCAGGGGGGGCTGGCAACTCGCTGTTTGACGATTGTGGATCTGAACCAGACCCAGACAACACATCAAACCGGTTGGACAGTGGTACAAGTATGTCCTCCTGGGATTCAGACTTCCACAACTGCCCCCGCATGCGGCGTCGACATCCGGAAACCACACGCCAGACACCGTCAGGTGACGGATGCACAGGCTCCATGGTCTCAGCCTGGACTACAGGTACGATGCTGGGAACAGGAGAACCTGCGATAGCACTAGCTTCAGCGGAGTCTCCCATAGCACATCTGCTGCAGTCGCCTACGGCAGCTTCCAGCCTTGTAACTTTCGTTAGCAAAGCTGCAAGCTGAGCACGAAGATCAGCCACCTCAGCCCGCACCTGCACACAGCAATCACAGTCCCTACACATATTATTTCTAAACAAAAGCTACGGAGAAGATGAAAGATGAACTAACCGAGTGATCCAAATAAACTGTTTACTACTTACAAACAACCGATAGACACGACTGGGAAAAAAAACCTAAATTAACAAAGAAGGACTTTCTCGCATAACGGTTACAGATGACCAACTGCCTACTGGCGCTGTTAAACAAATAAGCAAAGATGGACAAAAGCTATCTACACACTTTAAATTAAACTAATCACAGAAGGCACTTCCTGGCGTGACGGTTGCTGAAGATCAACTGACTACTGGCGCTGTTAAATAAGCAAAGATTAAACTAAAGCTATCTACACACTTTAAATTAAACTAATCACAGAAGGCACTTCCTAGCGTGACGGATGCTGAAGACCAACTGTCTACTGGCGCTGTTAAATAAGCAAAGATTAAACAAAAGCTATCTACACACTTTAAATTAAACTAAACACCGAGCACTTCCTGGCGCGACGCTTGATGAAGACCAACTGTCTACTGGCGCTGTTAAATAAGCAACGATTAAACAAAAGCTATCTACACAGATGATAATTTATTAGGAATTTAACTGGAAAATATGTGAAAACAGCATATGTGATCATGAAACATTTACTGAATTACATCATTAACTCATTTTGTTTGCTTCAAGAGCAGGTTAAATATAAGTGATGATTTATTTCTTTTCACATGTTTACAGTGTGATGAGGAAAAAAATAATTACCACAAGTATGTAGCCCTTGGGATTTTTTTGTAGAAGTTTAATTGCAGTTGTAGTCATTTCATGAAGAGCAGGTGAGCCATTATCTGATGTGTCTCGGGTGTGTTCATAATTCATATGACCATTGGCAAAGAGACCTAGAATTCATTCAGAAATGCCATTTTCTTCTCTTTCACTAATACAACCAAATTTTTACTAATTAAACTAAGAATTTCAGAAGTAATACAAAATAAAACACTTATTTTTAACGATTTAAAAGTACAGTTTTTTTTTCACCCCACATTGCTTATAATGGTATATTTCACTATGTTAAAAATGTTACTTACACAATTTGATTTCATTTTCCATATAAAAATAGCGCAAAAACAAACTTAGGGTATATCAGCTGATGCTTCTATGGAATAGTGTATGCTGTGATGCAAAATTACTTAAACCCAAACGGTGTGTAACATAATGGTAGTTTACTTAGGGATTTATTTGAGTTGTTTTGGGCCATATTTGGGTAATTTAGAATGTGGCGCAATGATTTTAGAAGCTCGAAGGGAAAATGTTGCATCACTGTTGTTTAGTGGAAGGATGGCACCTTATGTAGGCATTGGCTGGGTTGCATCATATTTCGCAAGTGTGAGGCATCTATAAATAGGAGCGAGCTGCTCGGAGGGTCACTTTTCATTGGAGAACATGAGTATACACACATGTTGTGCCCCCAGGAGAGGAGAGGAGAGCTGTGGAAATATTTTTGTTGAACAAATTAGTACATAAAATAATATTTATAACATTAGAAGATTTTTAATAACAAACTGTCACTACAGGATAGCTCAGAACCCCTTCCACACTTCTCAGACAGTATACTTCTGATTGGCTAGTATGAATTTTACCTGTCCATTTTCATAGAAAGACTGACTGCGTGTCTAAATTTTTTCAGGTGGTGACCATGAAACCGTATGTTATTTAGCAAACCACTAAGGGGAATATTTTAAGCCTTTAAGTGTTTTTAGAAACTCATTCCAAGAACTAAGATCATTTCCCTCTGCCACTTTGTTTGTCAAGGTCAGTGGCATGGGATAAAAAACATTTGTGTAAATGAAGCCACTACCAGCTATAATTTGTACAGAAGAAAGCCAGAAATTCCTTTCTGCAGCAAGTATGTTCTTGTTTTGCTTATTTAATTCATAGACAATGTAAATGTATTGTTTTGTAATATCATATATCTGTCGTTATCAATTTTAATAGTGTTACTTGTTAAATCACTTATATTTATGTACCCTCATTTGCATATAATATTAATTTTCCATAATCATATCAGAAATAAGTAGTGGGCATCACTTAATATGTTACTGATCAGTATCACAGCTATTACTTATCGAGTCCTTAATCTACTAGTTTGGCAGTCTTAAATCAGTAGTTAGTAGCGAGTTGTCTTTAACATCACACGATTTCATCTTGCAATTGGAAATTAATTGTAGTAATTCCACCCGGCAAATTGCATTCCTATGGGGGTTGTGAGCATATGTGGAGAAACAAACTGACATGCCCCATGTAAGGTCGTATCGCCTGAGCACAACAGCTTCAATGAGAGAGCTCACAGTGTAGCAGAGAGGGCATTAGCGTCGGTTACGAGTGATGATGCCACAACCACTTCCAGTGAGAGGGTAAACTCTCCTCCATTTCCTCGTCATCAAGGACACTATAAAAAGTGGCTTTGAGCAGTCTAAATGGGAAAGGCAATTGAAAGTCAGACAGAAATCAGTACTTAGCACTAGTGATTGGACTAACTTGTGAAGCAGTATATGACGACCTGGTGATCGTAAATAGTTTATATTGGAATTGTGGTTATACCACAAAGTTTTTGTAAAATTAAATATAGTTAAACATACTTCTTTCTCGAAGGGCAACCCACTGTCTTTACATATAAATAATTGCCAATGAGGTTGTTAGCCCACAGAGGACTAAAGTGATACAAAATGACATGAGTAGCATTGCTACCACTTTGGCATCGTGGTTTAAAACCTGTGGAGGACTAAGCTATTAGGGAACCATGCAAGCAACATTGGAGACGAGTTGTTGATATTCAGGGTTTAGGACATGTCAATGAAGGTGATTAGCATTTGACGATGAAAAGGTTAGGCTGCAAGGGACTAAGGTGCTACACAGGCAATGAAGTTAGTAGTTCTGCAGTTTGCATGATTGATTAGCAGTCACACCCATTATACCCAGAGTGCTACCACTTCAATACAGCATTGGTATCATGAGACAGCAAAAAGACTGAGCAAGGAAGACTTTAGAGTGATGAAGCAAGCAACAGAGGCACCCCAGAAATAAAACCCACAAGAGGAAGCTGCCAATTGTAAAATTCAGATTTGATTTATACTGTGTGTTATAAAAGCTCACGGCTAGAGGTGTAATGTGGCAAAGTAGTAATATGCACTTCTTTGCCATTTTTTAGAAAACCAGCATTAAAATTTTCTGTTGAGTTCAAATACGTTCTATGTCCTGGAGATTTAAAGGGATGCGTGGTGCACTGAGCAAGCTTTCTGCCTCATAAGCCCATCATTGCTTGATTGAATCTCTCACTGCTTGCAACTGCTTTTATTCATTCAAATGTATATACAGATAATTCCTGGTATCAGTTTCAACAATTATTCACATAGATTTTTTAAATGCCATTTGTTGTGAAAAAACACTCTTCCCAACTTCATTATGTTGCATGCAAACAAAGTCACATTTCAAAAATTAGTAAATTCATGCCTACTAGTAGGTATGCAACTATTACTAAATATCATTACTCAACTGTTAGTGTTGAAGGACAGATGTTCATTCCCACACCAGGAGATGAGAGGGCGGAAATGAGACACTGCCAGTTTTTCCACAAAAAAGGCATTTAAAAAATTGCTATATGCGTGAATTGTTGAAACTGATTGCTGGAAATTATCTGTATACATATTTGAATAAACAGATTAAATAATGGTGGCGGGCTTATGAGGCTGAGAGCATGCTTGCTGCACCACGTGCCCCTTTAAATCTACCGAACATAGGAAGTATTTGAATTCAACGGAATATTTCAATGCCGAATTTCTCAACATCAGCAAAGAAGCGCATGTTACTGCTTTGACACATTATACCTCAGCCATGAGCTTTTATTATAAATAGTATGAATCTAATCTGTATTTTACATTTAGTGGCCTTCCCTTGTTAGGGCTATCACTGCATATCCAGCAACAGGAACAGCAGTATTCACAAAAGATTTTACAACTACAATAATCAGCAGCTTACACTCCAGTAGTCGCTACTAATGGTTGTAGGTATCAAAATGTCACAGCAAAGTGAGCAGCTCCAACTTCCACCAAGTTTGCCAGCAAGCAGGGATAACCTCCATTATGCAATTGAGAATGAATCTATTAAGAAAGTTTTCTTCCTAAGCATTTGGAATACGCAAAGCTGAAGCAGTATTTAACATGGTATTACAACAAGGTGCAGAATTGTGCAAGGTCGCGCGAAGCCTTGATGCTCTCACCTGGAGTGGCTAACTGAAATTAAGGGATGCTCCAGGGAAGGTTGCTGTTTAAGTTATTCAGATTCGTTATTGAGAGATATGTTAGTCAAACAAATAAGTATGCCAAGAACCAATCAAGAGAAGTGATACTGCATTGGAGGAAGTCATCAAAGTTGTCATTTTTCATAAAATCGTGACTCGGACATCAAATCAGATGGCAGCAGTTGCTAAAGTCTGCGGATCAGAGAAGTTGTAACCTGCCAAATAGAGTTCCTATGTGTCTGGTCATGGTCTAGTTCAGAAACCATAAGCGGCAGTGCAACTATTGCACCGAATTTCTTACAGTCCACTTCGCAGATAAGTCAGTGAAGTACTTCAACTATGGCAAAGGTAACATTCATTACCCATGTGGTATACAGAGGGAAGCAGAAAAGTCTAACACAGAATAAGAAAGAGGAACTGATGATTAGCCTAGTACTACAACACAGCACTGGAAACAGGATTTGGGTTGAACTATCGATGGGTAAGCAGAATGTATGATGCCAGATGGACAGAAGCATGACAATGAGCTTAATCATCCTACAGACCTGTAGACAGCTCGATTAGATGTATTGCCATAGTGTGAAATCCAAGCTATTTTGTTATACTGGACACAGAACTAAAAGTTAAACATAAATTGCAGCTGCCATCTACCTTTAAGGTCGTAAACAAGCACATAGGGTTGGTAGTAGAAGATAGGTTTGGTTTCATAAACGTTTTGGACATGGATGTGATTACAGCGTTCAGGTTAATAGTTCAAATTGGAGTCAACATGACCCAAGAGCTAAATATTAGGAAAGAGGATCTACAGACACTGGTGAGTGATGAGGATGTGTTCAGTGAAGGCCTTGGAAACGTTTTTACTAGTGTGCTCCCCCCCCACCCCCTCCCAAAAAAAAATAATGATGACGGCTATGCCGAAGCATAATAGAGCTAGACGAATTCCATTTGTGCTTGGAAAAGGATTAAAAACATTTACACAGATTGGTAAACGATGATGTAATAACACCAATTAATTATGGTGAATAGGTCACACAGGTAGTGGTTGATCACAAAGAGAGGGAGGCATGCGCTTGTGCTGCGTCTTTGAAGTTACAGTTAATAGTAAAAAACAGGTTGCCCAGCTTTCTATCCTGCGCCCAAATGATGATTTCGATGACTTTGCTGGAGATGAGCCACATTTGCAGATTTCATTGATGCATAGGCAAAGAAGGCTCTGAACACCCACTGGTGTTTGTATCGATATAATCGGTTAACTTTTGGAGTGGCATTCACTGCTGCAGTTTTCCAGCACTTCCTGGTGTCAACGGCAAGCGTCCCCATGTGTATGAATTATTTGGACGATATTTTTGTTCCAGGACAGATACAGAGTATCTAAGGAAACTACAGCAACTTTATTTATGCCAAACTGGCATACATGCTAATTTTCAAAAGTATGAGTTTTTTAAGGAAGAGATATAGTGCCTTAGGCAAATTCTAAGTGAGTAAGGCATTGTGCTGGCTGGAGACCTCTCACAGGATATAAAGGGCATGCTGGAATCGATTGATTTGGAACAACTCCACTCTTTTCTGAGCAATACAAATTATTATAATAAATTAATAAAAGATTTTGACTCTGTTGCAGCCCCACTGAACCAGTTTTAGTTGTTAAAAGCAGTGTACTGCAGTCTTAGATGCATTAAACAGCAGGTTGTAGAGGGCAGCAAGATTAGACATTTTGAACCTGGTAGTGACATCCAAAGCATCAGATGTGTCCGAGTACAGAATTTGGGTGGTGCTAACACAGTCACTTTTGTTTTCAAAGCGTTGAACAAGCATCAGTGTAACTATGCGCAGACAGAAAGCGAAGCCACACTGAAGGGGCATGGAAGTCGCTTCCATGCAGAATGCAAAATTTACAATAACACACAAGACAGAGCTAAAGTGTACTCTAGCAATAATCATCCACGACGAAGTTAACAGGTTATATGTAGTTTGAATGGGTTCAGTGATGTTATGACCGGTTGAGGTATCAGCAGAGGGACCTCCCACACCAATCCAGAGTGTGGCAGCAAGCCAATGGGAACCATCTCAGCTATGCAATCAACTAACATCAGTGTAACTATGCGCAGACAGAAAGCGAAGCCACACTGAAGGGGCATGGAAGTCGCTTCCATGCAGAATACAAAATTTACAATAACACACAAGACAGAGCTAAAGTGTACTCTAGCAATAATCATCCACGACGAAGTTAACAGGTTATATGTAGTTTGAATGGGTTCAGTGATGTTATGACCGGTTGAGGTATCAGCAGAGGGACCTCCCACACCAATCCAGAGTGTGGCAGCAAGCCAATGGGAACCATCTCAGCTATGCAATCAACTAACACAGAGTTTCTTCAAGGTCGCAGGCAGCAGAGGCAGTAGATCACCAATCACAAATACTGAAAATGAACTTCAGTGACAGTGGAAAATATAGCCATCAGGAGGGAACAACCAGCAGGCAGTACAGAGGCAGAATTTCTACTGCAGCATCCACTTTTTCATGAGGGGATGGTGACATGTCTCACAGCACATCATATTGCTCATGCATGGCAGCATACATGATGCTGCAGCAACTGTCTCCAGGGAGTGGTAAGCTCCCCTCTCTTTGCCCGTCGCCGAGGTATGCTATAAAAAGTGGTCTTCAGCCAATCCAAACGGGTAGGCAGACTGAAGTCAGATGGCAGTCAGTGACGAGTACTAGTGATTGGAATGACTTGTGAAGCTGTGTATATCAACCTGGTGATTGTACTTTCTTTATGTTGGAATTTTGATCATGCTTATTAATGTGTGATGAAATTGAACCTAGCTGATATTTTGTTCTTGCAGAACAATCTGCTGTCTGTGCACACACCCCAAACTAGTTGTTTAATATATATGCACAAACACAACTTCTGTCACAGATGCATTATTCTGGAAAATCAAGCAAAATACTATATAAGAAGATTGCTAACAATGATTATTTTTAGCAGTAATAGTTCTGTTGAACTTCGTTTGATAATGCTGCTTTTTTGTACAACACCATGTGAAAATATAAGTTCTTTATTAATTACACAGTTGCCAGATTGGTGTATAAATTAAAATTAGAATTTCTGGGAGCAAAAAGGTGTCAATCTTGGATTTATCATGTGTATATTATTAAGTATTGAGAAATGACAGCTTTTAGCAGTCCCTATTGCTCACTGCGAGTTTGAGTAATTTGTGGTTGAAAAAGATCAGCCACCTTCCAAAAATTAATGAATACGTCAATGGAATGGCAAAGTGACTATTATATCTAGGTGATATTGTATTCCCTCCATCCACCTTGAAGGAAGATAATTGTTTACAACAGGTTTTTGTCAGTCCTTGGGTCCAAAATCATTCTTCCATAAGGAGGTAACTTATTAACGACATTTCATCACAACCAACAGAATCAAACTAGACTCAGAGAAGATGAAAGCAGTATTGGACTTCCCACCACCACAGATAGTTAGGGATTAATTTCTTTAGCTCATAGCTTATTACCAGAAATTTATAAAACATTTAAGTGAGAAGGCCAAACCATCAAATGAGCTACTTAAGAAAGTGGTACCATATGGCTGGGGGTTATAGTAACAAGAGGCATGAATTAGTCGACCCCTCTGGAAGCAAACCAATGCCTGTCTGCTACCTGGTCAACTAGAAACATGCGGGTGCTGGCTAGAGCATCTTGGAAGCATGACTAGAAAGCACCACCAGTGCAGAGGATCACCTAAACCTGATACTCTTGAGGACAACTGCTGTACTATTACTAGTGCCAGTTGCCTGTTTAATGCACACTTATGAGTGTTGCAGTCAATGGTTTATGTATGCAGTACATTGGAGAACAGAATCCCTTATAGCCACTGAAACTGTTGCAGAATGGTCAGTTGGAGGAAGATTTATTGCTTACTTTGCATAATTTAAAATCACCACCTTCCACTATCTTCTGCAAAGCATATATATTAATTTTGGGAAACAGATGTGAAACTATTACTTCTGTGATCCTAAAATTGTAATTTATTTGTTACTCATAAATTCTTACAGACAGGTATATTTATCGTTAATCTTAAACATCTTTCTGTTCAAAATAAAATTCAACGCAATACCTCTCCTTACAGTTGCGAAATAGCAAACAACCAGTTATTGTTACAAGAAGCTGAGAAATTGTAATACATCTACACGAACTTTACAAAGATTTACAAATTTCATATACAACTGAAGCAAAAACTCTTATGCATATTGAGAGCGATTCTTGTTTTTACGATAACAGGTAAACATCAGATTTGACTAGATTTTACAAGGCACCATGGAATTAATTTGTTCACACAAAGAAAATTGATTGAAAGTTTCCAAACATGGAAGTCTATCTTTCAAAGCAATATGGAAAAAGAAAACAAAAAGCACTTTTAGATACAACTAGCTTAGAAATTTATGTCTGGTGGCACAAAAACTCTCACTCATTAGACGATTAAAGGGCTGTCTCATATGATTTGTTGAAGTACACACTGTTTCTTTGACGAATAATTACCATGTTTGTCTTGGCTGCACGAAGCGTCGCAACAAAAGTGCTATCGTCACTCAAATTGCACACCTGTCCAGGTACTGCGAAGCACTCATCACATCAGGAAGCATATGCGATAGCATTGAGCGGACTTGGTGCTAAGTCATCCAAGCCTCCAGAACAGTCATCAATACTGCTTTGACAAGCACGAGGGGCATTTGAAAAGTTGGTGCAAAGTCCAAGAGATGGCACCACCGGCATGTATAGTTAGTTAGTAGCATCTCTTGAATGAATGCACACCAAGTTTCAGCCATATTGGACTATTTCTTTGTGTTTGGCATTTGTGTGAATCAAGGAAGTCGAGTATGTAAATGGAGACTTTCTCGGCGTATTGATTCAATAAAAGTTTCTCGGGAGTCCAGCCGGATGGTGTCATAAAACGACGACGTTTCGACAACCTGCTCGGTTGTCTTCATCAGGTCTATTTAGATGTTGCTTCTAGGAAATCACAAATAGACCGACTTCGCTGACACTTCCTTCGCTGCCGCCGAAATTCGAATGTCGTGTATGGAGGGTTGCCAGGACGCCCAATCAGCGCGCTGGAAGTGGACAAGATACGTGATGTGCTTCGCTCGGTGAAGGATGATTTAGGCCTAAGAATTCCTGGAATTTATTCAATACCTTGCGAATGCGGTAAAGTTTATATTGGACAGACGATCAGAACCATCGCTGAACGTATCACCGAGCACAAACGACACTTGAGACTGGTGCAAGTAGAAAAGTCCGCAATAGCCGAACATGCGTTCGATGAAGAACATAAAATAGTGTTTGATGAAACGGTGGTGCTAGCCAGAGTCTCTTTGTTCTGGGACTCAGTAATTCGGGAAGCTTTGGAAATTCAGCTTAACGACAACATTAATAGGGACAGTGGACTGTATTTAAGTGAAGCCTGGAGACCAATTATTAGGGATCTATGTCATAAAAAACAAAAATCTTCTCGCTATGGACATAGTTTGCCAGCTCTTATGTCTACAGGTTAAGCAACGTTGAACGGGGTGAGTGCTTGGATGGGTGACCGCGTATGGCTCAATACACAGTCCGCAACAACTGATACCCTCGGCTTGCGGTAGAGCGGTTAAGCGAGATAGCGCTCCGAGGTAGGACGTGAGGAAGCTGCGCGCGCACCTTCTGCCCAACTCCACGCAGCGCCACCAGGGCGCAGTAGCGCCACGCCACCCATACCTCGCCTGCGGGCTGGGCGCTGAGCCATTCACTGCCGGGCACCGGTAGTGAACACATCGCTCCGAGCGGTGCCTCCTGGTGGGGAGCACTGGGAGTGCTGAGGTCTGCGCCAAGCGCCGGCCTACCGGAGCTTGCTCCTGCGATAACGACGGCCATAGTATTACCCTCCCTCCCTCCGAGAGCTAGGGTTTTAACCACTCCACGGCCCACTCCTGCTAGGGGTGGTACCCCCGAGTGAGCTCATTAGGGTTGCTTCTCGTTGGATACCTAACGGTGACAATGAAGGCGAGAGCAACAAACCCAACACCACCCAGCAGCATGGCACGACAGAAAGGGAAACCACGTGCCAAAGAAGTGGCTGAAAAAGGACATGGACAAAAAACCACAACAGACAGCCCACGCTCCCCCAGCCAACCAAGGGACTGCGGTCAGGAGGACGAAACATCGAGTGACAACGATAGACACTATGAGGCAAGTGAGGAATCAACATCAAGTGACCAAGATGAAGGGGCCCCAGGGGGAAAGTTTCCCCAAGGGACCGCTATCTACAACAACGAGGACTTCCCATCACTACAACAAAAGAAGAGACGGCGTAGCAAAGAGGTGAGCCCGAAAGGAGCAGCCAAGCACGCCAAAACTACTGAGGGCATAACAACCTTTAACCGGTTTACCCCCCTGGCCACACAAACAGCAGGATGGGACCAAACCAACAATCAGAAGACTCTCTACCACCACCTAGGGTAAGAATACCCCCAGTAGTCGTTGAGACACAAATAGAACTACACCCAAACCATCGACATACTCAAAGGACAGATGACTGGAAAGCTCACTATAACCAACAACAACAAGAGCGGTACCTCCAAATACCACACAGACAACAAAAAGGATCATGATACTCTGACAAAATATTTCAAAAACAAAAACAATCCATACTACAGCCATCAAATGCCGGACCAGAAACCCTTACAGGTAGTACTGAAAGGCCTAGCAATATCTGTAACAGAAGACGAGATACAAGAAGAACTTGAAGCAAAAGGGTACAGGGTGCAAAAGGTGCACCAATTCAAAAAAAGAAACCCAGAAACACATGTCAACCTTCTCAGTATCACTAGACCCTAGCAAGGAATCAGACCAAATTTACAATGAAAAATCACTGCTGCACACTAGAATCAGTGTAGAAAGATACAAAAACCGGAATGGACCGCCTCAGTGTGTCAAATGCCAAAGGCTCGGACACACCAAGAACTTCTCTAATCTTCCCAGTCGTTGCGTCAAATGCGCAGGACTTCATGACAGCAAGGAATGCAAGCTCCCAGCGACGTATAAGGCGAAATGCGCCAACTGTGAGGGTGACCACCCAGCGTCGTGGCGCGGATGTCGCACCTTCCAACAGGCCCAACAACCACCAAGACAACCCAAAACAACCAAAGACCATAAAGACAATGGAAGGAAGGGGGAAGCCCAACCACCAAAGCAACCAACCAACAAGGAGACCAGAAACAAACAACAACAGAGTAGCCAGAGGGACAAAACACAAAAATCATATGCAGACACAATCGCCAGTGGGCACCAACAGAAAATTAACACAGATGAAAGAAGCAGGGAAAACGAAGTGAAGGACAGGAAAAAACACAGGAGCCACTGCAAGCGATCAGAAAGGAACCGCGAATCAGCAAACATGTTCGACGGGAAATCCTTCATGAAAAAATGATAAAAACACTTGAAAACATACAAAAAGCCGAAAATGACACCAGCAAACTCTTTGCGCTAATGAAAGGTGTGATGTCACTATTGAAATAATGGCGAGAAACGCTGAGGACCCAAAGGACTTCAAAATTGCAATATGGAACTCAAACAGTATAGGCAATAAGAAAGTAGAACTACAGGACTTCATCCGACGGAATGGGTTAGATATTGTCCTGCTAACTGAAACACATCTGAAGCCAAAGGACCGCTTTACACTCACAGGATTCGCAATCTACCGGAACGACAGGCTGGAACAACGGGGCGGGGAACGGCAATAGCTATTAACAAGAAACTTCCCCACGACCACGTTCAGACTCCCCAACTAACAGACATGGAGGCCACGATGATAAAGGTCAACTCTGTAGAGGGACATATAATGCTTATATCGGCATACCTATCCCCCAATCGGGCTCTACACGAGCGAGATCTAGACGCCCTGCTGGGAACAGGAAGAAGAGTAATAATAGGCGGAGACTTGAATTCCAAACACTACGCCTGGAAGTCAAGAAGAAACAACACCAGAGGGGAATTCCTCTTGGAGCTAGCAGAGAGGAGAAACGTCCAAGTGATAGGTCCCAAATCACCGACATACATCCCTCACAATAGACGACTGCGACCTGATGTCCTGGATGTGGCAGTCGTAAAGGACATCACGCGCCGAATTAAACTCAGAACTATTAATGACCTATCATCTGACCACCAACCCGTCCTGCTACAAATAAAGAACTGGGTCCTACCCTACACAACAGAGAAGAAATCAAAGGAAGTAGACTGGAACCAGTTCACTAGGCTAGTCCATAATCGAATCAGACCCACATTCAACGTGACATCAAAAGAAAGAATCGACACAGCAATAAGCCACTTCAACAGGGTGCTATCGGAAGCAGACAGGAGAGCGTCCACAATAGTAGCACACCCACCATACACGGAAGAGCTGCCGCCAGAAATCGAAAATCTTCAATATCTAAAAAACACCGCAAGGAAGTTATGGCAGCGCTTTCGCGACCCACAGGACAAACGGAGATATAAGCAGCTCACAAATGAATTAAGAGGACGCATGGCAGAACAAAAATCAGCGAAATGGGAGGCCAGGATGTTACAACTACATTAACCAATAGGGACGCCTGGCAGCTAGTGCGAGCCGTTAAAGCACCAAGGGATCCAAATAAAGCAATCAACGGGCCAACAGGACCAGTATTCCAGCCGGTAGCAAAGGCAGAGGTGCTGGCAGAATACTTCGCCAGCCAGCACAAAGAGGTAGAATATGACCTGACTGAAGCGGAAAAACGCGCAGCCAATGACATAACAAGCACTGCACAAACCATTATGACCGAACAACCAGAGGACGAACCAGAACTAACAACACCAGCCGAAGTCCGGAAAATAATCAAAAATCTTGCCAAAAACAAAGCCCCAGGAGCTGACAAAATCTCCAACCAACACCTCAAGAGCCTACCAACAAAAGGGATAGTACTCCTAACCAGAATCTGTAACACCTGCCTCCTACAGAGATACTTCCCGGAAGCGTGGAAAGTCGCGAAGGTCACGGCCATCCCGAAGCGCGGGAAAACCCAGCGAGAGCCATCACATTATAGGCCAATTAGTCTACTCCCCTCCGCTTCAAAAGTGCTGGAGCGAGTAGTGCTCAAACGAATAAACAGCACCCTAGAAGCGGAAAAAACCATCCGGAAGGAACAGTTTGGCTTCCAAAGCAGAGTAGGTAGCACAAGCCAACTCCTCCGATTGACTGAAGACGTCTCCCGGGGATTCAATCTAAGTAAGTCGACGGCGGCTGTGTTCTTGGATATTGAAAAAGCTTACGACAAGGTTTGGCACGCCAATCTTATCACCAAACTAAGAACACAGACGACCGTACGACACAGCTACGTTCAGTTGATCGGAAGCTACCTGGAGAACAGACGGTTCTATGTTTCAATTGACGGCCAAAAATCATCAACACACCCCATACCAGCCGGCATACCCAAGGATCACCTTTAGCACCAATACTATTCAAGGTCAACGTCAACGACATTCCAACACCACCCTACGTAGAACTGGCACAATTTGCCGATGATACCACCATTTACACAACCAGCAGGAGGCATGACCTCAACATCAGCCACCTGCAGCACGGCCTCGACCAATTAGAAAGATGGTGCCGTATCAACAAGGTCAAAATTAATCCGAACAAATGTGCAGCCATTTATTTCACACGGAAACGACCAATAATTGACCGCAAACTTAAAATCATGGGACAAGACATCGAGTGGTCAGAGGAAACAAAGTATCTAGGGGTGATATTAGATAAAAAGCTTCTGCTCCGCAAACACATATTAGACAGACGGAAACAGGGCACCGCAATGTTAGCAAGCCTGTTCCCAATACTCCACAGCTCGGACCTAGCCATTCAAACCAAACTCAGGATTTATAAATCAATCATCCTCCCATACTTGCTCTACGGATGCCAAGAATGGGGAACTGCATCCCAAACTAACCTAACTCCAGATTGCAAAACAGATGTCTGAGAGTTATACTAAGGGCCTCAAGATACACGCCAACCGACGCCCTTCACGAGCAAGCAGACGTAAGCCCCATTTACGTAAAAATAATTAACCAGACAGACAAATTCTATAATCAAATAGAGCAATTCAGAGAAACAGACGAAAGGCTCCATACCCTTGGCACAACTATGCCAAGGCACTGGCACAAATATAAAGTGCCACTAAGCATTATATATCAGGCAGAATGAAACTGATATGACTATAAGAAAACTGTAGGGGTTTTTCACATAAGGTCGTCTTTGACGAACCATAGCCATGTTTTCCCCTCAAAGAGCAATAAAAAGAGTCCCCAAAACAAACCCATCCTATACAGAGAGACACGTAAAGTAGAGCTACCTTGGTAGCGGGACTTCACAATCACGCCGTTGAGGCAGAGACAAAAAAAAAAAAAAAAAAAAAAAGAGCGGTTAAGCAACAGTGAGCGTGGTCAGCGCTTGGATGGGTGACCGTTTTGGCTCCATACGCAGTCCGCAACGCTGATACCCTCACTTCCAGCGCGCTGATTGGGCGTCCTGGCAACCCTCCATACACGACATTCGAAATTTCGGCGTCAGCGAAGTCAGTCTGTTTGTGATTTCCTAGAAGCAACATCTAAATAGACCTGATGAAGACAACCGAGCAGGTTGTCGAAACGTCGTCGTTTTATGACACCATCCGGCTGGACTCCCGAGAAACTTTTATTGAATCAATAAGCCGGGAAAGTCTCCATTTACATATCAGATACCTTTACGGGGAGGACATGTTTCAACATATCAGGCAGTTTGAGAAACTGCGCAAAAAGAAAGCTAGACTGCTTAGCTCATTGACATTCCTTCTGAGGTGCCGAAGCCGTAACATCGTGCCTCTCTTCGTTACGGTGAAACATCATATCGACAGCATTAATGCGAAGAAAATATTACGTCGTGCCAGCCTCTCAATTCTTCGGTAACACATCCGTTATACGCGCTTTGAGTTGGACCGCAACGCTCGGTCCTTGTTTTCTTGTCATCTTTACCTGTCGACAAAACTCTCGCCTTGTTCTTGGGACTGGGTTGACGCAGCTACGTCTGCTCAAATGAATCTGGAACTTGCGAATACAACAGCAAGACATATCGCCAAATTTAACCGGTTGGCGGGAACAGAACACCGAGCGTGGCGGTGTAACGGATAGTGTTCTCGCCTCGCATTCGGGAGGATGGCGGTTCGATCCCCGTCCGGGCATCCAGATTTGGGTTTTCCATGGTTTCCCAAATCACTCCAGGCAAATGCCGGGATGCTTCCTTCAAAAGGCCATGGCCGAATTCCTTCCCATTCCTTGCCCCTATCCTTGCCCCCCATCCTTTCCCGTCTCTAAAGACCTCGATGTTGAGAGACGTAAATACAATAAAAAAAAAAAAAAATGGGAACAGAACAAAGCGGCAAACCAGTGGTGTCGGATCGTTGTGTGGTCAACCTATCTGGTTTTTGTCTTGATGATGCCACTACTTCTGTGCTGGCCAGAGGCCTGAATTTCGCTCCTGCCCCTAGGCGCATACCAACCAAGGAGATTATCTGTTCAGTGGAACAGGCTGTTCGCTGCTTACCAAACGAAGAAGCTGAAGAAATACGGAGGTAGACATGTAGAGTTTTGAAGAGAGCCAAGCCGCCAAGAAATAATATCACGGTCGCAGAGCGTGAAGCACTAATTGCCCTACGTCGCAGGGACGACTTAGTCATTCTACCAGCAGACAAAGGTAACTCTACTGTTCTTCTTTCTATACAGCAATATAACACAAAAGTGACGAGTCTCCTTAATGACATGTCATATGTTCCGTTGGACGCTGACCCGACCGTTAAAGTTGTGAAGAAGACTATGACCCTTGTCAAAAAGGCTAATCTTCCCGAGCAAGTGATTGAGAGAATTAGGCCACGTGCCGCGAGACCACCTAGACTTTATGGCTTACCGAAGATACATAAACAGGATGTTCCTTTACGACCGATCGTCAGTACTATTGGGTCACCGACTTACCAACTGGCTAAATATCTGACGCGTCTTCTTAGTCCCATTGTGGGGCGTAGCTGCCATCATGTTAAAAACTCTGCTGAATTCGTAAAAACCATACAGTCTCTCACTGTTTCAGACTCGGACATCCTTGTTAGTTTTGACGTGGTGTCTCTTTTCACTCGTGTGCCGGTAAAGGACACTTTGGACTTGATTCGCCGTCATTTTGAGACAAGCACAGCAGACCTCTTTGACCATGTACTTACTTCCACCTACTTTATGTATGGGGGGAAGTATTATGAACAATCTGATGGAGTGGCCATGGGATCTCCTCTTTCACCGATGGTGGCTGACCTCTACATGGAAGATTTTGAAGAGAGGGCTCTTGAGAGTGCTACCCTAAAACCCTCTTGTTTTTATCGCTATGTTGATGACACCTTTGCCGTGTGGCCACATGGTATGGAAGCGCTGGATGAATTTCTAGACCATCTTAATGGGATCCATCCCAACATACGGTTTACGATGGAAGTTGAGAAGGACGGGTGCATCCCGTTCTTGGACATTTTAATCAAACGCAAACTTGATGGATCTTTGGCACATAGTGTGTACCGTAAACCCACCCACACTGAACGATACTTGGGTGCAACCAGTTACCACCACCCAGCACAACACCACTCCGTATTGACCACATTGGTGCGCAGAGCGAGAGCCATTTCCGATCGTGAGAGCTTACCACTAGAGTTGAAACATCTAAGGTCTGTTTTTGATCAGAACGGGTACTCTCGGCGACAGATAGAGAGGGCTTTTATCCAGAAGACACCAAGACCACCGAATGAACAGATTGAACCACCAAAATCTCTTGCCTTTCTGCCATATGCCGGCAACACGTCCGGAAAGATTGGAAGGCTCTTAGCGCGTTCTGGTATAAAGAGCATTTTTCGGCCGCCCGTCAAGATACGTGATGTGCTTCGCTCGGTGAAGGATGATTTAGGCCTAAGAATTCCTGGAATTTATTCAATACCTTGCGAATGCGGTAAAGTTTATATTGGACAGACGATCAGAACCATCGCTGAACGTATCACCGAGCACAAACGACACTTGAGACTGGTGCAAGTAGAAAAGTCCGCAATAGCCGAACATGCGTTCGATGAAGAACATAAAATAGTGTTTGATGAAACGGTGGTGCTGGCCAGAGTCTACATCTACATCTACATATATACTCTGCAATTCACAAAATTGTGGGTGGCAGAGGGTGCTCAGCACCAAAGCTAATCTCTTTGCTGTGCATTCCAATCCCTAATGGTACGAGGGAAAAAAGAATTCATATAAGAATCAGTCCGGCACCTTATTTCTCTAATTTTATCTTTAATGTCCTTCCGACTCAAATAGGTTGGTGGAAGAAGTATTTCACTACACTCATGAGTGAAAGTTGGAGTACGCATGTTTTCCAATAAGTTTAAACGAAACGTGTGTCGTCTATCTACCAGAGACTCCCAACCTAATCTACTAATCAGTTCTGTGACGCTTTCATAAGGACTGTAGCAAGCGGTCACGAATCGAGCGGCTCTTCTCTGTACTTTCTCTATACTTTCGATCAATCCCTTACGAAACAGGTCCCAAATGGCACAACAATAATCCAAATGTGGACGCGAGTAATTTTCAAGAAATGGACGAAAAAGAATTTCGTGTGGTGATTAAACATTACTTTATGAAAGGCAAAACACCTCAGGAGACTAAAGAGAAGCTTGATAAACATTATGGTGTCTCTGCACCTTCAATAAAAACAGTTTATAAGTGGTTTCAAAATTTTCGGACTGGCCATATGGGCACAAGTGATGCTGAACGTTCTGGACAGCCTGTGGAGGTTATGACTCCAGAAATCATTGATCAAATCCATGATATCGTGATGGATGACAGAAGAGTTAAGGTGTGTGAGGTTGCTTGTGCTGTGGGCGTCTCAACTGAATGGGTACATAATATTTTGCATAAACATTTGGACATGAGAAAGCTATCTACAAGATGGGTGCCGCGATAGCTGACGCTTGACCAAAAACGGAATCGTGTGAAGTGTTGCAAGGATGGTTTGCAGCTGTTCCAGTAGAATCTGGAGTACTTTAAGTGTCGTTTCATCACTGTGGATGAAACATGGATACATTACTATATTCCTGAGACCAAATGAGTTACCAAGGAAGAATCTGCACCAAAAAAGGCGAAGACTGTTCCTTCAGCCGGAAAGGTTATGGCGACTGTCTTTTTGGATTTGCAGGGGATAATCCTCATCGACTATCTGGAAAAGGGTAAAACTATTACAGGAGCATATTATTCATCATTATTGGACCATTTGGAAACTGAGCTGCAAATAAAACGCCCGCGATTGGCCCACAAGGAAGTCCTTTTCCATCACAACAATACACCAGCACATGCCTCAGCAGTTGTGGTCGCAAAATTAATGGAAATAGGATTCCAACTCGTTTCACATCCCCCCTATTCTCCAGACTTGGCTCCCTTGGATTACTATTTGTTCCCCAATTTGAAGAAATGGCTGGCGAGATAAAGATTTTTTCAAATGAGGAGGTGATTGCACACACAAATGGATATTTTGCAGACTTGGACAAATCCTATTTTGAAGGGATCAACAAACTAGAACATCGTTGGACGAAGTGTTTAAGCCTAAAAGGAGATTGTGTTGAAAAATAATAAAGGTTTACCCCCAACACGTAAGTAGTTTTTATTTTTTGCACGGACTTTCCTACGACTCTCGTAGTTGTCAGGACCCTCGTCCAGGATGAAGTGATGCTCCTCACGCTCACCAAGAAGACTTCTCTTGTTCGCTAGTCCACGCCTATTATCTTGCTGGCGTGTATCATGGAAAGAAAAAATTTATGAAATTTCCAAACACGTGAGGAAATAAACACATTGGATTGGTTTTGCAGAAGTCTCCCTGCTTTGCTGGTGAAAGTATTTCCCTCTCATTTTCTAACAACTTTCGGCTGCTATCTGTATTCGTCAGGAGGGTGCGTAGGAATATTCTTCCCACGATACACCAAGCAAGGGCCCATTCAAGGTCTCTTTCCGGCAAATCCCAGTGGTCATCCTTTCTCACTGGGATTATTACCACCTCACTAGCGATAAGCTCCTGCTTTTGTCTCAGCCTACCAGTCATTTCCGGCTCAAGTCAAACAGTCGCTAACTAACAGAACTCTCTTAGCAATCAGCAGCTTCCTGTCTGCCACTCGATACAAAGAATTTCCATTTATTTCTTATGTTTAGTGAAACTAAACTTGATAACATTTTAAATTTGTTGGGGATGACACATACTCATCATCTTGCTACAAATCCAATTAGGTATTCAGAAGTAGCAAGGTATTGCAAGAGAGCCTCGCCTTGTATGCCCCTGAGAGTGGCCTTAGCAGATCAGAGGTGACTACCTGCATGTTAATCATCCAGCTACAGGCCTTATTCTCCTCCCCCCCCCCCCCCCCATTATACAGTATATCCAAAACATTTGCCAATGTAAACTTTTGAGAACTCATTCTATTTAATACTAATTAATTATTAAGTACCTCATACCTAATACAAAATCTGTTTCTTGAATATTCAGGCTTTTTAAATCCTTATTGTTTCTCAGAACTTTCCATGAAACCTTCTGGGCTGCTTTATCAGCCTTCCAGTCTTCTACTAAGTTACGACCATCTTGACGATAGCACGCCCATGTGTCAATAGGATTTCCCGGACTAGAAGTTGCATTTGATACCATAGTCTGGTATCCACCACCCATTATAACCTGTAGATAAGGAAAATAGTTTAACTATTCTACAAGAAATTGACAACTTTTCCGATTCATTGCAAGTTTCATTAAAAGTTACTGATAAAATCAGCAAATGAATTAAAATTGTTTATTTTTCATTTAATAATCTAGTTCCATAGATCTCCACCGAGGATGGGTCTCTGGGATGTGGAACATGCCATGGTTTATATACATACATATCACAAGATGAATAACAATCATAATGAAAAACTATTATATGTTACAAACAAAAATGTATACATTAAGATTTGCAACTGAATTTTGTGAAAGTCATGTTAGATATAATTATTTCTTATGTACAAATTTTTGAATAGAGCAGAAGCAGTAGCCAGTAAGATTATCTCTCAGTTTTTCTTTAAATGCATCATCTACAGACTGTTTTATGCTTTCAAGAAATTCATTTAACAGATGTGTCCCAGAATAATTAGCCTTTCTTTATACTAATTACAATGGCATTTCAGTTTTGTAAAATTTATTGTTTCTTCAACTGGAATTTTTTACCTGTGAATTTGAACTAAATAAGTTCTATGAGACAGCTCCAGTTATCAAGTTCCACAACAATGGCTGTGTGCTGGCCAATAATGATTCTGCACTAGGTTGTGCAATGTGATGCGTTTCAGAAAATTGTAAAATTTAACTATATAATCTTTCAAATTACCTAAAAATTTAAGACTTACAGACACCAGCAGAGAGCTTCAAATGTTAGTTAAGACATTAAACTTCAACACAGGTATGTCCTGAAGAGACAAAAATTGAACGTTTTGTGTCATACAATTATTCACTCTCCTTATCCTAAGATCATATATATATATAAGACGGCATCAGGGCTGGCAGATAATATGATACAATAGTGCGATGGGTAGCAGTAATGACCAGGGAAATTTTTGAAGTACTTTTGTATTGCATAATTAATACCAGGTAATAATAAATTTAAACAATTGTGAATTTTTGCATACAATAAAAATATCTTACTGAGTAAATTAAATTACAAAATGTTTTAAAAAATTATTTTGTAGATTTTACTGTTATTTTTTCTCATGAGTTTGTTTGCAGGGTGATAATATTAATAATAATAATAATATTTCTTTTTAGGCAAGATCACCAAATAACATTTTCATAGTTACTTGACCAGGTAGATTACCCACTAAATGTTTGAAAATAAAAAACTTGAGAATAAGACAAAACCGAGGAAATGTTTCAAAATAAATTTACCATATTATTCTAGTAATAGCCTGCTATTAACGAAAATCAACCAATAATGCAGAATTATATATTAATGAAACAACAGAAGATGAATGACAAAATATCTGTAAAATATTAAAACAGGAATTTTTAAAAAGTGTAGGACTAAAGAAAAACTAGCTTGAAGAGGAAGGACCAGATGAAATTTACAAAATCATCAATCAACAGTAAATGATCTCCATTTAAGAAATTCATAAAAAACCAACTCAACAAAAGATAAAATTGATTAAATTAAGAAAAAAAAAGGTGACAAGACAAGCAAGGAAAGTTGGGATATTTCATTTTTGGCAAAATACCTAACTAGGCATGATGATACAACATGACAGTGTAAAGAAATTAAGTCAAGAAACAAAAGAAAACTACAAATAAATGTCAAAGAAACAACCATGGCTTCAAAATTTTGATAAATTCTGGCAAAGAAATAGTCTATTCATTGGAAACAATTACAAAATAGGAACTGAAGAAATACTAAATTTAAAATATTCTAGATTGTGGAGAACATGGACTAACCTAGAATTTTTTAAATATATCAGTAATATTCTAAAGCCAATAATTTAATCTCACTTGATTACACTATCAATTAAAGGAGCCCCATTTGAATCTTCACAGAACTACTGTAATATAATTGTGGAGTTTCAAACCTACTGAACCCTTTAAAACATGTTAAAAATAAACTAGCAGATGGAAAGGTTTCCATAAAGGAAGAACCTGCACAGGTGAATCGTGCTATGAAACAATTACTAGAAAAATATAGAATTTAATGAAGCATGACTAAATAGTTAAAAAAAAAAAAAAAAAAAGCAAGGTAGGTAAAATAAATTATTCAGAATTCTTGCCAATGATGGTAACTCCAATCTTTAACGTCATCAGTATATAACCTACACAAGTTAAACCAAATACCTGTCAATTAATATTGAAAGGATAGACGATATAGAGCCATCATTTGCCAATTTGAAAGAAAGAGGAGCTGCAGCAAACAAAAACACTGCAAAAATGCACAATATTTAAAGCTCTGCTCTTTCTCATTAAATCAAGCAGTATGGGAAGATGTGAACATGCACCTGCAGACCTAGTCATGTACTTCTATAAGGGCAAAGGAAGAAATATGGTGTTTGTGTAGTGTATTTTTGTTGCTGCCGACATCCTATTTTCAACTTTGGTAAGTGGTGGATCTACTTTAGTTTTCCTTTCCATATTAATATCTCCATTCCCTACTGCTCTGCTGTTTGCCAATAACTATTAAATCAGAAACTTAAAACACTAGACTGGAAACCTATTAACCGAGATCTCAGGCCTATAATGTGTCTCCATTCTTCATCATCAATATAAACTCCTTCACCAGCCTGTCATTTTATGAGCATATTATACACCTAAGTAGTTTACACTTTGCTTAAGGAAAAGGGAATAGCTTCATACCAGAGTTACAATATCAGCTTATCACCTCAGCTCCAATCATGAGGAGTTTCCTTTCAGATTCCTGTATCTTGTATGCTACAGATGTGTATTGACTGCCTCAGTCTACTTCAAGGAAAACATAAATATGCCTTTATCATTAAATCCTAACCAAGTAATCTTGGAAACTGAACCACAGAAGTGTACTGGCATACTTCACATACACACAGGAAGCTATGTTAGGTTGTCTCAATAATCCCAGCCAAGACTGGAACCTTTAGATTGCCAGACAGACAGACAGACGTGTTAACCACTGATGAATGAGATAGTGATATGAAATTCAATAGAAATAGATTAATGATGAAATATAAGTAAATTAAATTAATTCAGTTAGAAAATTACAACTGATGGTCAATATCAAAAGCATAATAGTCTTAGGTAAATAGGCTCTTTTTCTGCTAAGTAAAGACTCGTCTAGAAATTATGTTTAACGTAACATTCTTCTGCTGGTTATTTTTAGTGTAGGAATGATGGAAGAGTGACTTCACACACATTTCTGAGGCATGTAATTTATAATTATGAGGACATTCACAGCATTTATTTGCTTCATCTTAAGTCATTTCAAAAGCTGGCATTTTAGAGGGATGTGTAACATCAGGCATGAAACCATGTAATGGAATTATGCCCAGTGTGGCACACGCAGGTGGTATCAACATCGGTACATAAGCCCTTAGTAATAATAAAAACACCTGTGTGTTTGCAATGAAGGAGAATTTATAACATATCATAAGTGTGTTACTTTAATGAAAAATGAATGCAATTTTTATCAAAATAAAAGGTGAGATGTTAAGCTATGAATGGATGGATGGAAAATTGTCATTTCCCCAATTTGTTCTGTTGGGTTTAGCATTTAGAACTGACAGAGTTTACTAACTAGGAATCATGACTAAGGAGCAGACTTAGGAACTGATCTGGGCATGGGATAGAGATTTCAACTTAAGTTAATTATAAGGGAATGATTTCGGCAAGCTTTGTCATCTTTACAAGCTATAATGTACACTATTTACACACTGATGATTCATATGAAAGAGTAAGATGCGAAATAAGAAAACTATGACATGGGAGGATAAATAAAATGGCGCTTTTTCATCAAACAATTTACTGATTAGAACTCTATTTTGAGTGACTAGTGAGCCAGGGTGCAGCTGGGTCCATATGTTGCTTGTCATATCCAACCATCTCCCTAGTAGAGCCCAGTCACTGGAGGAGTCTATTGACTGCTGCCTACGAGTGCCGCTTAACGGTAATGGCCATTGGAGGCAAACTTCGACACCTGGTGGTTCCATCCTCTGCATAGTAGCTTCTCGGTTAAGTTGGACTGCTCGAGATGGCGGAGAGAGAGAGAGAGAGAGTCTTTATTTAACCGCTGAGTGTGGTGGGTGAGTGGTTACACTGTGGCCCCACATTCGGGAGGGTGTGGGTTCATATCCTCGTCTGGCCATCCAAATTTGGGTTTTCCACGTTTACCCAAATCACTCCAGGTGAATTCCAAGATGGTTCCTATAAAATGCCATGGCTTACCGTTCATTGCCCCTTCGTTTCACACCTTCAATGACCTCGATATTGATGAGGCATAAAGCAAAAAAAAAAAAAAATTAGCCAAATAGCTGGAAACCACAAATACTGTTTATAACTTAACATTTTGTTTAGGTACACAATAGCAACTACTTCTATAAACTAAACATTTTATTTAGGTACGCAACAAAAACATATACACATTTCAGAGGTGATTTACAAAAAGCAGGCTGGTCCACTATGGTATCGTTGTGTTCCTCTCAGCAGTCCATGTATCACTAATTTTATGCCTTTCTGCCTCAATCTGTAAAACCAACACCTCTCTGCATTTCCATGAGGTTTACCTCTAGTCTACTTGCATTCCCCTAGTTCCAATTCCAATTTCTTGCAATTTACTTTGACATTTTCAAAGTGACATTTTTTGAAATTTACCTTTATCGCTCTTGAAATAGTCTTAAATTGTCTACCATAGTGTATTTCATATGGGATGATATTTTGTCTCAATTCACATGACTAACGAGTGGGGTGCAAACCATCAAGCACTGAATTGTTGTATCATTACCAGACCAATTCCATACCTTTTACTTCCCATGCAGGAGCCGACAGATGCCAGCAATAACATACTTGACCCAGCTTTTCACAGTTGAATGCTTTTCACCCTGTTTTCCTCCATTCAGTTGCTTGAGTACTAGCAATTTCAAACTAAATAGTTTTCATGTTGTTCTTAATTCTGTGTAACGGTTAGCGTTCTCGCCTTGCATTCGGGAGGACGGCGGTTCGAATCCCCGTCCGGGCATCCAGATTTGGGTTTTCCATGGTTTCCTAAATCACTCCAGGCAAATGCCAGGATGCTTCCTTCAAAAGGCCATGGCCGAATTCCTTCCCATTCCTTGCCCCCATCCTTGCCCCCCATCCTTTCCCGTCTCTAAAGACCTCGATGTTAAAAAGAGACGTAAAGCAGTTAAAAAAAAAAAATAATAATAATTCTGTGATGCGACCCTGTACCAAAACTGAAAGACATAATCATGTCAAAATAATAGCAACATTAAGACTAATATGAGAACATGTTAGTGGTGTCCAAGAGGTTAGATTTGCCAAAAGTGCAGTGTCAGAGCATCATTTGGATACCAAAGAATGCAACATCAAAGGAAGTGCTGCCATTTTTCGTAATTTAACATTTTTTGTGCCCCTTTTAATAGCTTTATGCCATATCAAAGTTAAGTTCATCAGAGGTGGGAGAAGATAGTATCATGGAACTGGAAAAATTTGGCCATAGTGTTTTGAAAGAACTATCCTGGCATTTGTATGGAACATTTTCGGGAAAGCGTGGAGAACCAAAATCTGGATGGACTGACAGATTTGAACCATCATTCTCTAGAATGCCAGGCTTGAGCATTACAGCTCACCCATCAGACAGTGTATTTTCTGTGTTGTTGTGCCTGTTGATGTCATCTAATGGTATTTGCCAAATTGACAGCTGTCTATTTGACAAGGTGACATGGTATACACGTGTCCGAATGACATCATCTAATGATACTTTGTGAAATGTAAACAAACTACATTTGTGTCACTCCTTCCCATCTAATAATCACCATTATTAACTTTCCTGTACTGAAATTAAACTTTAGAGCACAGGCTTCAAAACGTTGACCCAAACAAATCTTCCCAGTATTGATAATATTAAAACTATAACCAATTCTGATGTAAGTGGTAACTACTTCCTTCTCCAATTTAGTTTTACTGTAATGAGACACTAGATTATAGTAAGTTATACTTAACATCTTACTTCCTACAGTTATATGGTACAGACAAGCATAAAACATCAAATATTCAACTCGTATGTGAATAAGCAATAGGGATTGCAATCCAGCATAGTGGGATGCCACAATCCCACGAGATTCCTGTAGTTAATGGTGTTAGGGCTCCTTTTTTAGATTAAAGTTTTAGGCAGAGAGTATTAACATAAGTTAGTTTAAGCAGTAATGAGCTGTCAGAAACCAAAATTATAAAATGTATTAGTATACTACATCAAAATATCAGAGTCTTATCAAACAAAGAGGATGAATTGCTGATTGATATAAACGAATTTGAAAGCTTTCAATTGAATTGATGACTTGTGCTTGTCTGAACACCTGTTAACTACAATATAACAGACTTTAATTTTGCTTCTCACTACTGTTGAACTAACTAGGAGAAAGGAGGAGTTGTCACATATTAGAAATGTGTTATAATTATTCAGCTAAACGGAAAAATTTCAATAATGAAAATTTTGTAATAACTGTATATAG
Source organism: Vandiemenella viatica (assembly GCA_031002005.1). Classification (NCBI taxonomy): domain Eukaryota; kingdom Metazoa; phylum Arthropoda; class Insecta; order Orthoptera; family Morabidae; genus Vandiemenella; species Vandiemenella viatica. The sequence continues at coordinate 89,996,554 of CM061921.1, forward strand.
AGCATTCTCTGGTAACTTTGCTCTTTTTCTGAGCTAACTTTAACTCTTATTAACATTTTTAAGCAGAAAATACCTAACAGTCTTGTGTGGCAATTTTAATGTAGAGTTTTTTAAGTAACTAACCCTCTTAAGTTATGTTGCAATAATTAGTTAGCTCATATAATCTAAATCATGTAGTTAATTTTCCCACCAGAATAATGAATAATAGTTACTCAGCAATAGATAATCTTTTACTAGATACCTCAAAATTCATTCATACAACCAAGTCACCAATGATAGACTTTCAGACCATCATGCTCAATTATTAACTATCCACACTTTCCAAGAGTAATTCTTTTAAGGCTCAGCGAACAATAAGTGATGAATCAAGATGTTATTTTAGAAATTGTCTTAATACCACAAACTTGAAACACGTTTACAGTGCACAAGGTATGAATGAAAAATACAACATTTTTAGTAGCACTGTCGTAAATTATTTTGAAAGTTGCTTCACCATGATAAGGTGTCGTACTTATCTGGGGAGTTGGGGGGGAGGGGGGGCAAGATAAATGTGGAAATTAGAATATCATGCATTTGTAAAAGGAAGATATATATTTCCTCTAGGTATAGCCAAAATGCTAATATCAAAACCCATTCAAGAAGTACTGCAAAATATTGAAATAAGTTATTAAAGAATCTAAATTTATTTAGTACAAAAATAGAATTCATGACTGATAAAATTAAGACAATATGGGGCATTTAAAAAATGAAACTGGGAGGAATAATCAGTTCAGTAAAGACATTTATATCAAACAAAATTAAGTACAATTGAATTTTCCATTTGCTGATATGTTTAATATTTTTTTTGTTTACAGTGTTTCCTGATAAGTTGATCACCAGTAGCTCAGTGACTTGCAGTATGGACTTTTGTCAATACAAGCTTCCAAGAAAAATTTGACATTTATTTCTGTAAATTCTCTTTTTGAGAAAGCAATGTAAAATAGAATTCACCAGTAGCACCAGAGCGCTGTTCAAGAAATTAGGGATTTTAACATTGGTGGCTGAGTATATATACACGTTTACGTCCTTTGTATGTAGTAATAAATTACAACTGATGGATGAAGCAAGAATGATGTTAAAAGCAGAATAGCACTAGCAAAAAGAGCCTTCATGAAAAAGATAAATCTTTTAGTTTCAAATATTAATCTAGGAATTAGAAAGAACTTTTTAATACTTTATGTGTGGAGCATAGAATTTTATGGTGTCGAAAAATGGACTTTAGGAATACATAGAGAAAGAAAATTGAAGCATTTGAAATGTGGTGCTACAGAAGAATGCTGAAAATTCAGTGGACAGACAAGTTTTGGAAATAATGGGTGAAGAAAGAAGTTTGTGGAAGAAGCTTACAGAAAGAAGAAACAGACTGGCAGGTCATATTTTGGGACATACTGGATTGGTTAATTTGTTAGTGGAGGGAACAGTTGAAGGTAAGCACTGTAGAGGAAGATAGAGATTAGAATATATGAAGCAGATAATTGAGGACTTCTGTTGTAAGGGATATGTAGAGATGAAGAGGTTAGCACAAGATAGGAAGGGAAGGAGGATTGCATCAAACCAGTTAAATGACTGATGACAGCAAAAAAAAAAAAAAAAAAAAAGTAACAAATTATTCTCCATTTGAAACAAATAGTAAAATACATAATTATGGTCCCAGAAGTAAAAATAATATTCACAAGGATTACAAGTCATTGTCATTTGTTCAAAAAGGGGTCAGATATTCAGCAATACACATTTTCAATAAGCTCCCAACACATCTTAATTGTGTAGTATGTGTAAGATTAAATTCAGGAAAAGATTGAAAGAATTTTTAATTTACAACTCCAACTTAATCGAAGAATTTAATTCTAAGGTATCAACAAAATAATTACCTGTAGTTTGTGTAAATGTAGTCGATAAAATTAATGTATATATTAAGCTGTAATTGAACATCTTTTGATGTGTATTTTTCTATTTTATTACACAATAGTTTATCTGTAAATTGACAACTTTTCACATTCCGCAGACTCTTATATTGATATCCATAGAATATAAATGTATTATATTGTATACAGTGGACCAAATACTGCTCATAAAATACTGACATTATATATGGTACAAGCTCAAAATTTTTTGAATCAATCAACATATAAATTTCTTAAAATTATTTGCTATAATAAAACAGTGATATGAATGAAATATTTGTATCAATACAAACACATAATTACTTGTATTAATACAATGTAATGTCTGCTTGTAAGGGAGTTCTGAAACAATTACATTTTCAATTATTATGTTATATTACCCTCTGAGGAGCAGGAAGATCATTCTTGGCTGCTGGCTATACAAACAGATTAGTTAAGAAGTAAAATGAGAGATGAAACAATATTGAAGTGATTGATTTACAAAAGGTTTCTATTTTTTTTTTAAATTCTTATTGTGCTTATTCGACTGTTTAGTAGATAGATAAAGTATTATGCAAACTAATGTAAATAACAAAGGACAGGGAAAGGGACTCATCACTCATCAAAGTTGAAGGCTGCGACAAATGAAAAACATATGATGAAAAAAACTCATTGAAGCTTTCAGCTTTGGTGAGTGACGAGCCATGTTCCCAATCCTTTGTTACTTATAATGCCTAAAAGCCATTTCTCTTTTTCCCTTGTGTCACAAACTGAATTAAAGCAATAACATAACCAAAGATCGAATATTTAAATATTTCAATATTTACTTTACTATAATTAGATTTAAAAACAAAAATGTAAAAATGTAAAGATACTTTAATGCATAAGATGCTGATTTATAGCTATAGTTACAAATAGTATAGCTAAGAAAGGCTAAAGATTTTGTAAAATGTTATTTTGGTAGATTAAATATTGTTAATTGTAGGCTTTCATTATTTAACATTAAAGTTTATTTATTAATTTGTTAGACATTTATTACTTAATCTGAAAACATTTTAAAAACCTATGATGGATCGTGTGGGATTGACGCCAAGACCACAAATATTATCCGGGATTGAAAACACTGCGAGATTGCAATCCATAATCAGCAACTAATCCACGTTGCTCCTAAACCCTCTGTTATTTGATGTACTGGTAACACATTAATTCCTACAAAAAATTTGATTTTAGTGTATGAAAACTTATCACTATTTAAACTAACATTTTACGGTATTCTAAAAAAGGCTGCCCTAACACCATTAACTACAAGCACCCTTTTATGAGTTGTAGTGGCAGCAATTAAAGATCTAGCAATCAAATCTGAGAGAATCCTCTTCCACCAACTATTCAGGTATAGGGCATACTTAGTATAACAGTACCCAGCTAAAGTATCCACAGGTACCAGACCCATGCCAGATCAAACATCAGTCATAAGAAGCTATTCCAACTCCAGTTTCACTAAATTCACCATAGAATTAATCTGTGGCTGACCACTATGTCTCAGGAACAACACCAAATTGATTGATACAAATGTAGCACACTGCTTTTGGTACTTTCTCTAGACCACCTTGAATACTGTAACCATCATCCCCAAATAAATTGTTTCGTACTCCTACCTCTACAACAATATGATCCTAATATGCTATATCCTTCCATAAAGAACCTATATCTTCTGCCATCTGAGCAAGGGAAGCACATTTCAAAGATACTACTGAAATGGAAATTTGAGCCCATTTTTTTCTCCAATGGGCTTATACCTTTCCAATTAACCAGAAATTTTCCCATTATACTTTACAAATACTAACAGTTATTTCCAACACATTTTGATCAAATTTTGCCCCCAATTCAATAAACAAATTGGCATAAACCTACACCAACAATACCTTAACAGGACTGAAGTCGTACCAATATAGCTGCTTTATATCATCTCCTCCCCCTTGGATATCATCATTTTCCTATACATGTTGACAAAAATTAATTAAATTGAACCAGCCACAAACAATTTTATCCAAGCATTTAATTGCAATCTACTGAAACTATTGAAAGCTCATTAATCTCTTTGCAAACATTTATTTATTTAATTAATAATTAACAACTTATACTTGCACCCCCAGACTATTTAAATTAGCCAGTTGTATATTCCTTCTCAAACTGGCTGCACTTGCCTAGTTCTTCCACTTCAGGAACTATTTACATCTTGGTGCAAAAAAGTGCTCCATCAACTATAATTTAATATTTTTTTTTCATTTAATCTCATGAAACTTCTAAAATCCTTTAAACTGTCAGAAATTAGTCCTAAATGTGTCAAAGTTAACAATTTAACTATGCTAACCCTTTAATATACTCTTTTGCACTAATAACTGTACTGTCACAATATATCCATAAGAAGGTATTTTTACTCTCCATGTAGTGCCATACACAAGTTTATATTTTGAGATTAGGTAGATCCAAGGAGAGAGAAAGGAACATTTTCAGCTATAAACACATATATCTGAAATGCGACTTCATTGTATATTTAACGTATGCTATAAAAATTATATTCCCTACAAAAACTTATCTTGCAAGCTGGAAAAATTATCAGCTTCTCCATTAAATTGGGATGGTTAACATGGGATGAAGATAAATACAAAGAAGAGTCAGCTAATTAGATGCACAAATAAAAAACAAAAGGTTAATTATGAATATAAGGTGGGGAAAGAATTGCTTGTTGAAGACTTGAAATGTAAATATCGTGGCATTACATTTAATAACAAGCTTAACTGGGCAGGACACATTGGACAGGTGGTAGGAAAAGGTTTCAAACTCCTCCACTTGTTGGAGAGAAGTAAAGGAATTGGGTTACAAAACTTTGGTCAGACCATTGCTCGAATATGGTAGTGTAGTATGGGACCCACATTTTGAATATCAAATACAGGAGTTGGAGAAGGTGCAAAGAAGGGCTGCTAGATTTGTTTCTGGAAATTATCGCAGAATGCAATCAGTGACAGATATGATAAAGAAGCTGGAATGGGATTCATTGCAAGACAGGAGGAGGATGAGGAGGGGCATGGGAGTGTACAGGGCGTATACTGGCGATGAGGTATGGAAAGATATTGCAGTAGGTATGAAAAGTAGTTCATGGAAGGGAAAAGATGATCATGACCACAAGCTGGCACTCGATTTCAGGCACAAGGTTGTGGGAAGATTTTGTTTTTTAGGTAAGGGTGTCAGGGATTGGAATGAGTTACCAAGGGGAATGATGAATAACTTACCGAAAACGTTAAAAGAATTTAAAGTTAAAATTTGTAGAGGGCAAATGTAGGTGGGTGCAGGATAGGGAAAAGATGGGTGTGTAGGGAAATTGCCACCAGAGCGTGTGCTCCATTGCATTTAAATTAAATTAAATATGTTGTGAGGATAATGAAGTATGGCAATATTTGAAAAACTATTTCAAAAAGTGAAAGCTGCAGTATTTAATCAACTATAGAATTCATAAGTGTTTACAAATATCTGATACAATGTTTTGACATTTTTAGTTGTAGTCATAGAAAATAGTTCTACCAGTATTGTGTTTCCAAACAGCAAACAAGGAATTTTGTTTTTATCACATATCTATGGAGTACGAACATTTAAAAAAATGGCATTTTTAAAGTTTTAAGTTGTTCTAAGATTTAATAATTGATAATGAAAGCCACGTTTCCAAGAGATGCTGTAGTAAAAATGTAGTTTTCTCTTTTCTTTACTAGAAGAACTAACTTAAATGCATTCTTAATTTATGTCAGACTCTTCATTGTAAGTGGGATTTATAGCAATGTAATTATATCACATTAATGCTCAGTCATGAAGTTCTAAGTAACACTATAAAAGTTGCTGCACAAAATTATCACTCATGAAAGACAACAGCAGCATATAAAAGAAAGAATGCACATGTAAACATATAGAATTGTTATTCTGTATCATAAGATTTACAAGGTAATGCATGTTGCATGTAAACAGGATAACCAACTGAGTAAACTTGTAATGTCAAAGTCAATAGAGAAATGCTTTAAAGCAGTATAAACTGAAATGATATTAGAGAAAGTGAAACCATTATTTAATGAAGTTGGAGGAAGGTGTGCTGAGAGAACACAATGCACAAAATGAACTTTTGCAAGAGTTTGGGTAAAAACGTAACCATACCAGGGATTGAAACATGGGGCATGCTTCACATGTTTGGCCACAGACTCCATTATGTATATGTTGGTTGGCCAGTTACCACATGTGGAGCTCATATAAGGTAGCAGTCTTATGGAGGATGCTGATGGCACAACTATAAAGTAGTTTGTGATATCACTGGAGCTATGAAAATGGCATGAACATCAAATGGGTTTCAAGGTTTTGAGTATAAATCATCTGCCTTATTTATAGTTGATTTATTACTCTTGCTAATTAGATCCCTTCTGAGGAAGGACCGTTGAGATGTGGGACATGTCATGGTTAGTAAATGTACATACAAGACTTAATAACAATCTGAGACAGAAGCTCAAATGTTATGTAAATAAAATTATTCATTAAATATTAATATATTAATTTAAATATTAAAGTGAAATGAGAACTTAAAAATGAAATATTCTTAACCCTATATGTTCCATTTCATTTTCATATTATATTTATGAAATTACATTTATATTTGAACTTTAGCTAGCAATCATCATGAAACTGGGCTTCTTATATTGTGACATAGGATATTTATTTATGCCTCGAAACATATACAGTAAAAGCTCCTTATTCGCGGGGGATACGTTCCGTAAATATGCCGCAAATATGGAAAACGGGAATATGGAATGGAAATTTGTATCGGATTATAGGGGATACGTTTCAAGGTTACCAAAAAAAAAAGTCAAATTAAAATCAATTTATTAAGAGACTTTAAGCAATATGTTTTAAATTATTAGTTTCAGGCTTAAGCAATGTTTTAAAGAATTTAGTAATCTTTTTTTGTTTTGCCACTTTTAAAAGGTCTTTCAATTCGGCTTGATATTCAGCTGTGGTATTAAAAATTTGTCTTTTAAAAACAAGACTTCTTTCCATAGATGGATCAATTTTTTGAAGAAATCGCAAAGCTCATTTGTCATCCGTAGACCTTCAGTCAAGTTTTTTAAATTAAATGTCACCATTTCAGTGCTTGTTGAAGCCACTTCTTCAATGGGTTGGGGGTTCAAAATTTCCTACAAGTCAATTTCAGTCAAATCTTCGTCTTGCGATTCTAGCAACTCTTGAATGTCATTTAATTCTAAATATTTAAAACCATCTCACCTTGTTCCATTCACTACTTGAGCAATGTTTGCAGTTAAAGTTTGAATTTGCATGGATTATCCATCATTTCCATCATTGAAATAAGGCCACAGTTTTTTCCAGGATAATTTTAAAGTGTATGGCTTAAGTTCTTGCAACGGTGTCTGCATATGCAGCTTCTCCAACAATTTTGATGCTATGCAATGATTGTCCCACCTTGAATTTATTGAACCAACCTTCCAATGTTTGAAATCCTCCACTTGTACGTTCATCACCAGGTTCTTTAAAATGCTCTTTGTCTTCTCGCGGATCATAGGACCATTTAAGGACTCTCTTCTCTGTTTACGGTCTTCAATCCATAATGATTATGCAGCTTCCACTTTTTCAGTTGCTGGATCATGAACAATTTTTGCCGAGGTTGAAGCTATAGAAGAAGTCCATATTTTGTCTTCAGATTTGTTGATGAATCACACAGGCGATTTGTTAACATGGAAAGAACGTGATATGGATGCAAACAACTCACCAAGGCATAAACGGTCAAGCATTTCCATTTTTAAGCGGCAACACAACTTTTTTCCGTGTAGGAACTAATTTTTCTTTGCATTTTATAGACGTTATAAATTGCAAAGAAAGCAGATGAGGCATGTGTTATTATTGCAATGACTGACTGGTTGAAGTAATAGTAGATTTAGAGCCGATCGTGGCGGAGTGGCTTTTATCAACGATGCCTACTCGTTAGTAAAATATGCCGACTCTGCTCAATGTATTGAATGACTCCGCGAATGATAAAAATTTCAAGCGGCGATTTCAGAAAGTTGTCAATTATTTTATCCACGAATACTGAAACCATGAATAAGGAGCTTTGACTGTATATAACATCCTTATATTAAATTTGGCTCGTTTCAGTAAAATTATATGTTAATTTTATATCAACAAATGACATCTTACAAAATAAAATGCAGAAATTACACATACATCCAAATTTACAGTTTAATTAGTGCCAGCTAGTTTGTTAAAGTTAAGTGCACATCATGCCTTAGGTGCACATGGCCAATGAGAAACAATATCACCCAACTTGTGTTAACAGGTAAAATTATATAAATCAAGAGTCACTTCTCTCTCCGTTCTGTTTTGCCAACAGCTTCCACGTCCATTCAGCTGTGAGAACACAGAAATACTCTGTCAGATTTGTCAAGTCATTTCTTTACTGGCTGTGCACTGAACTGACTAATGTTCCCTAGGTATCCATCAAATGTGTGGGATCCTTTTGCCAGTCTCACTTCCATTGACTGTATTGTGGCTTCTCATTTCCGCCTTTAGCTTACCAGCTTCATTTCGATTGCCTTTCACCAATTGTTTCAGTTCTTTGTGTTCGGTCATCTCTTACTGGTACTTCTCTTAAAAGGAATTGACCTTTCCAACATACAGTGCGAGAATCCACATGGATTCACCACACTATTAGATGGGTGCAATTGGAATTCTTATGCCCACGCATCACAGTAGCCATTTCCCCTAGTGGCTTCTGCCAAACACCCACTTGCACTTCACAAAGCAGCCATAAAAAATAATTCTTTCCTAATCCTTTACACCATAGGTTCCCAACTTTTTTGACCTACCGCCCCCTTTTCGAAAAAAAAATTACTCACCGGCCCCGTTTGAAAAAAACAGCAGACGTCTTTTGTTGTAATCAATGTTGTGTAATTCATAGCGCTTCAATTTAATTGGCTTGTTGCCCACTTCTTCAAACGGTGATTTGATGCCACCCCTCTTAGGTGGATTGGGCTATATTAAATATTGAAAAACAAGGACAGATTTTTAAAATTACTTTATTAAAGAATATTAAAAATATTGGTGCCTTGTACAAAATTTTGATTGAAAACTTATATTTAAAATTATTGTAAAATTATTAGTGAGAGGTCTGAGCTTCATGTAATGATACTAATTTTTCTACATTTGGTGCTATACTTGTCAGCAGGAGTCTTAAATCGCCGCATTCCACTACTGAAAGTCTGTTTCTTTTCTTTGTTAGTAAATTGTTTACTACACTAAATCCCCTTTTGGCTAAATATGACGACGGGAAAGCAATAAAAAAACTTTTGTTGCAGCCCACAAAGCCAGATATAAATCTTGAATTTTCCACTGTAGCCAAAATTCTTGATATCCATTTTTTAATTTCAATTTTAATTCTTCATTTGTTGACAGTTCTGTCAACTCTTAATGTAGCGATAAATCTGCAGTTTGTAGGTTTGAAAAGATTCTAATACCCAATCTGGAATGGTCAAGTTAAGAATATCCTGAAATCTGTTTTTAAAATCTTTAAGTGCTTCCAAATGTTGACAAAATACTCAAATATCTTCATCATTTGTTTCCACAGAAAAAAGATTTGGAAACTGATAGAATTGTCTTTGACCCACATTCTGTTAGTGAAAGGCAAGTTTTGACGTGAACGCACAAATAACTGACTTTGCTTTGATCAAATTCAAATTCTCATTGCAGCTGTAGGTTTGTTTGATTAAATTTATGATCTAGATCAGTTAAATAAGCTATATCATTCTTATATTTCCATAAATTCTCTCTTAATGAATCATCTTTGTTTTCAAAAAACGTTATAATGGATTCAAAAACGTCATAAAATCTTGTTAGACAGGTACCCTTTGACAACCAACGAACTTCTGTGTGAAATATCAAACATTTGAAATCTTCATCATTTTCATCACAAACTTTTCCAAATAATCTACTTTTGAGAGCATTGTTTGTGAACTGCGGTAATTACATACTGTAGTGAGCAGTGAAGGCGATCACTTAGGCTTTTTGAAACCAAATGGAGTCTGTGCATTACAAAATACACGGCGACTACATTTGGTACTGCCTTTTTCAAATATGAAATCAGCCCTCGGTATCGTCTAACTATTGCCGGAGCACCATCAGTAGCATTGGAGATATTATTCAGAGGAATATTTTTTTCTTCAAAATAGCGTTCCAAAACTTGAAATATAGATTTTCCTTTAGCATCAGTTTCTAATTTTTTTGTGAACAGTAATTTTTGACAATTTTTTTTTTTTTTTTTTTTTTTTTTTTTTTTTTTTTTACATTTAATGATGCGAATGTATGCAAGAATTAATGAATCATTGTTTGGTAAAGTAGATTCATCAAGCTGTAAAGAAAGTTCGGCAGTCTTCAAAAAAATCAGAGAACTCTCCACGTCCTCGGATATTTCGTCGATTCACCTCTGTACAGTGATATTGCTAACTGGGATTCTCTTAATAATATCAGATGCTGGCTTGTGCAGTACAGTACGCAGAAACTCACTCACAGATGGCAGTATCAATTCTTCCCCAATCGTGTGCGGTTTTCCCAATTTTTCAATAACCAAAGAAAAATTGTAAGAGGCACGAAGGCCATCTGCGTCTTGTTTGGATACAGCTGAAAACATACCAGCTAGAGATGGACGTCTTTGAGCATTTGAAAGTAAGATAAACTTTTATCTTTTCTGTCAGGGTGTATTTTGGTTATATGTTCTTCTAAACGTGAAGGTTTCATAGCTTCATTTGAGTAAACGCTAGAGCAAATCAGGCACATTGGTAATGTTTTGTTTGAGGGTGCCTCAATAAAACCATATTTAAAGTATTCGACATTGTACTGTCAACATTTTTTTCTTTGAATGTGACATCTGTGAAAATGAAAATAAATTTTGATATGACCACCACCACGTTATTCAATTAAATAGATTTACTATTACAATTTTATTAAATAAATTGAAATTAGTGTTCATTATTTCATGAATATTTTGCAACCAACAAATAAACTAAATATATATATATATTTATTTTATTTAAAACATATAAACATAAATTTTAAAAGTATTTTTAAATTACGTTACCGCCCAGCCACAGAAATAATGTACAAAATAGTAGTAATGAACTAAGAGCAGTAAAAATTATTAAGCTTTATCGAATAAATTTAGAAATAAAAGTTGTTAATTATAACTCATTTATTTAACTTTGGTAAATAACTTTTTCTTTAAACTTCTCAGTTGAAAAATCTTCATAAAATAACTTCGATAAAAGTGAAATCATTAATCTGCCACTTCCAGTTGGCAGATCTCTATCAAAAGTGGATAGAATTGAGATATTTAGGTCCGAAACTTGAATATGTAATTTCATAACAAGCTGTTCGACAGAATTTGCTTAAACTGATACACAGGCAGGCATAAAAATGGATTGAGAACAGTTAATTTGAGTTAATATAAGTCTAATTAATGGTTATATTAGCAACCCATACACTGGCGGGATAACTGACTATCTTTAGATGACAGTGAATGTGTGAGCCAGCGACAGACAGTACCCCTCGCTCCCAACTAACACACAGTCCTACAGACTGTCTTCAATTCACACATTTTCAGCTAAAATGGTAAAGATGTTCTAAGTTATTTTATAAAAATACATCAGAGATTATCATCTCTATTAAAATTAAAAGGCGTAGTATACTGAACAAAAATTTATAGATTGAGGCGTATCAATACATTTCTTAAGTCATATATCCCGAATGCAAACTTGAGGTTTTTCCAATTTTCAGATTTTGCGAATTAAGTGGAAATGCTCAAAAGAAACAGTAGATTCATGTGACCCAACTTGATGGTACTTTGTGATTCGGTTATTTATAAAAAGATGAAGAGAGAACAGAAAACAAAAATTAAAATATTGAAAAAAGGAATATAAATTAAATAATATAATATTATTATATAAATACTATTGACATAAATAAATTATTATACCCATAAATTTTACTGTATGATTATCATTAGTGTTTCAACATACAGGAGTATATTGTACTATGCTTTGAGAACCAAAGTTTAACTGAATTTTGTAATGTTGTAAAAAATCGCTCATCCAACTTTGCAACCATCTGTTTGATGCGCCTAAAATTTAGCATAAGAGGCCAGTGACTGAAATTTTCCATCACCTTTCATTCTGCCAAACTAAACTTGTTTTGTGTTCTATTTATATTTTGAATTAACTCGTACAAACTGCTTGGACATCTGGTAAAAATCGAAACATTTGATACAAATTCTCCACACATTTTGCATATGCTCATTTTACTTTTTAACTTTGACAACTATCTGATACACGCGCATGCGTATTAACCAAGGTCTAAAACACAGGAATTTATCAATGCAATTAATTACTATGGCTAAATGCTGAATAATTTTTCCAGAAACAGTAAAAGAATTTAAAATTAAAATTCCTAAACGGAAAAAGTGGATAGGTGGAGGAACTTGCACAAAAATAAAATAAAACAATAATAATAAGAAAGGGATACACAGGTGACGAGACAAGTTAAAGTACTTCCCAGAGCTGATATTTCGCTAACAAGATACGCACTTCCGAATATGGTAACGACATGCACTTCAGAAACTGTTCACCATCGACAAAAGAGACTATCACCAAACCCGTGGATCCATTCAGTTAACCTGACAGTTTTGCTGGTTTTCTGGATTACAGTATTTTCTTAAATTTGAATTTCATACATCTTCATGTCAACCAAAAGTACACCGTCAACCATTGGTACTCTTACCCTTTGTAAAAATCTCAAAATGTCAAAAATGATATGATTCTTGACCCTCCTTACAATGTGTGATAAATGATGTTGATAACAATAATAGGAATAGTAGCAGTGAGCAGTACAGAATCATGTACAGTTATTTAGCACATGATACAAAAATTAAATAAAAGATTAAAACTGAATTGAAATTTCACAGCATATTCCTCACGTAATATCGATCAGTAAATAGAATAATAAGCAAGTAATAATAATTAATGTGTACTAATCTCTGTGGGAGATAGATATTCCAAAATAATCTTCAGTAAGTAGGTCCACATAAGCTGTAAATACCACACAGGTTCACAGTCGCTCTGTCTGAAGGCACTACCAAACAATCTAACAATGACCACCAGTGTAAACGTATAAGCATTGTTGATCGAGGTGGAACATAAACATACTAACAATGGTGATCCCTTTGGTTCACAGCGCTTACTGTGACTCATTCACAAACTATTAAAGCAGTGTTAGTAGCAAAGCTACTGTCAGTATTGTGTACTAATACCAACTTTTGGTGCACAGCGCTTGCTGCAACTCATTCATGAACTATTGAAGCAGGTGTTAGGAACAAAGGTATAATGTACTAATACCAACTTTTAATACCCACTGATATTTCTTAAAGGACTTTTGGAATTACTTGCTGAAACATTTGTTCAATGTTTTTTTGTTATTAATTAATCTTATTGACACGTCCTTGCCAGTGTTGGCTAGGGGGGCACTGGCTGGGCGTCAATGCCCCCGAAATTTACCTTTGTTCACAAATGCCCCCTTCGAGCTCTCTAACACCCACCGGGGGCGGTACGGCCCACGTTGGGAACCACTGCTTTACACAGTTTAATCACCGATTCTTATTAAATGAATATTTCAATCAACATACACACAGTCCCACTAGCTTTTTTTTTTGTTGTTGATAAATTGCTTTACACTTACTAACTGTCCATCTTCTTGAGTAATAAAATGGTTATTGAAGTTTATTTTTAATCAAGGGATTTGATGTGGACTACCATAAATCATAGTGAAAACTATTATTTGTTGTAGACAAACAAAATTAAACATTAAAATTTGCAATTGAATTTTGTAAAAGATATACAATTAGTTATTTTATAAAACACTAGCTCGTACCCATGACCTCGTACGCGTGGATTAAGAATTTTTTTGCCAGAATTGAATATAGAAAGTTATTGGTAACGAAGGATTGGTCCCAAACAACACTGAGTCGGCATAATATGACAGGAAAGCTACCACTATATCATTCTACCGTCGAACCTGTCTCTTGAAGAGAATCAATTTCCAACATATTTCTGTCACCATTCAATAAGGTCTCAAAATTTCGCGACTACAACTGTTAATCATACTGGTAAAAACGTCCTGTTTCCTTCACACAGATTTTCTTGTCAAGTTCCATCAGTATCGATATAGCCATTTAGTCGTCAAAATGTAAGAGACACTTACTCCCATATTTATAGTATTATTACTGCAGTTCACACACACACACACACACACACACACACACACACACACACACTGACTGCGAACAATCCCCGAGGGATCAATATAACGTAAAAAAGTGTACACCTACAGCATTGCAAGATTACCTATGATTTGCCTCGCATTGCACCCCTAACGATTTGCAGCAGATGCGATATTGGTGAACTCGATGTAGCCAAGCCGCTCACTGATTCACCTATGTCGAGCATTGTACCTGCATCCCAGGCTGAAAAGTTGGAGGCCCTGCCTAGGTCACCTGACGGTGACTGGCATATGGCTACCAGACTTCGAAGCCGCACACGGGGCAGTCGAACAGGCTTAAAGGCCAAGACGGTGAACTTGTCGACTGTCCAACCGGTATGACGTATTGTCGGAGGCTGATTCAGTCCCGCAATTGTCATCCTGCAAGCTGACGGCCCCCCAGCCCGCTAGGTCTGGGCGATCGCAGAAGGGTATTCTGGTAGTTGGGAGCTCTACTGTTAGGCGGTTTATAGAGCCCCTTAGGGAAATGGCGGATTACTCGGGGAAGAAATCCAACGTTCATTCGGTGTGTATTCCGGGTGGTCTGATCCGAGATGTGGAGCAGGCCATCCCGGATGCCATAGAACGGACAGGGTGTAGCCAACTGCAGATTGTGGCTCACGTCGGCACCAACGATGCTTGTCGCCTTGGGTCGGAGGTTATCCTCTCTTCCTTCCGGCGGCTGGCTGAAAGGGTGAACTCTGTGGCAAGTGGCCGCAAGATTTCGGCGAAGCTAACCATCTGCAGCATCGTAGACAGAGTTGATTGTGGACCTCTGGTTCAGAGCTGTATTGAGGGGCTGAACCAGAGACTACGACGTTTCTGTGATGATATTGGCTGCAGATTTCTCGATCTCCGTCATAGGGTTGAGTCGTGTAGGGTTCCCTTGAATAGGTCAGGTGTGCACTACACACGTGAATCGGCTACATGGGTGGCAGGGGCCGTGTGGAATGCACTGGGTGGTTTTTTAGGCTGAGGGAGGAAGACCCGAAACATGAAATACAGTTGCGGGCAACCCAATCAGATACAACACCGGAATGTAGGAGGAACGTAAAACAGTCACAACAGTTAAAATTACTCGTAATTAACTGTAGAAGCGTTTGTAACAAACAACCAGAACTTGAAAGCATTATTTGTAGCACAGAAGCGGATATCATTATCGGTACAGAAAGTTGGCTAAAACCGGAAATAAGTTCCGCCGAAACTTTTAAAGACAGCATGAACGTTTTTCGTAAAGACAGATTACATTCTCATGGAGGTGGGGTATTTATAGCTGTGAGTAAATTCCTCCCATGTAATGAAATAGAAGTCGATACTATCTGTGAAATTATATGGATTAAACTCAATGTTGCTGGGTCAAAACTCGTCATAGGCGCCTTCTACCGTCCACCCGATTCTGACATAGCTATCGCTGAGGAATTAAGAAGTAATGTTAACAGTATAGCTAGCCGTTTTCAGGATCATGCTATGATTCTGGGAGGCGACTTCAATCTGCATTATATCGACTGGCGAAATTATGTTCACATTACTGGTAGCAGGGATAAGGCAGCTTCTGAAGTAATTCTCGATTTATTCTCCGATAATCATCTCGAGCAGCTAGTGAATGAACCTACGTGGTGTCATAACGGTAGCGAAAACATTTTAGATTTGCTAGTTACTAACAGGCCAGAATTATTCACAGACATTTCAACGACCACTGGAATAAGCGATCACAAAGCGGTTATTGCGACTATCAAATTAACGTCCAAGCGAAAAAGGGGAAATGGACGGATTGTATACAGATTCAGTAAGGCCTCAAAGGAGTGTTTTAGAACCTACCTGAGGAATAATTACCATAACTTTAAGTTAACAAAGGACACCGTTGAAGAGATGTGGCATCGATTTATACATATAGTCAAGGAAGGTATGGAAGTACATATACCGAAGCGGAAAATAAATGGGGAGAATGATCCACCGTGGTACACATGCGAAGTCAAAAGATTACTCAAAAAACAAAGAAGGATACACACACGCTACTGTAGGAAGAGGTCTCGCAGTGATTTAGAAACCTTGGCTGAGTTAAGACTACGTGTGAAGAATGTGATGCGTGAGGCCTTCAACGATTTTCATTCAAACACTCTCTCTAAGAGTCTCGCAGAAAACCCAAAGAAATTTTGGTCGTATGTTCATAAAGTCAGTTGTACCAACAGCAATATTCCAGCACTAGTTCGCGAAGGGTCCGAGGTTATTGAAAGCCGCGATAAAGCTAATGTACTAAATACTGTACTGACGAAAATAAGGATAGCATTCCCGTTTTCCCACGTCGTGTCGAGTTGGAGATGGAATCATTACGAATAGATACTGCAGGTATCATAAAGCAATTAGAGCTCTTAAAGTGGGGAAAAGCACCTGACCCGGATGGTATTCCAGTAAGAGTATTTTCAGAGTATGCGGCGGAAATCGGGCCATTTCTGTCTGATATATTCAGTAAATCCCTAGAAGAGCGAAAAGTACCTTCAGACTGGAAAATCGCGCAAGTAACTCCGATTTTCAAGAAAGGTGATCGCAGCGATCCTGGAAACTATCTTCCCATATCTATAACATCTGTTTGTAGTAGAGTTATGGAACATATTATATGCTCGAACATTATGAATTTCCTAGATGAAAATAATTTGCTTACAACAAATCAACACGGATTTCGGAAGAAAAGATCATGTGAAACACAGCTGGCCCTATTTACACACGATGTAATGAAAGTTATTGATGCAGGTTCACAAGTAGATGCAATTTTTTTAGATTTTCAGAAAGCCTTTGACTCTGTGCCACACAACCGCCTTTTAGCGAAACTACGAGCGTACGGTATATCGGATCAGCTTTGCGAATGGATAAAGGATTTTCTAACTGGTCGATCGCAGTATGTCGTTGTTGAAGGAGAAAGTTCTTCTAATCTAGATGTCACATCGGGTGTACCTCAAGGAAGTGTAATAGGACCACTTCTTTTTTTAATTTTTATAAACGATCTCGGAGACAAAGTGAAAAGCCTTTTTAGATTGTTTGCTGATGATGCGGTTATTTACAGTGAAGTAAGGAATTTGGCCGATTGTTTAGCAATTCAGCGTGATCTGGATGTTATTTTGGCATGGTGCGCTGAGTGGCAACTCACACTAAATTGTAAAAAGTGTAAGACAATGAGCATAACTAACAAAAAGAATCCAATTGTTCAGAAATACGAGGTAAACAGTTCAGTTATTGATGTGGTCGATTCTATTAAATATTTGGGTGTAACAGTACAAAGGAACATGAAATGGGACTTACATATTAATATGTTGGTAGGTAGAGCTAATTCTAGGCTGCGGTTCCTAGGTCGAATTTTGAAAAATTGTAATGAACAAACAAAGGAGATAGCGTACAAATCTCTTGTGCGTCCACATTTGGACTATTGTTGTGCCATTTGGGATCCGTTTCGTAAGGGGCTGATTGAGAGTACAGAGAAAGTACAGAGAAGAGCCGCTCGATTCGTGACCGCTTGCTACAGTCCTTATGAAAGCGTTACGGAACTGATTAGTAAACTAGGCTGGGAGTCTCTGGTAGATAGACGACGCACATTTCGTATAAACTTATTGGTAAACATGCGTACTCCCACTTTCACTTACGAGTGTAGTGAAATACTTCGTCCACCAACCTATTTGGGTCGGCATGACAGGAAAGATAAAATTAGAGAAATAAGGTGCCGCACTGATTCTTATATGAATTCCTTTTTTCCTCGTACCATTAGGGATTGGAATGCACAACAAAGAGATTAGGTTTGGTGCTGAGCACCCTCTGCCACCCACAGTTTTGTGATTTGCAGAGTATATATGTAGATGTAGATATCTACAGTTTAACATTCAATCTGAATAACCGACGGCCCACGCGTGACTCTTACGATCAAAAACAATTTTTAAAAATCTTAGCCTCCACAGAGATTTGAACCGGAGACCACGACCCAAACATTAGTAAGCCAGTGCTTTAGCCATTGAGCTACATGACCGCTACACGCAAAAACAGTAGAGAGACCTCCATATCCAATGCGTCTCTCTATCGCCGTTCAGTAGTATTTCGAAATTATGAGACAACATGTATTATTTATAGCGATAATTTTTCAACCAAATGTAGACAGTATTTTTCTTCTTGTTTCAAAGGATAGGTGTGCAAAGTTTCATCGAGATCGAATGAAAACTGTGGATTTGTATGAAGAACAAACAAACATACATACATTCATCTTTATGTATATATAGATTCTTCAATGGAGCAGGAGTTTCTAGCAAGATAAGCTCTCAATTTTTCTACAAGCACATCTTTACTATCTACAAACTGTTTTCTACTTTAGGAAATTTACCAAACAAATGTGTCCTAGAACAATTAACTCATCTTTCCGCTACTGAAAATGACATTTGTGTTTTGTACAAGTTATTTTTGTTTCTTCTGTTGAAATTGTGTACCTGTCAAGTAGTTGTCCAAGGAGGGCGACAACTTACCCCAAAGTGGGTCTGCCAACTTTAATTTACTGTTTGCTGAGGAATTCCTATCAGCTTCTGTAAGCATTTGACTAGGAAGAGAGACTATCGTTACATGGGTAACTCCTTTTAAATAAGTGCAAAGAGATGCAGTCAAGTTGGATTTACTGTAGAAACTTCAGAAAAGAAAATACAGTACAATATTCGTACACTTCCAAGCTACAGAAAAATGCTACACGTCAGAGGAACTCACAATGGGTAAATGACAGATCATTCAATCTAAAATATAGGCAGTTGCCTTCCTGAGCCAGTGGAGGGTGGAATAGTGATAGAATTTGAATATGGTAACTACACCAAGTTTGTTGAACTACTCTCCAAAATTTCACTTCAACTGTGTCTCAATACTTTGTTTCAAACTCGCATCTCTGAGATCTATTGGTGGGGAAAGGATGCTTGTCACTGGCTGGACATTCATGTGTTTATCCCATGGACACCGTGGGCTTTGCATGCTCCTGTATGTACTAGGACTGGTGTTGGGGGGTTCTCAGAGAAAACTGCAAATATGGAATACCCTTGGAGCAAGGAGTCATCTAGCTTGGAAACATGCCTGGCTCAGGAGAGGAAACTGCCTTTCTTAACACTAATTTTTATAACAAAATAAAGATTTACAACCTACCTGTGAATTTGATGCAAACAAGTTAAAATGTCCTGTGACAAAGCACATGAGAAAATAAATATACTGAGCATTGTAAAGAGCTGTCTTCAAGAAGTTCCTGGTTTTACTCTATACAGCATCTCAATAGCCCTTTTCTGAACTATGAAATCTTTTACTGTGTAAGGAGCTTTCAAAAGTTATGCTATATGACACAACTGAATGAAAGTAAGAGGACTACAACTATTTCATTAATTCAATATTGGCTGTTAGAGAAAAAGTGTTTATTGTAAAGGTAACACATGCTTCAGTAGTAATTAGATAGATTCTTGCCGACAGTTTATCATCTCTTTGAAAAGCAAGGAATTTCATACTTTATTTCAAAGATTGTGTTATTTTTATAAAATATATATTACTATTACTGAGCATAGTTTTTTGCCCAAAACCTAATGTTATTTAATTTTAATGAGTATTCCTTAAAACAGTTTGTTACTTCTCTGAATACTTCATTTGCATTTATTTCCAGATTACCATTTGGGCTTTCCCTCCCCCCCCCCCTTCCTCTTATCAGGGCCTGAGCCTTGTTGGATAAGTTTCCAGGAAGATAAAAACAAAAGATATCCTAGGACAGAGCATTTTGAAATGTCATGTCATATTTTCTCTTAGTCTGATGATACATCAACATTGATTTTAGAATCAAACAGGGAGATATTTAGCATTGTATCTATAAATTAAGCCATTATTTTTGTTAGTATTTATGGTGATTAAAACCAGGAATTAGATATAATGCAGTGTGCAAACCTTAATATTCTTTCCTGGTTCATCTTCAACTAATTGCCTTGCAATATCTTTGCAATGACTTGCTGTAATAGGCATTTTGCTTTCACATTCCCAGTCTCTGCTTGCAGTATGAGCATACAGAGCACTTGGTGTAGCATGAGTCACCCTTGTCGTAGTCACAAAACCTGTGATATATTTATAAATTAAGCCCATTTTCTATAGATTATACACAACTCTACTTGGAAGAAAATTTCTACCTGTATCTTTGCCAGCTTTCTGAGCCCACTCTATTATGGACTGCACCCAATGTTCTTGATTCAAAGAAGCATTGCAGTTTGATAAAGGAACAGAACTGTCTACACCAGAAACTTTATAGTTAGTCTTGACACCACTAAAGAGAGCTGTTGCTGTTCCAGCAGAATCAGGAACCATTTTGTCAACATTGTATGTCTGAAATTTAAAAAAATATTTAGTTTAGTGGTCAGTCAAACTAAAGATTTCTCTTGTTAACAGCCCAGCTTAATCACAATTAAATAATTGACTTTTGAAACAAAGCACATTAAATTAAATATCTGTGAAGAGGGTAGGAAGTCTATCCTCCATAGTATTAATTCATTTTGAACTATGCTCGATCTGAAAGCTGGAAAAAAATTATGAGTATTATTGCCTCCTACATTCAGTTAATACTATTAATCTTACAAATAAAATTTATTATTATTATTTTTTTTTTAAATGTCCTCATTCTGTTCAAGATTCATTAAGTTTCCATTACTGGACATTTTACCAAAGTACACACTTTGACAATAAATTTGGCTGCCGCTGGAAACTTCTACCTTATTTTGCAAAATCTTACATCAATGTCATCCTAAGAACCAGTAACGCAATACTGGCTTGCCAGTATTGCATTATTGTTTCCTGGGATGACATTGTCAAAGTGTGTACTTATATGCTTCATATACAATTCTAAGCATATTTCCTGGTTTTAATACTAAAATTAAAGCTAAGCACTTGGACATGTTGTAGGATCTAACTTCTAAATGGTAGAGTTTGATTTCCTGTTAAATGAATGATGTCCTCATGGCTTTATTGTACAACTCAAGCAAATCACAGCATGTTTTGTTAGTAACAAACCCTTAATAAAAATGAATGATTCATATCTCATTCCATTCTTCAGTTAACAATGTTGCAAAGCATTGATGACTTGTTACTTGTGACATAAATTTGATTGCAGGCATGAGGAAGAAATTTATTACCTTGTTCTTAAAATGATTTATTATAATTATTATGGAAACTGAAAATAGCATTTGATGAGCTTGCTATATTTCAAGTTTAAGGTCTGTTTCAGCAATAAGATGGGTTATTGTGATATTATTTTCATATGTAATTTACTTTCTCCATTTATGATACTGTGGAGACAGTAACTAACCATGCAAAGATTTATGATCAAAATTTGTTTCTTATATTATTTTTGAGTTTCAAGAATCAGTATCAAAGATGTTACGTGAACATGATCACATTTTGTTAAAAAACTAACAGATCTACTGTTAATTAAATCTGATGATAATTAGCAGTTTTATATCAGTTTTGTAACATGTATCAGAATGATTTAAGTGTACAGAAATTGTCAATAGAATATTTTAGTTTGCTGTAGGGGATTCAACACCAGCCCCAGTTTTTATAAACACAAGAACTCTTACAAAAATTATTTATTTGCTTAAAGAGAACCAACCTGTTAATACTTTTCCATCATATGTATCTTAGTATGAGACTACTACTAGTTACCTTTAATAATCTTACTGATAACATCTCCATACATATTACCTCAAACGGAGGATTGTAATAATCCGAGATATCCATGCCTAATACCATCTTCACTATAGTAAGTATGTTCTCTGTATTTAAATGTTTGTTTATGGGGCCTTGAGGTGATTACGTTTTGGCATTTATTACTTTGTTTTGTGATTATTTATTTAGGACAGTTTATACCAGATTTCTTAATTGTTAATTTGCCCATCATTTGAAATCTGTCACTGTATTTAACTACTACTACTACTACTACTACTACTACTACTACAGTCAATTCATTATAATCAATGGGCACACTGGGCAGCAGATATAAGGAGCATACAGTGATTTGTATGGGATAGTATATTTTCACCACTACTGCTTGCAAGGCAGATGTGAGAGCAATAGGTTCAGAGTGCTTCTGACAAATGTGGACATTCTCGTCCCTCCCCCTTCAATCACCCCAGGTATCTTCTTTCCTATACAGGTTATACCTTCTTCACAGTGAACCGTACGTTGGTCTAAAATTTGTCTCCTGGAGAAAGGGACACAAGGGGTTATACAGTGTTAAGAGTAGTTCTTCCTCTTTTTGAGCCTGAAATACATTCCATTGAAGTATGATAGTCATCCTATGTAACTTAACCTGCCCCAGTTCATGTTGTTCTTGTGACTCTTATGACTGCCAAGGAACAAAAAAGGTTCGTCCATCTCCCTTTCATTGTCTTCAGGATATGAAGATGCAACAGACATTTCAGACTCTGTTAAGGCCTCTAAGACTAGTGGGTTCTTTAACACAGGACTCCTACCATACCTCTCCCTACCACTATGATAGAGGGGATTTAACAAATTTGGTTGGGTCTGTCTATTGAAACTTCAAACCTCATGTCTTCTATTTAATTTGCTTTCTGTTGCCGATTGTTGTTGCTACTGCTTCTGGTTCTGATATTACTACAATTGCAGCATTTGTAATGGATGGTGGTGGTATTGTTATTTGTGGAAACAGACTCAGCTGCCAATGTGGCCAGTATTGCAGATATTTTGCTACAGATACCTGTGGTCTAGGGTGTTTTGACAGTAGTGGGTTTAGGACCACATTTACAATGAAATGAGTACATTGTACTTGTGATGTCTGAAATGGCCATCTCCATACCAACACTTGCTTTCTTGACAAGAGTTGACAAAGTCTTTGTGACGCTGGTTGTGAAGACAGGTGGGACAAGTGCCTTAAGCCACTTCTATGCTTCAGGATAAGGTTTTCAACTTCTGTATCTTCTTTGAGATATATTTAACACTAATTTCTCCAGGTTTGGTATGTTCTCTAGCAGTTGACGTATGCCTATGGGAAGGTGAACCTACTATCTGGTTCAGTTTCACAGGTGGGGTTACTCTAACAGGATGCCATCTTGTGTGAACATCTGGCACTGAAGCATCACATCAGGTTCTGAACATACAGGCATAGATTTATGTTTATAAAACCTGCTTTAATTCTTTTCAGCAACAATTGAGTGTTGAATGTCAGAATAAAGGTATCACTCTTTTCAATACTTCCATTTACCCCCTATGTACTCTTACAATTCTCCGCCACATTTTCTATTTCTCACTCCATAATTATTTCCTCAGTCCACAAGTACGTAGTAACACAGCATGTAATAATTCCTTCATTACTATTCAGGGACTTGTGGAGTTCATAATTTACCATGTACTCTTAAGCTTATTGCAGTTAATAATTTGGCAAGCATGTCTACTAGTAGATGTTTCCAGAACCAGCATACCATTCTTTGCTTTTAAAACCAATTTTAGAGTTTACATAAGAGTCTCTTGTCCTTGTTAACATATTAAAGGGGGACACCTTCTCCAAGGTTCCCTCCCATCTTTCCACATTAATGGAAGTGTTTGCCAAAGCAAATTAATTATTTGGTTGATGGTTTACAGTAAGAAGTGAATAGCTGTGGGAGATCTGGATAGAATATCTAACAGGGTAGGTCTACATGGAATGAAGATAAATGCCTAGAAGAGTCAGCTTAATAGACACACAGATAAAAGTCTATAGGCTGTTAATGATTATAAGATGGGGACGGAATTGCTTGTTGAAGGCTTAAAGTGTAAATATCTTGGCATAACATTTGATAATAAACTCAACTGGGCAGAACACACTGGGCATGTTGTAGGTAAAGGTTTCAAAACTCTTCATTTATGGGAGAAGGTGGTGATGGGATGTACCAGAGGAGTGGTTACAAAATATGGGTCAGACCACTCTTGAATATGTTGGTGCAGTATGGGACCCACATTTTGGGTATCAAATACAGGAGATTGAGGTGGGGCAAAGGAGGACAGCTAGATTTTTTCATGGAGGAACTGGATTGTAAGTCATTGGAAGACATGAGGAGTGTGAAGAGAATGCATGGAGTGTATAAGGCACATGTTGATTATGAGGTTTGGATGGATATTGCCAGAAGAATTATGAGCAGGGCATGGAAGGGATAGGATGACACAGTGGCACTTGATTTCAGGCATATGAGAGAGGGAAAATTTTCTTTTGTAGGTCAGGGAATCAGGGACAGACATAAATTAAAATTCATAAAGAGCAAAAGCAGATGGATGGGGAAATCACACCGAAGGAATTTAAACATATATAAGTGTGGGGACATCAGGGCGAAGTCTTCACTAAAATGAAATTAAATGTGGAAAGCTGCAGCAATTAACCACAATAGAGTTAAAGAACCAGGATGCACCTCACAAGGGCATGAGATAGAAAGAGGAATTTGGGTAATGGTTAACTGAGTAAGAACTGGACACACCAGTTGAAATGTGATGATGCATGAGTGGGTACTTTGCATTTCTTCTGCGTGTAAAGGTGGATGCTCTGAACAGATATTGGAACACATTAACACAGGGCGTTGTTTATTTTTATTTTTTTTTCCTTGGGGCTTTATGCCTCATCGACATCGAGGTCATTAGAGGTGGGATGGGACTGGGGGCAAGAACTGGAAGGAATTTGGCCATGGACTTAAGGAATCATCCTACCATTCACCTGGAGTGATTTGGGGAAACCATGGAAAACCCAAAACAGGATGCCCAGATGGGGATTCGAACCGGCATCGTCCTGAATGCAAGGCCAGAATGTTAACCATTCACCCACCATGCTAGGTTTAACACACAGTGCCCTTTAAGAAAAAATATTAGGGCTTCTATTGTCATTACAACATTTGCAGTAGAATGGCTCCAGAGGCTAGATATGGAAATGTGACACAGATTTTGTCTATGAATTATTTGTCATTTATTTTATTAATTCTTGCAATTTGGCTGAGTTTTTTTTTCAATCCTGTTAAAACTGTTGCAATCTGTACAATAAATGAATAAAGTTTTAAATATTTCTCGAAAATCCTGAACAAACAATACTGAAAGTTTGTTTTGGTTATACTGGAACCTAAATGAAACTTAAAAGATTTTAAACTTCCTAGTTGTACTTATAACTGAAATTTTGTTCCAGTGTACTAAAATCTTTTTGAGAAAATGTGTATTTCAGGTAAGTCTTTAGGGCTAAGTTGTCGAAAGACAGAAAATTATAAAACTTTAGTAAATCTGGAACAAAATGTTTTCCAAACCACGTATCCACGTGTTATTAATAAAACAATTTAGTGTGCTCTGTAAGCTATATAATGTAACTAAAGATTTTAGACTTACTAGACTGATACAGGGTAACCTCCAGAACAGAAGCTACTATGTTACCCTGCTGCAGAAAGAGAGCTGATGGAGAAGACAAAAAAATAGCCTTTCCCCAAAGAAGTGTACTGTCCCCTTTATTGTAAAACATTTATGGTAATGACATTCCACACTAACAAATAATGAAATTATTTATCTATGTGGAAGACACTGTTGCTACAGTGCATGGGAGGACCTTTGAAGAGGTAGAATCAATACTTAAGAGTGTCCTGGAGAACCTTAGAAGGTACTTTACATAGAATCACCACAAACATAACAATGACAAGACCCGAGTCTGCAGTTTAAACTTAAATAACAGAAAAGCCAGGAGAACATTTACCAGATGGGGTAAAGTGCTTTTGGATGTACCTAACCCTAAACATTTGGGGAGTTATGTTGGACTGAGCTCTCATCTTCAAAGAGCATTGCCGCCAGTTAAAAGGGAAAGTAAGTGCAAGGAACTGCCTACTGAAGAAACTGGCCCATCATGGAGGGCTCATTCTGAAGTATTAAGAACTATGGTTATAGCTCTATGCTTCGCAGCCGGGGAATATGCATCGCCAGTATGGGAAGAGTCGGCTCGTACAAAACAAGTGGACATTGCTCTAAAGAAGGCAGCAAGTATCGTTACTGGATGTTTGAGACTGACACCTCTAACCATGATATATTAATTAGTGGGTATAAGGCCACCACAAATCAGAAGAACAGTAGCCACAGAAAAAGAGAGAAAGACGCATTTAGAAGACACTCTGCACCCTCTATATAATCACGCTACCATCCCATAATGACTGAGGTCCAGAAAGAGTTTCCTGGAGAGAACGATATCCCTATCAATCACACCAGAGACAAGATGAACAAAGCTCAGACAGGAAAATTACAGCAATAATAATCACTGTTTTAAAGAGGAACTACCTGGGGGACACAATTTAAGGTATACCACATACAGGGCACTTAATCGCCTCAAGGCAGGAGTCTCCAAATGCAAAAACAACCTGATGAAATGGGGCTTTATAGAGAACAAAGCATGCAAATGTGGAGCAATGCAGACAAGATTACCTACTCCTCAGTCCACTCTCAGATGAACCTGTGAATCAGCAGGATTTAGTCTTATCAAAGGACAACACTGTGAAAGCTACTGAATACTGGAGCGAGAAGAATAGTAAACCGACCACCTTTTTAGTCATACCTGGAAATCAAGAGGACTTAATTTGTTTATCAATGGACAGTGCTGAGAAAGCTGCTGAAAGTTGCTGAAAGTTGCAGGGAGGAGTTTAGTGTTTTTCTAGACATGGAAAGCAAAGTAAGTGTTAGTAAAACACTTGTTACAATTCATTGTGCATTTTTCTTAGTAGGTCATATTAGCTGGATTGCTGGCAGCCAGAATAATTGTAAGTGCAGAATTGTATTACTATTGTTTTTCAGGTATTACAGTAATTAACTGATATTATTTAACTATTACTACTCTAATATCATATTTATAATTTCTGCTATGTAATGCGTTAATTAAAACTTTTAAGGATTTATTAACAGTAATACCTTTAAAAAAGCAGCATATGGAAAATTTTCAAATGACAGTCTTGTGCTCTCATTCCCTTTATAAATTCTTGCTGCAGTCAGGGTGTTGGGACCCATGCCATCACCAACAAATAGTATAATATTTCTTGCTAGATTTGAGTTGGTTTTTAGCTTTAAAGCTATGTTTAATTCTGCCTGACCCATTTGGTACCAGAAATTCTTGTCTGAAAAAGAGAATTAAATCTGAAACTGTCTTCCATGGAAAACTTTTTTTTTTTTACCAATATACAAAAAATAATTGAATAGAAAAACATTTACAAAACTCAACTTTGGAACAACAGACAAAAACAAAGCAGGTAAACACAGTGAATATTAGAATATTTGTATTTGATTATTAATGCTGACGGAATGTAGACACCATAGTTTCACACTCAAACTTTTGTTCTATCTCTTTTTTTTATAGACACATGGGACTAGAAAAACATTTTTACTATGCTGATCATGAATCATCCATACTTTATTATAGTGGTAGTTCCAGACCACAATAATAGCATTTATTGTAACAACTAGGTTGGAGTGGAAGGTACCTCATCAGCATGCTGGATGTCAACGTTAACATCTAGGATGAAAAAAATGGCAATAGTGAAAGATTTTGTACTAAAAATGTAGCATCTTCTGCATCCCTTTACTGTGTTTAGAAAGCACAGACAAAAAAAAAAAATTATCATTTATTACATATTGTTACATTTTCACTGCCATTGTTTGTCTTGAACAATTATCTATTAACATGTTTACCTTTTGTTTTTCAAAGGGAAGTTGCAGAAACATGAACATCAATATCTAATCCAGTTTTAATTTAACTTATATTAGTATATTGCTTCGAGTGAAGAAACTCAACTGAATTGCTTAATTTGCAAGTTATCTGAATTATCAGTGATGTTTCATTACACCTAAATATTAACACATGATAGTATTCATGACTTTATATGAATGTGAAATTGTTTGTTTAACCAACAATTGATATCTAAAAGAACCAGAGACGAATATAAGAATAGTAATTATCTATTATTTATTTATTTATTATTCTTGATCCAGTATATATGCTGGACTATTAAATTTATATTACTTACTATTCTAAAAAGCCACACAAACCACAAAATAGAATAACGTCCTTGAGAAAGGATCTATTGCTTACCACAGACAACAGCAGGATGTCACAGAAAACAGAGACAGCTGACATAAATATGTTGAAATCTCAAATATAAAACCTTCATTGGCAAACAAAGGTAGTGGGAACTGGAAGATGTTTTAGTGTGCACTGTGTGTTGCATTTGGTTGTGTATGTGTATAGGTTATAGTTCAAATCAAGAATAATGGAAAATAAAGAAAAGGAATTGGGAGTCAGCAATTTAAGAGAAATTGCTCAACATCATTCCAGCATTTTGTTCTTAATTACTATTAAAAAAGTAAAAATAATTGTTTTAGTGAAGTATTACAGCACTGTATAATGAAGGTATCATAGATTAAACATTTCAGAAAGGCGTGTTCAATAAGTCTGAAAAACATGTGTTTACATTCTACTTATAATAGTGTCAGGGGATAATTTTTTTACCAGTGAAGGAAACAGCATTTCACTAACTAGTGTTAAAATAGCATTCTTTATTTGATATTCAGGTGAAAGTGGACTTTGTGCAAATTATTTTGCTTGGTAAAGAAAGATCTTCATAGGTTAAATTACAATTTTTTGACTGGGGGCACACTTTAGAGAATGTGCCAAAAGGCATGGGATACCTCCTAATATTGTGTGGGACCACCTTTTGCCTGGCGAAATGCAGTAAACCGACATGGCAATGCAATGTAATCTTCTCCGGTCTACAGCCAGTTAGTGTTATAAAAACACAACTTTCCAACAGCTGGTTCTGCTGTATTCAGCTGTCAAAGTCTACAGATATCACAAGCTTGTTGTGACTTCCTGGACAGGCTTAGCCTCATATCATGCTTCCTTCTATATATGCATAGAAAATGCATGTAAAAACTTGGCTCTCTATGCCATCTGCTCAGATCTTGCTCACCGGTAGAATACATGCTTTGCTATACTGGGACCGACTGGCTTAATCTGCAGCATGCTCCACAGTGCCATCTGCCAAGACACCTGAGAAGATTACACTGCATAATTATGCTGGGAATATCTCCACCCTTATGACATGTCATCCACTCGACAAGTGTCCCCGAATAAATATTCAGCCACGCTTCCTCCATAGCAGTCCATAATTGCAAAAGTGTTGCTGGTGCAGGATGTTGTTTCGGAATATGAAGGCCACGAATGGCTGCAAATGGTTTCCAAGGAGCTAAACATAACCATTTCCAGTCAATCAAGAGATCAGTTTGACCAGAGGTCTCAGTTTATGCCATGAAAAAAAACAGCCCATATTAGGAGGAGCCACCATGTTGCACAGTGCCTCTTTGAAAACCTGAGTCTATGGCTTCATGGGGTCCATGCCACTCTAACCATACCATCAGCTCTAACTGACTAACAATAAATCAACGTCTTTCTTTCGCTTTTCATAAATGCTAAAACAAAGCTAACCGTCAGATAGTACAAGACTACATGGGGAGGTGAGCATGGGTGGTCTAAATGTAGGTTACCTTTGACCCCTGATAAGAGATTACTAATTGGAAGTCGTAATCCCACTGCCATCGAGAATAGGGTTTAAAAAAACGTTTAGGCATTACTATGAGGTGACGATAAACCCAAGATATATATAAAAAGAGTGAACAGTATTACGGGGATTTGTGGCCAGAACAACCTGTATGGAAATTATGGCTTGCTGAAAATGATGTAAATACTAACCCAACTGAAGAATTCACACGGCACTAAAAATAAAATGTCCTATGGAGTGGACCAAATAAACAGAGTTAGTCAGATTTGCTCCTCCACTTTTCCATTTTTACCTGAAAGAACCTGGAGAATGGACCTGAAAACTAGAGAGAAACTTATCATTCCCATATTTAAAAAATGTTCCAGAAATTCCTGTAAAAATTACGGAGGAAAAAGCTTGTTAAGCATATACCAAAAATTATGTAAAAATATTAGATCACTGGGTCAAAGTTGGAGACTTTCATGGATGAAGACCAACATGGGTTAAGACAAGAAAAATCCTGTTCCAATTGCATTTTCACTGTCACAGTTAATTTTATTTAAAAAAGCAAAGAATTTTATCTCCCAACCTGTATAGCTATCATTTACTGTGTAAAAGCATTTGATGAATTCAATAAGGATATACTGTGAAACATCATGGAAAAGAGATTTTACATATGATATTAAACAGGGGCGGATCCAGGATTTTGTTTTGGGAAGGGAGGGTTGGCTTGAGTGAATTTTGGTTCAGAGGGCTTGCCTTCAGTGGATTTTGGCTTTGGGGGGGGGGGGCTTGAGTCGGGAAAAAAGGTAGTTTCTATAGCCTCCACGGGCCTCAAATCCGTAGAGCTAAAAAAAAGATCTCAAAACTACAATGTCGGGGGTGGACCAAGATACTTTTATGGGGGGGGGCCTTGTGCCCCCAAGCCCCCCCCCCCTGGATCCGCCCCTGATATTAAAGTGGAAAAAGCACAGCTTTCGCCACAGAGACTGGCGAAAGATAGTCTAATTGCTCGTTTGTCAATAATTGTTAAATAAATCATGCACTGTTTCTAGCACTTGGATCATCATGTCCCATTTTTCACTTGTTAGCATAACTTTGTTATGTCCAACATTTTCAACTTCGTTTTCCTGGAGCAAAATATTTCTACAGGAGTCTGCAAGACATTTTGTATTACTGCCATTCAACTGGTATGCCAATACAAACATACATTTTTGCAACCTGAACCATGCCACATCAGGAGATAGCAATATAGGAGAGGAGTAGTGTAGGCGATGGAGAAAGTTAACAGACTAGTTTTACCTTCAGACAAGATTGATATCAACTTGGAAAACACTAGACACCTGCTTTACAATAACTGGTTGCGAAAGGTGATAAATGTTGATGCAATAAGGTAATAAATTTAACTAAACTGCCTAACTGGAGGATAATTAGCGCTGAAACTGTGGTTATTGATGAAACAAATATATATTTTCCGTGCTGTATGGCGTACATGTTGAAAATTCATTGAATTTTCGTCACCAAGGCTAGAAGGGGATATCCCAACGCAGTCCTCGTAAGCTCAAACTTTCGTTACTGATGTTACAAATACAGCTTTACGTGGTGCAGGGAGCAGATGTTGAAAATTCAATGAATTTCCGGCACCGAGCATCGAACCGCTGATTCCAACGTAGTCTGTAAATGTCATAACAGGTATCAGAGCGGTGAGTGGGCCATCGGAATCCGTGTCTGTTACCTCGAAGAAGAGTAAAAATCAATTTTCCGAAGATAGTCGTAAGTTTTTCACACCTGTGGTGGCAATGTGGGCAGTCGACGGCCGATAAATTCTCAGAACTGAATTGACGCCGATCGCTTCTCCCCTGCCCTGCTCTTGGATTTGAGGTTTTTTTTTTTTTTTTAAAAAAAGGTTTCCATAAAAATTTTTGTATCCTCATCAGCTGCATTATATATTGGTGCACAGGCTTTTATGATATTAAACGCAGTTTTGTTTCCTTCCAAACACATTAAACTAAATCTAGCAGAATAATACCCTACAGTGATTATACAATTTAACTTTTTCATGACACTACAGTTGAGACTAACATTTCGATGCTTTAACTATCTTTTAATGAATCTCATACATCTCAATAAAGCGACTTCAACGCACAAACCATTTTATTTCGCCGATGACAAGAATATAGCGTTCTTATAAATGATTGAAGCGATTTCACGAATTTACTGTAGATGTATTATTTGAAATTGTCACAAAACTTTAGTCTTATAGAAAAAATTAAAAAGTTTTGCTTCACCCCACTTCCATCACGATGTTCGTGAATTGTTAAATAGGAGATTGAGAAACCGATGGATCGGTCGTGATGAGGATCAGTCATTCCTGTCATAGCCTCCCCGCTCTCCCGACAGGGTCGCATTTAGGATCTGTAGATCCCTAGGCTATACCTGTGGTTTGGGCCCTTTAGGATATACCTGTGGTGCGGGCCCTTTAGGATCTGTAGGCTCCTAGGCTATACATGCTGTGCAGGCCCTTTATGATCTGCAGGCCCTAGGCTGTATCTGTGGTGCGGGCCCTTAAATATAAAGCAATATTGATTAGTTATTATTAAATTAATAAACCTTTTAATACAAAATAATGAATAATCTAATGATAGTAAAAATATACGAGGATAACTTATTGAAGAATCTAAAGTTCGAAACATTCTTTCTGTATCGTTTCAGAGACTGAAGTGAATGAGGTTATAAGTGATGCTCGCTCGTTCAGTTTTTTGACTGATGATCGATAGGTATGGTGCTGCCTATCGTAGTTTTGTTGCAACCAAACACCCTCAACACAATTCCGCGGAACTACAAGTTCAAGTTTTAATAACAATAGGAAATAGTAGGCCTACATATTGAGATAAAATAAATGATAAAACATCACCAAAGCACAGAGAGAAAGATTAAAAACAATATCGACTATTCATACACGCATGTCAACAGGAAGAAAGACTATTTTTATTTTTGCATGTGGTGCTGGCCCCTTTGTGGTGCAGGCCCCTGGGCTACAGCCTAGGAGAGCGACCATAAACTGCGTGGCGAGGTCTAGGGAGGGGGGAGGGGTTGGCTGGAAAGCTACGTTGGACTATGTGAGGGAGGGGGAGGGAGGAGGGGTTCAGAGCCAACCCCGTAGCTTTCCATTTATATTATTTGTCACAGATAAAATGAGGTACAGAACATACAGCAACATGTGAATATTTATTTTCGTCATTTTATTATCTCCGTATGTAATTTATGATAGTCTGACAAGAGAAAAGATTATAAAATGTCTTCTGGAATCAATAGGGGAAAAGCTACGTCGTATGTGTGTGTGTGTGTGTGTGTGTGTGTGTGTGTGTGTGTGTGTGTGTGTGTGTGGGTGTGGGGGGGGGGGGGTTAGAGGCAAAAGCTACGTGGGGGTTCACAGAAGGCCAAAATGGAGTCACGTGGTTTATGGACGTTCCCTAAGTAGCCTATGCCTAAATGCGGCCCTGTCTCCCAATCTAACCCCATGCGAATTTATTCTGTATATAAATTTAGTCTTTCATCTGTTTTATGGTCTTTCGAGTGTTGTAACACACTGCTTACATTCCAAGTGCCTGTTTAATATGTACTATTTTTTTTTTTTTTTTTT
This sequence comes from Vandiemenella viatica, assembly GCA_031002005.1. NCBI lineage: Eukaryota > Metazoa > Arthropoda > Insecta > Orthoptera > Morabidae > Vandiemenella > Vandiemenella viatica. The sequence continues at coordinate 90,030,063 of CM061921.1, forward strand.
TTATCAAGTTCTATGTTAGCTGCTTGGGAGACTCTCTGCACTCATGTCAAATTCAATAGGCCACCATTTGATTTCAGCCATAATCTTAGTAAAATCAGTGTTTAAAAATATAAAAACGTAACTTAACTGCACTTAAACCATCGATACTTAATTCGTGCATATTATAAGAGCATCTGAAATTACAGTCACCCATAACGTTTTCAACTATACGGACTTTCAAATCATAAAAAATGCTATTGGAGTAAATTAAGATGCAGTTTACAAGGATTGTCACTAAAATAATCAAAATAGATCTAGAACAAATGCGCCTAGTGAGAAACGATTTTGGCATAGAAGTGTAAATGTCAAATCAATCTAAATTTTAGAATTGTGCAGTTAAATACAAATCTCTGAATGGACACCACAAAAGACAGTCAGTTCCTTCCAAAAGCGCCGAACGCATGCGGCGTAAGAATTAACGTTTATACTTTTTTTCTTATGGCCTTTCACCTTTTTTTTCTTATGGCTTTACGCCTCGTCGAGTCAGGAAAGGACTGGATACAAGGAATGGGAAGAAATTTGGCCATGGCCTTCTGAAGGAAGCAACCCAGCATTCGCCTGGAGTGATTTTAGGAGATCATGGAAAACCCAAATCTGGATGCCCAGACGGAGAATCGAACCGGCGTCTTCCCGAATGCAAGGCCAGAGCGTTACCGCTCAACCACCAAGTTCGGTTTTACGCCTCGTCGATGTCGAGGTCATTAGAGGTGGAAAAGGACAGTGGGAACGGGATGGATTCGGTAATGGCCTTTAGAAGGAACCATCCCGGCATTCGCTTTGAGTGGTTTCAGAAACAATGGAAAACCGAAATCTGGATGGCCGGACGGGGATTATGGTTTTACGGTTGTGCAAATTAAGATTAAGTTATGCGTAGACTAAGCAACTACGACTTGGAGGATCAATATATAAATCCCGACAAAGGCAAGGATTTTGCATTGAAGAGGAACGTTGGGGAAGACGAGGCCCGCTTACAAAGGTAGCTTTGGGCCGACAGATTTTAACGAATTTTTGTGTGATGGTCGAGTACCTCTCGATTGTTAACTCCGTTAAAGGGTTGAGGTCAGCATTAAATAGTTCTCGAAAAAATCAGGGTCAAAGGTCATCATCTGCAGATGATCAAAAAACTAATAACTTCATAATGGTAATACTCAATGGATGTGATATACAATCATTATCACTCTTTAAAAAATATTTTATATATAGGCAGTTATAGAGCTAGGTTTACCCCAGCTGAATGTCTTATCACTAGGTTTCGAACATTTGTCACGAAATAATTAGAGAAATATGCATGCAAATATGACCTTAAAACTGGGTAAATATGACATAAAATAATGAAATATGACCAAATATTTAAATTTACTACACATCAAAACATGCTCAATTATACATTATTTATTTTATCTAGTAGTGTCGCTTTCATCTATACAGCATAATTTGCTTCCGTGTAATCAATGTACCATTGGGAAATTAATTTTTAAATCGCTTTGTTGAAGTCACTTTAATTTCACATAATTTACATAAAAGAACTCTTTCGTCTTAATACTAAAATACGTCTCTGCAAATTTCTTTTCGTAATTCCGTCACTCCACACTTTCGGATAATTTTACTGTCGGCATGGCGGTACTCACTGATCCACTGCAGATTTAACAACGACTGACGATTATTTTCAAAAGTATTGTCTACAATGAGACGTCGATTGACGAAGATCGACACAGGCATACTGCTGTAACATCGACAAGTTTGAAAGGCGAGCGGAACATTAACGTTTAGAATGTGGCAATAATTTACAATTTTAATTCTTCACTATTGAATTCTGATCAATTGAGTGACTATTAGTTCCAGACAATTAGAAACGTTCAATCAGCCTTTAATTCAGCATTATACTCAAAAAGAAAGTAGGAAAAAAATATGACTTGTCATAAAGATCAATATCCTACTTACCACTATGTAGAAGAAAGGAACCAATCAAGTCTTAACGTTTTACCATATTAGTCTGAGAATTCTCCTTGAAGTAATCTTAAGACATTGTTTCAGTTATTAACTCGATTCTCGACTAAATCCTAGATATAAGGCTGAAATTGTCAGTTCCTGATAAGGTTGAGCCTAAGCTAAATACAGGAAGAGCAAATAAGTTAACTCATTGTCTGGAACTAATAGTAATGTATGACTGTCACTCAGAGTGTTTAAAATATGGAGTCGCTGAAAACTTGTATGTCCTTTGCCAATTCGATCCAGACGATTGGTTTTCGACACATGGCATCAGGCAGAAAAATACACTGCCAGACACATTTGGCGTTAAAATTGAGCTGACCTAACCAGTGGCGTAGCTAGATTAACAAGGGATCCGCCTTTTTTTAATTTTATTATTATTATTTTTTTTAAACTCTACCAAGTCTTGTGAAGTTTGCTGGCAGGGGCTCCCGGAACTTTGTGGGCCCCCCTGAAAGGAGCTTGGGGCCCCCTAGGCTTGGGGGTCCCGGTGCACGGCACCGTCTAGCCTTCCGTTAGCTACGCCACTGGACCTAACCCCATGTGACGTCCAGCTTTCTGTACACGTGTTCTGGTAATATGCTCCCGCACTTTCATTCATTTGAATCAAGTAGTTAATAAGATATGCTTTTTTATCTATCTCGTCATTAAGTTTTGCACACCAATGTATATAAAGAAATATTATCCAAAGAGAGCTTGAAACCATCTCTCTTCCAAAGTCATTTCAAAATCAACAGAAAGTGAATGACGCCCAAGAGATACCAATATTTTCTTCGAAATTACTTTGCTTATTTTATTATTTATATAACCCCACATGCTGGCCCATTCCACTCACGGTAAGTCCACTGGAATCTCTCGCACTGCTGGGCATTATTTTTTGTAGGGAATGTTGGTTTAATGAAGAAACGTGTTTATAAACAGTAAGTTGGGCCCCATGAGTCAAGTGTTAATCTGTGAAATGTCTAGTTTTTTATTTTGAGGGAAACGGGGGATTGTCTTAGCAATTGTGAAGATGATTACGGAAAACAGCATAAAGTCGTTATTAAGATGGCCGCTAGACAAAACAAGAGGTTTGAAACTGTGCCCCTTGTATTAGTGTCCTTTATGGCAAGATTAGAAAAAGGATATTTCGTTAACAAACTCACGATTGTTTTGGAGAAAACAATGGCAAATTAATTAGGCTTGATCCCGAACTGATGAATTAAATTTTTTCCTAACACTTCGTGGTTTCTAATTCATTAGTTGTTAGTTGTGTAGTGCTTTATATAGAATTCAGACTTGGTAATGTATTTACTTCATACATGCAAAGCCATGCTATATCATGAATATGTTAATTTTTTCATCTGAATCTTAAGTATCAGAGTTAAAAATCACCTGCCAACTGATTTCAATTAGCTTTAACATAGTGGTTGAGACCCGTACAAGGGATTTAGATCAACATTCCTTAGTTTTTGAAAAAATTGAGTATGAGGTCATAGCACATTTACTCAGATCGAAAGGTAATCAAATATAAGCAATTTTCATAATTATATGTATACACGCAGGTATGGCTGCGCTCGTTAAAGCGCCACAACACTGGATCGGGGAAATACGAGATTTTGTCTGAATCATGGACCCAACGTACCGGCAGTCCCTACTGATAATTTACACATTTTATAGTCAAAATATACATATCATAGAAAAAATAAGTTACATGAATAGCAGACAGATGGCAACACTTAAGCTTCTCCCATTGCTCCAGGAACTGATAATCCCTGGTTCCACGGTAACTATCAAGTGGAAACAATGGACAAACTCTTAATTACAAGCTATAATGAGAATCAAGGCTTATCGTGATCACATATGGTCCATTCTCAAATAATATATTATCTGCTCCAAAGTATAGAAAACCAGTTGAAATCAATTGCAGCAGGCGTACCACAAGGATCGGCCATGACTGCATCTCTGCTGAGAGTATATACTAACTAATTACCGCAACAAGAACGCGGAGAAATTGCAATATTAGCTGACGATACTGCGACTTACAGGTCGAGTAGAAACCTAAATTACATCATAAGAAAACTGTCAACACCTTGAGAAAATTGCTCAGTGATGCAATCTATTGTAAATCATAATTAACTCCGACGTAAAACAGGGTCTCTTGTTCACTACCAATAGGATACTACCCAGCCACCAAATCTCGCTCGACGGGACCTCCCCGGGTGTAGCTCTGTTAAATTTGACAGAAAACTAACCGCAACTGGACTCAAAGGCTTGTAATGTTGATTGGAGTAGTGTGGTTTTGCCTGTGTTAGCCCACAAAGGATGCCGCCGCCTATTGTTCTAATTAGAAACATTCTAACCTTCAATTGTTCTTGGCCACGCCCCCTCCACTCCCCTCTCCCCTACCCTACCCACCCTCCCTCCCCTTCACTAACCTCAGTTTGACCTGCCTTCCCCACCCTACCCTAGCACCAGCTGCACTCTCGGTCCGTTGTTCTCCTCCCCTACTATCGCTCTTTTGTCAGGCCATTGCGGTGACCACATATTCTCCCTAACCTCAGTTTCATCTCTCTCTTTGGGTGCACTCAAGCGTCACAAATTTGGCCACTTAACCTATCCTTCACCAACCCACAAGGTGTGAAGCGAAAGCTGCTTCGTTTCATCAGCAGAAAGAAGGAAAATCGTTGTTTGACGGATGCCTTTCCTCATTCGACTCAATATACGGACGGAAATTAAATATACTCTACATTGAGCGCTTAATATAATACGATTTAAACCAAATTCCAATCATGATTCCTTCATAAGGTATGAATTAATGTCTTTAAACGCGTAATGAAACATGTCTAAGAATTTTTATTTAACGTAAAATGTATCAAAAGAAGTGAAACGTGTATGGGGGAACAATGGAAGTCAATTGCTTTGGCGTAATTTATTTATTAATTTTATCAGCAATTGTGGAAAATGATCGGCAACGTCAGTTCTGAACAAGGGAAGATAGAGTAATAACTCCCATTTACATGCAACGGAACTTTTTATTCAGTCACTGAAAAATTCGTCCTACTCTTTCCGAATCACGGTTTTGATCGCTGGTTTACATCGTCATCTCTGAATGTTCATTTAACTTAACTTAAAACGGACAATTTCTACCCAGCCGTACAAAGTACAGAAATAAAAATTATATCACGTTGATTCTAAAAATATAAGCTCGCCAAATATCCTATAATATTATTTTAAAAACTGTTAATTCTGGTAGCTAGCAAAAATATTTATCTTGAGCCAGGCATTGCCTTGGTGGGCTACATACATTGTCTGTTTCTCCCCTTTCATCGTCTCTGAATGTTCATTTAACTTAACATAAAATGGGGCAATTCCTACTCAACCGTACAAGATAAAGAAATAAAAATTATACCACGTTGATTCTGAAATTATAAGCTCACCATATATCCTATAATATTTTTTTAAAAAAACTGTTAGTTCTGCCAGCAGACCAAAAAATATTTCCCTTGAGCCAGGCATTATCCCTATTCAGGTGGGGTTCTATATCCTTTACCCTCAACGTTTGAGCGGGACGTTTTAATATTCAGTCTTCATAGCAAATTATACGAGTATCAATACTCTCAGACCTTCACACTAATGCTCACAGATTCAATTGTTTTTCCAGCAGCCTGGAATTCACGAATAAGAAATCTGATTCAGGCGAGCGAGTGTTCTTCCACTATTATGTATATACATCAGATATTGCATGTACGTGTTCAACCAAATGTATTGCAGATGTTTGTTGACCTTTATGAACCGCATTTGGTCGGTACGCGTCTATAGAAAAAAGCGATTGAATTTATACGCTCATCACAACTGCAGCGTTTTGTGGGCTCATTAAGGCACAATGGCGTTATACAGTTCGGCTGCTAACGCATATGACAGTCATGTATGAATCCACGACGTCAGTCTCGGGAACCTACCGTTCTATTGTTAAGCCACCTGCTCCCTCCGAAGCAGCAGCTACTCCTTGCATTGTTCTATTGCTAGGCCAACTGACCCCTCTAACCGTCATCTGCCTTTCCCCACAGGTTCGAAGCAGCAGTTGACTCTTGTATTGTTCAATTGTTAATCCAACTGCTCCCTCTAACCGTCATCTATCGTTTCCACAGGTACGAAGCAGCAGCTACCCGTTCCATTGTTCTATTGCTAGGTGAAATGCGCCCTCTAACCATCACATCACCCGCCTCACCAGGTGCGAAGCAGCAGCTGACCCTTCTATTGTTCAATTGTTAATCCAACTGCTCACATCACCCGCCTCACCAGGCCTGCCTCCTTGTATTGTTCAATTGTTAGGGTAACTGCTCCCTCTAACCGTCACATCACCCACCTCACCAGTTTCGAGCAGCAGCTACCCTTTCCATTGTTCTATTGTTAATCCAACTGCTCGCTCTAACAGTCATCTGCCTTTCCCCACAGGTGTGAAGCCGCAGCTGACACTTTCATTGTTCTATTGATAGGCCTCTTAAACGTCACATTCATTCCCCCACACCACCATACATACCACCCCACCCTAGCACCAGCTGCCCTCTGGATCCATTGTTCTCTTCCCCTACTATTGCTCCTTTGTCAGGCCACTCGTGTGAACACTTGCCCTCCACCAAATCCAAGTGTACGTTCTATCTTCTACCTGAATGTAAATGATGTATTTTGCAGAGGATTTATTTCCTCATTTCAGTGTTTCTGTTGTGATGTCGGGGTTGTTCTTGTATCTCTATGTGACTGAATTACATCTGGTGCATAGGCGAGATATAGACTGAATGTGATTTGGTGTGATATGATGGCTCCACATTTCAACATCGGTTCTGCTGGTTTGAGCAGTTTCATAATGTTTGCTTGCAACTACAGAAATTCGGTCTAGAGATACTTATATAAAATTCTTTAACTCTATGGAACCGTACACTTTCAAAGAGTATAGCAGGTTTAGAATGCGCTTTAAATAGTCGCATAAAACGGAGTAGAGAAGTCCGGGCTGATATTTACATGTATATGGAGTTTCGGATTTCATCGTTATACATGAAGTAGCGGCCGCTTGTTAAGATGTGGGAATGTGTATTGCTGATTACGGCCATGCATTTGCTGACTTAGGGGATAAGTATTAAACAGGACAACAAATCCTGACTTTTCAGTACTTTCAAATAAAATGTAATGTCGCGTGGTATGTATGGTCTCGTGTCAGAGTTTCTCAGTCGTAACTGCCTTACCTAAGGACAGCACTGAACACGTTTACCCCCACCACCACGGACTAGACCTGATTACTACCCAAACGGACTGCTAGTGCCAGTGTACAAAGATGGCCAGCGGTACTGTTGTTCTCATCTGTGTATCAGTTCAATACTGGTGATTCTAAGCGTTTGACGATAGGTTTATCATCCAAGCATGAATTTGAGCCAGTAGTGGTTTTCCAAAAAGTGGGGCGCAGTAGCAAAGTTATACTAACATTGAAGAATGGAGAGTGCTGACTGAAGTATTGGATGTAGTGTCAGATTTGTTCAACAGCTACCAGACAAACATTCCACCTGGTGAGCACGCCGTTTCCTTCCCTACGATTGCCAGGACGAAAACTGTATGTTTTTACCCAAATGCTGATCCCACCAGCGGCGTCTTCTTCAGCGATTCGACTTGGAAGAACCTCATCGACGCGCAGCCTGCAGTGTCCAGCGCCTTGGCCGTCAAGATGAGGTGGGGATACCTAGTTGCAAGATACTACACAGAATTTGTGGACATTTTATCTAGTAAAGTGCTACGATACTATCAAATGGCCACAGTGCAAAAACTGGTCGATACGCATATTAGTGATGCTTATGTGACTCAATTGACCCCCAGTTCGTCACTGGATTATAATCTACTATAATATGAATTTATTGTATATAAAATTTACTTGTATTACCTGTTATTAACAATGTAGTTATTAAGGATTATAATCCAGGATACTACATGGATGTGAACAGTGTGAATAAAATGTACATAGTAAATTATTCAATTTGTTTTATTTTATCCACTTTCCATTAATAAAGTCCTTTATGTAGTTATTTTTTTATGAGTTATTGTAGTGGCATGATGCTTCATCACTTACATACTAGTCTGAAGATCGAATCGTAATAGACGCCAACACCCGAAAAGACAAATTTGTTGGATATAAGTACATATGTGGCTATTTCTATGAATATCATTTAAAACAGTGTGAAAATGTATAAAATCGGGAAATCTGGTCAAATATAACAAAAATTGCTAACAAAAACGTAAATTTCGTCCATGAATGAAGTCAATGGTTGACATAAAAATTACACCTACGTGTATCACAATATCGTTCAAATAATGTGCGTGGATTACAGAAATGCGTGCTATATGGAAAAAAGAATTGTCTGCTGTAATGGCAGTCTCCGGACCAACTGAAACGTTTTAATTGTTTCCAGTAATAAATATTTTCTGCTAAATAACGAAACTTGGTAGAGTTCTGCAGAGTCAACACACACTTCACGTAACCATCACGATTAACCGATCAGTGGAAGTGCATCGGATGAGGCATTCATATGTGTACATGGGGTATTCTGTAAATTTCCTCCATAAAAGACGTTAATTGTACGAATTACCTGTGTGCTCACGCATTATTTTCATAACATGCAGAGTCTAAACAAATATAATGTTACCATCATGATAGACATGTCATAGGAAGTTCACAGGGTGATAACTATACATAGCGCATAGTATTTGTACCAAACGTGGTGAAACAACGTATACGCACACAGAAACTGACTTCCAAGTCGAATCGCTGAAGAAGACGCCGCTGGTGGGATCAGCATTTGGGTAAAAACATACAGTTTTCGTCCTGGCAATCGTAGGGAAGGAAACGGCGTGCTCACCAGGTGGAATGTTTGTCTGGTAGCTGTTGAACAAATCTGACACTACATCCAATACTTCAGTCAGCACTCTCCATTCTTCAATGTTAGTATAACTTTGCTACTGCGCCCCACTTTTTGGAAAACCACTACTGGCTCAAATTCATGCTTGGATGATAAACCTATCGTCAAACGCTTAGAATCACCAGTATTGAACTGATACACAGATGAGAACAACAGTACCGCTGGCCATCTTTGTACACTGGCACTAGCAGTCCGTTTGGGTAGTAATCAGGTCTAGTCCGTGGTGGTGGGGGTAAACGTGTTCAGTGCTGTCCTTAGGTAAGGCAGTTACGACTGAGAAACTCTGACACGAGACCATACATACCACGCGACATTACATTTTATTTGAAAGTACTGAAAAGTCAGGATTTGTTGTCCTGTTTAATACTTATCCCCTAAGTCAGCAAATGCATGGCCGTAATCAGCAATACACATTCCCACATCTTAACAAGCGGCCGCTACTTCATGTATAACGATGAAATCCGAAACTCCATATATACGTAAATATCAGCCCGGACTTCTCTACTCCGTTTTATGCGACTATTTAAAGCGCATTCTAAACCTGCTATACTCTTTGAAAGTGTACGGTTCCATAGAGTTAAAGAATTTTATATAAGTATCTCATAGACCGAATTTCTGTAGTTGCAAGCAAACATTATGAAACTGCTCAATCCAAGGGAATCGTGAAAACCAGCAGAACCGATGTTGAAATGTGGAGCCATCATATCACACCAAATCACATTCAGTCTATATCTCGCCTATGCACCAGATGTAATTCAGTCACATAGAGATACAAGAACAACCCCGACATCACAACAGAAACACTGAAATGAGGAAATAAATCCTCTGCAAAATACATCATTTACATTCAGGTAGAAGATAGAACGTACACTTGGATTTGGTGGAGGGCAAGTGTTCACACGAGTGGCCTGACAAAGGAGCAATAGTAGGGGAAGAGAACAATGGATCCAGAGGGCAGCTGGTGCTAGGGTGGGGTGGTATGTATGGTGGTGTGGGGGAATGAATGTGACGTTTAAGAGGCCTATCAATAGAACAATGAAAGTGTCAGCTGCGGCTTCACACCTGTGGGGAAAGGCAGATGACTGTTAGAGCGAGCAGTTGGATTAACAATAGAACAATGGAAGGGTCAGCTGCTGCTTCGAAACTGGTGAGGTGGGTGATGTGACGGTTAGAGGGAGCAGTTACCCTAACAATTGAACAATACAAGGAGGCAGGCCTGGTGAGGCGGGTGATGTGAGCAGTTGGATTAACAATTGAACAATAGAAGGGTCAGCTGCTGCTTCGCACCTGGTGAGGCGGGTGATGTGATGGTTAGAGGGCGCATTTCACCTAGCAATAGAACAATGGAACGGGTAGCTGCTGCTTCGTACCTGTGGAAACGATAGATGACGGTTAGAGGGAGCAGTTGGATTAACAATTGAACAATACAAGAGTCAACTGCTGCTTCGAACCTGTGGGGAAAGGCAGATGACGGTTAGAGGGGTCAGTTGGCCTAGCAATAGAACAATGCAAGGAGTAGCTGCTGCTTCGGAGGGAGCAGGTGGCTTAACAATAGAACGGTAGGTTCCCGAGACTGACGTCGTGGATTCATACATGACTGTCATATGCGTTAGCAGCCGAACTGTATAACGCCATTGTGCCTTAATGAGCCCACAAAACGCTGCAGTTGTGATGAGCGTATAAATTCAATCGCTTTTTTCTATAGACGCGTACCGACCAAATGCGGTTCATAAAGGTCAACAAACATCTGCAATACATTTGGTTGAACACGTACATGCAATATCTGATGTATATACATAATAGTGGAAGAACACTCGCTCGCCTGAATCAGATTTCTTATTCGTGAATTCCAGGCTGCTGGAAAAACAATTGAATCTGTGAGCATTAGTGTGAAGGTCTGAGAGTATTGATACTCGTATAATTTGCTATGAAGACTGAATATTAAAACGTCCCGCTCAAACGTTGAGGGTAAAGGATATAGAACCCCACCTGAATAGGGATAATGCCTGGCTCAAGGGAAATATTTTTTGGTCAGCTGGCAGAACTAACAGTTTTTTTAAAAAAATATTATAGGATATATGGTGAGCTTATAATTTCAGAATCAACGTGATATAATTTTTATTTCTGTATCTTGTACGGTTGAGTAGGAATTGCCCCATTTTATGTTAAGTTAAATGAACATTCAGAGACGATGAAAGGGGAGAAACAGACAATGTATGTAGCCCACCAAGGCAATGCCTGGCTCAAGATAAATATTTTTGCTAGCTACCAGAATTAACAGTTTTTAAAATAATATTATAGGATATTTGGCGAGCTTATATTTTTAGAATCAACGTGATATAATTTTTATTTCTGTACTTTGTACGGCTGGGTAGAAATTGTCCGTTTTAAGTTAAGTTAAATGAACATTCAGAGATGACGATGTAAACCAGCGATCAAAACCGTGATTCGGAAAGAGTAGGACGAATTTTTCAGTGACTGAATAAAAAGTTCCGTTGCATGTAAATGGGAGTTATTACTCTATCTTCCCTTGTTCAGAACTGACGTTGCCGATCATTTTCCACAATTGCTGATAAAATTAATAAATAAATTACGCCAAAGCAATTGACTTCCATTGTTCCCCCATACACGTTTCACTTCTTTTGATACATTTTACGTTAAATAAAAATTCTTAGACATGTTTCATTACGCGTTTAAAGACATTAATTCATACCTTATGAAGGAATCATGATTGGAATTTGGTTTAAATCATATTATATTAAGCGCTCAATGTAGAGTATATTTAATTTCCGTCCGTATATTGAGTCGAATGAGGAAAGGCATCCGTCAAACAACGATTTTCTTTCTTTCTGCTGATGAAACGAAGCAGCTTTCGCTTCACACCTTGTGGGTTGGTGAAGGATAGGTTAAGTGGCCAAATTTGTGACGCTTGAGTGCACCCAAAGACCGGAAGATGAAACTGAGGTTAGGGAGAATATGTGGTCACCGCAGTGGCCTGACAAAAGAGCAATATTAGGGGAGGAGAACAACGGAGCGAGAGTGCAGCTGGTGCTAGGGTAGTGTGGGGAAGGCAGGTCAAATTGAGGTTAGTGAAGGGGAGGGAGGGTGGGTAGGGTAGGGGAGAAGGGAGTGGAGGGGGCGTGGCCAAGAACAATTGAAGGTTAGAATGTTTCTAATTAGAACAATAGGCGGCGGCATCCTTTGTGGGCTAACACAGACAAAACCTCACTACTGATTCGGCTCGACTTTTAATACTGTACTACGTCCTCAAGGGAAATAACCTTTGCGTTAAACAAAAATAGAGATCTACGCCACAGTGATTAGGCCGGCCTTGCTATACGGCTCAGGTACTTTTAGTATGGCATCAAACGCACAAATATAGAAACGGCAAGTGATACAGAATAAATTCCTTCGAATTATACCCACCGACTCACGGTAGTTGCCAAATACATAAATACTCTACGACTTAGGCATGCAAGGGCTCACGGACTATACCAAAGACAAATCAACTAGATTCTTTCAACAAGCACATTATTCGCCGCATCAAATTATCCAAGACTTAGGACAAACAAAAATAAATCCGACTGCAACCACCGAGCTAAAACACTAGCCAGAAATTACGAGTATATGTTCTGACATTATCATAGAGAATTTCACCAGGAGTTCCATAAAATAACCAGCCTAAAACACCCTGCTCTGACAGGAGTTAGAAAGCTAGAATGTTATGCTACCTCAGCATTACATGTGGCTAGGCCCAAATAAATTGTGTGTGTGTGTTTTTTTTTGGTCGGAGAAGTAATAACAACACAATGGGTTGATAAGGAGAACTCGGCGACTTCTAACGTCGCCTTGTCATTGAATATCGCGTAACATTTTTTTTTTTTTTTACTTATGGCTAGCCAACGTCGAAGTAATTAAAGGCGGCAAGGGACTGGAGAGGAGCAGGAAGGAATTCGACCATGGCCATTTGAAGGAAGCATCTCGGTATTCGCCTGGAGTGATTTGGGGAAACCATGTAAAACCCAAATCTGGATGCCCGGACGGAGATTCGTCCTCCAGAATGCGAGACCAAAGCGTTAACCGCTCACCCACCATGCTCGGTCAGTAACAAATCCAGCCCTTATAAAACTGCCCAAATAGACTGTTGATATGGTTGTGAAGTAGAAACGTAAAGGAACAACAAAAACTAAATCGATTTCATGCAAATTTAATGACGGACGGGGCCCTCGAGCATTGCGGAGGATGATTGTAAAAAATCGCAAGAAATCAGCGAAAGGAATCGTTCACCAGTTCCAATGTGCTACCAGTAATCCAGTCAACACAATGATTGTACTTCAGGCGTTAAAATGGATGGAGTTTTAACGCTGATGTGCTGCTCATATGCCAAACATTTCTAGAGTCAATGTTGAGCGACGCCAAGGAACAGTGAATGACTTGAAACGAGTGATTTGGAGAGAAATCACGTTATATGCTGTGGCAATCCAATGGAAGGTTTTGGCGATTGCTTGAAGAACGTTACCTGCCATCATGTGTGGTGCCAACAGTGGTGTACGAAGGAGGTATTATGGCATGAGGGTAGTTTACGTGGTTAAGGTGTGGTCCCCTCATTGCGCTTAGGAAAACTCTAAATCATAGGTGGCCAACCTATTCAGCAGCCGGGCCAAATTTTAGAACTACAACTCTCTACCGGGCCGCATGCATAATTTTCTTGGAAAAAAATATTAATATTTTCATGAATGAAAAAAAAAAAAAACACTTAAAATGAAATTAGATATTTAATGAAGTATTAAATATACTGAAGTGTTCCCTATGTTAGGAAAGCGACTTCTCGACCATACTGTGGCCGTTCATTACCAGTTATTAATTTGCAACTAATATTAAGCATAAAAACAAATCAGGTGGGCGCCAGAGATTGGAGTGTACCCTATTCTGAGGGAAGCGACATCCAGATCTCAAAGTATTGTTACTTAAACATGAATTATTGATCAACTAGAATTATTAATAAAGTCAAATGACACATTACATGACTGGATGGGATCTATTGAAAACACGGTTCACAATCTGACTTTACGTTTTACTCATGTATTTTAATGGTTTCCTTAACAAAATTTTACAAAGATTAATTTTCTTTTTGCAACACAAGGGTACATAACTTTCTCGGTGGAGCAAGAGAGTTTATCTCAGAGCGATAACTAGGGTAAAAAAACGACGATGATGCAAAAGTTCCTTTTCTGAATGGTGGTTACCGTGCAGGCGAATCTACGTTGTGCAGTCGGTGGGTTGACCAGCTCTCCATCACGGCCGGCTGCCTCACTGCTGTTCCCAGTAGTCAGCTGTTCGGTCCATCCACACCTCTCCGTCGGTAGTCAACCAAAGTCCCCTCGTCTTCTCGCGCTGCCTCGAAGAAGCGTCGTGTTCCGCCCCCTCTTCATGACGTCTGCCAATCACTGTCTTTGGAGGGAAGCTTTTTCCGTTGGTTGGCTCAGGACATGCAACAAAACCACCCTTTTTTTGTAATAAAAATACAAATTTTTCCTATTGGCTGTGTACTCCCTGGCTTCCCCACACCCTTCGTTCTAGGATACAGATTTACGTCTTATTTTGTTTGTTTACTAAAACAGCCCAGGCTCCCACTCCATCTTGAGTCGCAGGCCTTGTCACGAGGCTGTTATGCCATAAGTCACATTTAATGGAAACACTCAGAGGCTGGCGTTCCCCAAACAGCAGCAGAACCTCCCCTGGGACCGGGGTCCGACACACACCAGACGAGAAAAGAAACACGCGCACCTCTGTCTCTCGCGGATCATTACAACTTTATCCACCAACTCCGATAATTTAAAATTATTCACTGAATAATTTTAAATTCCTTAATAATTGTTCACTAAACACACTCGCGATAGCCAGCATCACTATTTAATTATGCCCTGTCTTGCTCTGTCCCTTGTGACCACTCCACATACCTACTAACAAAATATCAAATTGAGTAATAAAATACCCTGCTTTCAATCATCCCAGCTAATATGTCATTTAACATGATTCAAGAGCGTATTATCCTTGAGCATCCGTTTCAATCCCCTGAACAAGTGTGGAGCGAAACCAGATGGAGTACGTCATCTAATTTATAAACATATTACATTCATTACTTATCTAACAATGTTGCATCTATAATTAAACAATGAAACATGAAAATAAATGGACATACAGCTTTGAAAATTCTTAATTCACTTATAGATACACTATCATTCACATTCTCTTAATGTTTTCTAACAATTCTATATTCATTAAACCATTTTTTTTTTTGATTATTATCCGTCACACAATCATTTGTGATGAGTGTACCCTTTCTACAAAACCTTACTAAATAAGTTTTTTTTTATTTTTTTTTTTTTTTAATTTTATTATTTCACCAGATACCTTCATTGAACCAACTTCCAAGATTAGTACACAGTTTGAGTTCTCACACAGCAATGTGTAGCGTAATTACATGAATGTCTATCCTCTGACCAGTACAGAAGTACGTCTTTCTAATGTTTATCTAGCTGAGTTTTGTAAGATCCTTGGTTCCGTTTTCGGGAAAAACCCTTCCTTCCCTCTCTAAGGCATGTTGATACCTCGTGTTTGATTTTTTTTTAATTGTGTGTCACGGACCGTATCACTTACCACGCCGTTGTTCGAGAAGTTGATTCAAACAATACCAGTGAAACAAAACTGAATAGTTTTCGTTACTTCTAGAGCAGGAAAATTACTCTTATTAATCCTAAAATCTCTTATCACAATAATAAAATAGGTTCTAGATTATCGTCAACTACTTAAATCTTCAATGATCCGTTGGCTTAATTCTAGTGCTTAACCATTTTTACTTCTACGTTTTTCAAACTATTTTATAACCAACTCATGTTCTATATCGGTGCTTTCCCATCTGTATAATTAAAATTTCCGGACTCTGAGACAGCAAAACAATCTTAGTTCGACCAGTTACTTCTTAACTTCTCAAGTAAATATAATTATCGTTTATCACATCTTCAAATGATTTTCTTATTGCATCCTCGGAAAATCTTTCATGACGGGTTCATGATTATTCACATTTCCTTTCAAACCACTTTAATTTTTATCAAGCCACAATTACTTCTTTCTTTAAATCTTCTAATCGGTGTTCTTAGTATATTCTTTATCAAGAGTTTACAATCCTCTTTTCAGAAAATTCTCAGTGCGTTGTACCAGCCTCTACTTTCGTAATGCGACTATAGTCCCGCGCTCGTTCTAGCTTCCACGACGAAATTAAATGACTTTATCTGTCATCTATTGAATTATAATTGACGACTTTATCCGTCAACAAATCATTTATGCCCCTTTTACCTTCAACGGTCTTTCGGTCAGCATATGTTTTTACCAATCATTCAATATCATTTCTCGCAAATTTTTGTCATCATTCTTACTATCACGAGCACTTCCTTTCTCTTGTCTCTTACGATTTTCAATAGCAACACACGGCCAATTATCATCATTCCGATTATAAACTACATCTTAATGCCACGTATTATTTTAGACTTTATTATCTTTGTAAACATTTCAGCAAACCCGTCTCGAATTAATATAACATAACGTAATTAAACCAGATTTCTCTCTTTTTATAATTCGTCGAGGATATTTTCTTTTCGTATTATGAATAATGGTGTCTTTTTTTTATGGAAAGCTTCTAAACTTGGGAACACCAATTGATCAATTTTTCCGTATTCTGTCCACTCAAACATCTCAATTATTATATTATTATTTTTTTTTAACGAAATTGCTACATTAACTTCCGTTCTATATTATTTTTGATGAACTACATCTGTATGTTTTCCAACGGATCCTACAATGCTCGAATAATTATCAGTACGAAAAATTAACTTCACATTTACTATTCTATACTCACTTATTGCTAACTACAAACATTATAAGCTTGCAAGGTCATATTTCCAATATCGGGCGACCAAAAATGCTTCATATACTCGTTAAAACTTCAAGCGGCCATGCACAATCTGCATCCATTTTTCATTTTCCAAATTATTATTTTTCCTATTCGCTCGATACTCCAAGCAGTGTTGTTCATTTACGATCGGCAATCCTGTACAGCTTTGTTTTCTCTCTGTTGTCGTAATATTTCTGTAGGACTCCCGGTCGAATAGCTTTACTGGCGTGGGCCTGTTATCCAGAAAATTTTTTGCGCCTCTGTCAACCGCCCTTCCAGCTGTGAGGTCAGGCACCCGGAGGAAAGCAGTCCCCCTCACACATCTGTTTTTCGGCAATGTTCTCTGCCCGCGAAACTCTCCCATTATCCCGGCAAGTGTTTCATTTACCTTTATGAACTTGACATACTTTATGTATCTTCGTTCAATGCAGACTATTGATTTTTGGTGTATTTGTCTCTTTTCTTTTCTTTTTTTCATTGTTCCACTGACAGACAGCTGTAGCCGAATCGACTTAATTTCATCCTTCAACATACTCTTTTCAAGTTCGGTAATCGAACGTGAAAAGCTACTATTTTCACACACATTGTTTTCTTCTTTTCTTCCGACGATACTTTCAATTTCAGCAAATTTTCCGCAAGACTCTACAGTTCGCAAATCATCCTCAGATTCTCTTCCAGGATCTCTTGTTTCCGTTTCCATAGAAACTTCATCTTCAATCATTTGATTTTCCCTCGCAGTGCTCCTCAGTTCATTCAAATTATTCACCTCGTTTTTCCACTTATCAACTACCACAGCTACAGTGTTTTTCATATCTTCATTCTCCACTACATTAATTGTAGGTTTTATTTCCTGGTCTACTGTTTTCGCGAATTCTCTGTCATTTTTCGATCCGTCCTCTTCAAACATTTTTTCCATGCAGTGACGTGCAGTTTCAGTTTCGATCTTTCTCATATCGGCATCCCCGCTTCTGAAATCAGATCTTACTTGTTCGCAAATGGCGATTCGCTGTTCATTCAACTGTAGACTTATATCAATTTTCAAGCTTTCACTGAGAGCCATAAATTTTTCGCTTATCCGGTTTTCGATTTCATTTTGTCTTTCCATCATAGCTTTCTGTTGTTCCAGAATTTGTTCGCAAATGATCTTCGACTGTTGTTCCAACATAGTTTCAAACATTAACATCATGGGATTACATGAAACATTTTCGCAACCCGTACTCTGAGCATCAGTTTCAGATTGAGCTACCGCTTGTTGAATCGGTTCATTAGTTGGAGGGCACGTGATTGTGTCCTCACTTCCGGTTTGACAAGGATTTTCTCAACTTCCATTATCCCGGCATCGACTGGAAACTGTTCGCTTTCTACATTCATAGATCCTATCGTTTCAGAAGTTGACGCATTTGTACTTTGCGACATGTTGGTTGATTTTCCTGACCTGAGTAACATTCACTTAATTCATTAGCCTACGATCGCGTTACCAATTTTCGAATCCCGCTCACTGATTTATAAAATTCTTTACAGAAGACATTATATAAAACCTCTCCGTAAACCACTTTTACAACCATTAACATTTTAATCAATGCAAAACACACCGCGATTTTAACCCGGAAAATCAGTAAAACACACCAAAAAAAAAAACAAAAAAAACTCCCCGATTACAAAAATGCATACAGATTTTGACCGCACAAATATAATTAAAGCAAAAAAAAAAAACTCATACAAATCTCAGCATAGTCAAACAGTTATTCTATACTCCAACACAGAATTTTTCAACGCCGGTAAGATGAAAATTCTTACCTTCAGACATGAACCTTGGAAGTTGTTTCAACATAACTTTCCAAAAAAATATTCCACAATAATGACAACACAAAATAAAGACCATCACACAACAAATCAGGACAACACAAAAGGCGAACAAAAAAAAAAAAAAAAAAACCATCACACCAAATTTCAGTCCTATGCCAACTCAAAACTCTTTGAACATCGACTAAAAAAAATCAACAAAACATCAAACATATAATATTCTCCATCCTGCTTTCGCCTGCATCCAAAACTAAATAAAACAAAGTTCATATGACATAACAAAACCTGTATGTTTAACATAGATCATATGATTATTTTATTTTTTTAAATCTCCACCTGGTTCGGCACTACACTGAAATAAAAAATAATGTTGTAATAATATTGGAATTGAAACTTTTGCATCCGCTCGTTTATTTTTATTTTTTTCGTTAGCCCCGCGTTGTGGGCGTCATAATTTGAAGTGTTCCCTATGTTAGGAAAGCGACTTCTCGACCATACTGTGGCCGTTCATTACCAGTTATTAATTTGCAACTAATATTAAGCATAAAAACAAATCAGGTGGGCGCCAGAGATTGGAGTGTACCCTATTCTGAGGGAAGCGACATCCAGATCTCAAAGTATTGTTACTTAAACAAGAATTATTGACAAACTAGAATTATTAATAAAGTCAAATGACACATTACATGACTGGATGGGATCTATTGAAAAACACGGTTCACAATCTGACTTTACGATTTACTCATGTATTTAATGGTTTTCCTTAACAAAATTTTGCAAAGATTAATTTTCTTTTGCAACACAAGGGTACATAACTTTCTCAGGTGGAGCAAGAGAGTTTATCTCAGAGCGATAACTAGGGTAAAAAAACGACGATGATGCAAAAGTTCCTTTTTCTGAATGGTGGTTACCGTGCAGGCGAATCTTACGTTGTGCAGTCGGTGGTTGACCAGCTCTCCATCACGGCCGGCTGCCTCACTGCTGTTCCCAGTAGTCAGCTGTTCGGTCCATCCACACCTCTCCGTCGGTAGTCAACAAGTCCCCTTCGTCTTCTCGCGCTGCTCGAAGAAGCGTCGTGTTTCCGCCCCCCTCTTCATGACGTCTCCCAATCACTGTCTTTGGAGGGAAAGCTTTTTCCGTTGGTTGGCTCAGGACATGCAACAAAAACCACCCTTTTTTTTTGTAATAAAAATACAAATGTTTCCTATTGGCTGTGTACTCCCTGGCTTCCCCACACCCTTCGTTCTAGGATACAGATTTACGTCTTATTTTGTTTGTTTACTAAAACAGCCCAGGCTCCCACTCCATCTTGAGTCGCAGGCCTTGTCACGAGGCTGTTATGCCATAAGTCACATTTAATGGAAACACTCAGAGGCTGGCGTTCCCCAAAACAGCAGCAGAACCTCCCCTGGGACCGGGGTCCGAACACACACCCAGACGAGAAAAGAAACACGGCCACCTCTGTCCTCTCGCGGATCATTACAATACACTTATCTTAATGCGACTTTTGACATTGTTTTTACAGAACTAAGGGCATCAATGTTGATTCGAGAGAAGTTGCAACTAATATTAAGCATAAAACAAATCAGGTGGGCGCCAGAGATTGGAGTGTACCCTATTCTGAGGGAAGCGACATCCAGATCTCAAAGTATTGTTACTTAAACATGAATTATTGATCAACTAGAATTATTAATAAAGTCAAATGACACATTACATGACTGGATGGGATCTATTGAAAACACGTTCACAATCTGACTTTACGTTTTACTCATGTATTTTAATGGTTTCCTTAACAAAATTTTACAAAGATTAATTTTCTTTTTGCAACACAAGGGTACATAACTTTCTCGGTGGAGCAAGAGAGTTTATCTCAGAGCGATAACTAGGGTAAAAAAAAACGACGATGATGCAAAAGTTCCTTTTTCTGAATGGTGGTTACCGTGCAGGCGAATCTACGTTGTGCAGTCGGTGGGTTGACCAGCTCTCCATCACGGCCGGCTGCCTCACTGCTGTTCCCAGTAGTCAGCTGTTCGGTCCATCCACACCTCTCCGTCGGTAGTCAACAAGTCCCCTCGTCTTCTCGCGCTGCCTCGAAGAAGCGTCGTGTTCCGCCCCTCTTCATGACGTCTGCCAATCACTGTCTTTGGAGGGAAGCTTTTCCTTGTCTGGTTGGCTCCAGGACATGCAACAAAACCACCCTTTTTTTGTAATAAAAATACAAATTTTTCCTATTGGCTGTGTAACTCCCTGGCTTCCCACTACCCTTCGTTCTAGGATACAGATTTACGTCTTATTTTGTTTGTTTACTAAAACAGCCCAGGCTCCCACTCCATCTTGAGTCGCAGGCCTTGTCACGAAGGCTGTTATGCCATAAGTCACATTTAATGGAAACACTCAGGGCTGGCGTTCCCCAAACAGCAGCAGACCCTCCCTGGACCGGGGTCCGACACACACCAGACGAGAAAAGAAACACGCGCACCTCTGTCTCTCGCGGATCATTACAACTTTATCCACCAACTCCGATAATTTAAAATTATTCACTGAATAATTTTAAATTCCTTAATAATTGTTCACTTAAACACACTCGCGATAGCCAGCATCACTATTTAATTATGCCCTGTCTTGCTCTGTCCCTTGTGACCACTCCACATACCTACTAACAAAATATCAAATTGAGTAATAAAATACCCTGCTTTCAATCATCCCAGCTAATATGTCATTTAACATGATTCAAGAGCGTATTATCCTTGAGCATCCGTTTCAATCCCCTGAACAAGTGTGGAGCGAAACCAGATGGAGTACGTCATCTAATTTATAAACATATTACATTCATTACTTATCTAACAATGTTGCATCTATAATTAAACAATGAAACATGAAAATAAATGGACATACAGCTTTGAAAATTCTTAATTCACTGATAGATACACTATCATTCACATTCTCTTAATGTTTTCTAACAATTCTATATTCATTAAACAATTTTTTTTTTATGATTATAATCCTTCACACAATCATTTGTGATGAGTGTACCCTTTCTACAAAACCTTACTAAATAAGTTTTTTTTTATTCTCTTTTTTTTTTAATTTTATTATTTCACCAGTGGTTTCTCTGACCACATACCTTCATTGAACCAACTTCCAAGATTAGTACACAGTTTGAGTTCTCACACAGCAATGTGTAGCGTAATTACATGAATGTCTATCCTCTGACCAGTACAGAAGTACGTCTTTCTAATGTTTATCTAGCTGAGTTTTGTAAGATCCTTGGTTCCTTTTTCGGGAAAAAACCCTTCCTTCCCTCTCTAAGGCATGTTGATACCTCGTGTTTGATTTTTTTTAATTGTGTGTCACGGACCGGTATCACTTACCACGCCGTTGTTCGAGAAGTTGATTCAAACAATACCAGTGAAACAAAACTGAATAGTTTTCGTTACTTCTAGAGCAGGAAAATTAATCTTATTAATCCTAAAATCTCTTATCACAATAATAAAATAGGTTCTAGATTATCGTCAACTACTTAAATCTTCAATGATCCGTTGGCTTAATTCTAGTGCTTAACCATTTTTACTTCTACGTTTTTCAAACTATTTTACAACCAACTCATGTTCTATCGTGCTTTCCCATCTGTATAATTAAAATTTCCGGACTCTGAGACAGCAAAACAATCTTAGTTACGACCAGTTACTTCTTAACTTCTCAAGTAAATATAATTATCGTTTATCCACATCTTCAAATGATTTTCTTATTGCATCCTCGGAAAATCTTTCATGACGGGTTCATGATTATTCACATTTCCTTTTCAAACCACTTTAATTTTTATCAAGCCACAATTACTTCTTTCTTTAAATCTTCTAATCCGGTGTTCTTATGTATATTCTTTATCAAGAGTTTACAATCCTCTTTTCAGAAAATTCTCAGTGCGTTGTACCAGCCTCTACTTTCGTAATGCGACTATAGTCCCGCGCTCGTTCTAGCTTCCACGACGAAATTAAATGACTTTATCTGTCATCTATTGAATTATAATTGACGACTTTATCCGTCAACAAATCATTTATGCCCCTTTTACCTTCAACGGTCTTTCGGTCAGCATATGTTTTTACCAATCATTCAATATCATTTCTCGCAAATTTTGTCATCATTCTTACTATCACGAGCACTTCCTTTCTCTTGTCTCTTACGATTTTCAATAGCAACACACGGCCAATTATCATCATTCCGATTATAAACTACATCTTAATGCCACGTATTATTTTAGACTTTATTATCTTTGTAAACATTTCAGCAAACCCGTCTCGAATTAATATAACATAACGTAATTAAACCAGATTTCTCTCTTTTTATAATTCGTCGAGGATATTTTCTTTTCGTATTATGAATAATGGTGTCTTTTTTTTATGGAAAGCTTCTAAACTTGGGAACACCAATTGATCAATTTTTCCGTATTCTGTCCACTCAAACATCTCAATTATTATATATTTTTTTTTTCAACGAAATTGCTACATTAACTTCCGTTCTATATTATTTTTGATGAAACTACATCTGTATGTTTTCCAACGGATCCTACAATGCTCGAATAATTATCAGTACGAAAAATTAACTTCACATTTACTATTCTATACTCACTTATTGCTAACTACAAACATTATAAGCTTGCAAGGTCATATTTCCAATATCGGGCGACCAAAAATGCTTCATATACTCGTTAAAACTTCAAGCGGCCATGCACAATCTGCATCCATTTTTCATTTTCCAATTATTATTTTCCTATTCGCTCGATACTCCAAGCAGTGTTGTTCATTTACGATCGGCAATCCTGTACAGCTTTGTTTTCTCTCTGTTGTCGTAATATTTCTGTAGGACTCCCGGTCGAATAGCTTTACTGGCGTGGGCCTGTTATCCAGAAAATTTTTTGCGCCTCTGTCAACCGCCCTTCCAGCTGTGAGGTCAGGCACCCGGAGGAAAGCAGTCCCCCTCACACATCTGTTTTTCGGCAATGTTCTCTGCCCGCGAAACTCTCCCATTATCCCGGCAAGTGTTTCATTTACCTTTATGAACTTGACATACTTTATGTATCTTCGTTCAATGCAGACTGTTGATTTTTGGTGTATTTGTCTCTTTTCTTTTCTTTTTTTCATTGTTCCACTGACAGACAGCTGTAGCCGAATCGACTTAATTTCATCCTTCAACATACTCTTTTCAAGTTCGGTAATCGAACGTGAAAAGCTACTATTTTCACACACATTGTTTTCTTCTTTTCTTCCGACGATACTTTCAATTTCAGCAAATTTTCCGCAAGACTCTACAGTTCGCAAATCATCCTCAGATTCTCTTCCAGGATCTCTTGTTTCCGTTTCCATAGAAACTTCATCTTCAATCATTTGATTTTCCCTCGCAGTGCTCCTCAGTTCATTCAAATTATTCACCTCGTTTTTCCACTTATCAACTACCACAGCTACAGTGTTTTTCATATCTTCATTCTCCACTACATTAATTGTAGGTTTTATTTCCTGGTCTACTGTTTTTCGCGAATTCTCTGTCATTTTTCGATCCGTCTCTTCAAACATTTTTTCCATGCAGTGACGTGCAGTTTCAGTTTCGATCTTTCTCATATCGGCATCCCCGCTTCTGAAATCAGATCTTACTTGTTCGCAAATGGCGATTCGCTGTTCATTCAACTGTAGACTTATATCAATTTTCAAGCTTTCACTGAGAGCCATAAATTTTTCGCTTATCCGGTTTTCGATTTCATTTTGTCTTTCCATCATAGCTTTCTGTTGTTCCAGAATTTGTTCGCAAATGATCTTCGACTGTTGTTCCAACATAGTTTCAAACATTAACATCATGGGATTACATGAAACATTTTCGCAACCCGTACTCTGAGCATCAGTTTCAGATTGAGCTACCGCTTGTTGAATCGGTTCATTAGTTGGAGGGCACGTGATTGTGTCCTCACTTCCGGTTTGACAAGGATTTTCTCTAACTTCCATTATCCCGGCATCGACTGGAAACTGTTCGCTTTCTACATTCATAGATCCTATCGTTTCAGAAGTTGACGCATTTGTACTTTGCGACATGTTGGTTGATTTTCCTGACCTGAGTAACATTCACTTAATTCATTAGCCTACGATCGCGTTACCAATTTTCGAATCCCGCTCACTGATTTATAAAATTCTTTACAGAAGACATTATATAAAACCTCTCCGTAAACCACTTTTACAACCATTAACATTTTAATCAATGCAAACACACCGCGATTTTAACCCGGAAAATCAGTAAAACACACCAAAAAAAAAAAACAAAAAAAACTCCCCGATTACAAAAATGCATACAGATTTTGACCGCACAAATATAATTAAAGCAAAAAAAAAAAAAACTCATACAAATCTCAGCATAGTCAAACAGTTATTCTATACTCCAACACAGAATTTTTCAACGCCGGTAAGATGAAAATTCTTACCTTCAGACATGAACCTTGGAAGTTGTTTCAACATAACTTTCCAAAAAAATATTCCACAATAATGACAAGACAACACAAAATAAAAGACCATCACACAACAAATCAGGACAACACAAAGGCGAACAAAAAAAACCATCACACCAAATTTCAGTCCTATGCCAACTCAAAACTCTTTGAACATCGACTAAAAAAAATCAACAAAACATCAAACATATAATATTCTCCATCCTGCTTTCGCCTGCATCCAAAACTAAATGAAACAAAGTTCATATGACATAACAAAACCTGTATGTTTAACATAGATCATATGATTATTTTTATTTTTTTAAATCTCCACCTGGTTCGGCACTACACTGAAATAAAAATAATGTTGTAATAATATTGGAATTGAAACTTTTGCATCCGCTCGTTTATTTTTATTGTTTTCTTTAGCCCCGCGTTGTGGGCGTCATAATTTGAAGTGTTCCCTATGTTAGGAAAGCGACTTCTCGACCATACTGTGGCCGTTCATTACCAGTTATTAATTTGCAACTAATATTAAGCATAAAAACAAATCAGGTGGGCGCCAGAGATTGGAGTGTACCCTATTCTGAGGGAAGCGACATCCAGATCTCAAAGTATTGTTACTTAAACAAGAATTATTGATCAACTAGAATTATTAATAAAGTCAAATGACACATTACATGACTGGATGGGATCTATTGAAAACACGGTTCACAATCTGACTTTACGTTTTACTCATGTATTTTAATGGTTTCCTTAACAAAATTTGCAAAGATTAATTTTCTTTTTGCAACACAAGGGTACATAACTTTCTCGGTGGAGCAAGAGAGTTTATCTCAGAGCGATAACTAGGGTAAAAAAAACGACGATGATGCAAAAGTTCCTTTTTTCTGAATGGTGGTTACCGTGCAGGCGAATCTACGTTGTGCAGTCGGTGGGTTGACCAGCTCTCCATCACGGCCGGCTGCCTCACTGCTGTTCCCAGTAGTCAGCTGTTCGGTCCATCCACACCTCTCCGTCGGTAGTCAACAAGTCCCTCCTCGTCTTCTCGCGCTGCCTCGAAGAAGCGTCGTGTTCCGCCCCCCTTCATGACGTCTCCCAATCACTGTCTTTGGAGGGAAGCTTTTTCCGTTGGTTGGCTCAGGACATGCAACAAAACCACCCTTTTTTTTGTAATAAAAATACAAATTTTTCCTATTGGCTGTGTACTCCCTGGCTTCCCCACACCCTTCGTTCTAGGATACAGATTTACGTCTTATTTTGTTGGTTTACTAAAACAGCCCAGGCTCCCACTCCATCTTGAGTCGCAGGCCTTGTCACGAGGCTGTTATGCCATAAGTCACATTTAATGGAAACACTCAGAGGCTGGCGTTCCCCAAACAGCAGCAGAACCTCCCCTGGGACCGGGGTCCGACACACACCAGACGAGAAAAGAAACACGCGCACCTCTGTCTCTCGCGGATCATTACAATACACTTATCTTAATGCGACTTTTGACATTGTTTTACAGAACTAAGGGCATCAATGTTGATTTCGAGAGAAGTTGTGGCTACACGCATAAAGTTCTCTAAATGAACATCGGTGATTCGTGTTCTGTTTTGTGACTTGATACTGTTCATCCGGCTCAAAAGCTGTTCACACACATAAGTGTTTCCAAATAGGGAAATAATCCGCAAAGCATGTTTATAAAATGAAGGGTATTTCTCCTTGTCCACATATTTTCTGTAAAATTCTTCCAAACCAACCTGGTGGAATTTCTCCTTGAGTTGTGCGTCACACTGCAATTCCATTTGCAAATTTCCTGGCAATGAATTTACATCAACGGAGAATGGCGTCGAAAATGCAGATAAAAGAATATGATGTTTTTTGAAATCTTGAAATCGGTTTTCAAACTCAAGTTTTAAGTTTGATATCAATGAACTGTACTTAATCGTCAACGTCTGTGTGACGTCTGCTACCAATGATAGCGTGGGAAAATGAGTGAAATTTTTATTTTTCAACTGTTGTTCCCAAAGCCCAAGTTTCATTTGAAACGCGGCAACCATATCAAACATATCATTAACCAATTGGTCTTTGCCTTGCAGACGAATGTTCAAGTTATTTAAATGATTAGTTACGTCGACTAGAAACGCGAAGTTACAAACCCAAGCCACGTCTTCAAACTCTGGGATACTTTTCAACTTGCTTGCATAGAATGATTGTATCTCTTCCTTTAAATCAAACACTCTTTTTAACATTTTTGCACGGGACAACCATCTTACTTCAGTATAAAATGTAAGGTCATTATAGTCAGAATCCAAATGTTTGAGGAATTCTTGGAACTGACGGTGGTTCAACCCCTTCTATCTAATGAAGTTCACTATAACCACGCTCATGACATGATCCATTTTTAAAGACTTGGCACATAAATTCTCTTGATGAATAATGCAATGAAAATTTAATAATGAGGTATTATGAAGATTGCAGGCTTCATTTTCAATCAGTTTTACTAAACCTTCATGTTTTCCAACCAATGCAGGAGCTCCATCCGTCGTCACGCTAGATAAGTTGTGAAGTTTTAACGAAAAACGATTTAACGTTGCTGTAACTGACTAACGAATCGCGTGCAGTTGTGTTCTTAAGTGGATATAGAGCCGCTAATTCTTCTGTTTTGTTTAAATGTATATCAACACCTCTTAAGAAAATCGCTACTTGCGCAGTATCTGTTAGATCTGTGCTTTCATCCAATGCTAGAGAATAATATACGAAATCAGGCGCTCTGCTTTTCAAATTATCCTCAATATGTTTCCCAATGTCTTCCACACGCCTGGTAATAGTTTGACGAGAGAGACTTATTTTTGGAAATTCCTTTTTCTTTTCTGGACACATAATTTCAACGATGCTCTCCAAACATTCCTTCACCATTTCACCATCTGAATAAGACTTCGATTTCTTGGCTAATATTGAAGCTACTGCATAGCTCGCTTTTACGTGGCATGTTGACTCAGCAGCAGTGCACAAAAGGTTTCTTTTTAAGTCATTTACCTGGTCTAATCGAAATTGTCCTTGGTACTCATCAAACTTATTTGCATATTTAGTTTCATAATGCCGTTTCATGTTGTAGTCTTTCAATACAGAAACAGATTCTTTGCATATTAAGCATATGGGCTTAGCTTTAAATTGTACAAAAAAATAGTTAATTGTCCACTTATCCTGTAAATTTCTCAGTTCATCTGCAGCTTTTCGCTTCTTTGATCCAACATCTTTACTAGTTGAAGCCATTATTTAATTGAACTAGAAAGAGAAATGAATAAAAGTCACGTGCTTGTATTTTGCAGAAACTACTACAATTGCAACGCTTATAAATAATAATACCGGGAATATATTCGGTAAAGATGCAAAAACACAAATATCTCGTATTTTTAACAACAGTAATACTTACATGCACACGCCCTATATAAAACAGAAACTAGTTCTTAAAAGTCGATCACGATAAAACGCCACAAATACTTCAGTACAACAGACACATGGAATTTAGACAATGCATTTCGAATCAAATACAACAATCAAAAAAAAAAAAAAGAGTGTACTTCCATCTATGGGTGGAAATATTAACTGCTAGGAATTCAATAACCGACACAAGCGCTCCAAGAATCAGTCAGGCGAACCACTAACACGCTGAAAGTTATAGGAACATAAGCCGTGATATTGCTCGGTTATACACCCGCACTTTCAATCCCTGCAAGATCAATCGAGCAATGATCTTGGTTGAGTATCTGCTTAACGTAGTGTAGATATCACCACTGAAAGTCAAAGCTTACATATAAATTAAATGAATTAATGATCCAGCTCCGCGGGCCACAAAATGACCTACCGCGGGCCACAAGCTGCCCGCGGGCCGCGGGTTGGCCATCCCTGCTCTAAATGAAGAAGGATGTGAACATTAAGCCATTTTGTACTGTGTACTGTAGAGGACCAATTCGGAGACAATTGATCATATCATGAAGATGCACTATCATAAAGCTGTATCTGTGAGAAAACGGCTTTTATACAATAACATTCCTGAAATGATCTGCCCAAAGAGTCGCGACATTGAACCCAATGGAACACCTTTGAGACGAGGCTGAGGCTTTAAAACTTCGTGCCAGACTCCAGTGTCCAACATCACGAACTTCTGTTTCAATTCTTTGGAAGAATCGTCGGCCATTCCTCCAGATATTCAGCTCATAGGAAGTCATAGAAACTCTCCCCGGCGTAGTTAAAGCCGTCTTAAAAGGCGGGTCCACCTCAATGATTTCCAATAACATGAAACGCGCCATGGGTAAAGTCTAAGTGCAGTTTCAGATGTCCATATACTTTTGATCATATAGTATATATACAGTAGGTTCCCCTAGCTAATAGTTTTATTGAAACAGCAGAAAAAACGATTTTAAGCAGAGGCTTATATTCGAATAACGTTAAGCATCTTGGTAGAATGTGGGGTCTGGTACCCTACAGGTTCAGAGTTCGAGTCTTACCATACTAAGTTTCCTTTTTTAATGAAATTATTACTTTTCAAGCACACATATGAGGTAATGCATATTATTGTAAACATATTTGTGTGAAGAATCATGCGAGCTTGGTAGGTATATTTACATGACGTGGCTCATGTCGCACAGGTACATGACCTTTGTTTCCTTTCATTCTGTTGACCTGTTGAAAGCCACTTTAAAACTCATTGACTCCCTCCTCATGTTGTCTTATGCACCGCCCGCATCCAAATTAATTCTGGTGCGAAACGTCTTTCTCAATGTGAAAGAGATGTTTTTCGGAATTTATCAGTTGGGAAAAAATGTTCCTGCACCCAGGTGTGTTTCATTCAATACGGTAGGTGCAGAAAATTTCTTTGCTTTCCGTGTTTTTTTTTTTTTTGTACAAATTTTATCCTCCGCATTGTGAAGTTGAAATAACAGGGGAGAGAATAGAAGGAGAGGAAGAAGGAGATACGAATATTGTTGTACTCGGTTCAGTTTTAATAAATGTATCAATGTATGTTGATCGTATGGAATAAATTTAAATCATCTTTAGGGAAAGTATTTATCACTACTATATTCCGAGGATGCCTCACAGAAATATACTTGTTTTAATACCCCAAACATATACATGTGAAGTACTATATTATATTAAAAAAACGAATCAGTAGAGACGGATTAAAACTCTGAACCCTCTGACTGCCAGACCAGATTCTTTACCACTAAATTACATATCACGTTGTAGGATGCTGAATGTTGTTGGAATATAAGCCTAGACTGAAAATAATGTTTCCTGCTATTCCTCAAAGCTTTTACCTTGTGGACCCTACATATATATTTATGAAACTTACCCATTTTATTGTTATGATATTTTATCTCTATTCTTTCGAAAACTAAGGAGCACTGAACTAAATTCCTTTACAGGACTCTGTTTTGGGTGGTTTTCATCCACCTTGTTGAAGCTGATTGAAAACGGTTGAACGTAGGTCGTACCTCTCCTTGTGAGGGCATCAATTCATAGTCAATACAGGAAATTTCCAAATTATACTTCAATACTAGAGCATAACTAAATTTATTCCTAAGATGATATAAAAAAGAAATTACCAACTCATTGACACTGGCAAGGGTTTATCAGTTTTATTTTGTTAGCACTATGAGATCAAGCAGAAATTTCTTTTTCGTCTTTACGCAGTTGATGTTCAGTAACATTGAGCGATGCTATATAAAATAATAAAAGGTCACGATTGGTCACTTTGTCACGCTGTGGCGTCATGCGCCTGGCCTTCGTTGGCAGGTTGCAATAGCCAGAGTTATTGCCACTATAGCAAACTACACTGGCGGAATTGTGGAATTTTAGGAAACGTCGTATATGTATCCAGGGTCATACCAAGAAGAAATGATTACAAATTGAAATGGCTCAGGCTAAGTTTATTACCCTTAGATGCAGCTGTCAGCAAGAAGTGCGCCCGCCTTGAGAACTTATACATTCGTGGGTCCTTGCAGGCGTTGAATCAGTAAGTGTTCGGATGTCTTTTTGGGGTTTGTCTCTCTATGCTTGCAAGTCTTGTGCAGTCAGTTGTTGCACAATTTATGTTGGGTGACCATGGGATCTAATGTGTCTACTCCTGGGATTCCAGACATACTCTATTGGTGACAAATCTGGGGACTGTGCGGTCGAAATTGTAATCATAACCCCTTGCAAGGCTTGTGTTGTGATGGCCATAGTATGAGGACGGACATTATCTTTTTTGAAGATGCGATTTGCATGGTGGCAGGCCCGCCGCTAGCTGTTTGAGCGCCCGAGTGCAATACCGATTATGCCGCCCCCTGTCTAACTACAACTAGTGGTGGAACTAGGAATTTTCCGAACGGCTCAAAAGACAGATTGCCGCCCCCACTGTTGCCATCCCGAGTGTAGCCGGCCGCCGGAGCTAAAAAAAAGGTCGCCCTCTACATAATTTAGCTGCGGCAACAGTGGAATGGCAACTATCACTCGATTTGCCGCGCCCCTCGACGTGCCGCCCGCTGCGGTGCACGCCTTGCAATCCCGCTTACGGCGGCCCTGGATGGTGGACATAAAGGGTATCACAATAGGGTGCAGCACCTGGTCCATAAAGTGGACTGTCATTGTGCATTCAACAACAACCAACTCAGTCCTGCTGTCGAAACTGATTGCCCCCAAACCATGAAACCAGGGGCTGGACCTGTGTGACGTTTTGAAATCACAGCACGGTAAGCAGTTTCTCCACAACACCTGCGTACATATTGTCTATCACTTTGCTGCAGACTGAATCGAGACTCATCTCTAGACACATGTCCATTTGCGTTTTGCATTACTCCAGGTTATACGATGCTGGCAATGAAATCGGGTTAATGGAACACATTGCATAGGTGTCAGAGTGTAACCCAGCTTCAAGCAATTGGTTTACAATCGTCCCGGGGGAGGGGGGGGGGTGACACTTGAAATGATTACAGTTGTATCATTTCATTTGACAAGAAAAAACAGCCTTTTTGTTTGCGAAGACGCTACAGCTAGAGGAATGTTTAGGTAGCAGGTACTCGCGGGGGACAAAAGGCCGGTCGTGTCGGTGTTCTGCGAGCCAAGTGTTCGAACACAGCAGGGGGTGAGATCTGGCGAGGGAGCTCCTGCGATAGTTTTGTAGAAAGAGGGACAAGTGAATGAGCCGCAGATTTATGTGCCAAACTGCAAAGTGCTTTCTAAAGGTGTTTTTCTTTCTCTGCACTGAACGGAGCCACGGCCTGACTTCGGGAGACAGGGGCATTCCGGCGGGCGACACCGACGTGGTCGTACTGGCGAGGAGCCCGCTGTTTCAGTGCGGCGGATAGTGGAATCTGCCTTGGTGACGAGTGTTTTTCAAGAGTAAACGTCAAGTGACGTGGCTGGTGCAATTGTGTGCCGTGTGCGAGCCAATGCAGCTGCAACAACGGTAATTGTCGTTGAATAACTATATAAAGAAAATAAAACCGCATTGCACTTCATTTTCGTTGAGACCTGAAGCGATCCTGGTAGGGAGACCTGCGTGATAAAGAGATTCCTCAGCACTCTTGTTGTTTTATTTGCTATACCTTGTTCACTCTGAACTGGCGGCTGAAGGTCATTTTCCCCTCTCCCTGCTGCTCACTTCGCTGCCCCCTCCCTTCCTACCTCTCCGCGCCCTACGCTGTATCCAGGCGGGTAAACGGTTATTTTCCCCTCTGCATGTAGGGGTAAGGGCAGCGGAGTGGGGATAGAGCAAACTGACCTTGAGCCGCCTCTCTTAACTGAACGCGCTATAGCTGAGGTGGCGCCCTGAATATTAACAATTTACATGCCCTAAATACTTTCATTTCTAATCAAGAATGTAGTTTGTTTGTTTTAAAACTGTCATGTTATTCTTGTCAATAAATGATAAATTGTGAAACAATCTTTTGATGTTTGTAAATGCAAACATATCCCAACAAGGTAATACATTATAAATTCTTAAATTATTTTAATATATCAAAATTCGATAATTTCTCCTCCCAAATAAACTTTATTATTGTGGTTTTAATAGAGCATTACCATTGCTTGTATCTGGCCTGCTGTCACCTGTCTACAGCAACAGCCACCCACACAATTTGGTGATATTCACATACTGTTGTCCATCTATATGGACTTGGGCCTGCTCTAGTAGTAGAGCCTTCTTTCATCCACTGACATTGCACTACGGCCAATTCTTCTGGAGATTTCACGATATGATGCACCCATTTCAAACACACCAATTCTCCGACCTCTCTCACAGTCAGACGTTTGGTTGTCGTTACTCTTTGCCTTGGCATACTTGTTCAATAAGAACTTGTGGACAAAAAAATATCATGTTACACCACACTTCACCATTTATACAACAAAAAAAAAGCAATTTTGCATAATAAATAGCCCCGTAATTCTCATATTATTACACATAAAACTTCCAATTTTTAATCGTTTAATACTCTTCATGTGGGGGTACTTGGGGTCAAATTTAATTCATTTACTACTATTCCGTATGAGTGTTGCAGTTTTAATATCTGCCAGTGTATTATATTTCTGTAATGGTTCAGTATGTTTTAAATTTCAAACCAATCATGAAGAAAAATAAGTATTTCGTTTAAATCTACCTATTAATTATTAATGGTTATTTATTTTTATTCGTCCTTTTTAGATGAAGGATTGGTAATGAAAAAGAATGTACAACCCCTGAAGATTTTTAACTTCCTTTGTTTTCACTGACGCCATATTACAGATGTCTATTTCAGCCGCATGTAAGTAGTTCCAGTAAGTCAAATATAGATCGCCATCTGTTGATGTATTAATGCGCGTGTAATGGAAGCTACGGTTTTCGAAGGACAGCATTAGCGGATGTTGTGGTCAGGTTGAAACGCAGCCTGGATCAGAAGACAACTGACACTTTGTTACATGATGGGCGATTAAAAAAGTGACTATCATCGTCACGATCATGGAATGCTGTCTACACAATCTTGACGACTCGTCTTCACAATCGCCTATGATGGGGGATTAAAAAAGTGGCCATCATCGTCGCGATCAAGAGTTGATGTCTGAATTTTCATTTACTGACTGTTGTCTGTTGAAAATGGATGTCAAAGTGATAGCGACGTGTGGTGGTCACGGATTAATAAGTTACTCTATATTACGCAATCATAACTTTATAGATTCCTTGAGGTTTTGTTTTAGTCAGGTTTTTGTTTGTGATATTGAACTCAATCATCGCATATTCCATTTACGAAACGTGTAACTGATGCAAATGTGTGTGTAGTTTCGGCTGGAGTTGTCGGTACATTGTAAAATAATTAATTTACTGAATAAAGTTATGATAAGTACAAAGAAAGGCTTGCGAATCTTTCATCAATCAGATAATTTCTATAACGTATTTAAAAAAGAAAAGGTGACCGTGTAACTAAAGTAGAGATGACCATAATCTTCAGGAAATAACTGGAAAACAGTAAATAAGTACTAGGCAGAAACGATGCACAAAGAAAAATAACACAGGCTATTCGCTTAGTACATATAACCATTATCGGAATGAGCATCAAAAACAAAAAAGTCCTGTAAAATAGATAGAGGAACAGAAGATGGTGGATGTTGACTATTCACCGCAACTGAACAAGGTACAGAGCATCATATTATTGTGATAGGTATTAGGCAACTCTTGTCTGAGACTTCGTTTTCACCTCTCCGTCCATACACATGATCCCCCCCCCCCCTCAAATCATGAATAAACAACTATCCGAACTTCTAGCAGAATCATCAGAATTTGATAACTTCGATCGCATGTCATCAAGCGACTTTGAATACCTACTGCAAAAAATATCTCGATTGGTTGCGAAAAAAGTCATTTTGTACCTCTGCCGTGTGACAATAGTGGGCGATTGTGTGGATACGCGCACGATCATCGGCACGCAATCCTTTGGTGTACCGAAAACCAACGGATTACTCACGATTATAGGCGATGATGGCCACTCACAGACGATTATGCCCTCTACACAATCGTGCGTGCCTATAATCGCCCATCAAGGGCGATTGTGTATAGGAGCCTTAAGGCACGATGAAATTAGTTTTACGAACAATTTAAGCTTCTGTCTTTGGCACCATTTTATTGAACTTATTACTTCATGGGGTGGAAGTAGTTGCATATGTATCGTGCTGAATGCGGTCTAGACAAGGAAAAAAACTGATACTACGCGGTATAGCATAAGCTTTTAGGATTAAATTAATAATTTATTTTTAATTTCATTGCTGCCGCCATTAGTATGTACGAAACAAACTGTTCGTACTATAAACAACCTAAATATCTATAACATTACAAAATAAAAGTTATGGATGTTACATAATAATTCTATTTAACTAAGCAACTGCAAAGAAATGCATTCCAAAAGACTGCGTTCAACGTTGACGGGATTAGAAGTTTGTCTTATAATACCTTTGACAAGAAGTAACTGTAGGCTATAGGTACGTTATGAAACGTGAGAAAATTCCTGATTCGTAGTTGGTTCCATTCGATTTTAAGCTCTTCCTCAATCTTCAATGGCACATCATTTCGTCCTTCATGTCTATAGTTGTTATCTGCAGTAGACAACCATAATTCGTTTCTTAACATCAAAAACCAATTTTTAAATCAATTTTGATATCCCACATGTCAGACATGCATTAAAAAAATTATAGAAAATGTTTCACAGACGATCAACTTGGTTGTCAACCTTGTCGTCAACTTGCCATGTTGAAGACTAAGTTGAACGTCTGTGGGCAGGTTGGTGGTTGAGATTCAGGTTGAGGTTTTGGTTGAAGTAAGATCAAACAGTTTTGATATTTGGTGGATGGAGTCTAATGTTGAAGACCTTGTTGTAGCGTCTGTGGGGAAGTTGACGACAATGTTCTCAACATCACTTGTAAGCTTTGAGCTGTTCTATCTATGTTATTGTTTTTGGTGACTACGTTTTCATTTGATCAGTTAATATTTATATTATCATTTTTGAGGTCAGTTACTGTTTATTGAATATGGAAAGTGTGCCGAAAATTCAAATTTGGGTGAATTTTTCAATACTTTAAAAGAACTGCCGAAGCCGTGGAATTGAAATAGGAAATTTTTCAGGATCGCAACAAAAAGAATAATGAGTGACCAAATCTATTTAGTTCTTTGCCAACAAATTGAGCTAAATACGTATATTGACAGTTATAAGAATACAGTCAGAAATTTTAGAACTTGTTACCGGAGGGAATTGAAAAACGTGAAACTGAGCTAAAGAACTAGAGCCGGAGCCGAAGATGAATACATGCTAAGTTAATCGTACTTCAGATCACTGAAATTCCTACGTTACAGTACAAGTCTCAATGACAAAGTGTGGAGATATAGAGAAATTTTAAAACCTCGACGCTCTGCCCACCAGCTAAAAACATCAGGGTTTCGAACAGCTGACCGAGCGTGCTGTCCTATCATTCGAGAAGACGCGGGTTTAAATCCCCATCCGCCCATCCAAATTAGGGTTTTCCATGGTTTCTGCAAATCACTCCAAGTGAATGCATGAATGATTCCTTCAAAAGGCCATTGCCGAATTCCTTCCCGTTCCTTGCCTTCAGTTTTTTCTTACCTCATGATCTTGACGTCGGCAAGGCGTAATACAAAAAAAAAAAAAAAAAAAAAAAAAAAAAATAAAAAAAAAAATAAAAAAAAAAAATAAAAAAAAAAGTGAACAAACGTTTGTTTACATTAATACAATCCTCATGATGTTCGTATCATTTTCAATAAATGGTCGCACTTTATCCAATTCATTGAAAATTTTACTTCCCGTACTTAAAGTTTTTGAAATCGTCAGTTGCAGTGACATGTTGTTCGCTCATTAAATTGGAATTAGAATTTCGAACCGCGGTTTTAAATATCGTGCCTTTGTGACAAGCAGGAGACATATTATCGGCACGCAACTCTCTTAAAACTAAAAACTAGAGTTGTCCCTCACTCATTTTTTCAATAATAAAGCTGTACTATTACCTACCAAAATAATTTAAAACAGTAATTCAAAATAATAAAATTCAGCAATAGAAAACACTCAACAAATAAAACGCAATGATAACACATACTCGAATGTGATGTTTACAACTTGGTCGCCAACATTTAGTTTCGTCTGTGGCAAACGCTGACAACCAAGTTGACAAGGTTGTCAACCAAGTTGATCGTCTGTGGGCCCCTTAACAGATATGAAAACATGCCATCTTGTTTCTGAATAGCCCAAAATTAAATTTTACTGCATACTGACGGGCTAAAACAATTCATTTACATGTGGACTATACAAATATTAAACCGCATAAGAAAAAAGCGCAAAATGATTATCAAATTCAGAAATACTTTAGCGGCAGCATTTTATGGGTGTACTGTTATGAATTGTACACGCTTTCTCTTCTATACCAGTCATAATGGAATGGGCATTTTATGTTGCTTTTTTAAAAAGAATTTCATATCAATTAACATCGAATATGTTGCTAAAATTGTCAGAAGGCAACAAACCACATTTCGTAGCTACTTCTTTACTTTCTATTTTCTTATTTTTTCGGTGTGCTGAGATACAACAGCAGTAACTGAAGTAAAGCCGTTTCTGTAGTGCACGGACGTCTTTGCTGATAAACCAATAATAATGGACAACATTCACGTTGATGGAGGCTTGCTTTGGGTGCTATAAGAAACGCAATAATTGTCGACCCATAAGGGATTTCATTTTTCCATTTTCGAAGCTTCTGGCCATACCATTTAATAACTATGCATTCTAAAGCTTCCTGAACATCTATGTTACATTTATATACATAACAATTGCTGGTAAATTGTAAGTGAAAACATCTATAATTAAAAATAAAATCACCTCAGCATTTGCCCATATTCGACAACCTGAATTAGGCTCCTAAAGTAGACACGTTTCGTTCCTGTAGTCGACAGAATTTCCGCAACCATAATTTTTTTACTTATAGCTTTACGCCTCGTCGACGTCGAGGTCATTAGAGGCGGGAAGGAACTGGGGACAAGTAATGGGAAGGAATTCGGCCATGGCCTATTGAAGGAAGCATCCCGGCATTCGCCCACCTCGAGTGATTTGGGGAAACCATGGAAAATCCAAATCTGGTTGCCCGGGCGGGGATTCGAACCGGTGACCTTCCGAATGCTTCGCCAGAGCGTTAACTGCTCACCTACCACGCTCGGTCACTAAAATACCATCAAGGTCAGAAAAAAACCAATAGTTGACCAAGATAAATCGAGAGAATAGTTGACAGAAGAGTTCTGCCCAAGTGGAAGTAATTCCCAGATGGGATGCCAACCAAGGGCCCATAGGGGATAATTAGACAGCCTTGTCGATTTAAGAAACACGCAAGAATTTAGCTACCCATATTCGATACAGATTCTATCCTAGTAGAAATATTCTTGTTTAAACAACGAACGCATACGCTTATTTATTTCATGGCGATCGAATTTTCACACCCACGTTTGGTACAAAGTAAAGCAAACTTACATTTACTGGGAGACTTCCGTCGTACTTCCAGACGTTCCGACTTTGGGTCTATTGAAGATCGCCCTACAACTTTTAGTTGGCCGTGCAAAGTTCAGTAATGACGTCAGAATACTGCTGTAGTCAATGGCAAGACGTATTTTTAAGTCGTAATTCCGTTGTAATATAGCCTGGATCATTATTTTCAAGCAGAAATTAGGTTGAAACACAGCCTGGACCAGCAAGAAAGCGTTAAATGTACTTCAAAAGTGTTTCTAGCGGTGTCTTGCGTTTTGCCGCTGCAGTATTATGACGCCAATTCCTGGCGGAATCGCGATCTCCAGTAATCCCCGCATTTCCTTAAATTTGAAGTTGAGACAATTTCTTGTCGACTATAGGTGCACTATTTATAATGGTTTATATTACCATATAGGATTATAATTTTTAAGAAGAAAGTTGTTCTAGTGGTATCGTATAACCCCGTATAAATTACCTCTGATGTAGGGGTGAGCGATTTCGGTTGGAAAAGGAACGTACGAATAGTGAAAATTCGTGTACGATACTCACAAGCTACTTCTGTCTATCCAACAATATAACCCGTATAGGAGGTGACAGCACACAATCATAAACGGTGCTAAATGCATCCAGCAAACTATGGTCAGAAACGAACGCTCGTACACAATGTTCAGATTACATAAAAAACCTTTTGCAATTAAAATAAGATGATCTGTTGTAACGGAACACATAACACAAACACTTGAGATCGTAGTTTATCTAGGCGTTGAGAATTAATATGGTCTTCTCTGGTGTGGTGACTAGCTGAGTGAGCAGAGTGTTTTCACACGATATTTCGGCGATCGGGACTCTGTCTCCATCTTCTATTCCGATCGCCGAAATATCGTGTGAAAACACTGTGCTAACTGGGCTAGTCACCAGAGAATACTATATTAAACACAAACACTGTTTCTATTTCATATAATATAAAAAAATGAACCAAATTTGCAAGTGTTTAAAATACGTCTTCAGAAAACTATACATTTGGGCTTGCTGAAAGATTTTTTTGTAAAATTTGACATAGCCCTACACCGAGATGCTCTCGAAAAACAAAAAAATTTTTCTTAATTTATTGAGTTTTCTCAAAATTCTGTACGACATTTTACGTATTTTTCGAAACACAGTTTAGAGTGAAAAATTATTTCTGTAACATAATTCGGATTTTTAATTGTTGAGGGTACCTGTGCGAGTAAAATATAAAAGTCGGGCATGGGTGAGAATTTTGCGAACCACTGTTCAACACAATACAGCAAGAACAACAAACGGAAGGATCATGTGTTGTGGAAGCCTGGTTAAAAAAAAAAAATTAAGTCTTTTGAATAAAGTTGATGCCGTTATTAAACAATGCTTAGCACGTTCCCGCGGGTCCGTGTGTGTTATGAAACTGACCTTCAACGACAGCTGCGCAAGTCACGGTGGAAATAAAAAACACCGCTACAACCGTTCCTGTCAACATCTCGCAGTCAACTGATGCACAAGCCTTAGAGTAGCGTGGAGGGGCAAACCGTAGTTCACCGCCTTCTTGATGTTTTCCACTTTGGCCACTATACGAATAAACCAACGCAAGTCCATGATTCGATTGACAGAGTGCTGGCTTCAAAGACATGTCGAAACAGACAAAGGTATATGTATTTTGAAGCAATGTGTCTATAGAAAATTGACTTATTAAGGATTTTTTGTAATTACGATAGTTATTCAAAACACACACACACACACATGCGTATTCTCTCTTCTCTCATGGTCCCACTTTTGATTCGCCATAAAGCCTCAGTTTCTTCTGAAAGGGTGAGAAGGTAAACGATTTGAAGCTACAGAATATATAAGAAAAAACGTGAAATTAGGTTTCCGTGCTCCAATGATGTAAAATATACCTCACATGTGGTTAGACGGCTGTCTCTTGTCACAAAACTGAATACCTGAAACATTTCAGGTTCGGCTCTCTAATGGCGCGCCACCTTGCTGCTCGCGTTGTTAATGCTGTTGCTTAATTACAACCATATTTACTATATGTAAAAGAACACTTTCAATAAGATTCTATTATTGTATGACAAAGAAATCTTAAAAAATAGATTTTTTGTTTGTTTTTCTCCCAACTTACACAGTACCGTACATTACTTTTTTGAAAACTGACACGCCCACAAGGAACGGTCTGAATCACTCCAAAATCAGAGGATGAGTAGAACAGTGAAGAATAATAAGTGAGTAAGAGAGATGGCTCCCGTCTCTAAATACCTCGCTGTTAAGAGACGTTAAGCAGTTAAAGAGAGAGAGAGAGAGAGAGAGAGAGAGAGAGAAAGAAAGAGAGAATAGAACCGCCAAACGAAGTTGATAGGAGGAGGAAGAGACGGTAAGGCTCATTAACGTCATGTAGCGCAATATCAGTTAGTGAGTTAGTTCGAATGTGGCAGAATAATGGGTCTCCGGGAAACACTGCTACAATAGTGACGCGTGTGTGTGTGTGTAACCAGTGGGCAGAAGAAGGTCGTACACAGAAACGAGCGGATACTGTACCACACGATGAGATAACATCGCGGGACGGACAGAACAGCTTCGTTTTGATCAACGATGGAGCAGTACAACGGGTGTGGACACATCTGCGTCAACGGTTCAACGCCGTCTGCTGATGACTGGGTTGGTGGCAATAATGCCGTTACGTCAGCTTCCACTGGCCATAACCACCAACGACTCAGAATCCAATGGACACCTGAACGACGTCACTGACATTTTGAATGACAAAATGTAATGTTTCCTGACGAGTCAACTTGTCTGTCGCACCGTGATAGTTGCGTACGTTTTAGTCGCTACCGTGGTGAACTCAATTGGGCATACTGCATTTTTGAGTGGCATAGCGGGCAAACGCCAAGAGTAATGATTTGGAGTACTATTGGCTACAATATTCGATCTCGCCTCCTACATACTGAGAGCAATCTGAATAGCAACCACTACATCAGCGAGGTTTTAGAGCTCGAGGCACTGACCTCTTAGGGACAGCTCCACTTAGCTGTATTTAAGAAGGACAAAGCCTAGAATGTGCAAGGCTTCTTCGTAGAACGACGGCTTGCCACTGTTCATAGTAGTATGTTATTTGATGGTAATATCGATATTACTTGCAATTCTTGTTCTAAGAATTTATTACTACATCTGACAATATTGGGGTACGGCGCAAGGATTTTGCTCCAAGAACTATGTACTAACTTCCATGTGTATCGCCTAGCAGCTAGCTAGACTGAAGCTAGTCAGCCAATTTATAGTTTTCTATAGAGGATTCATAAACTGGTGTATTAGGCAATAGCAATTGGCGACCGGAAGAGTGCTTTCAATTCACAGGTGAGTTGGTCATGCCAAAATAACACTTCAGTTCATCCCGTGAGCTCAGCTATGGTGGAGCAGCATGGGGCATTTATCCCATTCTGGCTCCCTGCCTCATACAATCAAGAGCAAAATATATGAGTGTAAAAATAGCCAATCTCGATATTTAATTTACTTTTTGAATTTGGTGTGTGGTGCATTAGATTTGATGGATCAAAAACACACCAAGTCGCACAACATCATGACGTTTTCTCTAGGTCTGATTCATATAATGATGTGATTCACTGGC
Source organism: Vandiemenella viatica (assembly GCA_031002005.1). Taxonomy (NCBI): domain Eukaryota; kingdom Metazoa; phylum Arthropoda; class Insecta; order Orthoptera; family Morabidae; genus Vandiemenella; species Vandiemenella viatica. The sequence goes on from CM061921.1 coordinate 90,072,388, forward strand.
TCATTCGTTCGTATAGTATGAACTTATCTCATAAAACTTATTTTCATTTTTAAAAAAACTGTTGGTCATCATATATAAATTATGACTGTTCTATGGCAGTAGTACAGTTTAAATATATAAAAAAAAATTAAGTAAAGTTGGCTAAACGATAATGCTGCTTCGTTTGCATATTCCAAGAAATATACGAGTTTTCCTTTTATTATGAGTGGTTTTAACCCAACTAATGTTAAAGATGTTTCAGGTTCGTTGATGGTAAGACCTTTTACACGCTACAAAGACTTACACAAGTTTGCAACCACTCAGACGTCATCTTCTTCTTTTTTTTTTTTGAGCTGCTGGCGAGGAGATAAAAATAGATGATTGAAGGGATAATGATTGTAGATGCAGGTTGGTAAAAATCATTAATGCTAATGAAATAGATGAAGCTGTTGAAACAATAAAGGTCGAGGCACAAATGGGATGGCGAATGTTAATGCTGAAAATATCACAAAGCCAGTAATAAGATTGTTGCTGGAGAACTATAATAGTGTAATAAACAAAATAATAGAATTAGGAAATTTAAAGGGGATTCATGAACCACAAATATTTACATGGGAAGAGTGAGTGTTGGGTAATAGGAGCACAATTTTTTTCTGGTTACAGAGTGGACCACAGAAATAGAGGGGCAATATTCATATTAGCGAAGACTACTCCAGTTTACTGATGTTCATGGATCGTGAGTACGAGTTACAAGGGGTTGACTGCTGGGGTGATAAAAAGATAAAAGCAGGGTGTTGGCTGCTTACCATAGTGGAAGAATGATTGATGAAGATGAGGCTCTTGGGAAGAAACTAAGTTCATATTCAGAGTTCAGAGGTGAGCGCAGAATGGTCGTTATTGGTGAGGATATAAATTTTATCAGGTGTTAACTGGAAATCATATAAGATTAGTAGCACAAGGGGACATTGATTTGCAAATACATTAGTAAGGGAAGGAAGTTATAAACCAGTGATAAAGCGGAATAGAAGTGGACCAAACGAGTTGGATACTTTCTTATTAAAGCCTAATGATATCCTTGTGTGGGGCCGATTAACTGAAGGAATAAGTGACGTCGATGAAGTTCTGGTGTATATTAGGGGGTTCAGTAAACAAGTAGCGTAAATTGAAGGAGAAACTAGGTACAATTATAAAAATGCACATATTTCAGAACAGAAGAGATATTTCAAGGGAGGGTTCAGCAAATGGAAGGAAGACACAATTACGATGGAGTAGAAATGGGAAGAGTTCAAGGATATAATAAAAAGGATGAAGAAATATTTATTCTGAAACAGAAAATAAAAAGAAATACAATACATACCATAGTATCAAGGTGAGGAGGATAATGAGAAGAGAGCAACAGAGTTAAGAGACAGCAAGGCAGTAGGAAATACTTGAAACAACTAAACAATGAATAAATTATATCAAACAAGGAAGCTAGAGGTTGTAATATGTCTGGTTGGACAATATTACATGAATTAGTATAGACAGTATTAAATAGAGTGGGAAGTATGATTCAGGGTATTTTTTGCAAGAACAGATTGTGCAGTTTTTGCTCGAGAGCACTTTCTTGTTTAAAGTCACCCATCTGGGAATGTCGTGCTATGGAAGACGCTCTTCTCACCTTGGTTAACACTGAAGGTATGGGCTACTGAAAACCCAGCCTGTTGTGAGGAGACACAACAAGCAGATTGTTTGATGGATGGAGCACTGTGAACAGGTGTGTGTCCACTCAACAAGTGGAGAGATTTAGCACTTTGATAGTAATGTATATTGGGAATCGCGTCACATGTAAGCTTGTTTTAAATGGGGTATTCCTTGGAAAGACCCACGGTAAAGAGGTGGGTTTTTCTGTGGCGAAAGAGGATCATGTGGAGTGAAAGAAGTGTGTCTTTACAAGAAACAGAAGTTCGTTGTTAACAAACTGATAGTTTACAATTTCACTGTTTTTCTTGGGAAACCACAAGCAATGTTGGCTTGAGGCGCAGGTGATTGGTTATGATGGTGTGGACTAGCGGGGAAGAATTTGCTCACAGCAAGCTGCTGTGGCGTGAACATTCTGGTAAGCTTTGTAAGTGAGAGGTCTCGCTTTCTGAGCAGTACTTCTGTGTGATCATCTAAAGCGATACATGTTGCTTACGCACTTATAGTACTGGTGCGATCATCTGCGGTGAGAGTGCTCACCTGTTCTATGGCAGTTTTGATGGCATTGGCTGCACAGTGAACAATGTTATTATGGAGTATACTGATGTACAAGTATGTGTACTGTTTCTTGGTTTGACGATGCATTCTGCCTTCTCAACCATGTGGCAATCTGACAGAATACTACTGTCCACTACAGGACTATACATTCAAAACGGAATTAGCCCCAGAGCACCCTGATTGACTAACGTAATATAACAATCTTATTGCTCTAACTTAATCTACATTTTGACCTTTTAAGGGCATGTTAAGCTGTTTACCATTTCCATTATTTATTTATATTAGGTTTTTAAAATACATTGTATATTAATTGTTGAAAAATTCATTGTGGTGTGATTCTTTGCAGTATTATTTCTATACTGGCCCACTTCTTTTATTAATTGTTTTGTATACAATTGATTAGTAATTGTTAATTTGCTAATAACCTCTTGCATCCATTAGTAGGGCCCAGATATATATGACAAAAAAAAAGAAAAGAAAAGAGACATATGTTCAATTATACATTACTTATTTTATGTAGTAGTGTCACTTTCATGTAGACAGCATAATTCACTTCCGTGCACTCACAGCACCACTGGGATATTAAATTTCTTCCAAAATTATTTTAATGTTCCTGTAAAAGAATAGACCTCTAGAGTTTTTACTTTTAAAAATGGGAATTTATCATAAATTTTTGGTGGATTAGTGTACATTGCTTAGTTTTGTTTCATGCCACAAATACAGTATATCAACATATGCGTCTTCAAGTTCTCAAACAGGAATTTTCTCTTGTTGTTGCTTAAAACTGTCTTGTACTGTGAGAAGCGCATCTGACATCACTTGATGTCACAGAAGCATACTTAAACAGAGTAAAGTCACTGCAATTTGACTTCAGTCAAAACAGATTCACCTCCATATAAAATGTCACTAACTTTACAAATTGTTTTATAACCAGTGTTCCCACTCAATACTTTATCAAGTTTGTTCTTTGGTGAACTAGCCACACTGCCCCCTGCTTGACCTATTTTGGTTTCACCCTTTTAATGACGCTCAAATTTTAGTGCAGGTCTATACCAATTTCTTCAAGATGAGAAATTCCAGTTCTGATGCCTGCAAAACTTGACTTTATGTATGCCAAATTTCTGAAAAAATTGCTGGAAAAGAGCTTTTGGACTATTTTTGTGGAAGATGCTTTACTGCTATCAAAATTAGTAAGTATTTTCTTTATGTTTTCATAATGTTCACAGTAATAGCTAACTGCATCAAGCCATGTGCCCCAACAAGTAAGTATTGGTTGAGGTGGAAGAGGGACGGAAGGTACGTGTACTTTAAATTTTGACACTGTCACTGGAACTTTGACAAAAATCTTTTTCACATTTGATATTAACCTTTAAACATCAGGGAAATTTAGTCTTACTTCCTTGGCAACCATTGTAATTCATGAGTGAGACCAGTAGTGGAACTAGGAATTTTCCAAGCCGGGTCAAAATCTTGAGATTGCATTCCTTTCTGACATGAATTTTCTGCCTGGGGCAGTATAGAGATATTATTTGATTTGCTGCCCCACTGAGGATGCCACTACCTGCAGTAGAGCTTAAAAAAAAAAAAAGGGCTGCCGCACTAATTTGCCATTTACCGCCCTTTCAAACATGATTTTGCCACCCTCTTGAACGTGTCACCCGGGGCAGGAACCCTAGTTTGACCTCCCACCCACCCTTAGACAAGAGAACCAATGACTGATACAACATATTAAAACCTTTTCCAGCCTTTAACATGTATGGCACAGCGTCACTCGCAAACAGTAAGATATGTTCTCACTTAACTCCACCGTTCCAGAATAATTTCATAGCACTGTCAAAATGGACTGCAATGTAGAGTGGTATACCAGTTGAAGAATTTCACAGTCAAGTAAAAATGTATCACCCGGTCTGTCAGCAAATAGGGTCCCATCGATAACATTTATGACGTATCTCCCACAAGCTTCAGTATTTTCATCCATTTATACTCAAATCTTATTGTTGCCTATCTTAGTTCGGATTGTCTGCAATATATTTTCATAACAAGATGGTAACTAGTTCTTCCTCAATGTTGATAGGGTTGGAATTGACTGTGTCATGTATTTCTCCAAGAACATTTTGAAATTTTCATTGTTCACTTTACTAAGTGAAATGTTGATGGATACCATCAATTCACAGACAATTATATGATGATGAAGCTGTAGATATAAAAAAAAGGCCACTGTCTGCTTTATTGAGCTAAATGCCCTGAAACACTGCTCTTGTGTCTTGCTGTATCACAATGCTGCTACACATAAAATCACTTTGTTTGAAGTCACTTTAATTTCATATAATTTACAGAAAAGAACTCTTCCATCTGTTCTAAAAGCCTGCTCTCCAAATTCATTTATGTAACTCCATAACTTTGCACTTTCAAAAAAATCAGTGTTTCCATATGGCGGCATTGAGTGATGCACTGCATGTTTTTCTCTGACTGAGTATTGGCGACAATGGAATGTTGATTGACACAGCTTGACACAAGTATGCCACTGTTGCATTGTTGAGATGAAAAGGCGGGCAGAACATGACAGTTTAGAGCAGTAGTTCCCAACAGGAGCGTTGAAGACATTGCGCGGGGCGTTAATGGTCCAAGGCAAATTTAGGGGGCATTGAGGACCAACTGCCATCCCCTTCCCACACTTTCCTTTTATATCCAACTTTAAGGGTTATATCACAGAAGTTTTCTATTACATTCCCATAATCATGTGTAGCCAAAAGAGAATTTAGCGCAATCAACAATTTTGTAGCTAAGAAAATAAACAGTTTGTCAGTATTACAAAGCGGCGATTTAAAATTGCTGAGGGTAAAGCAACAAATTATCAAAAAATTAGTGTCATTACACCTAGCTCAGTTCCCTAACTAATAATATTTTTCATGATGTATATTTGCTAATCAAACAGAGAACAATATACCAATCTTGTTAATACCTTTTCATAGAGTGATTTTAGAAATCTGTTATTATTTTTCAGTAAATGGTATTGTACACTTTACCTAAGAAGGGCACCATCTAATCATTGTTTCAAAAAGTTGGTTATGAGCCAAAAAAGTTGGAGAACTAGCTGTTTAATTATTTAGTACAAGTAGGGGATTTGATGGGTTTTTTTTCTGAAAAGGGGGCAGTGAGAAAATTTTCTTTTTGAAAAGGGGATGGTGAGCATTTTTTTAAATATAAAAGTAGGTGGTAGGCCAAAAAATGTTGGGAACCTATGGTTGAGAGAGTGACAAAAATGCCTGTCTTTAATGTTTCACTGGTGAATTTTTACCAATTCATTGACAATTGGTTTTGTTTTTTCCTCCAGTGTATAATAAGAGTTCATTTATGTGAATAATTATCTTAATTTCTTCTCATCCATCATTTCTATCAGGTGTTTCCTCAAAATATGACCATACTGTGACCAAAACTAAAAATTGCCTGAATATGCTTTGATAAGCTATATGAAATACATTTAAATACAATTACAAATCAATCAGTGTTTAATTCAGCATTACAGCAGAAAGAGAAGGCAGGAGAAAATATGACTTAAAGTTCTAAACCCTAGTTGTTAGTATTCCTTAATGTGGTGGAAACCTGAAACATTGAACCAGCTACCTGTAACATTACAAGCTGGGTTTGTGAAAAAATTATTGGTGCAAGGGGTCTACTGAATGATGCATTTAGAAATTTCTATGGCTTTGTTAGGAAACTGAGGGGAAGGAAAGGTATTTAGGCAATGGTTCATAAGGATGGAGAAGGCATTGGTGATTAGTAAATGGAAGAGATATTATGTGACTGTTTTAATGAGACCATTAGGGGCTATCATGGAGCTATCATGGGAGCGAGTAAATTAGACGATTGACTCCATATAAGTAGAAATGAGGAAACTACAAAATTTGAAATAGGTCCTCTGGAAATTATGAAGGAACTAAGAAAGCTGAAACATCACAATGGAACAGGTGTAGTTAATATACCTGCAGTCTACCAAAGATACACCTTTAAATATCTCGAGTCTTGCTGTTTACTGGAGGACTGGAAAAGAGCTAAGGTAGTACCGGCTCATAAAGTAGGGGCGACAAACAGTGTTAAACATCATAGTATGATTGGTTTGACATCAGTGATAGGCAATATAATGGAGAGAATAATATGAAACTATATCAGAAATATCTATGAATAAAAAAACTGATTTTCAAATCGACAAAATGGTTTTAGACAATGATATTCTCAGTTGGTGGGCTCTATGCAAAATATTGCGGGTGAATTGGATGAGGGGAGCCAAATTGATAGTTTAGCACTAGATCTTTCTAAGGAATCTGACAGAGGGAGTCATAAAATGGCATTTAATAAAATTGAAACTGTTGGAATGGTTGGAAAAGTGACTAGCTGTGTAGAGGAATTCTTAAAAGGTAGAAAGCAAAGGGTTAGAGTAAGAAATTCTGTATCAGATATGAATATAGTACTGCCACAGGGTAGTGTGACCATCACTATTCTTTGATGTACACAGTCAGACATTACATTGTTTGCAGAAGACATAATCGTATAATGGTGTATAACAGTATATTATGAAAATAATTGCATGGTGTATAGACTGGCAGTTGGAGTTAAATGCTAAAAATTGCCAATTCATGTGTGTAAGTAAAAAGGTGACAGCATTTAGCTCTGAATATACAATCAATGGCACTCTCCTTAAATACCTAGGGGTAACAATTCGTAATAATTTGTCGTGGAATGAGCATATTGAGAATGTAATTGGGAAAGCAAATTGTATGCTCTGATTTCTAGGCTGTAATTTAAAACAGTGCACACAGAAGTAAAATTGATTGCATACAAGTCACTAGTGCATCCTCACCTAGAATACTGTTGTTCTGTATGGTATCCTCATCAAAAGGGGGTTATTGGAGAAGGTCCAAAGAAGAGCCACCAGATTCGTGACAGATAGGCCTACAAATAGTTGCAGGGAAAGCATAAGTGCGATGTTGAAGGTGTTAGGTTGGGAAGACCTGGAATACCAAAGGCATTGCTTTCGACAGAAGTTAATTGAAACATTCATGACTGACTTATTTTGGAATGACAGCAAACAAATATTACTACCAGCAACATTTATATTTAGGAATGACCGCAAAAAATAAGATAAAAGAAATCAGGACCAGAATGGTTTCATTTCTGTATTCACTTTTTCAATGAGTGGTTAGGGAATGGAATAGGAAGGATTTGCTGGGCAAGTAAACTTAAAATCAGACATTAGTAGTTCTCGATAGATCACTTCGACCATCCTAATCTTGGTTTTCCCAGATCGCAATAGTCGAATGCTGGGATGGTTCCTCAAAATAGCCTATGGATGCCTCCTGCCATATCCCAGGTATCCCTTCCAAACTATTACACTTATGTATAGGTGCAATACACCCTGCGCCACACTTTTAGTGAACCGCAGAGTAATAATAAAAACAATAAACAGAAGACTGTGAACAGCGGCAGCATGACCACTGACCTGGACAGAATATTTAACTGGGTGGGTCAACATGGAATGAATATAAATGCCAAGAAGAGTCAGTTTATTAGGTACACATATAAAATACTGTAGGTTGTTTGGCCATCGGGTGGGGACAGAATTGCTTTTGAAGAATATAATGTAAATATTGTGGCATAATAGTTGATAGTGAACTTAACTGATCAGGACTCATCGAAAGGTTACAAAATCCTTCATTAACTGGAGAGGGTGATGAGGGGATATAGAGAAGTCAGTGAACTGGGTTTTGAAACTTTGGTCAATCCATTGCTAGAATACGGCAGTGTACTTTGTGGCCCACATTTTGTGTATCAAATACAGGATTTGGAGAGCGTGCAATCGAGAGCAATGAGATTTGTTTCTGGGAATGTAGAATGCAATCGGTAACTGATATGATAGAGGAGATGGATTGGGAGTCATTAAGTGACAGTAGGAGGATGAGGAGAATGCTGGGAGTTTACAGGGCATATTTTGGTGATTAGTTTCGGAATATGTTGGTCTAAGAATTTGGAGAAGTGCATGGAATGAAGATGACCATGAGCTTGATCCTGCACTCTATTTCATGCTTAAGGGAGAGGGAAAATTTTCTTTTGTGAGTAAGTGTGTTGAGGAGTGTTATAAATTTCCATGGGAAATGATCACAAATTTATCAAAAACGCTGAAGGAATTTGAAATTAAAATTCATAAATGGTAGAAATAGATGTGTGGGCGGTTTTGCACTTAAAGTGTATAAGGTAATAATTAATAATGGTAAAAAGGACAGCAGAAAGTTAAATAAATGACTACGAAATTGCCATCAGAGTATGCCCTTCATTGTATTAGACTCAATACAAAATCAACAGCTGCAGCAACAAAATATTGCCTGGATCATGGCTATTGTCACCTGAAAATACTGCTGGATGACAAATGTGCTGGCAGGTGGTCTGCATTATCGTCGTCCTTCCTTCTTCTTCTCCTTCTGACAGCTTCCACCAGTCGAATATGGCTCGTACTCTGGCTTCTCGCCTCGTAAGCGGTGGCTCTCTCGTGGTCTGATTGGGGCCACGGTGCTTTGTAGATTCTAGTGGTCACGAGGATCTACCTGGCGTCTCCACCAGAATAATGTCACGTAGTAAACCACAATCAGAGTCCTTGGGCGTAGCGGTGTCGTTGATGAACACACACACTTTAACGTGACGAAGCTTTATTAAACAGTTCGTACAGTACAGGAGCACGGAGCGATCTGACTCCGGCTAGAAAGGAGTATCACTTATACAGTAATGAAGAACAGTCTAGAACATTAACACTAGTTACAACAACAACATTCCAGAACAGTTTACACAAAGTTAAGAAATTAAAATTTTACAGGACTTGTTGGATTCGAAACCACGACCTTTAGTCCCACAGTCTCTTAGCGTAACCACTACACTACAACAGTCTTTCCTTCTTCATGGCCTGATCCTCTTGATGTGCAACAATATTAGTGATTGTTGAACAACTTTTAAACCCCCCTCCCCCCTCACCAAAACATCAAACATACTGCATTTTCTCATTCATGCTTGGTTTCCAATTTCCATGAGGAAAATTCTTTTGCAGAGTAAAATGTGTGACTATGCGAAAACTCTTTCAGCTTTTATTTAAAGTTGTTAGGTTTTCATAAATAACATTTCATTTCCTATGTTAGGACATTGAATAAAGAAACTTCAGCGAATTTTAGTCCTTTCTTTACAACTGATAATGACTTTGTGAATGTTAAATTTATTCCCCGCATAGCTATATATGTTACCATTAATATTGAAGTGTTCAAAATATACCACTAAAAAAGATAGTAGGAAGTATATATAGTCCTTGCATTGTAAGTACACCTTGGGTTGTAAACAGATGTCCTTGGGCTTGGTCTGCAAATAATTCTTAAAGCATGAATTTGCAATTTAATTATCTTTAGTGCTTGCGAAGAGTTTCCTTAGAATGAGATGCTCCAAGTGAGCATGGAGTGAAAAATATGTTGTGAGTGAAAACTATTGTTTCATTGTCAGCTATTTCAACTATTTCCTCAGTGAAAATATTACATAATTATTTTTTTTATAGAAGTTGGTGTATATGTTGCTACCAGTTGACCTGTTAACTATATATACAACCATGAATTCTTCTTGCTGGCTGTCACCAACACAATAGAGTCCATAGCAACAGTGGTTGGATTCTGGGCTTTTGCTTCAGTGGACTCAATATTGCTATTGACAAAAAGCCTCTGATTGTGGATGAGGACAAATATCACCCAGCACTGTCTTTTCATTTTAAGTTCTGTTCAGGGGCGGGGCAAGACCTAAATTTTGTGTGGGCGAGATAATTTTTGCGAGGCCCCCTCCCCTGGTGGCACAAGAGGGCGGAATTTTAAAAGAATTTTTTTTTCAAACTCAAAAATTTTTATTCATAAATGCAATCGTCTTTACTGTAACTAATATCATTGAGTAATTACTAAGTGTAAAGAATTAAACAGAAAATTTCTGCTTTTAGCCTTACTGAACTACAAAATTACTATGTTATAATCCAGATTAGATGCTATATCAGCTTCAATTGGTAAAACTGTTAAAGTAATTGCTGATCCATTGTACTTCGTAAACAATTTTTATTAATTTTATTTTTGAAACCTCATTTCAGCCAGAAATGTACTTACTGATATTGTTAACACAATTCGAATGACACTATAAATATTTGGGTTATTTTCTGTTATGTTTTGGAACAACTGCTTGACATCTTTAAAAAAAAAAAAAAATGGATCATTGTTTGGATCATTCTTCATATAATTCGTAAGGTTGGAAATTAATGCCGTCAACTCACTGGCCTATGTGCATATCAAGGCAGGTTTTGGAATATTTTCTTAACCTGCTCAGATCATAAAGAAAATCGAAATTTTCAAAGACATAAACCATGAATCCATATTGTTCACCATGGAACCAATCAAGGTTTTTTAAAGAATCTTTTTCATACCGGCCTTTGGAAGACTTTACAGGTTAATCGAAGGTTCCTTTGTTTTTGGCTAGCCTTTTATGTTTAAAGTCTTTTGGTAATCAAAACTACTTTTTTCAATACATTGATGAGCATCAGATAAGCATTGTTCGAGCCCAGATTGTCAATATTGTTTGATCCAGTCATAAAATTCACTCAAATGTTCAAGAGCAATGCTGCAATGGACTTGTACAGATTGCCATAATTTGCTTAGGATATTAACACACGATAATATTTCATACCGTAAATGTAATGATATATTAAATTATAAGCTAAGCAAGCTTTCTTTGCATTCAAAAAGTCCTCAAAATAAAATATACAGCCTTCACTGCCTTGATTATTGTTTCTCACCTTGTTTCCATTAAAGGCTTTAAATTGCCTTTGATTAATTTCCATAGTTTGCTGGATATTGAAAATAGCAAATTAATCTCCTGAACAAAACCAAAAAATGTTTTTGCTGCCACAGAAGAATTAACTGTGTCTACCATCTACATCCGCTTGGTGTAAAAAAATACACTTGGGATTAATATTTAATACTGGAGTTTGAACTCTACTATTTATGCTTACCATATTTGCACTATTGTAATAACCATGGCCACAACAGTTTTGAATATCTAATCCCTTCTTTTCTAGCTCTTCCAGTATTGCTTTAGTTAGATACTCTCAAGTCATCTCAAAGACGATAAGAGATCTAATAAAGTTTCATTCTGTTGTGAATAGAGTTGCCAGGTGTCCCGATTTGTGTGGGTCATCCCAATTTTTCAGGGTCTGGAGACGCATCCCAATTTACCATCGATCGGGATGCCAAATGTCCTGATTTTTTAGCTAAGTGATAAAAACTCAACATTTGTCACTAAACATGAAATCGCGTTTCATATGTCGAGACCCTACTAACCTGCACATTGTGCCAAAAACAGTTTAGCATATCTCATGGTGGCAAAATGTAAAGAACACAAAAAATGAAAAAGTGCCAGTTTAATAACATTGCTGAAAATATTTTTAACACCGATCAAATGAACACCCAAGAATCAAGAAGTGAGCTGCTCAAGATATACCACTCGGTCAAGCACACCTTGTCATGCAGTTCACTCGATTATGAATCAAAGCTCAATTTACTTTGTATAACGATTCTAAAACTGCCAAGAAATTGTCACTTAGAAGAACAGAGGAAAGTGAGATTGCTCATAACAGTTTAGATTTGGCATCTACTCAAGAAGCGGTCGAAAAACCTAAAAATGTTACATTTTGCTACAGACACCTCCAATCACAGTGGTACAAAGAATTTTCTGCTGATGGTAAGATTTTAAAGCCCAACAGCAAACTTAAAACCTTTAGTTATATGAATATGCAAATATTATAACATCAGCCACGCATAAAAATTTAGTGAAATGACTGATTGAGCCCAGTATTGATTGTAAACATCTTAGTAGTTACTTTGCAGAAAACACAGTTTTTCCAGTGATTGCACCATGATAATGGGCAAATTATATGAGTGGGATATCCTACAAACATTATGCATAACAGCGTAAAATGTGCTCTGGGTATGAGTAAATTTGAATTGGAGAATTTCATTCTGAAACTGCATAGTTATTTCTAATCATATGCCAAACCAGCTCAAGCTTTGAAAGACTTTTATTAAAATCATGAATCGGAATATTTTCTTTCATGGCTCAATACTGGTTTCAATCGTGGCAACTGGAAGGAAATTTTTCCCGGCTAATAGAATTTGATATGAGAGCACGAATAATCACTGAAGCATGTCAAAGCAGAAATATGAATTAAAACTAGCTTCAATTTGCCTTGTAGCGAATTTTATAATTACGTTATTTAATAAAGGTATAATACAAGCAATGAAATCTAACAATAAATACAATTTTAATCAAAAATTATATTTCACACTTATTAACAGAATAAATAAATACTTAAAATTCAGTTTGAAAATACATTCTTTCCATAATATTTTGTTACTGGTAGTAGTCAACAAGTCTGATTATTATTGTAATATTTAGTAATAAGATTCATAAGTTCCAACCATATGACAGACCGATAACTATAGAAATTTCCTCTGTCCTCCATAAATATAAAAATAAACGTGAATTATATAAAAACCTATTTTTGTGGGTTGTCCAGATTTGTAACCCCGAATCCCAATTTTTGACAGTCCATCCCGATTTTTAACAATTTGAACCTGGCATCACTAGTTGTGCAGGTTATGATGTGTTACAAAATTTTAATATAACTGACTTTGTTCAACTTAACCTAGTCTTAGTACAGTCGAGCAAAGTAAAATAATATTTTACCTCTTTTACCCTGCGAATAACTTCAGTGGTAATAGTTTTTTACATCAATGTGATCAGTTTACTTTGTTTGTCATGGCTTTGTTAATGTGTGAGTTTTTTTGTGATCAATGTGTTTCATGTGTTCTCTTAATACAAGATCATATTTAGATATCAATTTAAAGCTAAATTAATAAAGTTTGCAGAATTCTCACTGTCGTCACCAATCTTGAGAGATTCTCTGTGACCTCTAAATGACAGTTTATGAGAAGCTAAGAAATTAATTATATCAATCTCTCCAACAAATTGCGCCAGTATTTTCGATATTCACCAATTAGTCTTTAGTTTTTCTGGTATATTTTTTTAGCTTTATTAATTTCATCTATTGGAACATAAATTCCATATGTTCTTTGATATTCGCATGTCTTCATAAAATGCTTCTTAATTGTTTCCAGTCACAGCAGCTTTCCTATACCATTTGAGTTTGTGAAATGCCAAATAATCTACATGGAATACAGAAAATTTTAGATTTTGAATAAACCAACCAGCTACACCATTGTTGAGTTTCACCATTATTTAGTTTTATTGAGAAATGAAAAATAGTAAAGAGCATATTGTGTGCGAGGCCCCTTGAACCGCGAGGCCATAGATGGTCACCTATGCCGCCCACGCCTTACGCTGCTTCTGGTTCTGTTTCAACATGGAACAAAATGATACTTCTTAATATGCATTCTAATGTGCTTCCTATGTGGCTCTGAGTAATAATTTCCTTAGGTTAAATTGGATTTATCCATACAAAATAGACAATATTGGTTCTATGATAATTTACATACAGGAGTAGCTGAGTTTGTCCCATAGAATAAAAAGAAGAATAGAGATTATCTGTGCTGGTTCTCGAATGAACTCATATTAATTATTAAGAAAAAGAAAATAGCATATAGGAACTTCAAAATGACGAAAACACACAGTAATTATTTGATTTTTAGTAAAGTGAGGTCTCAGTGTAAACAATTAAGTGCATACTGTTATCAAAACTATTTAAATAAGGTTGAAACTGTCTTGAAAAGTGATACAAGTAAATCATGGGCCTTTAGAAAGAATAAATGCCATAGTGATGTTGGTATTACATCAACCATGTCCTAGGATAATACATCTACAAATAATGGTAATGTGATCAGTAATCGTTTGAATCATTTTTCAAAAGTATTTACAGAAACTACATATGATAGACCATTTGTTCCTGCTGCTGGTCTAGAGGAGATTAGAAAACATAATGAAACTTCTGAAGCACATATCACCAAGTTTGAAGTCTGCTTTGATGGGGTTTATTGCCAATTGTCCTGAAGAAATGTTAATAAAGGTGCTGAACTGAGAGAATACCAAATGTTTTTCAAAGAAACTGTGGGATGGGTCTATGTGAGACTTTTTGGAGAAAATAGTCTTATCATAATTGACATTTGCATTTAAAAATACTACAGTAACCAGACAACATGATTTCTTTGGCAGTAGATTCTCAACTACCAATTTGTTTGGGTATGTTTGATATGGTTGACTATGAAGTATTTGTAATGTAACCTAAAAATTTTGTAACTGCGTAGCAAAATTTGTTCTCAGAACTGTGAGTTTAGTTATATAAAATTGCAGATCAGTTTTAAAGTCATTTGTTTACTTAATTGAAGCTCTAAATCAAGTTAAACAACTATAGAAAATCATAACATAGGATCTAGTATTTGATTTTAGAATATTTTTTTAATAAAAAGTAACATTTGCTTTGCTGCTAGAGCATTTAGAATAATAAATAGTAACAGGAGGATAGAAAATGTGTAGCTAGAAAATCATACTAAGGAGTTTTAATACACTCAAAGTTGAAAGCTGGTGTGAGAACTTAGAACGTAATCGCACATTGTAAAATTCTAATAGTCTTATTTTGAGAGATATAGAAAGTCAACTGATAGCAAGAAAGAAACGTAAATTTTACTTACACAACATATTAAAGGTTGGAAAGGATCATTAAACTTTAAAGGTTGATTTTTGAACAGTTTGTCAAAGCTTTGAACGCAAGGCTAAGACAAAAATTAATCATTTGAGATAGTAAGTAAATTCAAGGGAAGAAACTATATTCAAAATAAAGCTTAATCAAATACAAATAGTTTTAGTAAGTTTCATTTAAATTAACGAAGTCATTGGGTCAAAGAAAATAAATTTTATGGTGACAACACTACTTTGGTAAAATGGCCAGACAGATAGCCTTCAAGTGAACGACATTTCAGAAATTCATAATAAATCGAAGAAAACAGGCAGCAACTTAAAATTTGATCAACAGTCATTCTAAAACACGTAGAATCACATAAAGTAAGTTTATTAGATGTCAGGTAGTTATTTGTGGGGACGAAATTTAGAATTGCACAATATTTTCGCAAAACTTTCGTACAACCTGGTAGAAAATAGTAAACAGGGAATTTTTGGTACCAAATGAAAGGCAGTCAATTAGAAGTAAAATAAAAGTTATTTCAGTTTCGTAGCTGTTAAATTGTAAAAGTTATGAATAGTTTGGTAATCTCAGAAAGTAACTTTTTACACCTATTGAAGTTACAATTTTTTTTTATAAGGATCAAAATTAATACTTTTTAATCAGACTAGCTGCTGCCAAAATTTCAGATCAATAGGAATATTTTAAGTCATCAAGGTCACAAGTATGATGAAGTCAACAAGCTTTAAGGATGACATTTTATCACATTTGATCAAATCGTGAGACTGCTTTCTTGGGAAAATAGAAAACGAAGTAATCCCATGGGCTTTTCTTTATATGGCAGCTTTAGGCTTTCCTCCCCCCAACAGTATTTCAAAATTAGTTAGAGCGTGACTTTGCTATTTTGTGGCACTAATTGGGTGTGCAGTGAGGCGGATGTAAATGCATGGGCTGGCGTGTTAAACTATGAGGCTATAGTGTGGCGAAATTAGACCACCTCATGTGACCGTAAATTCAGTTAGGGGTCATGAGGTTGGTCTGTCTTGAATGTGTTAATCGTTCCTGCAATTAATATTCTTTGGTGATGATTTCCAATGCCATTATGTTTGTGACTTTATAAAATTTTGGAAGAATATATGGTTCAATGGTTTAAATTGCTATTGTAGCTTTCAATGATTACATATCTATCCTAATTTGGAGTTAGATCAAGTTAGGTGGCGGCCGAGTTTGTAAGGTACCCTTTAGATCACCAAAAACATTCCCACTAGTTATCCTCAGCAGTAATATATTCTATAGTTCGATTTTGAAACCACTTATGCGGAACATAGATATTTCGCATTAACTAATTTTCAACTTGAAAGGATTTTCCTGATTTCCACAGTGTAAACTCGTTATAAGAATCATTGTTAAATGTATTCATTATGTCCAGAAAAATTTAATATAAGAGATAATTTTTTTTTTTTATGTTTTGAAACACGATTGGGAAAGATTTTAAGATTTGAAATAACTCTGAATTGAGTAAAGTTACAGCTGATCTTTTATCACCAGCTATAGTCAGCACTGTATAGAATATTTTGACACTAAAATTAACTAATTTGGCAAAGTTTAATTAGTGGTTTTAATTAAGAGAAAAAGTTTTTAATTGAAAGGATTATAATTGAGACGTTTATATCAGAAGATAGCCTAAATTGAGAGAATTACGAATATATAGTGGTTTCAGGAAAAAGTTTAAGCATTAGTGAGATAACTAAGATTTTGAAGATCGATCGTCATTAATTGTTGTTTGAGTGTGATGAATTGCGCCAAGCCGGTGACATATGAGACTTCAAGGTTAAGCTTATAGAAATCCTTTTGAATGTTGAATTAAATTAAAATAGATAGAATATGATAGCAGGAAGCCTTGTAGTAATGACAAGTTAAACCATTTGGTACATTGTGCGACATTAATTTTTGAAAGAATTTGCTGACATCATAGGAATTGAAAAGCTTATTGAAGCCCCTGCAGCCATCTTAAAATCGTCCAGTCTTTCACTAGAAATCAAACATTTAACTACGCGTCAGTTCGCAGAGTGAACTGCTCCACATGGTACTGGTTGCGGCACTTTGTAACATGCCGTAATTGTATTCTCACTAATGTTCGTGTTTGGGGTTATATTACAAACCTGTGATGACCGCTTTATTAAATATTAATGTACCAGAAGGCTACATAGGTCATGAACATTATTTTCACAGTTTAGGCAAACCCCTGAGCTTCCTTTCTGCCTGACAAGTTTCAGTAAAGCACAAACTGAATAATCCAAGGCATAGCACACAGTTACAGTTAGGACTGAACAGTTTAGCACTAAACCCCGGTGTGAGAAATTAGCAGTGAACAAGACCTACATATCCTCCAGCACAATATCTATGAACTTGAAAACTGGTTTATGAAGAACAAGCTAATATATATATACATATAAAAAAAAAAAATGCGCAGTGATCTCTTTCTTGCAATCTCACAACCAACTGCCTACATTTTAGCTGCTTGAAGAGCAAATTGTCCAAACAGTTGAAACAATAAAAGACCTTGGTATGGTTTTTGATGACAAATTAATCTTCTCAGAAAATATTAATTATCTGACACTTTGCACCTATTGAAGCCTAGGTTTTGTTTGTAGAACAAACAAGGAGTTCAGTATACCCAAACACTGATATTTCTTTTCTCAGCATTCGTCAAACCTATGCTGGGGTATGGGTTTGTTGTCTGGTCTACATTGAATGATTTACTCATCAAACATGTTGTAAAACTCAATAAAAATTCTGTAAAAGTTTATGCTGTTATAAGTATCCCGAGGCTGTAATCAATATCAATGATACTTATTACCAATGTAAGCTTATTAGCCTAATTAGTCACAGACAAGTAGCCAATCTGACTTTTTGTATCAAAGTTTGATTTAATTTAATTCAACTGAGGTGGAGTGCATACTTTGGTGGCAAATTCCCTGCATGCCTATTTTTCCTTTTACCACCTAGTTTTCCCCCTACTAATTTTAGAAATTTTTTTTTCATCATTTCTCTTGGTAATTTGTTCCAACCCCTGACCCCATCACCTATGAAAGTAAATCTTCCCACACCCTTATGCCTGAAATCGATTGCCAGCTTGTGGTCATGGTCATCTATTCCCATCTATACTCCTCTCCTAATTCTTCTACCAATATTTTTCCATGACCAATCACAAATATACACCTTGTTTACTCCCATGGCTCTCTTCAACCTCCTCCTGTCTTCCAATGAATTCCATTCCATCTCCTTTATAATATCAGTTACTAATTGTGTACTGCAGTAATTTCCAATGACAACTCTTGCAGCCCTACTGTACATACCCTCAAACTCAAGTATTTGATACACAAAATATGGGTCCCATACTACACCACCCTATTCAAGCAATATCTGACAAAGTTTTGTAACCCAACTCCTTTACTTCTCTAGTACATCCCCTCATCACACTATCAAATGGATGAAGGGCTTTGAAACCTATTCCTACTACCTGACCAATGTGCCCTGCCCAGTTGAATTTATCAAGTATTATGCTAAGGTATTTATATTTCAAGGCTTCAACAAGCAATTCTTTCCCCATCTTATAACTATAATCAATCATCAGTTTAAAGTTGTCAATGGGCTGGTTGGCTTGCTTGAAATCATAGCTGACTTTGGCTTGATCTGCTCAATGACTGTGCCAAGAATTAGGAGGCTGCTCTCAGTTGAAAACTCAAATAAAAACTATGTTTACCATACCTAGAAATAGAATTACCAGTTTGGTGAACCAATATATCAACTTTTTTTGAGGATTTCTTTCATCATTCTCAGTAAGCATTAAAAACTGCTACTGACTAATTAAGTTTATATAATTGTTTTCACATTTTTAATACAGTGCAATAACCTTTGTATTTGATTTCAACAATTGTCCTCAGTTTTTCCTTAAATTTATTTGTATAATATTTATGTACAATTCCAATTGGCATAAAATAAATAATAAAGTTACAGTATTATTTTCTGAAGAATGTAAGATAAAAATTAATATTAATAAAGGAGAAATGGATGTGAAGGAAAACTGTCAAGAGTGCATGTTCTCCATCACAATTAAGATATATTAAAGCTGACTTCTACTGGTATTGATTGGTTTAAACTGTTGTCTTAGGCTTACTAAAAATAAGAATCTATTTACCATCTTGATATGAAACAATTAATTGATTACTGTGCACTGGTGTAGAGACAGAAAAAAACCATATCAGATGACAGAATGGTGGATTAGTTGTTGACACACCCTTAAACACCCCCCCCCTCCAACAACAACAGAATGGTGGAGGATTTATTTCATATTATCAAAAGGTATCTTGTGAGCTGTAGTCTCTTACTGTTTCACAGTTTTCATTAAACCAAAGTATCTTTGGTTATAAACCAAAATTATATTAAACTCAAATAGAAAATACAAATTTTACAATTAATTCAAACTAACCAAAAAATGTGTGTACAGTATAGCAGATAAAGACAGTGAATACAAAAACAATTAGAGTAATTCAGCACTAACATAACCATCACTTAACTGTTTCCATATTGTTGTAGTCACAACCATTTTTACACTACCGGTATACTAAACATTTCTTTCTATCTTATTACCGACACCAGATAATACAGAATCTAAAACTAAACTTAAACAAAACAGAAGACTGTAGGAGGCAAAAAACATTTTGTAATCTCACATGTGGTTAAACTACAGCCTTATCCCTATTCCATTCAAATTGTGTTTGCAATGTTTTGCTTCTCTATGCTTGTAATAATGAAGGACCTATAACAGGAAATCCATTTTTGGTGATTGCTATATTTTAATTATAAAGTTGTAAGATTATTGAGTGAATCCTGATGCTTACTACATGCTATGCCATTGACAGGAAACAGAATGTGCTGATCAGCAAATGAAAATGAGGAAAGATGAAAGGATCATGTTTCCCTACAAGGGGCACGTTAGTACAGGTAAGCAAAAACATTAACTCTGAACACAGAATAATGAAGAATTGTTACAAGACTCTGAATTTCATTTTAACCAGTTCCAACACCCATTCCAACTTTTGAAATGTTGATTATGTTTTTCCAGTGACCACCTCAGTACCTCTGTATATACCAAAACAAGTAATTTCCACTGCATTTCCACTTGCCACCTATTTTATGACAACTTTCCTCTTCCATATAACCTGGGCATCCATAGCAGAGAAATGTGTTTTGATCATTGTTCCTTCTCCCATTATTCAGTGATATTACGCAAGTATTAATATTGTACATTCCTTAACCTAAACTTGCAGGGATGGAAGCAGGAGTATTATGTGAAGGGATATGAGGTGTCTGGAATGTTTGTTAGCCAGAGTGGTGTATTCTTGCAGGACAGGGTGGGTAAGGGCCAAAGACTGTTTGTAGCGGAAGGCATGCAGGGCTGGGTGAGTTTGTGGGAGGCACCCAGATACTAGCAGTTTTATCATGAGACCATTAGGATGAATGTTAAAGAAGAGACATGATTTTAGGAAAAGGATATGAGATTGTAGTTTGGCTAACTGGAAGGCATGATATCTGTAGGAGGACAAGTATTTATCAATAGGTGCCCTGCCCTGTAAGGGAATATTGGTGAAGACATTTTTTAGGGGGGGGGGGGAGAGAGTTTGAGAAGTGTTAAGATCGACCTACGTCACCGACAATATGGTTAGGAAATCATGACTATGAAGCAGCACAGTCAATGGATAGAACGATAGTACTCAAACAAAGCTGAGACGATTGCAAAGTGAATGCTTGGCCGATAGTGTGATATGAAATGTGCGTCGGAGGAAGCGAGAGTGGTAAACGGATGGGGTGGTAATAAAATATTCAAAAGAGGCTAGGAATTGTATTATAACGAGTTATTAGCCTCCACTTTTACATGATTAATTGACATTTATTCCAGTTGCTTTTCATTAATAGGTATCCAAAAAATACAAGGTCCTTTGCTCTCCATAACTATTGTCAACTCAAATGCACACTAACTTTCGCTCTTGCTCTCTCACTCTTGTTACTCTCCTAGCAGTTTAGGTTAGTTTGGGTCAGTTATATAACTTTCCTATGTATCATCCCAGTCAGTACAACCTAACAACTATTTCCACCTGCTAAGAGTAACCACAGTTTATCTATTGCTCCATACCTGTTTTGAAAAATGTTGTACTTATAAATTACAGTACCCTATTGGTATGCCCTGAAATTCTAACCCAAATCCTCCTTTAGCTTTCTACAGTAGGCTCCCTAACTGCAACCAGCTCATTGTCCAAAATATGTCGCCTTTCTCAATGGGACACTAAAAATTTATTTCCCTTGCAACAGTTCACACTTTAATACTTGCAATATGCATCTGGCTTCTATTACCTTCACAATCACTATCACTGGAGAGAGCTGTACTTAAACAGGGGTGAGCGGGAGGAGAGGGAAATCTGTGACACTTGCTATGTTATTTATGAATTATCTTGCAATGACTGCCCAGCTTCCTGCATAAATCACACTATCAATTAGAGAAGATTAGATTAGATATACTTACTTTGATCCCATGAGAGAACAGTTTCAAGGATGTGGAACAACACATATAATTATTAACAAACCAATAATATTACCGACTATCAATTAGCAGCTATTACCTAACATCCCATTACTATATTCAATATACTACAAATATATAACATAGCATGCATATCACAGAAACATACAGTATTTCCCCATTCAACTTTAGATACTAAATTCCAAGAAGAAACTTCTTTCCCAGAGTAGATTGTGTTCTAAAGCAAAAGCTTTTTCACTCAAGATTTAAAGCTATTAAGGTTTTCATAGATAACATTTTATTTCCTGTGGTACAACATTTAATAAATAAGCTCAAGTAAAGTTGACAATGACTTGTAACCTCCATCCCTAGTATTATAGCTATGTATGTCAGCTTCAAGATCCCAGTGTTTCAAATTTTACACTACAAAAGACAGTAGGTAGTATGTGTATTTTATTTTTATTTATTTAGTCTAATGGAAAAACCATTTTATATTGATATATGTTGTGATAACTGTTTAGTAAACACAATTATCACTATTTACGATCAATTAATTACAGTGAAAACAAGAAATGACAGAAAATAAAAAGTATAGAATAATTTTACTGAAACAAGAAATTAATTACACAAGAGAAAATTATTAAATATTCAAAAACTAATAACAAGACTCAACAAACAGCCACAGAAAAATAAAAATTGTTACAGGAAATAAAGGGACAGAAACAAATAATTGAGGGATAACCAAATCGTTTTGACGGTACTTATACTAACTTCATCATTGCTGACTCCACTCATGTATGAGTACTTGCTTGGAAACAGCAACACTGTCAGTGAAAAAATCAAGTTCAGGAGGTATACTATTACTTAATCTCTGTATGCGTCCTAAAGCGCAGATGTCGATGACCAAATAGCTCTCTCAGCCGTGTACCAGAAGGACAACGAAAATACACATGTCTGAGAATTTCAGAGCAATCTATAACACCAGAGATGACTTTATGTAGAAATAGGACACCATGTACATTCTATCTCAACTCCAAAGGATGAAGGCCAAGGTTGCTTCCAACATCAACCAGCAGAACATCTTTGTAGTGAAAGCCCATGCAACAACCTATAAGCCTTATGAACTTATTTTGAAGATTCTGAATCATATGAATAGTGTGATCTGATGAGGCAACCATACAACGCTGCAATACTCAAGTATAGGTCTGACATGGACACTCTTCAAAAGCCTGAGTGTCTGAGTATTGTTGATAAATATAGAAGTGTGTGCCAGTAAGCCCAGGCACTTGGAGGCCTTGGCACATATGTTATGGACATTTTCTTCTGGAATGAGATTATATGTCAGAAGGACACCTAGGTCTCTTATATTTGTGCAGTGACACAGTAGCTGCTTTTCTATCTCACATTCAAAATGCAATGTGGACTTAGTGTGGTAAAAAGTAATGCAGGAACATTTATTAACATTAAGTTTCATATTGTTTTGTTGGCACCATTTCTCAATAGGCCTTAAGCAATTCTGAAGTTCCAAGCAGTCATCTCGAGTCATGATTTTCTTAAAAATCTTAATGTCATCTGCAAAGAGAAGGCAAAAATTCTAACTAAATCTTTTATGAAAATATTGAACAGCAATGGTTCCAGATGTGAACCCTGAGGTACTCCAGAAGTTGCTGTGAAAGCAGATGACATTGAGCCAAAACCTTTACAATCAACCTTCTGTTGTTGAGGTAGCTAAAAAACCACTCCAGTAATTTCCTAACTTCACCATATTCCTTCAACTTAGTAAGAAGGTGGGGACGGCTAACTTTGTCAAATGCCTTTGAAAAGTCAAGATATATGTCATCAAGTTGTTTTCGCTCACTAAATGCTCTAATTATTTCACTTTGAAGGATCATAGCAATAGTTGCTGTTGATTTTCCAGGAGAGAAACCATGTTGCGTTGGAGTAATGATGTTACAAAATATGGGATAGATTTTGTTTAGCACCAACTTCTTGAAGATTTTTGCTAACATCGATTGTATAACAATAGGTCCATAATTCTTTACATCTGCATTTATGGACAGACACAACGTGACCAAGATTAAATAAATCTGGAAAAATTCCTGTTAAACAAGGTTTTTAAAAGATGGCAAAGCAAGACTCTATAGTATTTCAAAACACTTTGTGGTATTAGGTCAGGACCACAACTCTTCAAACATTCTAGTTTGCCTAGTGCTTTGTAAACTTCTTAATCAGTGACTGAAAGTATACTCAAACTATTCTTTGTACTGAAATGCATATTGAAAGTAGGCAAAGATGGAGGTGTAAATGCTGAAGAGAAGTATTGTTCAAACAAATCACTCATTTGCTGTGGTTGAGAAGTGTAGTGATTATTAAATATCAATGTGTTTGGTGTTCCTACAGCCTTGCTAATGTTTTGGATGAAATTCCGGAATAATTTAGGATTATCAGGTGTAGTGCATTTTACATGTTCAACATGGTTGTTGAAGCATTTTTTAAATAAGAGATGAGATTGGTGTCTTAATTTAGAAAACAGGACATAGTACTCATAATGAAAAGTCTGCTTATAAGCTTTGTGGAGTCTTATCTTTTCTATGACCAGTTGTATATGTTCTGTAGAGAACCAGCATGGAAATTTTGTTGTTCCAGTTTTTTTCAGTGGTGTTTACTTGAGCACAATTGACTTCAATATGTCAGTATCCATGAATAAGTCAAGGATTTCAAAAGCAGATAGGTCCAATGAAAGAAGGTGATAAAAAACTTATCCTACACCTTGCAAAGACAGGAACAAAAGTGTACTGGTGATCAGCAAAGAAGATCTAAAGGGTGAATAATATTCAATGCTGGATATCAATAGGCAATAAAGGGCAAGTGTCTTCCTTGATTGTGACATTGGACGAGGGAAATACTACGTCCAATAATACACCTCTAGAGTTCAGGACATGGTTACGCTGTTCAACATCCAATAAACAAGCAAGCTCATGAAGAATTCGAGGAGAGGCAGAGGAGAAATGTTGTTCTTTTTTTCACCCAATCAATATGTGGGATGTTAAAATCACCAACTATAATCACATATGATGGTTCTATATGTTGGCCTGCTATCACTTCTTCCATCACCTGACAGTTGTCGAGAGGCTTACTGGGCAGGATATATACACAGCTTGGCAAAATGCGTGTATCATGCAACAGATCAATTGATAAAAATATAGACTCCATTGATAATGGGGACATTGCTTCAATACATCTAGAAGGCATTATATTATCCACTTTAGAACTAGTTTGAGGAGACCTATCACTCCTGTACACAGAGTGATTTGTGAATACAATTTCCACATTAGAAATACATTATATTATCCACTTTAGAACTAGTTTGAGGAGACCTATCACTCCTGTACACAGAGTGATTTGTGAATACAAGTTCCACATTAGAAATATCTGGATAAAGGTTGGTTTCAGCAAGAATGATGACATGATAAGTACACATATCTAGAGCTAATCTTGATTCTTTTAGTTTTGCTTGAATTCCATTTTGATAGTACATATTTATTTTGGTTTCTTTAATTGGACTTAATTAGTTTTTTTTGCACTTTGCACTATTTTGGGTACTACATTGATATATTTTATTGTGAGGCCAGTTTCTCCTTCTTTGGTGCGCTTCTTGAGTTCATCATGAAGATTGACTAAGAACATTCACTCCTTACTGCCAAGTGAGTGGGTCCTTGCATACAATTTCATTGCACTTAAAACCCTTCAGAAGTGTTACAGAAATGTCCTTGCAACTTAATACTGATTTAAGTGGTATTTGGCCAGAGGTAGATTTCTTCCCCAAGCGAAAGAATGTGATAAGATCACTGATATTAACACCAGAAACTGTCACGATGCACTTGATCTTGGACTTGTAGAAAGCTTTACTTGTGTTGTTGTCATTGCCTCTAGCTTCCGGAACCTTAAAGATAATGACATTGTTGGTCCTATTTGACCTGTCATTAAACTCAACTATTATATCTTCAGAATAACTATTTGTTTTTTGATAGATGTTCACTAAGAAGTTCAACACTTTCCTCCAAAGTTGAAACCTTCACTTCGACACTACAAAGACATGGTTCTAGGTCAGCAAGCTGATTGGAGAGTTTGTCAATGTATTTCCTGACACTGTCCATTTCCTTCTTGAATCATTTTTGGTAGTAAGTGAAGACACCTTCTCCAGCAGCAGAGTGATATTCGCCGACACTGAGGGCCGATGTGCCATGATTTGATGATAAACAATAATCTCTGATGCAACTACAATTTTTATTTTTGCCTTTTGATAAAGAAGAATATTCTTTTTGTACTTTGATTTTTTGAAAATACTGAGTGCGATGGGGAAGGGTGTAGCCAGGATTAGCTTCAGGTTGAGGCAAAAACAAGGAAACTTATTAAATATATTTGTTGAAAATTTTTTTTTTGAAAAAAATTAAACAGTTAATTAACTTATTTCAGTGCTAGTCTGCAAAGGTTCTGGCTAAATTTGGACAAAATTTCTTTTTCATATTTATTTTTCAGTGTTTGTTAACTCCCATAAAAACACATGAGTATGTATGACCACCAACTCACGGAGTACTCATCCACTCTGACCATGACCTAATGTGCCATGCGTCAATTTCAAAAAGTGAATTAAATATGAGAAGTGGAAATTTTTATATTTATTATTTTTCACTTGACTACATTAGGAAGGGAGCCAGGGTGGGGCAAGTGCCCCAACCTGGCTCACCTTGATTATGCCCATGGTGGTGTGTGAGTAGTAATGCTCTAGCCTTGAATTCAGGAGGACGTGGATTCGAATACCAGTCTGGCAATTCAGATTTAGGTTTTCAATGGTTTCCCCAAATCACTTGAGGTGAATGCCAGGATGTTTCATTCAAAAGGCCATGGCCAAATTCCTCCTTGATCCTTGCCCCAGTCCTTAATGACATCAATGTTGATGATGTGTAAAGCCAAAAAAATCTTTGAAACTAATTATGGAAGTGATTGTGGTCTATATTTCTAAATCTCTGAGGTATTGCCCTTCTTATAAAGTTGTGATTATTGGCTTCATTAACAATTCAGGAAGATGCCTTCTTCAAATAAACTATTAAAAATATGACTTCTGCTAATGCTGGTGCTCCGTGGTTGCAGTGTGTGGGAAGATACCAGATTGTAACCAAATTACTTTTTATTACTGATGGATTAATGATTTTTTTCTATTTGGTTTGTGGGAAATGGGGATGTACATTTTGAATTTGATAACAATAATCTTAGTATTGTGAAATCATACTGTGTACATAAACAATAAATGCTCCTTTTTTTCAGCAACTGTTGAGTAGTTGTTATTAAAAGCACTTTATATTTAATTAAATTGCAATGGAGCACACGCCCCGGTGGCATTTTCCCTACACACCCATCTTCTCCCTTTCCTGCACCCACCCATTTGCCCTCTTCAAATTTTTGCTTTGAATGCTTTCAACATTTTGGGTAAATTATTCATTATTTCTATTGGCAACTTATTCCAATCCTTGACACCCTTACCTAAAAAAGAGAATCTTCCTACAACATCCTTTTGCCTGAAATCGAGTGCCAGCTTGTGGTCATGGTCATCTTTTCCCTTCCATGCATTACTTTTAATTCTTATACCAATATCTTTCCATGCCTCATCACCAATATACGACTTGTACACACCCATGGCCATCTTCACCCTCCTCCTTTCTTCAATGAATCCCATTCCAGGTCTTTTATCATATCTGTTAATGATTGCATTCTGCAGTAATTTGCAGAAACAAATCTAGCAGCCATTTTTTGCACCATCTCCAACTCCTGTATTTGATACACAAGATGTGGGTCCCATACTACACTGCCATATTCAATCAATGGTCTGACCAAAATTTTGTAACCCAATTAATTTACTTCTCTCGTACATCCCCTCATCACTCTCTTCAACAAGTGCAGAGTTATGAAATCTTTTCCTTCTAACTGACCAATGTATCGTACCCAGCTTGTTATCAAATGTAATGCCAAGATATTTACATTTCAAGTCTTCAACAAGCAATTCTTTCTCCACTATATACTTGTAATCAACCTTAGTTTTTATTTGAGTATCTAATAAGCTGACACTTTTTTTGCATTTACCTTCATCCCATGTTTACCAACCCAACAAGTTATCCTGTACAGATCACGCTTTAGCTGTTTACAGTCCTCTACCGTTTTGATCCTTATATATAGCATTATATCATCTGCAAACAATTTAATTTCTGATAGTAAAAAATCGACACAATTATTCATTAGAATAATGAATAGCAATGGTCCCAATACACTACCCTGTGGCACTCCCATTTTTACTTTCACTTTTTTTGATACTGCATTTCCTACCCTAACTTTCTGTTTTCTACCTTTTAAAAATTCTTCTACCCAGTAAATCACTTTCTCATCCACTCCAATAATTTGTACTTTATTTATGGCTCACTCTGTCAAAAGCCTTTGAAAGATCCAATGCTACACTATCAATTTGGACTCCCTTGTCCATTTCATCTGAAAAATCTTGCATATATTCACATATATTTCTGACGTGGTTGCGTATCAATCTCTTATTCAACAGAAGAGTGGTCAGTTATAAGTTTATTGTTAACATTGATTCCTATGGTATTGGTTTATGTTAAGGGGATGATGCAGTGGGTTTCTGTTAACAATATTCCAAACACCTTTTATCATATTATCTGACCTGCCGATCTTCCTGTTAATAGTGAAATACAGCTTCTTTAACTACTTTGGTTAAAATTCTACGGTTGGTTTTGTAATTAATTCTGTGACAATGAATAAAAATAATAATAATTGATAAAATTGAAATGGAGTGCACACTTCAGTGGCAATCTCCCTACACACCCACTTTCTCCCTTCCTCCTCCAGCCCACTTTTGTCTTCTACCAATTTTTACTTTAAAATCTTTCATTGTTTTTGGTAAATTATTTATCACTTCTCTTGGCAATATCTTCCAATCCCTTACACCCTTTCCTATATAAGAAAATTTTCCCCTACCCTTATGCCTGAAATCATGGTCACCTTTACCCTCCAAACACCTCGCTTAATTTTCCTACAAATATCTTTCCTTGCCTCATCACCATTATATGCCTTGTACATTCTCATGACTCTCTTCACCCTCCTTCTATCCTCCAGCGAATCCCATTCCAGCTCCTTTATCATATTAGTTACCGATTGTGTCTTGCGGTAATTTCCAAAGACAAATCTGGCAGCCCTTCTCTGCACTCCCTCCAACTCCTGTATTTGATATTCAAAATGTGGGTCCCATACTACACCACCATATTCCAGCAGTGGTCTGACCAAAGTTTTGTACCCCAGTTCCCTTACTTCTCCAGTGCATCCCCTCATCACTATTTCCAACAGGTGAAGGATTTTGAACCCTTTCCTTACTACCTGTCCAATGTGTCCTGCCCAGTAAAGTTTACTATCAAATGTTATGCTGAGGTATTTATATTTCGAGTCTTTAATAAGTAGCTCCTTCCCCACTTTATAATCATAATCAACCTTTAGCTTTTTAATTAGGTACACAGATCTTGGCATAACATTTGATAGCAAACTTAACTGGGCAGGACACATTGGACAGGTGGTAGGGAAAGGGTTCAAAATCCTTCACCTGTTGGAAATAGTGATGAGGGAATGCACTGGAGAAGTAAGGGAACTGGGTTACAAACCTTGGTCAGACCACTGCTGGAATATGATGGTGTAGTTTGGGATCCACATTTTGGATATCAAATACAGGAGTTGGAGCGGGTGCAGAGGAGGGCTTCCAGATTTGTCTTTGGAAATTACCGCAAAACGCAATCGGTAACGAATATGATAAATGACCTGGAGTGGGAATCATTGGAGAATAGAAGGAGGGTGAAGAGAATCGTGGGAGTGTACAAAGCCTATACTGATGATGAAGCATGGAAATATATTGGTGGGAAAATTAAGAGAGGTGCTTGGAAGGGTAAGGTTGTCCATGACCACAAGCTGGCACTTAATTTCGGACATAAGGGTGTGGGAAAATTTTCTTTCTTAGGAAAGGGTGTGAGTGTAAGCACCTTAGAATTTGGATAAATTCTAGTTTTCATTGCTACAGAGCATAAGGGAGGGAGTAAGCTTTATAGTAATCATTCAATTTTTAAGTTTGCAACTATAGGATATGAGAAAACTGTTTCATGCAGAGGCCAATACTGCGACCTAACTCAATAAATAAATGGATTTAAGAGCAATAAAGTCACTCAACATGTAATATAAGTGCTAAATAAACATTTTATAACAGTAATGAACTTTTAAACTAACCTGGAATAGGGTAATCCATTATTATACAACTTGTAAACAATATATTTTGGTTGCGTGATAATTTCATTAATTCTTAACATTTTTCGATGCAGTAAAATAATTTTAAAATAATAATAATCCAAAAGAAAGATAATTTCAGTAAAATTCCATAGTTTCAGACTGTGTTGATAAGGTAAATAAAATTTTAAATTCTTCAATAGATACACTTTCACTTTCGACATTTTTAATAATATGTTTTCAATAATTTATCGAACTAAAAAGTAGATATCCTGAAAGGACAGAAAATCTAGTATAACATATTAAAATTTCAGAACATTCCATGCAGTAGAACAGATATTAAACAAATTTTTAAAATTATTTTGTCACTAATCACAATGTGGTAATTTTGAAATTTATTTTGTGAGTAAACCAAGCCACTTCAGTAAACAAAACAACTGTTAAAACATGTAACTAAATAAGAGAAAAATTCAGACAACTTCACTTTTTCGGTATAAACAACACTTGCATGATTGTTAAACATAAACCAAGTATCTGCTAAACAGATTTCAAACCCGATTTTTGTCAAACTCATAACTTTGACATTACAGCACCAATCTTAATAAATATTACACTTCTGGAATCAGGAATTAACGTATAACATGATGACACCAATTTTATCACAATAATTTGTAATTCAACAGGGTCACATAAAAATTGCTTAAATTATGAAATAAATCGGAGAATCATTAATTAATTTTCAGAATTTTTTTAACATTGCGCACTCAAACTAAATTCATTTACAAGGAAGCTAATCATTTGAGAATTTTCACTAAACACTTTTCATAATCCTTGAAGGCCAGGCTACACACGATTAAATTTTGAACACATTCTACGATTACACCTTTTTACACTATTTTTGGAAAGCGTTAGAACACATCAAGCAGGCGGCTGAAGGTATAAAGCTAGCTGCTCAGACTGTCTGGCTGTCTTTCGATTTCATCTTTTGTCTTTACTGTGTGGTCTTTATTCCGGGAAAGTTGCGTATAGTAGACCTGCACGAGTATGTGTCGGTTAGGCCAAGTAACAATCGGAAACCATTAAGCCAAGCTAGGAGCGCGTGTCGGCCATGACGATTTTCTTTACCAGAGTCTTGTGTTAACAATTATAATGAACTTATAAATTTTCTAAAGGGGTCAGTTGGAAAATTCTCCTCTCCATAATCTACAATCTTTTGGAAAATGTTTAGTTCGATTTGCCGATTCAACTGTAAATGCAAAATTTTAAAATTTTACTTTGAAAATAAACTTCAGATTTTTCTTCAAATGAATTTTTATGTGTTCTCATGGTAGACTGAAACCTTTCCTCAGCTATTGGTACAAAAAAGCTTTGTGGTGGCCGTTAAGCTTTACAGTTGATATCCAGGTGGCAACATGGTCAATTTAAAATTATAGATGCAAATTCAGAGAACATTTTTCTACAAGGTAAAGATTCAGCTAAGGTACCTAAGCCTGATACTCAGTCCTGGTATCAGCCTTTTCCCTTACTTGAGGGACTGGAATAAATTGCGAAGAGAAGTAATGAATAATTTGCCAGAAACACTGAAGGAATTTAAAGTAAAAATTAGTAGAGGACAAAAGTAGGTTGAGGAAGAGGAAAGGAGAAACAGGGGTGTGTAGGGAGATTGCCACTGGAGCAGGCACTCCATCACTATTTTATCAATTATATATTATAAGCTGGCTCTTGTTTGCAGTATACAACCAAAATACTGATCTACTGATTGCACTGTACACAGTAGTGGTACCTCCAGTTCGTGTTAATCTTTTGTGTTCTCTAAACTCCTGTGATTTACAACCAGTTCCTCTGAACTTGGGCATCAGTAGCTTTACTGATGGTAATCGCTGTGTGCCAGTCATCCACAAGGTCTGAATTTGAGACAGTGCTCTACTCATCCTTTGTTCCCCTGATGAATAACTTAAATTCTCGATGGTCACATTTCCCTACTGTGCCCAAACAGGAACAACTATTTACTAAGTTGGCCATTTGATTTCCTTATACATGTGAATACATCATTATTATGGGTCTGTCATGATGAAAAGATTAGCTCATGATAGGTAGAACTGGAGGATTTCTTTGTGGTTTGGCAAACCATTTTACATTGGAATTGTTCTGTATTTTTCTAATCTATTTTCCTCTATAAAAATGTATGTCTTTGACTAACAATTAATTGTGATTTGTGTTTAACCAGTTCATCTCTAATTTGCTATATTAATATGTTCATTTGAAATTATTTTAAAAATTAATGTATTTTAGTAGACTTACAAAGGAAAAGCCGTTAAAATAAAAACTAAGATACAAAAATCTATTCGCACCATGACATACATGAAATTTCTAGAAATATTACACAGATAATAATTAAACAGATGAATAAACCAAAGATTTCAGACTAGGTGAA
This sequence comes from Vandiemenella viatica, assembly GCA_031002005.1. Lineage (NCBI taxonomy): Eukaryota > Metazoa > Arthropoda > Insecta > Orthoptera > Morabidae > Vandiemenella > Vandiemenella viatica. The sequence continues at coordinate 90,104,689 of CM061921.1, forward strand.
GAAGACAAAACTGATGAGGTGTTGTGTGTCATGAGAAACAAAAGAGAATCAATGGAAAGCTAACAAGTTGGTGATGAAAGCAGCTCTAAGACATGACATTAAAAGAAAGAACAGTAAAATAAGTTGGACATATCTGAAATGGGAGAGCTTAAAATAGTTAGTGAAAAGATTAGGGAAGGTAGGATAGTAAATGAAAAAATAACAAAGAGATGACAGGAGTGACATTGGTGATAAAAAAGTTCAAGAGGCATGTCTTGAGTGTTGCAAGTATGTCATGAGGGGAAATGAAAGTTAATGTGAATGAAGAATTAATTGTTCAAGTGGATGGAATTAAAAACAGGGGAATAAAACATGGAAGGACTGTGCCATAAAATGATTTTAGGGAAAAAGGGTTGAGTGAAATTAGTGATTAAGGCAGATAAGTTTTTGGTATTTAGTTTTAAGTCTGTATTCTATCAGTTATCTTGTGAAATGGTTTGATCATTGTTATCTAGAGTAAGTCAAGAAGTGTATCTTCTTCACAAAAACAATTCCAAATATGAATCATAACTCTTCTATTGTTGGTTCTAATTGTATCATTATTAGGAGTAAACCTCATCATAACACAATTAATTTTTTGTTTAATGATTTTTTGTATTTGACTACATCTTGTGGGAAATAGGGACAAACTTCTATCTTTTGCTGGCAATTATCTAAGCATTGTAAGGAATTTGGATCAGTAGTGTATAGATATTTCTATCATTTAATTGACTCTCAACAAGTAAATTGTAAAAGCAGGTCTGACAAGTACTGGATTATTTAGTGTTGTATCATTAACATTTGGAGCTGAATATGCATGCTCAGGGGGTTACACCCCGATTTCCTGTGAATCCAAAAATGGAAAAGTCTTTTGAGATACACAATTTGAAACAAATTACTCTATATTTTTTAACTGTTGTTAAGGAAGTGCGTATAAATGCTTATTTATACAGAATTCCCAAATGCTATAGTACAAAAACAGGAATTATATTTTCCATAATTTTTCTGATATAACGCTCATTCACAGTTGAATAAACATGAAAATACTACTTCAAATTGACAAGTGAACTGCAACAATGTTAATATGGAAGTATTAAAGTTATTTTATTATACAGCCACACTGTATCAGGGAGGTACAATAGGATAAAGATAGAGTCCTGGTCCCTGCATACTGCCTGACTGCAGTTTTTAGGAGATTTATTGGGCTGACATGGAAAAGAAAAATGCCAAATGCTCTTATTCTGTGGAGAGTTTTATGATTTCTTCCTCTTCTTTCGTTTGGTTGAAGGGTGTTATCAATGATGCAACAGTTTTAAGTCACATGCAAGGATTTTTTTTTCTCTCTCTCTACAAGTTTGAACTACAAGGGTATTCCCAGAAGTACCCAACCTAACAAAGAAAACACAATAAAATTAAGCAAAAAAAATCTTTATTTCTCTATATACTGGTAGTCTTCTTTAGCTTGATATACTTTTCCCAACAATGTTCAATAGCTTTAATTCCCTGTTTATAGTGAGAATCGTTGATCTCCTCAAAATAGGCACAAAACACGGACTCCACTCGTTTTACCACCGAGTCATTTGTTTCAAGTTTGGAAACAGAAAATAATTGAAGGGAGCTAAATCTGGTGATTAAAGGTGTGAAGAAACAATTTGAATGAATTGACTTTGGCCAATGTGGTAGTGGATTTGTGAACTTGTACATTTTGATACAAAACTTTCTTTTTAATCAAATGTGCCTGTTTTTATTATTATTATTGATACCATCACTCAAACACTGCAATAAGTCAGCACAATACTCGCTGGTGATTGTTTTTGATTCCTGAAGATAATGAATAAAAATTATCTTACACATATCCCAAAAAACTTATGTCATGTCATTGCCTGCAGATGGAACTGCCTACTTTGGAGCTGATTCTTCCCATTCAGTCCATTGTTATGACCAATCCTTCATCTCAGGTATGAAGTGATGGTCCCATGTCTCATCCATGGTTATGAATAAATGCAAAAACTCAGCTTTATTGCTGAAAAACGTTGCCAAATACTTAACTTTAACATTCTCATGATGCTGTTTTTGTTCCATTGGGAGCAATTGCTGCATCCATCATGTGCAAAACTTCCTGATGTCCAAATTTACAGTTAATATGTGATCTACAGCACTTTTTGAAATGCCTACCATGTCTGAAAGCTCACACACTTTCAGTTGATGGTCATCCAGCACCATTTGTGGATTTGTTTGACCAGTTCAGGCATAATCACCTCATTTTGATGACCACTGCAATGTTTGTTTTGGCAGCTCATATGGCTTTGTTTAAACTCTGCCACCCAAATTTTACTGTTGTAAAGGAATGATCAGATTCCTCCAGAGTAAAATCTGACTCCATTGTGATTGGACTGGGGTCTTTTTAATAACATAATGATAACCAATTTTTTCCATGTTTGCAAATTCATTGAGAGCATTCTTCTTTATTGATGTCTTCCAAAAAAATACTAAACAATGTAGCATCATTAAAATTAAGCTTGTTAAGGTTGATACTTTATACCATAGTAAATATTTCCAAACAACCAGGTTGGGTACTTCTGGGACTTCCCTCATAAAATCTAAAGTAAATTCATGATTGTATTCTAGTTTATGAGGCACAGCAAAATAATATAGGCCCTTTTTGTGATGTGGATTACTAGTTTACACTTCAATAACACTCCAAACATTTTGTTAAAAAAATTGTTATATGCTCCATTAATATCTTTCATAAAAATTAACGATTTGTTTCCTTAATTTAGTTAGTAATTTACAATCGCACTTGTCATGTAACTTCAAAAGCTCATAACTCATTTGTCAACTTGACTTTAAAGCTAAGTTTCTTGCCTGCTGATTATTATCCAGTGACTCCTGTTTCCAGAAATAACTAGGTTTCCTGTTTTCTTCTGTCATAGTTTACTAGAGTATAACTCTATTTTATTTTATTTTTTTCATTTCCACATATTCTGAAACTAGTGAAAGATATAGTTGCACAATGATCAAAAAGGCTGACTGTGTTAATATTCTACTGTTATACAACAAGTATTGTAGGCTGTAATTAACATAGTTGTTAGAGGTTCTATTTGTAAAGGTTTTCTTACCAAAACATAATTTATGTAATTGTTCAGTGATACTGCAAGCTTCAAAAATACTATTTTGTAAGTGTTCTTTGCATGTGGTGTATTCAAATGCAAAGAAATAAAGATATTTCTTTAAAAAAAGAGTTTTCATTTTGTTTTTGGTGTATGTGTGTAATGTGAAATCATGTAACATGCCAGTAAAACAATATTTCTTTGAAGTTTAAGTGACTGAAGAATCTGATTTTGATGCATTATATATATCTCCCCTACTTTGCAGAAAATGTAACTGTTTAATAAAATTTATTGCTGATAAATACCATTCTTTTTTTTAAAAAAAGTGTTATTTGTATGTTTTTACTTGAAGAATGATTCAGTAAGTGACCATTTATAATAGATGTTCTATTCTATCCCATAACCAGGCAGTGGACAATGTTGGATTATGAAATTTTAGTAATTCCCTAATCTTTTACTTTGGAATATTTTTTCTTTTTTTATATGCTCATGAAGCAACTCCTATCATTTTTATGATAAGTAATGAAACTGGAGTGTTTTTAAGATACATTGATACATTCTTCCTACAAACAAAACTAATCAGAAAAGTGCATAGAATACAGTCCAACAGTTCAATAACACTTTTTGAATTTTTTTCTTTCGAATTGTGCCATAGTTGTATATAAAATTTTAAACATGAAATAGTATTTTACTTTGCTGTTTTGGTTGAAAATGTTCTACACCTCTCAGCTTGTATATATTGTTTAATGAGCATGGTCTCTGTATTAGAAGCATTGTGATAAAGTCAATAGAAAATACCCATTTCTTTTACAGTATTTCTAGTTGCAATGAAAAGCTGTTACTGGAAAATTGTTTCAAGTCACCCCCACCCCTTTTTGTCAGTACTGCTTGCCACCAGCATAACTGATGTCATATTGAAACATTTATCACAACTGTTAACTAATTCTTGCTTTTCCATACATAATTTAGTGAACTTTTAAGACAGAACTTCATAGAACTCATTTCCTTAAATTGTCAGAAATAGGGGAAAGAAAAACAATTGATTTCCTTGAAGTATAATTTTAATGTTTTCTTTTTATCATTATACGATTTCAAAGTTTCTATTAAACTTTATTACATTTAAAGACACACACACACAACAGCACAGGATAAAACATATGTCTTACTTTAATGTCAAGAATTTTATATGCAAACTCTATCACCTGCCTGCTTGAAAACTGAAATCACATTGGCAGTTTCAAATTACTGTACCGTAATCAAATAAAATATAGCAAATGTAGGATGGTATTAAATTACCAATGATGGAAAGATTTTCATGTCACATGAAATAATATTCAAAATAAATGCATTGAGAAGAGTAAAATGCATGCTTTAACACAAATTTCATAAACAATTCCAACATTTTCATTCCATACTTTTAAAATGAGACAATTGTTAGGAACCTGTGTACATGGCTTCAGTCTAATAATTGTAAACAATCTTTCCTTTTTTAAAAATTATGATATAAGACACAGGATATTCTTGTAAATATGACAGTGTATTGAAAAATCATTTTTAAAACCTTCATATTTGGCAACAATCCTTACAAATTTAGAGAAAGAAAAAAAAAAAAAAAAACAGAAAAGCTGAAAATGAGAGTGTTTTTCATCTTAAATCTCGCAACTCCTTAATACAATTTCGTGCATATAATTTCTCGCACACATTTATGTGGTGTGCAGTTGTACCAAAACTCCTAGAGCCATTTGGTTTTCTCACTTGTGTGTAAGAGAAAAATGAAATTGGTAAAATTTACTCACTTAATCATGTCTTTAATATTGTTCTTAATTTTTATTAACAAGCTACAGCATGTGGGTAGTATGAATAGCAGATATTATATGAAAAAAATATTATATGATTTCACTAAACTTGTTTCTGTTGAGTATTACACACAAAATAGATAAACTGGAATCTGCAGACAGAATTTGATTAATGTGTTGGTATTTTAGATCTTAGAAACAATAAAAGCAAACACACTAATATGTCAGTATACAATTTTTAATATCTATAAATAGTTGCATCATTTTTTTGATGAAAGACCTGCTGTGTGTGTTGCATACATTGTGTGTGACATAGGAACAAATATTCCATGTGCTTTGATTTAGCTCATATTTTAAGAAGAATAACACTCTCTTCAGCAGTTATTTTATTTACAGTATAAGAGTTTGAACTTTAAAGAATTTACTTCCATATAAATGCTTTCTCATTTTTTCTATACATAATCTTTTTTTATCTACTACCAATCAACTTTCATCAAATAAATAAAGCAAAAACACATCTGAACATCAGTTTTTACAAATGCAACAAGAATTCATTACACATGCATACAAGAATTTAACCAAAATTATAAACAGAATAATTTGAATGTTAAGTCAGACTTCATACTAACATTTTTGTTTTGTGCACATTGCCATACACTCACATACAGACAGACACACATGCTCTTATAATCTAAAACAAAAATATCTAATTTGTAAAAGGCATCATCAATATTACAGTGATGAAAATAATTAGTTACCAAATAACTGTAATAATAATGTCATAATAGTAGTGTCATATGTTATAATTATCACAATTGTAATAATTTCATATACTAATAGGAACTTAAAGTAGAATTTGCCAAACAAGTGTTTGATGGATCGTTATGAATTCTAGGAATGATTGTAATGACATGATATTACAAAATAAAAATCTGTAGATGTTTCTTGAATCTGTCAGAGTTCATACTCTATAAACTGTTTTACTTCAGTTCACAAAATTTCAAGCACTTCACTGAAAGAAATATATCCGCCACGAAAACTGTTGAATACAAAGTTGCCTTTTATTAAATTTTCGTACATTTCGCCCCTAATTCATTTGATTCAGTATAAATACAGACTTTGAGGTAATTTTGGAAATACTTTTATTTGAGCTATTTTCCAGAAAATGTTGGAGAAATAAAATACAAACTAATATAAAATGACAGTGTGATGTAACTCAAAAGCAATTTTTATAGACTTTTAGCAATACATATGAGTTTTGCATTTTTGATGACAAAATATTTTTTCAATATCATATACCTCCAATATCAGATGACAGTATATACAATATAATTTAAATAATTCTGTATATCGAATTTCAAGCATTTTCTATGCTAGGACATTTATACAAATTAAATTTGATACAGTTTTTAAGTGTATGATACTGGTATGATCACTATTTTTAAAATATAAATCACTATCATAGTATAATAGTGCAAAGTTCTTTATAAAGGAACATATCTTTTTTATTAAATTTACAATGAACAAGCAGTTAGCAAAGCATTGTCATATGGATCCAACAGCTTTTTTTTTTTAATAATTTCATCATGAGGCACAAAATATAGTTTTTTCCCTTCTATTTCTAGTGACATAATTATAAAACACTACATCCACACTATAGTACATGTTAGATAACTATTTTTCACATAAAATTTTTACATACCATAGTATTATCGATAATCTGAATTTATGTTTAAATTTACAGATGAAACATAAGCATCAGTTTTCCAGAGCTGCTCCTTATTGAAAAATGAAGTTTTAGAGTGGAGTGCAGTATTGATGAGCTTTATGTTGTTAAATCATACCAAGAATCAAACGACCATTCCTTTCATTTTTGTTTTTATAGGCAGAACACAAAGGATTTACTGATACAACACAGCTGTAATAATAACTGTATAACTCAACTAATAGTAGTAACAAGTGTAATAATAAGAATAATAATAATAGTAATAGCAGTTGCAATAATGATCATGAACAGCAATAAGTATAACTGAAAACCGTACAGTAAATTTAACTATCTTGCTTTGTTAAGTGTGATGTGTCTAAAACGTTGAACAATTAACTAACGTCATACAGTTACTGTTACTCATTTTTCCCAGAAAATTATCAACTGTATAATGTGTAATGATGAACAGTATTAGTTAAAACTATTGACTACAACAT
>CM061921.1:90112814-90137816 GCA_031002005.1 Vandiemenella viatica
AGCGAGTTCTTTATACCGGTCACCACAGCATCCTTCACTGAGAATATTCCTGAATTTTTTTTCTTATTGAATAGCTTGTCAGAAATAGTTTGTTAATTTATAACACTTTAATCTTTCTTCCACCATTGTACTACCAAATAATGTGTTTAATCCGCATTTCGTTTCCTATGATTGCAGACTCCCGTAGATGTTTCAACCAGCGCACTGAATTAGTTAAAAATAGCTGTTGAGTACTAAGTTTCTCACATAATTTATTTTAGCCAAGTCAAGAAGTTGATTTCACGTCTTCTTATTGCCTTCTTTAAACGTTTCACGGTCTTCCTTCTTGCATAAACATAGTACAGAACGATCTATGGGCACTTTATTTACACTTGTTCTTAATTTTGTACTACCGAGCGTGGTGGGTGAGTGGTTAGCACTCAGGCCTCGCATTCAGGAGGATGCCGGTTCGAATCCTCGTCCGGGCATCCAGATTTCGGTTTTCCATGGTTTCCCCAAATCATTCCAGGCGAATGTCGAGATGCTTCCTTCAGAAGGCCATGGCCAAATTCCTGCCAGTTCCTTGTCCCCAGACCCATCCCGCCTCTAATGACCTCGACGTCGACGAGGCGTAAAGGCATAATTAAAAAAAGTTTGCTCTCTCGACTCTGGCTAACGCGTACATAAGCGTTTTCTCTAAGGCTAAGACCAACTCCCAGGGTATAATCACCGAGTCAAAACGAATCTTTCAAAAAAAAGAAAAAAAAAGAAAAAAAACCTCCAAGGAGCGCTAATTCCCTCTCAAGCTTATCAAATTATCATTTTGATGTACACAGGATAATAACTTTAACTAAGCTGAACCTTCTCATCTCAAAATTACTATTAAATTCAAAAAGTAATTAGCAAACTCTTTCCATAAAAACTATTTGATAATGCAATAGGGGTAATGCTAATTTGTGCCACCTCTAAAAAAAAATTGTTCATAGCATAAAGGTTTTAAAATCTGAATAACAATGAAGAAACTCAAAACTGAATTTACTTAAAAATAGGATCTACTCACTTGAAAGGATTGAATGTTGAAAAATACTTCTTATATAAACGTTACCAATAATATTAAAATTTTCTAACTGGTCGCACCCACTGCAATACACTTTAAAATGACATGTAAAACGTATAAAAAAGAAATATTTCAATGTAAATACTAAAGAAAATTTAAAACATTTGATCATTATACACAATCGCAGCTTACATATTATAGTTGCCAAAAAGAAATACACACTGAACAAGAATCATCCATAGCACTCGTCTAATAGGGAACCAATAAGATAAATGACATATGCTAACTGTCAAAGGGAGATCTTTTTAAAAAAAATCAATACCAACACAGTGAAATTAAAAATAAAAATCTCAAAAATATTCAATAGCGGTTGTGGTTGCAACCAACCAGTTTTCGCGAAAAGGAAATAATGTGTAATATGGAGCTGCCCCCTATAAATAACAAAATAAATTCTTCCTTCTACTCCAGAATTTTTGCAAACAGCATACACAAGCAACAATTGCCTTTTACTAATTCCAATACAACTCGATTGCTTTACTTTGAACACACATTGTTCACTTTCTTCTAAGTCTCATCACCATCAGTATCAACAAACAAATTTACATCGCCAAAGGACTCAACATTAATGTTTACATTCATCTTTACATAATTTTCATTTGAAAACATTCTAATTGCTTTCTTCACTCACATTGTGTAAGATCTGTGGAATTGTTTCCCACATCACCGAACTATTTTATAACATTCATTCCATTTACATCTCTCATATTGACAAAAATCATAGCATACGCATTTCACTTATACACCTCTGTTGAATTGAGCTATCAATCGAAACATCAGATACATGCATTGAAATACAACTTTCATTCAAAGTTTTACAGCTCCCACTCATTTTTATTAATACATTCGTTTGCCACCCACCATATCTAGTTCACTCTATTCATTACCATTAAAAATTAGATACAAATCCTTTCTCAGTATTTATTTTACACTTTCTCAATTGCTAACGGGTATTACAACACTTGTTACACTTTAACTGTCATTTTTTTTTTTTTTTTTGTAACTGCTTTACGTCTCTTTTTAACATCGAGGTCTTTAGAGACGGGAAAAGATGGGGGGCAAGGAATGGGAAGGAATTCGGCCATGGCCTTTTGAAGGAAGCATCCCGGCATTTGCCTGGAGTGATTTGGGGAAATCATGGAAAACCCAAATGTGGATACCCGGACGGGGATTCGAACCGCCGTCCTCCCGAATGCGAGGCGAGAACGCTAACCGTTACACCGCCCCGCTCGGTTTTAACTGTCACTTACGTAAACGGTCTCATAGTCACTTTCGCCAATCCGCTGCTAAGACAATACAAAATTAAATAAATTCAAATGCCAGCGTTTAATATAAGTTCATCACTGGACGTGATGATGGATCAGCCTATGTCCTGTTCGTGTCACCGCTAAGTCCTTGGGCCGTAGCTCGAAATCAAGCTAGATGTTGTCTGGCAGCCTGGCATTCTGTGTGTCTCTTGATGTAAGAGTGTTCACCGGATGGGTGAGTGAGTGTCTCGGAAGGAACGTCCTTTTATTCTGTTCTCGACGAAGGAGAAATTGGACCGAGCTCCCACTAAGGCCAGAGTCGCTGAGACTGGTGGCGCCTCTGCCGGCCAACGCAGCAGCCTCCAAGCGACGTTGACTTCGCTGCAGTTGGAAGAAATTTTGTTATGACTTCACAGCAAAAAAATACAGATTCTTGAGACCTCTGCGGAGCTCTGATATATATCCAAAACAGCGCAAATCTCAAAATCAAATTATACGGGATGGGGTAAATCTGTGAGTTCTGGACTTCCCGTCACCGGCGTACTATGACATGTGTGTATGATATGCACGTTGGAGGCTTTTTTTATGGGTAAATTCTTATGAGTTCGCTTCACCAACATGCCGTAATAACAGTATACCAGTATACCTGACGTGTTGCGCTTGGACAGCAGTGAAATATAAATTAAGCTCGTATGTTATATATAAAAATAAATGTTTGTTTTGTTTTCTTGCCAATTTTCTTCATACAAACACACAGTTTTTAACCGATTTTGATAGAACTTTGCATACATATACTTTAAAACAAGTAGAAAAATACTGTTTACGTATGATTTAGAAAAACCTAAACCCTCTCCTCCTTCCCCCCCCCCCATCTTAATTTCTGTCTACGTTGTTCAAATAAACCCACGTCTTTATCCGATTTCGATTGTACTTACCACACGTATAATTCAAAACGATTTCTCTGGTAATTCAGCGCCTAAGGCACTTACTTCCGAAAGTTTCTCATTCCGGTTCCGGGCTCAAATCTCGTCGTGAGCAGGAACTTTTGGAGTTGTATTTAATTATATGAGCTAGGCCGGGATGTACTGTGGTTCTGATTTCACGTTAAACTATAGGCACCTTAGGAAAGGAATTGGCCATTCTACCTCTGAACAATAGCAACGTACATCTCCTTTAGGAAGATTCCACCACCTTCGGGTTGTGGACTAAGATTTTTAGTTTTTTAAGTGAAAACTTCTTAAGGCGTGTTGGGCGATTTTTAGATCGATAAAATGTTATGAGTTCGCGTAACCTACGTGCTAATGTTGACACTATACATGTTTCGATTTGATGGCTCAGGGGTTAAGGTGTCTGACTGAGAAACGATAGGTCCCTGGTTCGAATCCCTGTCTCGGTGGAGATTTTCATAGACCCTTAACATGACCTTCACCTCTAGCACAGCCTGCTGTGTAATGTGCAATACGCCAGAACGCTTCCGTGGTTCTAATTCCACGTTAAACTATAGGCCCACTGTACCTGGTAGCACTAACGGGTTAGGTTAAGGCGCCTAAGACAGGGGCGGAATGCGCAGCCAATAGAAACCCTGTCACCAGGTCATTACGACCATACTAAATTATTATTGTTTAGTATACCTGTAGTTATAAGTAAGACGTGTTGCAAGTATGATATTCATAGTTTTCAGTTTTCACTTTTTTCGGAAGTCTCCAATAACTGCCAACTATTTTTTGCTTATGGCTTTTCACCTCTTTGCTTTCTATGCGGCGGAAAAAGACTGGGGCAGGGAACGAGAAGGAATTCTACCATGCCTGTTGAAGGAATCATCCCGTCATTCGTCTGGAGTGTTACGGGGAAACAATAGGAAACGCAAATCTGGATGCCCGGACGGGGATTCAAACCTACGTCCTCCACAATGCGAGGCCAGAGTGTTATCGCTAACCCACCACCCTCAGTTTTTTTTTTTCAGTTGATTACCGGAAAATATGGTCTGGAAAATCTTAAGGTGCAGTTAAAGGGCTCCAATACCCTACACTAAGGAAGTAATGCAAATGACAGAAATTCCTGTGGGAAAGAGCATTATAATGGCTGAAAACAAAGACAAATTTACATTACATCAATCCAGTGACAAAAAAAACTGTCGTTTTTAATTCAATACAAAACATTTGAGTCCAAAATGCTTAAGCTTCCTTCCCTGTTTTGTAGTTTAATGTGGTATTACTTCAGTAGATATTCATTCAACAATATTCATGCTACGGACAGCATCAGAAGTTTAAGTTTTTCCTTCTACTCACGAGCTCCAATTTTTTTCGTGATTTACAACGACAACAGTGTCAGCTGATAGTGAACGAACAGTCAAATATACTTAATATAACATTTGCTTTAAATAGCGAATCCACTTCATGTGTGGTTGGGAATCTTTCAGGCTCAAGATTTCGTTAATTCTGCACAGTTTCGGGTATTCTGAAGCCATAATGACGACACGGTGTCGAGAATGCAATCCGTATCACATCATACTACATCTCGACAGATAAAGTCAGTTTTTCAGGTATCTGAACAATTATGAACACACCTGGAAATACGCCATAATTGGTTAGTTGTGTACTGGGCTCTTAATTATAAGGTTCAATCGACATGCAGGAGCTTCTGAAGGATGAGAGCACATTCTTTTCATGAAGATTATAGTTAATATTTGGAATTTCACTTCAGACTAATGTAAAATGTAATTTTCTGCCTCAGTAATAGAAATGGTTAGATTGTTGATTCAAAATAATTTCCTTCAGTGTCTTTCAGAGGGTCAATATTTCGTACTCATTATCGTGACGCGTAGGACACTGCGGATGCACCATTCCTAATTCTCCTTTCCTCAATCCATAGGTTCTTGCGCAAGTCCCTGTCAAATATTCCTCCTATCGGGTGACTGGAGAGCGGTTGAATTGATTGAGCAGGGATGGGAGGTGATAAAAGGTATAGCGAAGACAAAATTACACTGTTACAACACGACTGCAAATAGTTTAAATTCGTTTCATGTGACGTAATGACACTCATTTGTAGAGAAGGAAGGCAAGAAAATAACTTGCCGCCTTAAGTTATTCTACAAACTATACACCCCACACTTCCGAGATCTAAACAAATGATTTGCTTCAGACAGCGAAGTATCTTCTGAGGAAAGAAGGTAACATTTTCTATCTCCAATTTTTAACAAAACAAATAAAACGTTGCAGCCAAATTGAAACACAACAAACTGACACTGACACAACGCTAAAAGACATCGGTCATTATAAAAATAGTGATATACGGTAACTTAGTACATATTCCGTACATAACATCTTCAAAATATGCCATCACCTCCGGGTTTACAATGGTCAAAGTTTGTTAATACTTCTAACCTTCCGGTTTTATTTTAGAGAAGCTCTGATTTATAATTTAGACGTCTTCCAGGCAACGCAAAAAAGTACCACTACTTGATACAGCGAAGAAATTCTGAGATTAGGTGATATGATGCAGCGAAATAAGGTGAGTTTTCAGTCATCCATGGTTATATTCTTAAAATTAAACAAAAGCGGAATAATCATATTTCCTCAATAGCAGGAAAAGCGAAATATGTATTGTACAACTGTAATAAAAAAATTAAGTAGAGAATTTCAGTAACTGTTTTCGTACGTTGTTATAATTTCATGGCAGTATGTGAGTTCCAAATATAAAGGTTTTAATGGAGTCATTGAACAAACTCAGGAGAAGTTACTCTCCATAAAAAAGTGTAACAGTTTTCAAAGGACTATAAAAACCAGTTTACTAGAGGACTAACGACAAAAATGAGTTTTCTCCCATTCTCATTGTGGAATGCAGTGAAGTAAAGTTACCCAATTCCTTATACTCGATAATATGTTTAACACAATCATGAAAAATAAGATGTGCCGATACGACAACTAAGCATTTTTCCCTTGAGCCATCAGAAAATGTCACATTTTCTGCATTTGTAGATAAAATAGTTCAAAGAAAACCGGAGAACTATGAATGCTCATAATGTCGTTTCTGGTCGCAAGCCATTAATACAATTTCATTGATTTTCGTGAACATGTTTTTGTACTAAATATCCAGATTTTTAGGTTAACTACCAATGGGTTTCTTAAGTAAAAAATATTTCCTGATATCAAATTCAAAGACCAATTTCGAATAGACTTTCTTCGGAACCAATCACTCCCTTTTACGGGTGAGACACTGGGAAGTTTACTATCGAATCCTAGAGTGAACACTAGTACTTGAACAGGACAGAGGACGAGGGTCGAAATCAAACAACTTCATGTAACAGACATTCAGCAGTTGGTGTACAAAGCCGAGCTGTGTTAAACAATCATCACAAGAGTCACGTCGAAGGCCATACGAACGACCATTTCGGACATTCGTCGAATGATTTGCGTGTGTTTAGTTCCTCTGGTGAGACAGAATGTATTGGTCTCCGTCGTGATTTGCAACTAACATCTTCACTGCCGTCATGGACTAATCGACTTATCGCCCTCTGCGTTTCCACTCAGTGCAATTGCCTCTGCGACATCCAACCAAGCAGAAATTCCCATTCGTTTTTAAGTCCGCATTTTTCACTGACCTGTTTAGAAAATTGAATGACATGGAAAATGGAACTTCCAATTTCGACATCAGTAAAATTCTTCTTCTTTTCCAAACGTTGCCATTAATATTTCCAATACAGCTTTAGAAATTTCCGTGAACCTCAAAGTACTTTGCCTGTTTCCAACATGAATGTTATATTTTTTAAATATATTAACTCCGGTACTCGTGATCAAATTTACACGAAACATTGTATATAGATGCATACTTACTGGATTTTTAGCGGATTCGATATTGAAATTGTTAGTTCTTTCCATACATTATTTGTTTAGGTGGTTTTGAAGCAGATACTTTCCTTAACACATAAAGTAACATATGTTTAAAAGCTGTATATATTTTTTTGTATTTACGTGATAGTCTTTGCTAGCACTGGAACGCCAATATTAATCAGCGGATTTTCACGACTGTAGAGTCTTATTATGATTGGATTTCAGTATTCATCCCTTAGTATCGGTTCCGTTTCATATTATTTATCTAACTCTGCGACAGTTGTTCATTTACAATTCAGCCGACGAACAATTTTTGTATTTGTGTGTATGTTGGAAGCATATAATGTACTTATAACTATCAGGGTGTAAGACAACTGAAACTTGTCATTTTTCTAGATGACGACATTCAGATAAACACCACAGGAGCGTTCTGTACCATTGTCCGTTAAAAGCATGTTTGGAGACATAAATACACAAAAATATAAATCTACTACCTTCATCAGTTGGGCAGCGTTACCTTACAAAACCACTGGTTGTCAGGTGTGCTTTGAATTGTAGTATTATTTGGAAGCAACTATGGAAGATTATGTTGAATCACATAATGTACATTGAAATCGTAAAGAAAATCCCCGCCAGAAAATTTATTTAGAGAAGTATATATCTTTCTGGTGCATATAGTTTTGGGATTTACCATCAACAGCGTAGGTAACGAGGTATTTGGCAATCTTAAAAGAGGCATAGTTACTTGCCATCGTCAATATTGTAAGTAAGAACACATCCACCGTAAACAAACAAATAATTGATAAAATGCTGCTGAAACGTGATGCCCAGACCAGCAAAATTTTGTTTGACAGGCCATTTGCCTCCTTAAGTTGTTAAACGACGTTAAATGAATAAAACAAATAAAACATTTTTTTTTTTTACAAAAGTATACATCAAACTCCAGTTTTATACATATACAAATATATGTTAAATAATAATTTAGTAGAAGACTAAAATTTATAATCTGAAGTGAAAAAAAAACAATATTTTTTAAACATTTTAAAAATTAAAAGAATAAAATAATTTCTCTGCAAAAAAGGCTAGATTTTTGCAACAATATTTAATAATTACATTTTATTACTGTCAGCTAACACCCACAACCAAATGGGATGAATCGTAGGTAACTAACAGGACGCCGCATTTTACCACAACCTCAGGAGAAACACCGTAATATATATTTGTTAGCATTTACAATAGGTCTGTTCCTGTGACATTTCACCTTGCTTAATATATAATTAAGTAATACAATGTTTTCTCAGTACGAAAGTCTAACACACAAACAAAATAAATGATTGCGTCTAATGTATGAATTGTGATTTTAGTATCAGCGATATATTTATCAGTTAGTTGCTTTCTGAAAAAATACTGCTAAATATCGACCTAGCGAAAAATTAAGTATCTCTTAAAGACAAAAAAGTTAAACTGTTCAAACAGTGCCAATCATGGCTCTCTGAGTTTTTTTTAGGTTTTCGAGATGGAGGCAGAATTAAGGTGAAAATGGATAGCGAAAAATAGCTCCAACTGACTTTTTTTCCAAGTTAATATCATCCCGACCCGGAGCAATCTGTGTCACCAAGCAATGTCACTTTCATGTTCACAATACTGTGCACTTTAGACAGCGCAAATGGAAATCACCTGTCGTAATAATAAAATCATCTCTCAAGTGCTAAACAGTAACCATAAATACCTATATCACACGTTTATTGGTCATTTTAGCTGATTCGTTGTGCCTCTGCAGCGCCTAAATGTACTGAATGAACGGCGAAACGAAGGTGCTAGGTGCTTTGAAATCTTACAACAATCATTATGTAGCATGCCTACTTCTTTTCCTTTTGATTCTTGATTACCTAGTTTATAAAATTACCGGAACTGTGTGTGGTGGTTATATGGCTAACACCGTGTAAATATAGGGAAATTCATTTCATTTAACGCAGCAGTATACCACAGCCAACCTAGTTTTTTTTAACTTCTTAACGTCTAATAACAGCGAGGTCTTTAGAGACGGGAAAGGATGGGGGGGGGGGCAAGGAATGGTAAGGAATTCGGCCATGGCCTTTTGAAGGAAGCATCCCGGCATTTGCCTGGAGTGATTTGGGAAACCATGAAAACCCAAATCTGGATGCCCGGACGGGGATTCGAACCGGCCTCCTCCCGAATGCGAGGCTAAAACGCTAACCGTTACACCACCACGCTCGGTCCTAGTTCCTTAACTCCGTACAACACTTATTGCTTAGATACGCATAGTCGTTGGATTGTCGTGAAAAAAAATTAAGGTGTTTGTGAAGATTGAGCTATGTAACGAGGAACATCACTAGCGTCATTGTTTACTGTCCACACAAATATTCTTCAGCAAAAACTTCATTCGCATTTTTGTATGTTACAGAATGTATGCTGGTATGTACAGTACATGTACTCAAAGCATGAGGTAAGATAATACAAATAAATTTTTATTTTGTTTATTAAAAACAAACATATCAATGCTTTCCTTCAAAATACTGCATGGACATTTTACAAAATCAAGCGAACACTTGGATATAAAGTTACAAAATTGTACAATAATATATAATGCTGCTAACAGAAACATGGTATAGATAACATAAAATTCTTTTTTTCTATCTTTTCTTTCTAGCTCTAATTCCTTAACCAATCTATATGCGTTCGCTACATATTTAATTATTTGGTAAGCATTATTTTGTGATTTTCGATTAAGCCAGAATATACCAAGAATGAAACGATTGCAGCATTCAATAATTATAGATTTCTAAATTTATTCCAGATTATTAATTTGGATTTTCATACGTATTTTTTTTTTTTTTTGATACGACCAATTACATTGGTGACACAGAACCTTCTTTAACTCTAAATTCACGTAATTTTCCAACACCTATAGTGAATAAAAATGCATCTGCATAGATTATCTTTGTAAACTTCATAGGTTTCATTCAGTACCTAAGTGACTATTTAAGGAAAAAACCGAAATAAATCACCAGCGCTGATGCAGATGCGCTAAACCACTCGAGTAACAGTGTCCTGCTATGCTTCGAACCCTCTCAGTTTGCTAAGAGATCAACAACCAGCTGTACTATACAAAAAGAACGAACTAGAACTAGACTCACACAGTCTGTTTCCTTCCTAGTAATATTATTAAATATAATGTACTAGGTTCTTCTTATTAGCAGGTAGCTGCAAGACTAAAAATTATTTCATCGAACGATGGATTACTTTCCCAATGACTCAAATTACTTCATAGTTTTGGTTGTTCAGTTCAAAATTTCATGTCCTGCTCCTTGTACAGATATGATACACCAGTTATGTCAAAAATAAAATGAGAATATTAATTTCTCTGGAACTGAATAATCATAAGGTGAAAACAAAAATCCTTGAGTAATACGAAAGCATTCACGGAGGCCCCCAAATTTTATCAGATGAACCACTTGCGTCAACCACCGCTGGGTGAAGTGATGAAACACCATCCTAGATACAACGTTTTCCGATAAAGAAAAACATTTTACTCATTTACGTCTCTATTTGCTGGACTTAGAACTTTTCGATTTCGTGCTAGGGTTGAGAAAACGCTGACACACTGCTGAGCTTTCACCAAGAACAAGGTGATCATCTTTTCGAAGCAATGCTTTCAGAAGTTATAGGGGAACATTTGGATTAAATCAGCTGAAAACAGGGACCTACCTCGAAAAACAATAGCAAGTGTACTATAACAATTGTTTACTCTTCAGTTCCACTGATGCATGAAGGTTGTTCCACTTCAGACTATTGTGGATCGTGCCAAACTGATACTTGGTTTTTCTTACAAAATGAATTTCATTTCCCTTGAATTTTACTCATGGACTGGGTTTTACGTAGTTGATGTTGCTTAAGTTTTTACTGTTGATTTAAAAATTTCGGTTGAAACACCATCGTATTTAGGTCTGGCATGATTTGATTAGATACATTTAAACTACCACAAATATCCAAGATTACTACCCACCTTTTCACCAAGATTTAGCCATTGTTTCCACGTCGTTACAGGATATCCTGCATCCAACCATAAATTCGTTAGAACGCCTCATCAGATATATAGCTTATAAATTAAAAATTTTGGCATCTACTAACGATGTACGTAGCACCATAGCTAATAATTTTCGATGAGATATTTTCTTATCTACGTCTTTGATGAAATTGTTTGTTTTCAACACAATACGCCATGATATTTTTCTAATGATGTCTTACACGACTCTGTTATAAAAAAAGTTAAAGAATTCATTTATTATTCATAATTACTGATACAAATCTTCGAGGGAGCTTTCTCCTGTGAAGTCCTCAAGTTGCAACAACCAGATTCCCTAATCATAAGTTCATCTACATACCATGCCCTGTATCGTTAAGAAATTGTAGTTCTGTATAGAGTAATAATATTTTCTGAACGTCTCTTTAATATATTAGCACGATTTTCTATTGTTGGAAGCAATTGTTCTAAAGCTGTTTTGAAGGGAACTAATCACAGACGCTCTGACGGATCAATGTTAAGTCGCTGATGCACTTAGTATCCCTTACATAGATATTATGTCAATTTTTCTTTCATTTTGTTCTTTCCAGTAATTCTTTACGCAATATTTTTGGTATTGAGATCCGAAGTTTTTGTTGCCTGTATAATAACTTTTGACTTCATGGATGTATAATCCGCAATCAATTTCACTCTGTATGAATGCATGCAAGTAATAGGAATATATTTCTGAAAACTAACGTTGTATGTTGGTTTGCATATTTTCTGTTGCTAATATCTTATATCTTTAAACGAGCAATTCTTGTATATATATATATATTTCGGATCTCGGAAACGGCTATGACGATTTGGATGAAATTGATATTTAGATAATGTTTTGACTTTTAAGATTACCTAAATAGTTGTCTTCCGTACAAAAAAGCGAGTTTGCAAAATACAAACAATTTTTTTCACTTGATATCTCGAAAACGGCACTAGCGCCATCTCGTAGACAATTCAGGTACCAGAAAGCCTACAAATAGATTCTCTCTGATTTCAAAGAATATTTAAACGAACAGTTCTTGTATACTGGCTGGGCGTGGAAATAGTAACATTGCAAGTTTAATTGTAAAACATTTAAAAAGGAAGATAATTAAAAATTTATGATTGGTTTTGTCAGAGGTGATAAACTTCTTTGAAAATAATATTACCGGTACCAGTTATAAACTAATCACCGTTTACTTTTTGACCGTAAAAAGTGGCTGTTAGTTTGTCATTAAATACTACCACGCGAGGTATGAGCATAGTTTTAGCGGAGTGAATTGATTTAGCACTGATGATGTTCTATAATTACCGTGACGTCACAATCTGATGATGAATTCTTATAGAACGCGACGAAACATATCGAAAATAAAGAATAAATGTTCTTGATATCTCGCTTGGTTTACGAGAGATAGCATGTCAAAAATCAGTTATAGGTATAGTTCCTTGTAATTTTGGCGACGTTTTTTCTGGTCCATGCTGTATTTCAACCTAACAACAACCATTTGGAACAAAATAAAACATTAAAAGTACATTTCCATCGTATCAACATAGTGCTTGTGGTGGATTCTTTTTCTGGTCTAGGTTGGATCTAATCCTAACCTCTTCACTTGAGGTATCAGAAAAATAAATTCTTTATTTTCGATTTTTCTCGACGAGTTTCATACGAATTCATCATCAAACTTGGCTATGACGAACTTTATCTTCTGGTCCAGGTCGCATTTCAACCAACCACGTCAATTTTGCGATATGATATCTCGAGAACTAAGCGAGAAATATAAAAAAAATATTTTGTACTTTAAATTTTTCTCGTCGAGGTACATAAGAATCCAGGGTTTTCGTAGAATGCCCTGAATTAACACAAAAAAAAGGTTGCAATTTTTGTATTTGGTTTCTCGAAAACGGCTCTAACCTCATTACGTAGAAGGTTCAGGTTCCAGTAAGCCTAATGATGTTAGTGAAGTTTCTCTTTGGTTAACTGTGCACCTCAAAACGCCTGGGAAGTCTTCAAGCCTTTTACTTTAATCAAACTTTACTCGGAATCTTGGATATTAAATAGAAATCGAAAGATGCCGAGCGAAGATCGGTCACCCAGGTACTAAACCCTTAATCTGAATTTAATTTTGTGGTTTTTGTTTCTCCATTATAAGTTCATCCAATGGGTGTAAGCAAAATTGTAAAATAAATGCACAGTACACAACGTTACTTAAGTCGGAAATAGAATCTATTCTCCCACCCCTTAGTTTTTTGCATATAGTTACCAAATTCACGTTCTGTTACTTCTTTTAATGATGAAAGATAGTACCAGATTGGTTAGTATTGCCAGCGTTTTCCCCTTTTAAAGATGATTCAACTATTCAGGGTGAATTTTTTATGAGCTATATAACGTTGAAAGTGCGCATCTGTACCTAACAGTTATACATTACTGTGTAGCATCAAATGATTTTATTTATACTTGCACCTTTGCACTGTGACAAGGAATTACACCTGATTTCGAATGACAAGAAGTTTTTCTCCAAACCATAACCGTCCAGTCGAATCAATGCTTTCATCTAGCCGCCTTCGTCTTTACACATGATTCAGATTTATGGCGTCATTGAAATGTCATTTTCTGATTGCTCAGGGGTGAAAAATTAATGTTTGTGTACATCTGTAAGACGTATAATTTTTATCATTTATCTCACATTACTTTGAGCTATGTACCAGGGGGCTAGAAAAATTTCATGGAATTTCATCATAAATGTGAATTAATGTTATCTTTTTATTATATATTTCATATTGCTCCACTAAGATTTGTGTAATAAACGTCAGAAACATTCGTTTTTGATGTAACACACTCTGAGAACCAATCTCTCACTTAAATAAATTAAATGTGTTTCGTACTACATTTCTCAATCTACGCATTTCAACAGCGTACGTTTTATCAGATTTTGAACTGATAAGAACGTTTTAAGTGTGATGTAATATCGGTGGTATCAACTGATATTTTGACTGAAATACCACTCAACTTTTATTACTCCGGTCCAACCACGCAGCTTGTGTAGGTGGTTCATTGGTAGAATTATCGCCCTCACCAAACAGATCTATTTTTTATCAAAGTAACTGCTGCATAATTTAGTACAATTGACACTTGTTTACTATTATTCCAGACTACAGAATAATAAATTTTGAAATTAATTTGAACAAAAATTCGTAAAAAGGGGAAAGAATATTATCGAATCTCGTCAAGGCGTGTGCGATTAGAAAATTTCCTATATTTCTGCTTCGGAAAGTTATAACAGTAGGATGGTTTTTTCTACATAATGCGGGAATCCTAAATGGATGGACCTCAATGGTATGGCGTTCGGCGATTGCCTCAGTCCTTCGATGATAGTCCAGGAGCGCAAATTTTGAGCGGGAGGACTCATTGACGGACTTGATGCAGGGTTGCCTGGCAAAGAAAAGCAAAACACTCGGTTAAGAAACAACCTTAGTATCTAGAATTGGTTCTGTCTACCTTACAGCTGATACCTACAGATTTTAAACACCACAGAAAAGTTTTGAAGAAGGTATACGCTCCATTGGAAGTGTTATCTTAGTTGTCAGGGTGGAACCAAATCAGTTTTTTGAAACGTGAATTCTCTGCCATCGTTCTGTGGCTTTCATCAGATGATTAACATGCCTCGGATTGTTCCCTTCTATAAAGTACATAAATACATAGGGGGCAGCGATCAGAGGCATGGTACTCCTCTGATGAAAGCCACAGAATGATGGCTGAGACAACCAGACAACCAAGATAACATTGACAACGCGACGGAAGTCTATGCAATCAGATCTTTTGGAACCTTTCCTAATGTGCTTTATGCTATGGAAGATTCTCTGGCTTAAGAAAATGTATTCACTAAAACAATTACCGAAAATTTACTGTAGTACTTAAAAAGAAATCATGCTAAAAATACTTGGGGGAACAACTGAAGGACGAACTATAGCATCACTTTAACCAGGCTAATAAAATGGAAGAGTATTTTTTCGGTTGAAATGAAGAACTTGTGCGCACAGCTATGATAATGTTAAGAACCTTGTTCAAGCAAAGTAACTATTGGCACAGTGAATATAAGTTTCTACCCAATGCTTTGAATATCAATATCTTTGCTTGAGAAGACATATTGTAAAATCTGTGTTGAATCGCTAACCTATTATGTAAATAGTGCTGACACTGAAGTTAGTCAAGAATTTGATTTCCATGTATTTTCTTTATTTCACATGTATGTGGGCTGCACTTCGATTTTTTAAGTGTTATAATATTGTTTCAACATTACAGTAACTCCTATTGCAAATTTTTGTAAGAGCTACGTTTTACAGTATCACTAAAAAAAAGTAGCAGAAAATACAAAAAAAAATAGTTTCATACCTTCCCTTCAATTACTTATAACAATTTAGTGATTGAGTGTTGTAAAAATTTTAAAACTGGGAAAACAGTTGTTAAGCTTTGATGAAATGTTTTATATCTGCACGCTGCTCTCCCGATATGAACTGAGGTAAATCCCATCAGGGCAAGACTGTGAAGAAATACACCGAGATCCAAGTTCCATCTCTAAACGTGTAAGAATTATCAGCTAGGCCTGTATGTAATCTGAACAGCTAGCAAAACGTACCTGTGTCAGCACACGCAACATGTGATCGTAGCTGCGCTAATTATCTGGTCATAAACTTCAAAAATAATATAAACTGGAATGAATATAATACTATAGTTGGATGATAAGCGTATAGCAGGCTTAGTTTTGAAGAGAATGTTTAGTAACATCATTGCTAGTGCACAGTTCCCTTGTTCTGCTGGTTGCCAGTTACAGACAAGCCTCGCCCATTCGTGGTTTTACTTTATTGCTATGTTTATCATTACTGTAGTTGGCTCTAACCACTGATAGACAACATACGACACAATTACTGTAAATAAACAAAAGATATTATTAGTTTGCTCTGTGGATAAGGAAGTTCAACTGCCATTTTATTCCTTAAAGTGTGAACATGAAAGAAACAGCCGTGGAAGACTAGTTCCTCGGTCTTTTTAACATTGTGATAGTGTTCGTGGCTAGCATCAACAGAATTAACGCGAAAGTACCGAACAGATTCAAAAACAGGTTGCATCATTTATGAATAGCATCTACGGCGTTCCTAATTTGATTGAATGGAAGGTCTAAGATATAGATATAACAAACGAAAGACAAATCACTGGCACGTAACTGATCTCCTTCTTGAATGAAGCTGTATAACACTTACATATATTTTTCAGAATAGCTGGAAAAACGAATAATGCGAAATCATGAGAAAAGTGGATGTATAGAAACGTTATACCCTTCCACCTGTGCTCGCATAGTTTAAGTGAAACATTAAAAATCACCTGTCTCACTCATTCAAACGTGGCTCGCAGGGTAAAGCTGTGTATTTAGATTGAGAAGCTATTCGGAACGTTAGGGAATAGCGTGACATGAGAATATTTTCAATAAACTTAAATAACTGCAAATAAATTTGACACAGTGAAGGTGAAGTGAAACTAGTAAGTATATTTTAGGAGAAGGAAATCTGATGGGCAACGGAATTCACAGAAATTTCAAACATAATTTCGAGGCCAAAAACGATTATGTATGTACTATAAATCATAAAATTGCATGTATTCAGGCGTATTTTTGTTACTTACGGGAAAGAAATCTATGAAAATACTAATATGTCAATTAAATAACAACTCATGATTTCTGGATGTCTATCTACTCAGTAATATTTATCTTATTCCATTCTTCTAAAATATGTTAATTAAATTAAAACAAGATAGAAATTCCACTTGAAGCCTCAGGTTTCTGCTGTATGTTCTATTAGGTATTGCTTTTACTGGCAATAATGTAATCATGAAATTGTGACAATTTCTTCTCATTCAGAATCGTTTTTATCAAACGCAGGAGGGTTAGATGCAATGACAGTATTACCATCATAGCCATTTGGGGTTAGATCTAGCTTCTTTCCCTTTTCTCGTATTTCATTTTTCTGCGAAAAAACGTTTGTATCATTTAAGCTTATTAAAATTAAGTGCAGAATTCTGTAATCATAAAAATTCAATAGTACTATACAACATCTGTGTGACATATCGACCAAGTCATTAGTCGTTGATAGATTGACATTATTGTATAGAATGGAGTCAAATTGTAGGTAGGCCTATTAAGAGAAGACAATTTCAGATGGAGAAGTTTCGTCAGTAATGTTTTTGAACTAATAATAATCTCCCCAAATAAACAAATAGTAGAAAGAAAGATGAGATATTTTGTTATTAGTTGAATATTTTAAGTATTAACTACTTATTTTCGAATCATGTGTAGAGTTAATTTTATTAAATAGAACAATGAGCAGACGAAGAATCCTGGAAGTGGATATATGAAACTCACTTTCAGAAGCAGTAAATGCTTAGGATGTAGAGATACTGAAAACACTATAAGTGTAGCTTTGTGGCATTTTAGAGGCCTCCATATTAGAGGACGGTGAGTAAATTTCTGCGATAAAATTAATTTTCTGCACGGCGCAAATGATACATGTCACATAGATTTAATTAGTTATATTGTATCGCATTGCTTAGCAAACTACATCGGCTATTTCGTTTATCATTTAGGTTCTTAACTAAAATTGACAAATCCTTCAGATTTGATGGAATCAGAGGGGTTTCAGTTTGCTGACGGCAGATCTACTTACAAAGTGCACGCCAAGAAAAATAGGGATTACCGTTTGCTTGAAGCCAACTTTAGTTCCTTCATGTAATACTGAGGAGTAAATTCAGCCTTCTGGAATTTCTGAAGAAATTTCAGACTCCCAATGAGTTTTTTTCACCAAATTTTATTTCGATTTGTATTTAAAGTTAGTGTGCTATAATTTTTAGATAAATGGATACATTTCCCAATTATGACAGGAATCTTCATTTCTCTGTAATGCGTACCTATTGTGATAATATATTGCATCAAACCATTTCCTACAACGTTGATAAATAAATTCAAATTCTGATGTTCTTTAAACATTCCATTGCGTTGCATAGTCCCTATAAAATCGAACCGAACGTAATTGTCATATTGATTTACATGAAATTTCGCTCACATATGTCCACAATTGAGGTTTACCGAACTAATAATGTTTGATTTCACTTCTGAAACCAAAATTTTATTTAGAATTTTCTCCCAATACCTGGAGATTCGGCAGAAATACACAACATTTTATGTTAATTTATGTCGAAATGAAGTTAATAACAAGGGGAGAATGGATCTGTCAACGTAAGTATTGTCAGAAATTGACAACCGATTTTGTATACAGCAACTCAGATGGAAATTATTGTACTGTTAAGAAACTGTATACTAGCAGTTTATAGTACAATTTCATTATATTGTGAAATTTATAAACTATTAATACTGTCATTTTATTCGAAGGTGCTTTAATGGTTTCCCTCAATATTTACTTTTTCTGAATTAGTATAACTACGCCGAATTTAACATTCATGAGAAGCATTCACATTGCAAAAGAACTTGTATAATAAGCGGAATACCTGATAATATTTTTCTGTAGTTACAGCATTCTTGTAAGAAGCCAAATATAATCCCTGTCTTAAGTGTAACGTTCAAAAAGGGAATCTTTTTTATGAGCATAAAGAATGCACAGTAAAAGCAAAGAATTGAGTTTCGAGGCTAGCCTTTAAAGACTCTTAACCCCACCGCAAAACAACAGGAAATTAGAATTCTTGTGAACTGGTTACAACTAAATACTTCAGATCACCCTTCTCCATTTCCCTGAGTGATGGATTCGTTTTGCGGTATTTCAATTATATTATTTGAAAAAGTAAAAATGTACATAAAACAGAGAAAATTGTGACAGATTGATTCCACTACGAGTAATAATATTCCGGCAGGATCCCTTTTCTTATTTTTAATGGCTCATTATAATCTATCAGGCGGAAACCATGTTAATCTATGACCAGTTCTTCCTTTCTTTTATATTTCGCCGATTTTCCGTCAGAAATATAAATTGTACACCTTTTAATTCCGGGAAAGATGTAACTTCCATAATGATTCATATATCTCTTGATCATTTCGCAATCATACAAAAAATTATTTCATTATTAATATTGGTATTAATATTTTTGATTGCCCTCCATGTTAGTATCATTTATTTATAGCTAACGGACACCATGGAAAATGGTTCATATTAAAAATAAACCCTTTTCACATATCACTCAATGAGCTTAACAAAATACATAGGAAGGTATATTATTTGCGTGCAAATTATAAACTAAATGAAATTGACAAATTCACAAGTTTATTTAACTTGAATTATAAACATCAAATAAATTTTATTACTCGTGTCGTTCATAAAACAATTAACAAACAATTAATACACATTTAAATTACACGAAATTAATATTGACTATCAAACAAGAACTTACATATTGTTGCACAAAGGGATGGCTCTAGCTCAGTTAAACAAAAGGCAGAACATGAAAGATTCTACCGAGTGATTCTCATAACCAAGACATTCTCTGGTTTTAATGTTCATATTTTGAATAGTTTTGCGTGAATGCTTAAATCGCAGATACTATAATAATGAGGTCTTACGTGGAAAGCTTCAAATCGATGATGGCAA
The DNA here is from genome assembly GCA_031002005.1 of Vandiemenella viatica. Taxonomy (NCBI): domain Eukaryota; kingdom Metazoa; phylum Arthropoda; class Insecta; order Orthoptera; family Morabidae; genus Vandiemenella; species Vandiemenella viatica. The sequence goes on from CM061921.1 coordinate 90,132,687, forward strand.
CACAATTTTACTGTTACATCACCTGACGGTAACGTTATGAAGCGACATAAACGATTTTGTCTCATTATTGTAGCCGTAAACATTCAAGTATTTCATTTGTATAACGACAACAATTTTCAATGCTCTATTGAAAATAAAATTATTACGACTTGCAGACATGCTAGCAATAATGTCAGTAAAATGAAAGTTCTGGACTATAAGTTTGATCGTCCGACATTCAAGTCAAAATGTAAGTCCAAACAGTAAGTGACGCTACTTGTCAAACCAACCATCCACTTTATCCCACCAATTAATTCTTGTATATTCAATACCGGCCTCTTGGAGGCGTTCTTGCCCGATATAACAAAAATTAATAATATTCTCTCTGAGCACCCCTTTGCTAATGATTCCTCTCACTTCTTCCACACGTAAGAATCGTGTCGAATGGCTCGTTTAATCACAAATGATCTTAAGGTACTTTTTTTTTTAACTGCTTAACGTCTCTTAACAGCGAGGTCTTTAGAGACGGGAAAGGATGGAGGGCAAGGAATGGGAATGAATTCGGCCATGGCCTTTTAAAGGGAGCATCCCGGCATTTGCCTGGAGTGATTTGGGAAACCATGGAAAACCCAAATCTGGATACCCGGACGGGGATTCGAACCGCCGTCCTCCCGAATGCGAGGCCAGAACGCCAACTGTTACACCACCACACTCGGTGGTACTTTGTTAACGAATCCAACCTTTCTACCTTCAAAAGTTTTAAACGTCACTCATTTATTACGTCATATGCACTTGAGTCAGCGCAGGTCCATCGGAATAACTCACTTTGAAAATTTCCCATATGCTCCTTAACGAGTTACGAATACATGCAATACCTTCCTAACTGTCAGTCAGTCAATAATCCCTTATACCCCGCCGTCTTGGCATTTGTCCAACGGTACCTGGCTCCAGTGAACCCATTTACGATGGCGTCTGTCTGTCGTCTCCTTTCCACGCACTATCTGTCCTCTTAAGCTTTAAAATTCACAAGTAGATTGTTAATAATATGTGCCACTGGTCGGCTAGTACAGATATGTACAAAATCTGAAGAATGACGTGTGTAATTCCATTAATAATGGTGTAGTGGTCATCAGTTAATATTAATCCATCCTTCCATTTTTCAAAGAAGATTTCAAACTAAAATAAATACATATCACTAGCATTTTCATGCATTTAGAAGAATTATTGTATGTTACTTTGTTCTTGTTCACAAACTAAGCATCATTATTTTCCTGCTAGATATGTATATATGTTTTAATTATGCAGTACAATAAGAATATAAGCGATGACGTATGTGCGTATTATTGCAGTAACATCTCTTTAAAAATTTGGATGTCCTATCATCATTTACGCCCCAAGACAAAACAGAATGAGGTGTGATTTTAGGAGAACGACAGTATAAGTATCCTCTGGATGTTTTAAGGAAGTTCATGCGTACTCCTTTCTGATTCCTTACGAAAAGTAAATTAATTCATAGCGTTATAGCAAGTAACAAGTTAAAACGTTTTCAGTTAATGTGGTCATTGTATTAATACTGTCTACGATGATACGGCAGAGGGAAATTATGAATATAAGGTGGGGAAAGAATTGCTTGCTGAAGACTTGAAATGTAAATATCTTGGCACTACATTTGATAACAAGCTTAACTGGCAGGACACATTGGACAGGTGGTAGGAAAAGGTTTCAAAATTCTACACTTGTTGGAGAGAGTGATGAGGGGATGCACGAGAGAAGTAAAGGAATTGGGTTACAAAACTTTGGTAAGACCATTGCTCGAATATGGTAGTGTAGTATGGGACCCACATTTTGAGTATCAAATACAGGAGTTGGAGAAGGTGCAAAGAAGGGCTGCTAGATTTGTTTCTGGGAATTATCGCAGAATGCAATCAGTGACGGATGTGATAAAGGAGCTGGAATAGGATTCATTGCAAGACAGGAGGGGGATGAGGAGGGTCATGGGAGTGTACAGGGCATATACTGGCGATGAGGCATGGAAAGATATTGCAGTAGGTATGAAAAGTAGTGCATGGAAGGGAAAAGAGGACCATGACCACAAGCTGGCACTCGATTTCAGGCACAAGGGTGTGGGAAGATTTTCTTTTTTAGGTAAGGGTGTCAGGGATTGGAATGAGTTACCAAGGGGAATGATGAATAACCTACCGAAAACGTTAAAAGAATTTATAGTTAAAATTTGTAGAGGGCAAATGTAGGTGAGTGTATGATAGGGGGAAGTTGGGTGTGTAGGGAAATTGCCACCGTAGCGTGTGCTCCATTGCAATTAAATTAAAACTGTAACGAAAACTAAAGGATCTTATAGTTTTCACGGTTTCTTTATTACTAATAGTTTTGCCGTTATGTATATTATTATTCCAACATAAAAGTTAACATTTATTGACACGAATTAAACTTCCGGAGCCTGAAGCAAAGGTTTTCTGCGGCATTATCGAATTGCTGCTACCCCGTTCATCAGTGTAGTATAGTAAGATTAGATTGGATTAGTTACGTTCACTTTGAGTTCATATGGGAACTGTCTCAGATTTATGGTATAGTTCGTGTTATTTATAAAACCAATAACATCATAAATGTTCATTACAGGTTATTCAATTAGATTGGTGTTAGTTCCGACATTTGAACATAGTTTACAAAAATCATGCACCATATCGTGATTTAGAATAACGTCACAAAGCATTTACTTTGTTTCCAGCCCTCTTAAGTTTCCCCCGATTTCTAGAGGTGTTTGCGAAACAAAATAAATTTTCCTTGGGTCATGTTTCCTGCTTTGAGAGTGTATATTTACTTCAATGGAAAGATGAAATTAAACAGTTATCAGATACAAAATAATATGTTCCTTATATTGGAAGTAAATGATGAACATAGTTGTGCTTTTAAACACTTGAATTAGTACTTCATAAGTGGAATTACCTATTGAAAGCCTTTATTGGAATGACAATCCAAGCCGATTTCAAATGTTATAAGACGTGTGTAAATCTTTCCCGCACTACTAAAAATACTGTTGCTACCGTAATACTATTACTTAATATATCTACGGACCCCATAAGAGCTCCCCACGGCAGTCCTTCAGAAGATATTCTGTAAAAGAAGATGAATCATTCATTCATATGTCATGAACAACGAAAAACTTTCACTATGCCATTTTTAAAGTTAAACCACTGGTACTAAGGTGCAAAGCAGCTTATATAACTACAAAAAAAAACCTTTTAAATAAGATAAAAGTAACCATGGAAAACAATGAAATGTGTAATTTTGAAGAAATGCATCGAATATATCAAAGACGTAAGCGTATGAAACATTTAAATTGAATTTGTATAAGGTATCAGTATGAGGAATCCATATCACAAAAGAACGATATAAAATACTGAGACGGTTGTAATATTTATGATCTGCTATTAAATCATATCCGATAGTGATATATTAAATACACTTGATACCAGAAGGCGATATTTGTAACTAATATGCGGCCTTTCACATTCAATCCTAATTGAAAAGAAATACTTCTCTTACCAATTAACTTGCTTATTAATTCAAATTATTTGAGATTAGATGCCTAGTAATATATTTTTTCCCATTGTACTGTCTGGAACTGTTACAACACGTTTGGTATTAAATAGTGGTACAATGTTATCGTTGTTACAAAACACTGTGAATGCGTAATGAGCTTTATTATCCTATGTTGTTCTTGATACTGGATATCTCATTTATTTATGACTGAAGGTAGCTATCGTCGTCGATAACTGTCGTTATTTGAAGCATTAAAGTATATGAAATCGAATTTCTTATTGAAGAAAGATTTATTTCTAACGGAAAATATAGTAACAGAAAGGCGATCCATAAGTGAGAAAGATTCTACACAGACATAACTTACAGCCGTGGCACAACAGATTTTTTTTATTGTTTTATATGTAAAATCGACAAGTAAATACAAATAATACACCGATTTTTGATAACAATGACTTACGCATGCGATTAGATGGTGTCGACTTAGGGCAAGCTAATTCTATTCCTCTGTAATTAATTTAATTAAGCGCTTCTTAGTGTCTATGGTGATATACCCAAGATACACAAAAGATTTAGAAGAAACATATATGCAGTGGATGATGATAGGTGTCGTGTTAATTAATATTTAGTAGACAGAAATTTCAAATGTTTACGTGGAACATATACGAGTTGGGATTCAGATCCGTTGAAAATATGAATGAAAAACAATAATAGAAAATAAATTCGTACAAACAGATCAAACATATTACGAAGTTTTGAGACATATCTTTTCTAAGCATCGCTTCCTTTGACCACAGCCCTGTGAATCTGAAATAGTGTTTAGTTTTTCTAGTAATTATTTTGCCGTTTCAATGATGAATTGTTAGGCAAGTTTCTCTATGGAGTTAAATGTTTCACACAAAACTAGGTGCGGTTAAATCTACCCGGAGGAATTGTTTTCAAAGATACGTATTTTTTTGAGTTTGGAAGCGGTAGTACTACATATAAACAGCGAAAGCATATAAATGGCAAGACAGATAAGAAGTTTATAGTGTGTCAGAACATATTCGCCTTGAGAGAGTTCTTCTTGTGAAATATTTTATTTCCACAGAGCTACTACAAAAGAAACTGACTACTCCAGTCTCACCTAAAACCGAAACTGTCTATGATATCAACATTAAATTTGCGTTTTCGAGTTGAGGAACTGGGGTTGTCTTGTAATGGGAACACACATGTTGAAACGAGCGTGGTGGGTGAGCGGTTAACGCTCTGGCCTCTCATTCGGTAGGACCCCGGTTCGAATCCCGTTCCGGGCATCCATATTTGGGTTTTCCATAGTTTCCCCAAATTACTCCAGTCTAATGCCGGAAGGCTTCCTTAAAAAAGGCCATGGCCGAATTCCTACCACTTCCTTGTCCCCAGTCCCATTCCGCCTCTAATGACCTCGACGTCGACGAGGCGTAAAGCCACAAGTATAAAAAAAAATACTAATGTTAAATATATGCATCGTTTTTCACATGACATACATCAATATAGTGTAACATTTCAGCGACCACATCTTGTGATTCTATGTTTGATTTCTCCTAAATCGTCGGGAAGTGGAAAGAGACTATAACA
>CM061921.1:90138816-90599108 GCA_031002005.1 Vandiemenella viatica
ATTGCAGACAGTATTCACCCAAGAGCCTCTTGAAATCATGTATTTTTTGCGAAAATCTTTGTTACTAGCCAACTTGCATTCATGCAAACGCAGAAAACTATTTTTAGCGAAAGGTAATGGTGCCCAGACATGCCGTAACGCTATTTTGGAGCCAGTTAACGACTTCATTCCGATAGTAGTGATTCGATGATCTTACGCCCACAAGAACATAAAACATACGAAGAATAACGTTGAGCTAACTGCAGAAACATGTGTGTATCAGATGCCTAAAGAAAATAATAACGAAATCCTGGAACATGTTCTGGAAGAGCGTAAATTGGATTATGACATAACGTAGGCACTTTTAAGCAACTGGCGTAGTAGATGTTCTCTACACATTTTCCCGAGTGTTTGCTACGTCTTTAGTTGGTTGATGGAAGAAAGAGTATAGTGGAAAATTAATAACTTATTTGACATATCCGGAAAGTAAGTCCGCAGTGGATGCAAACTACACTTAACGTCACACTGGGTCTGTGTTGTTGCAAATACCAAAGATATATCTGTATTATGATATTTATTATCCTCACTTAAAATTAATATATTTCTTCTTATTTTGTACCGCTTCGCTATCGTCTATGGCTTTAGATATTGTCCTATAATTAGATGACGTTGATTGTGGTATAATTCTTCTGAATTATAGTTTCTTCTGTAAAACGATATTCTTAGAAAAAATATGGCAATTCAATGAATCGGTGATATATTCCGATAATTCTAGAAAACAGACATACACCTTTCAGGATAACATTACGGAAGAGCATATATTTGGTCCAAGTCAGATTTCGCAAAAACAGTTCAGTGCCCTTTCCAGTATATCTTGTGAAATGTTCGATGTACACAGTGTTTGGTAAAATTGCAAGTATGTTTAATGATTAACGTGTTCTGATAACAATGAACGAAGGATGACAACTATGAGCGAAGAAAGAAATTAGTGGAAAAATATTCAGAAAGTAGATAGGATGTTGGTTAACGTTATTGGACACTCTGTGTTGTTTAGATTCTTCAGTGGAGAACACAGATGCATGGAACAAATGTAACGGGAGAATGAAGGTTGCAGTATGTGAATGTGATAATTGAGATTCTAGCCGATATAAAGACATGAAGAGGTGAACGCAGAAAAGACGAATTTTTCATTTTTGGGCTTTACTGCTCGTTGACGTCGAGGTCATTAGAGCCGAGCAAGGAACTGGAAGGAATTTGACCATACCCTTTTGAAGAAACCATCTCGGTATTTCCATGGAGTGAATTCTGTAAACCATAGAAATCCCAAATCTGGATGTGGAAGGGGAATTAAACCCGCATCCACCCGAATGCCAGTCCGTAGAGTTAACTGTTCACCTACCAGGTTCATAGAAAGATGGAGGATGGCATCAAACCAGTTAGGGACGAGTTTCATGGATATCTGAAGATATAGGAACAGATAATCCTTAGCGTTTAGACACCAATAAACTCAGCCATAATTCATGAAGGATGTGAGAGAAATTTTCATTTAATTTAATTAATTTAAAATAATTGTGATGGAGCACATGCTCCGGTGGCACTTTCCCGACACGACTATTTTTTCTCCTTTCCACTTCCCACCAACTTATACCCTCCACAAATTTGAACTTTAAACTCTTTCTGCGAATCTTCATTATGGCGCCTTAACGGGTTTTGGCAGACAAGCCTTGTATGGATCATAGTAATTTAATCATGTAATTGACCCTATTCTTTCAACGTGATTACATATTTTTTTTAAAGAAAAATTTATATAATCATACAGTAAGTTTGTGTTAGAAGATAAACGAATTTAAGTAATAAATCCGGATACTACAATGCATAGCCGCAAAAGAGTTTTGAGATGGGAATTATAGTAAACTTGTGACTAAAACATTTTAATCCCTATCTGCAGCTGTTTTAGATAACACGTTAGGAGTGTTCTTGAAATACCCTAAGGCACTGTTAAGGAAGATATCTTCATCCCTGGACTAATCATCCAGATTTTGGATTTATGTGTTTTCTGGAAGTCACTCTATGTGAATGTCGGAATGATTCCTTCTTAGAGGTCATGGCCGATTTTATTTCCGTGCCTTGTTTTAAATTCTCTTTCGGTTTTAATGACCTACTGACGTGCCGTAAAACATTCAAAAAAATGATTTACTTTGGGGCGTCCGTAGTGTTTAAAATGAAGTAGTACACAAGAAATTTCGATTTTATATCATAAAAGTTATCTAACTCACCATGCTATTGTGAAACAGCAACTTAATAATTCCGATCATTGCAAATGTTTTGTTTCAGTACTTGGTAGACGATAGTAACCTGAAAGATGAACCCGCTGCTTACTGCTTAAAGTAATTGTTCAATAATTTCCAGGTTACATATAAAACTTAGTTTCATCCTTTCGTAAGTTTAACATTAGCTGCCGTTCCCTTTAGTCCAAATTTGGCACTGCTGTTCATTTGTGTAGCAACTAAGTCAATGGATTTTTTTGTTTTAATTACTTTTCCTGAATATACGGAATATTAAAAGTGTTAAAAAAATGTTGAAAGATAAGAACAGGCATCATGCTACTTCCTACCAAGAGAACGCGAATAGTTATCTTAACGGGAAATTCTACATTAATGCATAATACACAAATGTAAAAGATAGGTACAATAATCTGATCTGTGAACCAACATAAGTTAGCTATGAAACATACAAATCAGAATTTATCTCTCGAAGTTTCGAAAAAATATATTACCACGACGTTCCCGGCAGATTATCAGAAATTAGTAGATTAAGTGGCTCTATGCAGTAGAACGAAGCAACTATACCGATTATTACTTTCACCAATATGCTCACCAAGAGTGTAGCTATTTTTGCATAGTAAGTAAATGCATCAGAAAGATAGAAATCATGTTTTATTTTCATAACTCCTTGTTAATGTTTCACATAAATGATTTGCTGAAATCGAAGAAACTAGGGCATTATTACAGTTTAAACACGCTTGCTTCATGCAATGGCATAAAAATTTGAAATGAACAAATTCAGATCCTAATAAATTAGTTATTATTATTTTTTAAATATATAATTAGTCTGTAGTTCTCATGCTTTGACAAAAATTTGTTGTTGGATCGAAAATACCGAAAATATACGAGTAGTCTCTCACAGTTTGCTAAAATAGCAATTTATATCAGCTTTGTTTCCTAGAATTGATAGTATTTTTCAAAATGTATATGATTATTTCTGACACGATGACACCGCAGGCAGAAACAAATCATTCACCATTTATACCACGTATTTTCCAATACTTACACAGTTGATTCTGATTGATAGACTTACCTTAAATGAAGTCAAAGAAAATACAGATACGATAACGTGATACGGAATTCCTTGTTTTGACCAGAAAGTTTGTAAACTTATACAAATATTTTGTTTCTGACTATATAACAATTCATATCTCTGTAAGAACTAAAAAAAGAATAAAAATACTGGTTAAATGTTTCCATCAGTTAATTTTGACCGTGACTACAGTGAAAATATTGGAATTGCTGTAGGTAGGGCTGGGTGAAGACAGCTCGGCAGTAAGTGTGAGATACTGTGGCTGGAGCAATAACACTAATTAACATTTCCATTACCAAAAGTAAGCACGTCTACCTGTTTTATAGAACCATTACGGTTTGTTTAGTTGCACAAATTAACGTAATGTTTATTTGTGGAATGTGTTAGAGGAAGACTTGACACTGTTCTGTGCCACGGACCTGTACTGGCGACAAATTTCTTTTCAGGCGGTTACATTTGCAGAGCTGCGAAAGAAAAGTTACATTTCACTCACTTGGTGGTTCATAATAACGAGTTATTAAAGTGATATTCACTGAGTTAGTTATGACCCCTCTGAAGAATAGAAACATTCTGTTATTTACGATCTAAAATTACAACCATTTCTCGAAGGAAGGAAGTTATAAAAAACAGACAAGCACTAATAAAAAGAGCTTTCTGAAACAGGAGTAAAAAATCATGACCTCAGATTCAGAACAAACCTCATATGTGGAGACCTCATCACTTTAAAGACTTGATTCAGCTGAAGCAGAAGGGCGAAAAGATAAGGCATTTGAAATGAGGTACTATGAAAATTAAGTTTTCCTATGAAATATAAAATTGTCTCCGTCATGAAATGAGGGGTTAAGAAAGTTTATGCATATTAGAAAAAGGAGAAATAGTAATGTGTGTGCATTTTGAGATGAACGAATTCGTTAAGACGTAGCAAAAAGTTCTATTTAAAGTAGGAACTGAAAACTAAAACCAAGATTAGAAAACGAGTGACAACGTATGTTATAATTAGAAAGTGAAGGTGAAAGTATTAGCAATAGTCCTAGATAGAAATGGGTAAAGGATTTCGTCGAAATCCACTAACATACGAATACGATATACAAAGGGAAACTAACTATGCTGTTTTGATAGAGACATGACGTAAATAAACATGTGATAAGACAATCAAGCATCAGTGAAAAAACTAAAAATGAAGCTGCGTATATGACTTGAGTTTAGCTATTGTTAGAACACTATATCGCTGTATGGTACGCACATTTGAAAGAGATAACTGAGGAAAAACGCTGAAGCTAAGAAATGATGTAGTGCTGGATTCTGTAGTCGATATAAAAATTGTATGGGCTTATAAAATGTATGGAACGGAAACATTGAAACCAATACAAAGTTATGGGTTGATACATGAGTTTGTAACAAAGCTTGCCCAGGGAATACGAATGTGTCAGTCAATAGTGGCAGCTTATATCAGAAAAATTTCTGTTTGAATAATGGGGATCATTGTGGATGACTGGTTGAAAATGTTCTTCGTCAAAATCTAGCATTCATCCGCAACGTGGAAAATCACTCAAGGCTTTAAAACTTTTTTTTCCCTTTAAACTGCTAAACGTTTGTTAACAGCGAGGTCTTTAGAGGCGGGAAAGGATGGGAGGCAAGGATTGGGAAGGAATTCGGCCATGACATTTTGAAGGAAGCATCCCGGTATTCGCCTGGAGTGATTTGGGAAACCATGGAAAACCCAAAACTGGATGCCCGGACGGGGATTCGAACCACCGTCCTCCCGAATGCGGGTTTTAAAACTACCAAATCTTTTTGTTTTCCGTACTATCATTGATTACATTCTTCATCTCTAGTGCAGAGAATTGCAGTAGCAAGGAAGATAAGATAATTAATTTATTTATGAAGCAATTAACAACAAAATGGAACGGAAACGATAATATCACAAGCATATCGACAACAGCAAATTGGGCATTGGTTACAAGGCGAATCATTTTAAGATCACAGGTAGTTCCTGAAGTTAGAAAGAAATTTTTAGAATCGTATTGAGCACAGCAATGTATTGTAGATTAGACTTTGGTAATACAGGCAAATAGAAAAATTTAAAATACGGTGCTCTAAATTAATACTGAAAATTAGTTGGTGGGATAAACACGTTCCGGAAATGAAACGATAAGAATTTAGTTTGTTAAAAAAATTACTACAAAAAATGACCTTACGAAAGTAGCTCAAAATGCAAGACATTCGGTATTATTTAATTTGTTCGAGAAGGGAGAATTTTAAGGGAAGAATGAATATAAGAGTGGAACAAGCAGATAGTTAAAGACGCAGATGTAGATGTAGATGGGACCAAATCTGATTGATGAGTGTTTAACGATTGGGCCTGGCATTCCACAGAACGAGAGTTTGATCTCCGGACAAAGCATCCACATTACGACTTCCAAAAATAACTCCAAGCGAATGCCGGGCTGATTGTTTCTTAAGGTCATGACCGAATTCCTTCCCTTACCTTGTACTCAACCTTCTCCTGGCTCTAATGATGTAATGTTGAAAAGCAGCAAAAAAGAAAAAGAAACAAAAATCTTATGACCAAGGGAACTCCATTTTGTAACGATATGCTTTAATCCATACGCCTTTTACCAGTCCATCTTTATATTACGTCTTCGCCTAAAGACAAGCAGAGCTAGCCAATTAAACTTACGTTCTGTCATGCACATTTTCAATCAATAAACCTTCATCTAGAGCTATAAGTTACAGCGGTTTTGATGCACCGCGATACTGGAGCTTTTGGGATATACGGATGTCAACGTCGGGGTTATTAGGGTCAGGAGAATGGGGCCATTGCATTTTTGACGGTACCGGTCCAGCATTTGCCTGGAGTGATTTATGGAATTCATGGAAAATCCAAATCTGGATGGCCGGGCGGCGATTTGAACTGTGTCCTTCTGAATGCGAGACTAGAACGTTAACCGCTCATACACCAGCCTTGATCTATCGGATTAAGTCCTAATGTTGCATTTGTTCTTTGGTAGCCCTCTTCAGACCATTTTCCGCTTCCACACTGATCAGCAGAAGAATCTGCCAAAACGAAGCACCAAATTCGAAGGGAATAAAGCATCATATGTTTCAAATTAACTACTTCACCGGTCTGGCTGTATCTTATAGGACCTTAACAGATAACCTTTAAACAATTATTGATTGTATCATGTGAAATGTGGAGTACTATAACTGATAACCGTCCACCATACGCCATGCTAGGATACATCTTCTTCTATGCTTGGAGCCATTTCTTTTACTTTATCCATCTAAAGAATTGACGTCTTACGAAGTCTGTATCTCGGGATTGCAATGGATATTAGCGTTTTATGGTCGCCTGAGGTGGTTTTAAGTATTTACGTCATAATGCAGTTCTGTGACGGAGCTTGAGCGAAAATTTAAGTAAAAGGTTCCAGTTGTGAATTCCTTCCCTGTTTAACTTGTAAACCGTATGCCACAAAACTAACACCTTCAATAAGTCCCACGTTCTGCAGCTTTTCTTAGTACACTCTCAGAAAATTCACAAAATAGCTTAATAACAACCAAGTGAAAAACTGTCACAATTTGCTACCATGTTCAAATGCAGACCCAAAAATATATCACTATAATATTGAGACCACTATAAAATTTGTTATTTTGCAATTATTCTCAAGTCTTTTATATTACACAGTAACTTCACGCTCCCGTTTGATACTTGTGCGTTTTGTAAAGTTTCTGACATCCATGTAAGCTACGAAATATTAAAATTTGATCGTGATTTTTCTCTGCAAGCAAATAAAAGTTTTTAACGACATTTTGTAAATGTATTTACCTCTACAGCATTAAAATAATGTATATTATTGAGAGAAAGTATTTTTTACGTTCACCGTAGAATTAGCATTTTTATTAGTATCATTTAATAAATAAGTTAAAAATTCAAGTAAAAGATATGAATTTACATTACGATAAGATTTTCAGTTAATGCAGACACTAGGAAAATAATTACAACGCACTAAAGGTAATTTTGCCACATTTTTTCGCCAATGATTGTTATTCAGTAAATTAAAAAAATTAGCGGAAAAAGCTAGTCATTCAGGAGTTGGATGTTACAAGAGTTAAATCTTAATATAAAATCTGATCCTTCGTCTGTGAAAGATCAGTTTTTGGTTTTTTAATTTCACCTGTCGTAAAGCATGAAAACAACGAAGACTTCTTAATTCAAAGAATTAGCAAACCTTCTTCCGTTGGAAGATAGATTGAAGAAGGCGATGTGAATATTTTTTTAAGATCTAGAAGATATGAATAACGTCTTATCCGAATCCTTTGCCATATTGTTTTGACAAAAGACAAAATTATAAATCAGAAAAGCCCTGCAAGACATTATTTATGTGACGTTACAGAAATTTTCATTTCCCTGAAAAGTACGTGTTCATTAGACGGTTGTGGTAACTGGAAGTCTTTGAAACGCATGTTATAGCATGTAACGGTTACATATATCTCTGTATCCCAGATCCTGGACATGGCTTACCACGAAAATAGTCTGATATTGATCTGAAAGTTATCTGATTTGATTCAGAGGCAAACGCAGCTTTATTCTGAAATCTGGATTCTTCAGTTGCGTCCAAAACTGGAGATCTCACTGGAAGAAGTTTCTACAGTGCCAACGTGCTTTGAAACCAATTTAGGTTTCAGATTTCAGGTGAGAAATTATATTTTCACTGCTTGAAAGTTTGATATTTCCAAACTGATTGCTTACGACTGCGACAGTCTGTCTCATAAAAATCATAACACTAATTCCTATTATTATATTTTTAGAAATTTTTTAACAATTAATTTGTTATATTTTGGTTTCAATGGAAACTAATATCATTATTTCCTACATGCAAGGAAGCAAATAATTTCTTATATAAAGGAACAAAGACTGCAGAAACAGGAAATACGTCCAAGAAAAAGACGTGTTTGATTGAAAAACAGTTCTTTAGCCGCTGAATACAGTACTCATAGAGTAAATGATACTCAATGCGGACGTTTCTGTGGTAGGAATGCCAATTTCCCAATGAAGTATAGATATTTAACAATCATTTGAGTGGTTACTCATCAGCTGTTGTATATACTGTATAAATTATCATTCAGTATGGAGAGGTAAATTTTAACAAATAATCAGATACGCATTTTTAAGCTAGGATGAATAAGAGCAGAACATTTTACTACTAGAAATTAAAAAAGAAATACTCTTAAATTTTATTAGATTCTAAAAGCACATACATGTTCAGAATTATTTAAATTATAAGGTTAGACATTGTCTTGTACTCGTGTAATTATGATGGCAACAGACTCTCACGGCCAAATGTTTCTGACAATATATTTGAAATGAATGATAATTAAAAAAAAATAATAATAAGATTACTCCGGAGAATCATATAGACTTACCTTCCAGTCAACAGAAAGGTTAGTGCAGAAATCACTTGCTCAGCTAGTACCGAAGTGGTTCCTACCAAGAACAATGCAAGACATGTGCTGCGTTTTCGTATTTTATATCAGAACATGCAATAAAATTCCAGTTAACCGAAAATGTAGCAGTGTCTAGTTAACCGGAATAAATAATGATTTTTACGATAAAATCTAATTGTAGCACAGTATAAGTTTAGGGGTCCTTCAAGGTTTCCACTGTCATCATATTAATTCATTTGTCGGGCAACACAGATAGCCGTTGTTATCCTTGTTAAAAAAAAAGTACACTCTTCTCTCTCTTTACCCATTCTTTTTCAATTAAATCGATTAAGAACTTAATATTTTACAATCACAACCGGAAATCTTCAACTTTTAATTACTTGATATTGAGTTGTTTCTGCTGCCCGCAGGGATAAGAAAAGGCCACAGTTTTACCCTGTCTTCCCCGACCCTGCCCATCCACACAAAAGCCTCATCCCTTTCCTTGTTTCATCAAATAGAAACAACATTTTTCTTTAAAGTTACGCTTTACAATATCCTTTTACAATAATAACTATTAAGAAGGTAGTGTGTACAAGCCATTATCCACGAAAGAATTGCGTATGGAAAAAGAATTGAACTTTGGGGCCTAATTCACCTTTTGAAAAATCATTTAATTTTTATTCAAATGTTATCTGATTCATAAATCTCAAAATATTTCATTAATCGTAGGTATATTACTACTGAATTTGAAAGATTAATCAATGATTTGCTGTTTTAAAATATCTTTCTTTGAACATAAACCCAATACATTCACTTGAATTCTTTATATGATTTCTAATTTATTGCATATTCAAGCAACGTTTACAATGGAGATACGGAAATGAAAGTTAAACTCTCTCAATTATTTGGGAACACCGAACACGCAAATGGAAAAACCAAGCTCTACCACCAACGTATTGCACAAAAACATCTGTGGAGATAAATCTTCTCCTGAGACGGAGCAATTGCTTGATATTAATTTGGTAAAGCAAATACGATTGTGCCGTGAAGTAGTCTGTGTATGAACGAAATTTTTCTTTGCAATTTTTGATTAGATTTGATGATTGCATATGAAATTTTATTTTATTTAAAACTATCTATATTCTGTTCCTTTGTAGAAAGAATTTCTTGAGAGCTTTATATTCACGGTGGCGTTAATACTTATATTATTAGAGCACATATTCACGATTTTGAGCACTTCCTTGGCGTGCGCTGTCATTGTACAGAATACTCTCCTAAATCAACATAATAAGGAACTGAAAGATCCGTGGCATCTATGTCTCACTGAACACAAAACCATTTTGCGTGAATCCCGTTCATCGAAAGAGAGTCAGACAGACACAAATTTGATTCATTCTCCATAGCTTATTAATGGTAGCCCTAAGTACTTTTTTTCAAAAATATTTAAGATGTACAGGCTTGTTCCTGGTTAACATTTTATTATAAGTATAGATTATTAATTAATTTAGTTACAATATTTAATCACCTATTTTTTTTTATTTCCTTATTATACTTTTTGTTGTTTCTGTTAAAAAACTGTTATTTTGATATTAGTAGACTATCTCAAGAGTTGTAATAACTTACCCGTTTCACAGAATATATTTAATTTGAGAACATTGGTACATTTTTTACTTATAAATTAATAGGACAAGTACTGGAATCCGATAAATATTTAATCTTTTTAAGTAAAGTTTCAGAATGCTTGTATTGTAAAATATATATACTAATCTAGTCTATCACATGTCACAGTTCATATTTTTTAACTTTCAAGGAGAGGTCTTCGGTGTGGAAATCGTGACGGAAAACGAACAAGGTGATTGTATAGAGAGTGACATACCGTATTTTACGTTAATACAGTTCATTCTGGTGGGTCTTCTTTCACTAGAAATTTGCGTTAAAAACTATAAAATTTTGCTTACGTATTGTATTGCTGTAAATTCATTGGACCAAATGCTTGGAAATAGACGCTTATCCTAAGGCGTCGTATCATTGTAGAAAGGTCGTAAGATTGATCCTAGGTTGAGAATATTTTGTTTTCTGAACGAATTTTCCTTTGTTACTATTTATTGTCTGTGGTAATGCATATTCATTTTTTGAAAAATTCATCAAAACATAAATTTGTCTTTCTTCCGAAGTAATTATGAATTTTTGGATGATAAGTGCTAGAAAATTGTTTGAAATGTAAAATGCTCCCACATATGAAAATTTTTATGGAAGGTATCCTTCCACAGCTACAAACACATATTATTACTGAAGGAGGAATGAATTTCAATTATTATTCAAAATTCAAGCTTTCCCTCCGTTAATTTCGTTATGGTAAAAGAAAGTGCACTAAATGAAATTTTTTCTCAGGACAGGACGCATTAAATCAGGTGGCTGTCCCATCGCTTTCGTTCTAACGGCTTCTGCACAGCTATAATATACCCACACAATTTTTAACTCTTGATGTCTTGTAAACTAAGCCCAACCACGACGAACGATATTAGGGTGAAGTACCTAAGATGTACTACCTATCCTCCTGGTTCATTCTTTGATCCCGATTACAGCGATGAAGATCTCTCCGTGTGAGATGTAAATTTGAAACGAGATTTTTGATACCTTAAATGCCACATGAAGCGCTTTATTATTATTATTATTATTTAAAAAAATAAGAAACGATAAGTTAATAAAAATAACCAGAATCTTGAATGAAAGTGGTTTTCCTGATCACGGTGTTCAACTTGGAATATAAGGTTCAGTATTCAGGTTCTTTTGTGAACGACTGGGATATGTAACTTACTGCATAACTTGGAAAATGGAAATGGATTCTGATATGCAAAATGCTGGAAAGTAATATACTAATATCATATAATTATTGCAGTCACGTTATGTTAAATGAGTGGACTTGTGACGTGTGATAAATTGAATTTGAAAAATTTAAAGCAACAAATAAATGTGAATTTGCAGCTAAAGTGACCAGATTTTAATATTGTAAAAGCGGGACACCATTGACCGGGGGGGGGGGGGAATTCTTGATTAATAACCGTCTCTAAAGACCGCGCTGTTAGAGAGACGTTAAGCAGATAAAAAAATTTGATTAATAAGTTGGTCTATATGGAGCAACAAAAAATTTTATATAACGCAAAAATAGTATTGTAATATATATATATATATATATTTAATTTTAACATAAGTACAATTTAAAAATATAATACATTAAAAAATTATATATAGTATTTTATTCTTTGGCATATTTCTCATTTTAGTGATTCTTTTTTGCAATAGATTGCTGTCATTGTTTAAAAGCTTGAGAAATTTTTCACAAGACTTTGTTAAATTATATTTTACACATTATATTGCCTTTAAAGTCCCAACACTTAAATGTGACTTTTCTGATGTCCACACTTTATTTACCGTAGAAAAAACGCGTGCAGCAGCAGCATTAGCTCCTGGTAAGGACAGCGCGTATTATACAATTTTTAGTGCATTATTGTATGGAACATGGTTTGTTTCAAAATGATGAAATATTTCTAACCATTGTTCTCTGTTGTGACTTTTGCTGAAGACCAAAATTTAACCTTTTCCTTGTCAATATATATTTTTTTAATAATGATACTTTATTAAAAAGATCACTTTCGGAAATATTACTATACGGAAAATTTTGAGTAATATGATCGAATGATTTTTGCACATCATTCCAATTAAGTTCTGAATTTGCCGTAATGTAAGTTGTAAGTGTCACTTTCAGAGCCGGCGCTAGACTTTTTGACGCCTCTATAAAATACAGAATAAATAATACGAGTACTGTCTGCTAAATTCAAGAACATTTATGTATTTATGAAATAAATTAATTACCTAAATTATCTGAATAGCTGATTTGTTCACATCACTTGTTAAACTAGCACTAGGACGCAACACGATGTGTATCGTCTGAGAGGCAGTTACAAAATGTTTTCTCTGTTGTCTCTGGTTTTCGTCGTTACCAGTGTCGAAAAATGTAATTGTTCATTAAGTCTAAACAATGGTGGTTAAATGTTAACAACTGTTCAACAATGCGACCTTTGATAAGCAGTTCTTGATAATCACTTCTCGATAATCAGTTCTCAGCTATTATTTGTCTTTATTAAAGTTTAACATTATAAAATTAACACAAAATAATATATAACTAATATCTGACGAAATAGCCGCATGGCCGCCGAAAGTCGAATATTCCCTTCCCGTTCTCCCACCTTTCCCTGCTTGACATGCATTCTTTCCAAAAATCGGGACTTTTTAAAAAGCGGCGGGACGCGGGGCGAATTGTTAAAAATCGGGACTGTCCCGCCAAAAGCGGGGCGTCTGGTCACCTTATTTGCAGCCAACGTAAGATATGAATCTCTCTAGTGTCAACTTAAAGTTGTGAAGCTCTCTGCTATCAATTTATTTAGTAGTGACAAATTTATTTCCTCTCTTTCTATCTTTTTATTAAATAGCTCTGGTGGCATGAATATCACCATACTTCATTGATGATTCGCTACAAGCTGTTATTTCATAAACAACTCTTCCCTGTCATTCGACTCTCATCTGCTACTATCAATTGTGTATTTACAGTTCACACAATTAGAGTCTGGAGATGGTTGTTTCTAAGAAATAGAAGGATAACCTGCCATAGAGTAATTGAAGGAATTGTATTTGCCAGAAGTGACTTCCGGAAACAAAGTAATATGGAATCGTCTGTGGTACTGTACATATTTAGTCGACAATTATACTATATGCTAAACAACAATACAAAACGCGATCAGAAGCTTTATATAATGAACAAACCCAAAAAATTATACTAATGAACCAGTAATTTAAATAGATCTGTAAATTCCATGAGAAGTAACTGCTGAATATGCTATTTTATTTATTTATTTATTTATCAACCTTGTTCCATGGATCCCTGCTGAGGAAAGACCTCTGTGATGTGAAACATGTCATGGTTAATACACATACCTGCAATATGAGTCATAATCATAGTGAAAACAGTTATATGTTACAAATATAAATAAATAGAATAAAAATAAACATTAATTTTTATAATTGAGTTTTGCAAAAGGTCATATTGAATATTATTTTGATCAAATTCTTGAATGGAGTAGAAGGAGTTGCCAATAAGATAATCTCTCAGTTTTTCTTTAAATATATCTTTATTATCTGCAAACTGTTTTATACTCTTGGGAAGTTTATTAAACAGATGTATCCGAGAATAATTAACTCCTCTTTGTACGAATATAATCTTTAATTATACTATAATCAAAAGCGTATCATTACTACTCTAGGTATAAAGTTCACAAGAATTTTCCATTAGTGACAGCGATTCGCAACGCCCGTTGAGCTGATTTGTATGAGATCAGAGTTGTTACGGTCTCTAGGGTCCCTGCTCTTCTCGCGTTAGTCAAGGCTATTATATTTTGAGAAACACCTGTGAGATTGTTTATCAGCTCTGTCACAAAACCTGCCCTCACGTCCTTGACAGCAAAAGTAGCATAATCCCTGCAAATGAACTGCATCTGGAGTGTAGCAGACTGGAGAATTCCTAACGTCTTGTAACTATTTCCGGGTAACGCGTGGCAAACTTCCAGAAGAATCGCTGACCACACAAGTTGGGCCTGCCCCTCTCAGATAAACTGTCACTCGGTAGCACAGAATAGCCTCTAAAAAGTATCGCGCACAAACAGACGGTCCCAGCGTTCGCCTAGAGAATTACAGAAATCCTCGTAAAACAGTAAGCAAGACGCTCAGTACTTCAGGTCTGCAGTATCTCTCTCTATTTACTATGACAAGGCGGCTAGGCTCACATCAAAGTGGCGGGTGTCGCTAATTTAACAGACCGTTCAGGATAGGGCATTAATTAAAGTTAATGCCAACTCTTCAATAATGAGTTATTAGATTACGTGTGACAATCACGGTTGTGTGCTGGAATCGTAATAAATAAATGGGATAAATGCGTGTTAGTGCTGTGGTAAAGAAAATCTTACGAGCCTTTTGAGAATGCTTTAACGAAGCCCCCAGTTCGATTGAGAAGTTCTACTTCCCCTCTCCCGCTCTCTAGTTTGGACGCGGTTCGAACTTTGCTAATTTATTTCAGCACCGAGTAATGAAAGATCGGCTTCGGATGAGCAACAGAGGAGATTCTTAGCCTTGTCGATTTGCGGAAAGATGTATTTCGCTATCTGACATGAGCCGCTCGGCAGGTAACTACAGGTCTTTGTACGATCAAAGGACTACGGTTAAACTACTAACATCCCATAAAATCCGATGATATATGAGCGGCGATTCTTAATTAGGTAAATTGTTTTAATTTTCAAAGTTCGCCTCAGATACGTAATTACGCAGTTCGCGTTTAATAATAAATGTAACAAATTCGTTTAAATTATTCCTGTTTTTTGCGTTGAGTTCTCTGTATGCATCATATATACGTTCAAAATTTAGGTGCAAAACTTTTTTATCAGCTGATAAACTAATAAATTACTCGCGAAGATACATAATTGAGTGTTTTGGAATAAGTTGCTGAATTGCACAGGCAACTATTACAAAGGAGTTACAGTCTCGCCAAATCTCTGTTAGGGTGTTAAGAATGTCATCTGCAAATCAGAATTCTGAAAGTGCAGAAATTTCTCAGAAGCTCTAGAAGGGCTTTATGTCAGGAAGAAACACATTTGATGGGCATTCTTTCAGGTGATAAACTGTGGGTACACCACTATACTCCGGAAAAGAAGAGGTCAAGCTTGGGAAAGTTTGAAAAAGTGGTGCTGCAGGTAGGTGAAAATTCATTGGCCTGCTGACAAGATTTTCATGAGTGTCTATTAGGAAGATAAAAGTGTTTTGAGCATTTATTTTCTCGTTGAATGGCGATATGTCAATGGTGAATACTACTGTGAACTCTTGGGTAAGATTAAGAAACCATGAGTGTGCAACAGGCGCAAAATTTCGATCCTTAGCGTCCTGCTTCAGCATATGACGCTCGGCACCAGTTGCTGATGTTGCGCAAACGAAACTGGATAAACTGCACATAACAGCTTTGGATCATGCAGCTGCAATCAGGATTTTTCATCATGTGTTTTATTTGAAAACTATTTAGGTGAAAAGAAATTTTCCAATGACGTAGACGTACAAGACTTTAGGCACAACTGGCTAAGTACACTTCAAACTCTTTACAAGTAGGTTTAAAAAATGCCAATGCTATGAAATTTTTTTGAAAAAGTAGGGAAGGTATGTAACAAAATAATTTGGTTTTGTTGTGTATTAATCCATTGAAGAGTTTTTAAAACTGCTTTTGGCAAATATTGCATCGTAAGTATCGTTCACTACTGTCTAATCAAGAAGAATGATCAAATACATGCGAAAGTCCTCTCCGAAGCTGAGTTGTAAATGCCATTTTGCCATTTACTACTGTCCTTCGAAATCGCTCTTTCTGCTTCGACGAACGTACACCAACGCTTCTTCCGTTATTTTTTTCCCCCTTATTTCTTTACGCCTCGTCGATGGCTAAGGTCATTAGAGGCGGGATGAGACTGGGTACAAGGAACGGGAACGAATTAGGCCATGACCTTTTTCAAGGAGGCATCCCGGCATTCGCCTGGAGTGATTTGGGGAAACCATGGAAAACCCAAATCTGAATGCCCCAACGGGGATTCGAACCCGCGTCCTCCCGAATGCGAGGCCAGAACGTTAACCGTTCACCCACCACGCTCGGTGGTTCTTCCGTAGCTGGACGTAACTCAGAAAACTCTCTCTAGGGAATCTCGTTTAATACGATTTCCTACCTGGAACTTCAAATTCACCTTTTAATTATGTATAAAAGGCAGAGTTCTCTGGTTTGTTTGGAACCCATGTATCAAGAGCTACGTTTCGTTCTCTATTCTACCATGGATTTTTTTATGGCTTTACGCCTCGCCGATGGCTAAGGTCATTAGAGGCGGGATGGGGCTCGGGACAAGGAACGGGAAGGAATTCGGCCATGGCCTTTTTGAAGGAAGCATCCCGGCATTCGCCTGGAGTGATTTGGGGAAACCATGGAAAAACTCAAATCTGGATGCCCGGACGGGGATTCGAACCCGCGTCTTCCCGAATGCGAGGCCAGAACGTTAACCGTTCAACCACCACGCTCGGTGCTACCATGGAAACCATGGAAGCTCGACAGATATGTCTAGTGCTAGCCTAGACTAAGGATCTAAAATCGTTACCCTTATAGTTGTAACCATGGCGCTTTACCTAAAAATGTAGCCCAGCGGTGCGTTTCATTGCCGCCAGCCTCCGCGTCTTCTAAAGCTATCTTCCCACGGGTCGCGCATTTGCCGGCCGGGCCGCAAGATCTGGCCGTACTATTACTAAGAAACTCGCTGGATATGAATATACACGATGAAACCTCTAGAGGATACTAGAAGATACCAATTCCATTATGCCACAGCTAATAATGATTTTTTCAGGACCTTGTTTTGAAATTCAGAAATGTTTTGTATAGGTCAAAATTCTTTTTAAATGTCTCACATGCTTTGGAAACTATACCACTGGGAGACCTCAGCGCATTCCAAAAATTAATGGTTATATCGTGGAAATAATCTCGACATAAGGTTTGTAGCGGTTCACGACGCTTACATGTATTACTAATTAAATAAATTAACGAGTGCAGTAATTTTGCATTCTGGAGATAAGTGAAATCTGACACAATTGTACTACTCCGAAGGTTCTGGGAGGAATACCCGATGATGGACATTTCTAGAGCGGAAGGTAGGAAGTAGTCTGGCAAATTTGTAAACTTGTCAAAGCAACAGTAGACAACTTTCAGAAGCTTTTTAACACAACGGTGTAATACATCGTCGATTCGGGAAGGAAAGTGGTGGATAGAATAAATTAAGACGATACTAAAGCGAACTTTTGGTAGTGTGGGAAGAGATGACTGGCACTTTAGACGAAATGTGTATGTCACTTACGTGAACCGAGCAACAAGGTTTTTTTTTTTTGCTTATGGTTTTACACCTCGTCGACATCACGAGAGGCGGGAAAGGATTGAGGACAAGGAACAGCCGTGGTCTTTTTAAAGGAAGCATTCCGCCCGGCATTGGCTTGGAATGATATGTGGAAACAATGGAAAACCCAAATTTGGATGCCCGGACGGGGATTCGAACCGGTGTCCTCCCGAATACGAAGCCAGAGCGTTACCGCACGCACCAATGAGAGAGACTCAAAAATGTAAATGGTGTTTCTGTGTGTACCCTATCAGGGACAGAATAACCGAGCGTGGTGGGTGAGAGGTTAATGTTGTGGCCTTCCATTCGGGAGGACGCCGGTTCGAATCCCCGTCCGGGCATCCAGATTTGGGTTTTCCATAGTTTCCCCAAATCACTCCAGGCAAATGCCGGAATGCTTAGTTCAAAAAAAGCCATGGCCGAATTCCTCCCCGTTCCTTGTCCCCTGTCCCATTCCACCTCTAATGACCTCGACGTAGACGAGGCGTAAAGCCATAAGTAAAAAAAAAAAAAAAAAAAAATGAGACAGAATAGATGGTTGTCAATAAATTTTTTTCAACTTTGGTTTTTTCTCAGCCAATCTCGGAGAGGGAGGAAGACTTTCTGGCTGACAGAGTGGGATGCTGTTCTCAACGCCAAGACAAAAGGGAACGCACATTCGGTAGGGAGGAGTGATCCTGACAACACATTCTGTCTTCGACTGGGACGCCGGCAACACATTCTTTTGGTCGGAGGAATGAGCCCGATTCACTGATGCAACCCGACACAATCGGCCTCATACATGCAGTCTGGTAATATCAAGTGTAGGATTGAACTCTTGAGTTGCAGAGGCCGTCTTAGAACAGATTTAAAGTGCCCATCACTTACGCAAGTATTAGTAAGGATATTAGTTGAATCTAGCATATCTTGGTGCCATGGTGCGAAACGCAAATGTATAGTTAGTTGCTCGTTGTGCAAATTCTGGAGCATTTGTATACAGGGATGTAGTGCTACCTGTGTCGTACACAGCTGAAGGAGACTGCAGACGCTGAAGTGGTCAAACTGAAACCCTAGTCACTGCAATCAAAATTACATGTCAGCCCAAGTAATGGCTTGGTGATGAATATCACAGATGGAGTCTGATTTTTCTCAGCCGGAAATGGAAATGATCTGCGAAAGATGTTAAAACTATATTGTTAATGTTGCATTGTGTTTGAATTATTGTCAATTTTTGAATATGGATATAATTTGGCTTTGTTTGTCAAAACAATTTAATAAGAAACAATTTGCTTGAATTTGGATAAAGTATTAATTAATGACCGAAATTGTTTACTCCCTGCTTAATACTAACATACTATCCTCGTACGTTTCAAGGTGGCACGGAAGAAATAGAAGGAAATGCACATATAGCATAATGTGGAAAGAATAGGAGCTGGAGAAAATTCCTCTATTATGACTCTGCTGCTAATTGGGAGAGTCAGATTACGATGATGATGGTGAAAGTCCGTTCATTTAAGTAAGTACACCTTATTATTTAGACACAGCAATCATATCATGGATCCAAGAGAATAATGTGAAAATCTAAAATACGTCTCAATGTATTTTGTCCAAAAAAATTTTCTTTGAAAACCTTTATTAAGTGTCATCATAGGAAAATATTTAAGATTTATTTTGTCATTTGGTTGTGAAATTGGAAAAAAGGGGGGACGGTGACATTGTAAACCACTCTGTATAAGCTTTCCACCTAGAATATAAGCTTTCCACCCAGTTAGTATGGCTAGCCAACTGCCTGAATTTACCAAGACAGCCGTCGATGTTCTACGTTGATTATTAATATTGCCATACTTATCGGTGATAACATCTTGTTTTTGGATGATTTAGACCCATTTCTTCATCACTCAACACGTGTGAGCCGTCATCTTAGACAATTAGTGATTAATATAGTTAATTATGTTACCACCAATAAACGGAAGGCGTTTGTTACGACGTCACAATTGAAAATGCACTGTTCTGATTAAATACCAATGGATTTAATTATCTCCGCTTGTTGAATTACTTGTTTCCACTTATATAGCATCCAGACAAGCTTTCTAACACATTTTATAAACAATTACAGCTTCCTTACAACGAGTCACAAACTCGCGTCACGCTACATTATCTACTACTATCTACTATAAACTAAAACTACCCAGATTACAATAACAAACTACTGCCTGTTGACATACAGAAATTACATACAACAGACATTTATACAAATATTTAAGATACCCGTAACTGATAAAAATAAAATAAGAATATAATAATAATAATAATTGTAATAATGTGAATAACGAAAGATGATTGGAGAGGGTTGTGATAATGTTACATCTGGGAGCTCATATTTCTGACAAAAACCCCACTAAATATAAATATTGCAAAACATTTTGCATTACGGAATACCTTCCAACGATAGTTCATTTTTAAGGCATTTGCCGTCAACACAACACATTTCCTGTCACATTTCATCAGAAACGACGTAAAGGCTGCGGAATTATGAGACTGTGCCATACGGATGGACGGGAAGTAATAAAAATAGAAAGGCCAATGAAATTGTTATTAGATGAACATCATTTTAGTTTAGGAAAAGACAATTTATTACAGAAGCAAATCTGGCCTTATGATTAATATTGGAGCGATAGATTGTGGGCGTAGAAAAATGTTTTAAGATGTTAAATGTGATAATACATATATAAACTGTAGCTGGTACTAGAATATTGAGCTGGAAGTATAATTTACACTGTCTACACGACTTGGAGGACTATGGCACAAGTAGAGAATCACGAGAAACAACCAACAGTTAAAAAGTGTTTCAGACATTACCGGAGTCTACACAGAGGAAAAAATGTAATAAGAGATAGATAACTCAAGCAAACAATGAACGTTCGATGAGAGAGCATCAGTACTTGTAAATGCCTTGATTGTACTGCCGTATTCGCAGATAAAGGTAAAGAATTTAAAGAAATTAATAAAAGGCAGGATAAAATAAAGCAGAATTTGGATTAAATGTAAAGAAAAGTGAGACCAGGGTTATAATTTATACCAGAAATAAAAATAAAACTATATTTCTACTAATACCAGGACAGTTAAAATAGTGTGGTCCGTAGATGGCCGAAACGATAGAAAAATAAAATAAAAACTAGATTTGTTTAAAAAAATGAACGAATGTTTTAGAAAATGTCTTAAATAAAATTACAGTCATTTTCCTGAGGGATGATGATTCCAAAATCAGATTTGCAATACAACGAAGAGCCTTTCTCAGAACAGGAAATAATTTAATATCGACCAATGATCTATGAATAGGAAAGAAACATCTGAAAACATTTAACTAAAGAACAGTGTTTTAGGTACGTGAAATAAGGACTTAACGAGTATTAGAAGTAAGAAAAAACTGAAGGACTCAAAAGTTTGTTTGTAGGGGGATCCCAAAAATTAAGTGGTCAGGTAAACTATGAATGAAAAAAACGCTGGAAATGATACATGAAAAAAATAATTTGTGGAAGAATCTTACAGAAAATATTTTGGTCATATTTTTAGATTTTCGGAACTTAATCAGTCACTAGACGGTACAGTTGAAGGGAAGACCTGTGAAGGCTGACAAAACTTGGAGTTCCAGATTAAAGAATGACAGCATAAAGAGATAAGACTAAGGACTGCATCAACCCCATGTGGCTCAACAGATTTTGAGATTCGCGGGATTGGTTGAGTTGTTAATGCAAGGAACTATTCAACGAAAGCATTAAAAAAGAAATCTGATATTGAAATTTGTCTAGCAGAAAACAGATGATTACAGCCGACTCATGGAATTAAGGAAATTGGCATTTGGTAGTAAGAAGTTAAGGCCTGGCCACACAGAACGCGACAAGCGACAGCGACGCGCGATATTGTGTCGCTTTTTTTTTTTTTTGTAACTGCTTTACGTCTCTTTTTAACGTGGAGGTCTTTAGAGACGGGAAAGGATGGGGGCAAGGAATGGGAAGGAATTCGGCCATGGCCTTTTAAAGGAAGCATCCCGGCATTTGCCTGGAGTGATTTGGGGAAACCATGAAAAACCCAAATCTGGATGCCCGGACGGGGATTCGAACCGTCGTCCTCCCGAATGCGAGGCGAGAACGCTAACCGTTACACCGCCCCGCTCGGTTTATTGTGTCGCGGCGCGACGTCGCTATTATTGTAATTCACAGTTTTGAATTAGGGCGGTCACACACAAAGCGATCCGTCGCCGGGCCGCAGTCTTTGTCGCGGCGACGAGCGACACAGTTGTTAAAAATTACAGAATTGTGGCGCGACAGAGCGACATGGCCGATGAAGAAAAATTTTCAAGCTCATAAAAAATTATTTTTCGCTTTCAGAATTGTATTTTTTCTTGTTAGTTTCTCACTTTCTGTTTGGTTATTTACACTGTAATTATTTAAAATAGTTAATACTTGTATTTGAGCTATCTTTATTTATTTTGATTGTGAAATAAATTGTCAATAATAAATTGTATTTTTTATTGTGAATATTTCACTTTGTGATGATATGCATGGTTTCAGGGGTATTTCTTAATATTGACCGCCACGCAAATGTGACAGCTGCCTCCAAGGGGGAAGTGATAACATTGTAAATCCTTAGAGGTCAGAGATTTGGGCAGCGTCATTGCTTCTGTTTTGTTTTTAAGAATATATATTAAATGAACAGAACTTACCTCATACAAAGGGCTAATCTTTCTCTTATACCTATTGCTTTTCTCCAGTTCGTGGTGCACTTCGATATAGTTGATTTTAACAGATTATGTAATTTCTCTTTTTTTGTTTTTTGCCTGGGCTTTACGCCTCGTCGACAGCGAGGTCATTAGAGGCGGGTGGGACTTGGGCAAGGAAGGGGAAGGAATTCGGCCATGGCTCGGTGTGTAATTTCGAGAAGTATTCTCGATACATACGAAAATATATATATAAAATCTATCTTCATGTGACGCCAGTTCCCGGCAAAGGCGGTGGTATTCACCAAGGCATTCTCTCTTCTTATTGATGTCATGAACCCAGAACCACCTATTCTTTCTGCTTAGTGCAAACAAAAGAAGTAGACTCTCCTCATCACTTTACATGTTTTATAAGAATTTACTAGCCCGAGAAAACTTATTAAAAAAGAAATAGAGAGATACAGATCTCTTCGCGAGAGAAGGTCTCAGTATACTGGCATTTGTCGCTATAGAGTTGTGGCGTCCTGTGTGACGTACCAAAATCGCGTGTCGCCGCGACGAGAGAATGACCACTTGCTGCTGTCGCTTGTCGCGTTCTGTGTGCCCGGGCCTTTAAGGTATACTACATTCAACCGCGAGAAACAAAGTACTTAGCCATTGATTGCGGCATTTGCTTCAATTGCTTTCACAGTCACAAAATCCTTCTGGAGTTGGTTAGTCAGTAGAGTTCTAAGTAACTCACTTTATATTTTGATATTGAATGCACAATGTGAGTTTTAAAAATAATAATAATAATAAAAATTGCGTGTAGTCGTAATGACCTGGTGACAGGGTTTCTATTGGCTGCGCATTCGGCCCCTGTTATAGACGCCTTAACCTAAACCGGCAATCCTGCCGGGTACAGGGGACCGACAGTTTAACGTGGAATCTGAACCACGGAAGCGTTCTGTCGTACTTCACGTTACACAGCAAGCTGTGCCAGAGCTGAAAGTTGGGTCAAGTGCCAATGAAAATCCCCGCCGAGACAGGGATTCGAACCGTGAACCTTTAGATCTGCAGTAATACACCTTAACCACTGAGCCACCAGATCGCTCAGTTTTGAAAATGAACGTTATCACATTCGATGTAAAGGGCGTCAACTATTTCCTCGGGGAACACATGGATTTTTTTTTTAAAAAAAGTGTGTTTTGCGGTTCGTTGACGGCCTGATAATTAGAGCCCGCAAACGATCCTGAACAAAAAGGGAATCTCACTTTTACTAAGGAACCATAGCAGCATTTGCATGGAGTTATTTCCAGAATTCATGGAAAACCGAAATCATGATAGCTGGCCCGGGAATTGAACCCAGGTCCTCCAGAATGACAGTCCCCAACATTTACGCTCACCTGTCAGGATCTGCAGATTTTATGTACGTACTGGTCTGAAATATATTAAAAAAAGACTTTCTGATGGTCTAATCATTATTCACTAAATCGCATTTTTTAAAAATTAATGCACAGTGATAGATTTCTGGTGAAAATCTTAAGAATGTACTGCACCTCATTTTTTTTCACCTGCTCTTCCATAATCTGAGGTAGCGTTTCGTGTCTCTGAATGTTGACATTAGAACATACGCTTTGGTCTGCTGTACTGAATCATATTTATATTTTTGTGCAATGATGAAGTTGAGTGCAGTGATTGTTCAAGATTGTTGCCTCACTTTTTGTGCACGAAGCACGCACCAGAAAGTTTATTCGGTACACAGAAAGGTGGAGGAGATACTTACATTCATTCCCTTAATACAAATAACAGACTTCGGCTGGTACAGAAATATGTGATGGTATCCTAAAATGCTAGATGACGAGAAAAAATTTCTTCCTGTAATTTCCTCTACGCCGTAGAACTTGGATAGTAGAGTTGACACCATACTGTATTCGAAACTTGATCCACGAACGAGACTGCACCTGAATTTTCATTGGGACGAATCGTGAAATGCACAAATCTATCATTTTGAGAGCCCGTATAAGTCATTAAGTAGTTAAATACACTGTGTTGTAAGTATGAGATTGTAAAGCGTATGTTCCTGCTCAGTCAGATTGCTTGTAACTTGGTCGTCGAAGGCCCCGCAGTATTTTGTGGTTCCCATAATGCATGCCCCTCTTCTCCATCATACTAACTGCACTTCGCAAGTGTGTGAACGGTGGTCATTTGCGGATACTACTGATACTTAATGCAATGTTACTACTGCCGGACATGTTTCAACACTTAGCTAGTCAATTTGAAGGTAAAGTGCGATTCGGTAGTTAGCTGTGATCAGTCTCGTTCTGTTATAGCGCGTTCAGTTAAGAGAGGCGGCTCAAGGTCAGTCTGCTGTATCCCCACTCCGCTGCCTTTACCCCTACATGCGAAGGGAAATTAACCATTCACCCGCCTAGATACAGCGTACGGCGCGGAGAGGTAGGAAGGGAGGGGGCCTTGTGGTGAGGAGCAGGGCGAGGATAAAATGACCTTGAGCCGCCAGTTGAGAATGAACAAGGTATAACATCGGGAAAGCACCACTTAGTTCTACTTTGTTTTGAAGATAGACTTTCTGAGAGTCTCAACCAACTCTACACATTCTTATCCAAGTGAAGACTAAAACCTAATGTGACAAAGACAAAATATTGTTGCTTCCACCTTTCAAACCAGTTCGCCTATGTCAGAAGTAGGCTAACATTCGGACTGCTTGGAAGAGAAGAACACAAAGACCGCCCCAAATATCTGGGAGTTACCTTGGATCGAGCCCTCACTTTTCATCAGCATTTGTCTAACACTGCAGAGAAAGTGAAGACCCTTGTGAATGTTGTAAAGAAACTGGCTGGTACGTCATGGGGTGTAGGTGCCCACGTTCTTCGAGGAGCAGTCCTTGGCTTGGCATTCTCCGCAGCAGAATACTGTTGCTATACATGTTGACAATCAGCTTAACGCTGCTATGAGAACAGTGAGTGGTGTCATTAGGTCTACCCCAGTATCCTGGCTGCCTGTACTTTCCAACATTCCTCCACCACATTTGAGGAGAAAATCAATATGCAGGAAAACAACATGATTCCTCTGCATAGTGACCTTCTTCACCTGTCTCGCACACGATTAATATCAAGGAGACCTGGGCTGGCCACATGGAAGCAGCTAAGCATAGAAATAAGAACTTTAACTTGTATGAAGAGTGGAGAAAGGAGTGGGTATCCAACAGCCCACACAATTGTGGGCTTGTAAAAGATCGACAACCTGTGTTCCAGGGTTTGAATTTCCTCTGCATCTTTGGTGTCAACTGAATAGATTTCGCACAGGTCACGGAGTGTGAAATGCAACCACACATAAGCGGGGTCTTCGTGAAGATGCGCTGTGTGACTGTGGTGGTATCCAAACCGCTTAACACATTGCGATGCAATGTCCAGCAAGAGGACTATCTGGAGGTCTTCTCACACTGCATCAAGCTGGAACAGCTGCCAGACGATGGCTTGAATCCCTAGGTATAGTTGCTTGATTAACATGTATTTTGTTTGTATTTGGTATACAATAAAAATAATAATTATTTTCGGAATGTTGTGTAACGTACGAATGGTATTGTTGTCTCATGTCTGCTAACGGTGTATGTTATGTGCAAACGCGCTTTTGTGTTATTTAGTTTGTGTATATTTTTAGCCGAAAATTTGGAGCCATTTCGTTACTGAGCCAAGTAAATATCAGAAACTTCATAAAAAAAGTCAGGTTGGCCGGTACGCGTGGGATTTAATCTAAGGTTCATCATTTCACCCACGTGTTTTGTAACAGAACAGCGCTTAAACATGCTGGACCACATTCTGGTAGTGGCAGAGCAAAAGGTACACGGCAGATTGGATTCCTGTTTAATGACCACATGCTGACTATAAGCAAGGGACCATTCATAAATTACGTCAGGCAAATTTCATGATTTTTTTTTATCCATCCCCATGTCTTCCTTGTCACAGTTACTCGCATTAGTGTGATCTCTCTCCCCACCCCCAATGTTGTGACACCATTCATTGTGCAATTTTAATTTCATGTAAGTTCCTTTCACCTGGTTCCTATTAAATTGTTGTATTATATTAGACTAGTGGGGTCCGCGCAGTATCACTCATATTATTAATTTTCTCAACTTCTTTAAATCGTATCGAAACAAATTATGTCTAGGAACAGGGGCGGATCCAGGGGGGGGGGGGGCTAGGGGACTCGTCACGAAGATTATGACTCTGTCACCTCCCCCTTGTCGCGTAATGTCACACTCCCTCCCCCTTAACGTATGAAATAATTTATGGGTTGTACCTAAGAGTAAAAACAGTGCCTAAAAATTGAGAAAACGTTTAACCTCATATTTGTGGGAGAGACGATTAAATGTATTGTTATGAAGTATGGGCTGAAATTAAAAAGAATAAGGAGGCAACCCAGTCAGAACAGACTGAAAATGATAAAGTTGAAACAATGTAACACGTGAGAAAAATTGGCAGATATGGTAGACGTGGGTTTAAGAAATAACTCAGAAAGAGTTCAGCTGATGACGATTGGAATTCACCGAAGAGAGAAATAATAAAAGCTGCTAAAGAAATGTCAGTCTTTAGGAAATATGCCACCCAAGAAACTTGGATCATAGAAGAAATTTTAGAATTGATGGATCAGAGGAAAAATTACGAAAATGCTCAGGATGAAGCAGGAAGAGAGGAGTCCAGTCAACCTAGAATCCAGTTAAACAGGGAATGCAAGAAAGCAAGCGAAAAGTGGCTGAAAGAAAAGTGGGAAGAGGTAGAAAAGGAAATAGTCGTAGGTAAAGTAGAAGTGTCCTATACGAGGATCAAGCAAAGTTTTGTAGAAACGAAGAAAAGAGGTGTAAACATTAAATATGCCTATTTTAAGCTCAGACATTAGAGCTAATGGATGGAACAGATACATAAAGAAACTATACGGCGGCACGATTTGAACATCAATTTACTGGAAAAAAGAAGCCGATGTCGGCATTGATGACTTAGGAGATCCTGTTTTAATGACAGAATTTGATAGAACTTTAAATGATTTGAAATCAAATAAGGGAATTAGAATCGATGAGATCCCTGCAGAACTTCTGTTATCCCTAGGAGAAGAAGGAACCCTAAGGTTATTCAGGATGATATCAAACAGTTGAGAAACAGGAGAGGTCCCAACCGGTTTTAATGCAAGTATCTTCACATTTCCAAAGAAATCGTAAAATGATAAATGTGAGAATGATCGCACCATAAGTCTAACATCACATAATTCAAAGCTACTGACTAGGATTGTATACAGAAGAGCAGAAACGATAGTAGGTGAAGATCAGTATGGAATTAGAAAAACTCGCTATACAAGAGAAGCAATTCTGACGTTAAAATTAATATTTGAAGATACTTTTATGGCATTTGTTGATTTATAAAAAGCTTTTGATAATGTTAGGAGGAAAAAATATTTAAAATTCTAAAGATCTCTGGTCTACAATATCGAGATACAACCTGTAAGAGAATCAAGTGTCTATAATAGAAGTAGAGAATCATGAGAGACATGCATCAGTAAAAAAGGGTGTGAAACAAGTTTGTAGTATATCCCCATTAATATTCGTATGTACAGGAAGCAATAAAGGAAGCAAAAGAAAAATTTGAATTTGGCATAAATGTTCAAGGAGAAAAAATCAGTATATTACGAGTTATTGATGACATTGTCCTGATAGCAGAGCAGAGAATCTTGAGAAGTTACTGGATAGCAAGAGAGATCATTTACTCTCAAATTTGCTTTAGCACTAAGAAATAAGTTTCTAAATTTTAAAGTTTGAAAATCAGCACATTATGGTAGCGAAGCATGAACTTTAGAAATGCCAGAACGATTGGAAAATGACGCATTTGAAATGTGGTGTTATTGAAGGATGCTGAAAATTAAGTAGACAGATAAAAGAACTAAATGAATGTGCTTTGGAAATGATGGGTAAAAAAAGAAGTTTTTGGAAGAATCTTACAGAAATTAGAGACAGGATGATGAGTCATATTTTAAGATATGCTGGATTGGTTAATTTGTTTGAGGAGTACGAACTATAGAGGAAGATATTAGAACATAAGAAGCAGATAACTGAGGACGTAGTAGTAGATAGTAAGGGGTTTGTTGAGATGAAGAACTTAGCGCTAGGTAGGAAGAGATGAAGTATTTCATAAAAAGAGAGAAAAAATACAATTAAAAGTTTTCAGTTATCTCTGAAAGGATGTGTCAAGGGTTGGAAGAGCAACGCTATGTGTGTGCAGAACAGGTATTTTAAGCATGTTGTTTCTTCCATCAACCTAATTTTGGACTACGAAAGTTATATCTCTTTTATTACAATTTAGAGAGCGATGTGATCAGCATTTGAGTAAATTCAGGCACCAGAATTGGAGGGTCTTAGATCAGATATACGAAAATGAGAAGAGACTGATACAGAAATGAATATAATGACTTGAAGGTTCACTTTACAGCGGAAGAGAAATGCTGAGTGATTCAAGGTTAAAATGGTTTGTCCATGCAAAACGGACGCAGAATCCTCGAATATCAATGCGAAATTTCTATGCAAATATATATATGGGTGGACCAAATGGTGAACCAGATGGTGGACTAGATAAGGACGATAGAAACACTTCGCTGCAGAAGTAACTAAAGGCACATCATTCGTTAGTTTGGTGATAACAGCTGTGTGTATGAAGAATGATAGTGCAGAAAATGCCCAGGATGTTTGCTGCCAGTATGAAAGTGCAGCGTAGCCGTTATCAAGCACGATAAATGTCTGCGGCAACCAAGATACTGAGATATTTCGTCTAATAATACAATGTGATGACTGGATCACAGGTGACCTTCGTCCAACTCATCCAACATTAAAATATATATATATAATGCTGGTCAAATTCTAGTCAAAATTCATAGAATTACGGTTCCGTTTTCTGATGACCTTACTATATATCTTCTATGTGGTACAAAAACGAGTGTTTGTACCCCACAGCTCAAATGCGGCGCCATATTGCCGCTCCTTACCAGTTAAAGTTATTCCGTCTTATATCTTTAAACGAGCAATGTATATATATATTTGGTTTCTCGAAAATAGCTCTAACGATTTGGATGAAATTTCATACTTAGATAACATTTTGCTTTTCAAGTTTATCTAAATGTGTGTCTACCCAGCAGAAAACGCGATTTTACAAAAAACAACAATTCTTGTATTTGGTATCTCAGAAACGCCTCTATCGTCATCTCGTAGAAGTTTCAGGAACTAGTAAACCTATTGACGTTAGTTAAGTTTCTCTTTGGCTAGAGCAAAGAACTCTTATATCTTTAAACGAACAATTTTTGTATACTAGTTGACCCGTGAGAATATTTCACTTAGCATTGTGGTCAGTCATCGAATGATAATAATGCAGAAATAAGTAAATGAAATTATATTTATTCATGAAAGGTGTTTTATTTTGAAGAGTAGTAATAAATATCAGTTTCCTGTAAAAGTCGTTATCATTAATTACTACATGTTTAATAGGAAACATTTAATAATTAGATATCTAAAAATTGGTAACGGCTTTGTAAGATGTGAATTTTTCAGACTTCTTTACTACACAAAACTTTTTTGAAAACAATATTAGCGGTTATAATGTGATCATCGTTTACTTTTTGAAGTATGTGTCTTTAACATAAACATTAATATTACTGAATATACGAACTCGTGAAAAAGCCACGTACAAGTGTCCTTACGAAAAAAAATGTTCTGGTAAATACAATCCTGCGCGTTGAAGCGTCGGAACTTGTGCTTTATTAATGGTCATAGCGATCGAATTTTACTTTTATTGGGAATTGTTTTCTTACCATTTGGAAACGCACCTTTGTTTCAGAAGGTGTGAGGTTAATGTGGGGATTGAGCATGGTTTTATCGGAGTGAATGAATTTAGCACTAATGATGTACTCGGCTAAGTGGATTACCATTAATCTTGCACCATTAATTAATCCCTGATTAGCATTAAGATTTCTATTTAACTTAATGATAGCATTTTCCTTTAAAATCAATTTAGGAGGTGGTAAACTGGACGATCTGTGAAATGGCTCTAACCATTTGGATGAAATTTCATATGTAGATAACGTTTTGCTTTTAAA
The DNA here is from genome assembly GCA_031002005.1 of Vandiemenella viatica. Classification (NCBI taxonomy): domain Eukaryota; kingdom Metazoa; phylum Arthropoda; class Insecta; order Orthoptera; family Morabidae; genus Vandiemenella; species Vandiemenella viatica. Next base: position 90,169,411 of record CM061921.1, read on the forward strand.
CTTTTACAGAAAATCAAGCAATTCTTGAGTTTGGTATCTTGGAAACGGCTCTGCCCTCATCTCATGGAAGTTTCGGGTACCAGTCAGCCTACTGTGCGCTTCAAAATGCCTAGGAAGCCTCCAAGAAAAACGTTTAACTTTAATCAAACTTCACGCAAAATCTTGGATATTGAACATAAATCGAAAGATGCCGAGTGAAGATTGGTCACCCAGGTACTGTATATTAATATGCGCCTGTTCCGTGGGCTCAGTTGGTTGTGATAACGTGATTGTATCCGGCCTTGGCACTTGGCTCAAGTCCAGGTTGCGGAGGAAATTTTTATCAAGACTTCGCCAGCAAGGTAGGAATTGTGGTTGTGCACAATTCCTAATCACCAGATTGGGCATCAAAGTCCAAGGTTAAATTCAAAACGTCTTCGCAGTGCGTATGGACAGGAGGCATACGACACTGTTGAAAGTAGTTCGTCCGTCGGTTGGGGACGTTAAGCTTGGCGCTTGGTGTCTTCCGGAAGAGTAGGCTTGAAGGAGCCGCCACAGGGTTTCACTCTCTCCTTTGTTTAATCTCTCATCAACAACACAATCAATCAAAGTCATACACACTTTTAATAATGCTTACAAACACTGACACACTGGGTAAGGCTATAGGATATCACCGCAGTTCATCATATTTCCGGGACATTCCATTGGAGGGTAAACACCTTCTAAGACAACTGCCTACACTCGATACAGGTACAACACCAGAAGAAATAGCAGATATTAATATGCATTTAAGAGTGTTTTTCAATAAAACGGTATTAATGTACGACAAAATGACCTAAAAATACAAAACTTATGCTTGGTTTAAATACAGAATATGGTCGATATTAGGGAAAAGTTTCAAGTTCCTAAAAATTTTTTTTAGAAATACACGTTAGCAAAAATGTTAAAAAACCACAACTTTGATGGCTCTCTCAATTTTATTTTCACGTGGAAAAAATTGAAAAAATATCTTCTTAGTTCCTTACATAACGGTCTTCGCCAGAAGAGTAGGACGGTTAAGTGTCCTAAAAATATCGTCAGATTCATTGAACTTTTACTTACCACTTAATCACTCCACAACTGATCTAACAGTCTTCTAGGAATGGATATAACGCAACCAAATGTGGAGTTTTTTGTAATTGGTAGAGGTCATCACTAGGGAGACGATATTTAAAAATAACTGTTTTTACGGAGGGTACAAGCAATCCTGAAAGATAGATAGATAGATATGTTCACTTTGATCCCATGTGAGAATAATCTCGGGGATGCGGAATAGTAGTACATATACTTATTAGTGATGTCAATATTACTATATAATTGATAATATTATTATATATTGACAACAAGTTAGCTAAAACCCATTAGCATAACCAATATTTCCTGTAATCTACAAATACAATCCCGAGTTAATTAATACTTGTTATGTGGAACAGTGTGCACACTTGTTACCAGCATCTAATAAACAGCTATTTTCTTACCAACAAGTTACCATGATAAGTTTCACTGTATTATTCCGTATAACTGTCAGCTCATCTAATCCCAGTTTTAAATGCATAGCTGTCAGTAAGTGCAATTGGTGTATTCTCTAAACCGTTTTGACCCATACGTCTATCTCTTCCTTTGATGATATGATCTCTTCATCTAAACATAACCAGCGCAACATATAGCCAAAATTCTCTGTTTAATACATTATAATCTCTGTTTTTCTCTACAGTTTACTGTTTCCTTCACTAACCAATTAATCAGCGATGTATGTTCCTTCTTTTGTGAATCTCTTCTACAAAAGTTTTTTCTTCACTCATGATTTCCGAAAAATGTTCAACTACTAGCTACAATAGTGTAGGGAATCACATACTACGTTGAGGAAACTTTTAATGTAAACATCTGTGAAAGGCTTAACAAAACCGCAACTATAAACGGTACAGTGACTGAAGCCCTGCTACTGGTATGTATCAGAAGCCTCAAGGATTAAAACTATCCTCAGAATGTGTATATATTTGTAGATCTTTCGAGTTCTGTATGTTACTGGTGTTGCGATAACAACTGTTTTCGTTATGCGAAAACTTATTCGATAGGCAAACCCAACTGCAGTGTATTTATTGCCGTGGCAACCACGCTGCGCAGACCAAACCGACAAGCCTAGCTGCCACAAAAAAATAAACATACTTAAACGGTATTTGCAACAGTCTTAGCAGAAAGCAGCAGCTATGTTTAGATGCTGGAAATATTTATATGAAATCATGGATTTTGTTAGCTATATACATCTGTATCGTAGAAATGAAATAAATATTTCATTTAAGGTTCCGGACGGGATAAACAAAAATAACGTCTTATGGAATGTAGTAATTGTAATTGTGCTATATCTACGAAATATTTATTACGAATTATTATTATTATTATTTTGATTTTGGCTGTACGCCTTGTGGACTTTGGGGTCATTAGAGGTGGGAAAGGACTGGGGAAAAGGAACGTGAAGGAATTCGGCCATGGCCTTTTGATGGAAGCAACCCAGAATTCGCCTGTGGCGATCTGGGGAAATCATGGAAAACCCAAATTCTGATGCCCGGACGGGATTCGAACCCGCGTCCTCCCGAATGCAAGGTCAGAACAAATTAGTTATAGAAAATGTATTGATCATTTAAAGGAAATCATTTATTAAAAGAACTTGTAGTATGGTATTATTGTATACAAAAGTGAACTGACTGTGGAGAAGAAACTGAAGTTCCGCATTATGTTCAAGCAATACATACGTTGTGATGATAATCACAGATTACAGTATGTGTAAATGTTGATATATGTCTAAATGAATATGTGAAAAGATAATGTTTTACTAAAATCACATACACTCATCACGCTATAATGAAAGAAGAGAAGTGCGTATGGCATTATCGCCCGGGAGACCCCTCTGTCAACGTAACCCGGTAATCCTAACGGCTAAAGCGAACCTACAGCTTAACGTGGAATACGTACCACGGAAGTGTTCTGGCATACTTCACATAACGCAGTAAGCTATAACAGAGGTGAAGGTCGGGTTAAGTGCCTTTAAAAATCTCCGCCGAGACAGGGTTTCGAACCAAGGACCCTTCGATCTCCAGTCAGACCATTTAACCATTGAATCTACAGTCACTCCATCAAGCTATCATAAAAATACTCTAAGATCTCTTATAACCATTAAAAAAGTACACGTAGCACTAAAATTTCCATCTGTCACCCACAGTCGGGGACAGAATCTGCTAACACAGCAGTTATTTATGTAAGCGGTGGACCGTTTCAAATTTAACGCTTCAAACGACTGTTTCAGAAAGAAAGTATTGCAATCAGTCTCTTTAACCTGTAACCCTGTAACCCTGTAACCTGTAACCCTCAAATTCTTCATATCAGTTAATCTTCTCATAGAATTACAAAGTATGTCTCCAATTATCTGCTCAGATAATCCAGTCTCTGTATTCATGGACTTTTCTCGTTACACCTGGTCGATATTATATCTGGATACACTGTCTTCCAGGCAAACAGCTACTCGAAACATGCACGCCACCACGGACGCAAGCCAGCGGAAGCTGTAATATGCTAGGGGAAACATTTACCTGATATTCCATGGGACCTGTAATAGTGATCGAAGGCACCATGACCGCTGTGGACCGCATGAAAATTATTGCAGACCGCCTGCATCCCTTCAAGCTTCATGTCTTCCACGAAAGCGATGGCTTCTTTCAGCGGGATAACTGTCCTTGTCACAAGAATAGTGCTGCAGTGGTTATAATGAACCTATGTTGATGGCTTGGCCACCAAATTCACCTAATCTAAATCCGATAGAACATATGTGGGTCGCTATCAGGCACTAGCTCTTTACCCACAAAACCATCGGTCCGTAATTTAAGGGATTTTGAGTCCTTTGCGTAGAAACATGATGCATAATACTTCTGAAAACCTACCAAAGACTTGTAGAATCCTCGTAACGTCGAATCGCCACAGTATTGCATTTAAAAGATGGACCAAACGTTATTATGCAGGTAGAGGTAATTTTTTAGTACATCATTGCAAATTAGATGGTGTACATGTGTCAGCTACACATCAACTGGTGTCGGTCGTACATTATCCTAATATGCGTCAAAGGATCGGTAAAAACCGCGGGAGTTCCAGAAAATCATCCAGACAAAAACTTGCTTCAACAATGAAGGTTAGTTACTGACATATATAGAGTATAGTCTGAATCCACATTTAGTGCATTATGATTCATACGGAAACTTCAAATACAAGTAACGTCTTGTAAGGATTAGTATCTATTATTGCACAGCATTGAACTCACTTTAATAACATAACTGATATCACTCTCATACGTGATTGTAAAAATAACCAAAAGATCATTCATATGTTCAGGAGAAAGATTTTCCAGTTTTATGAAATGCCGGAACGTCGCCACAGAAATGTTGAAATGTTGCGCAATCTGCCGATTTTTACTTTTACATTAACATAGAATTGGGCAAGGTGTATCAAAATTTTCCGAATGTAAACGTATACAATCTTATTGAATGATATGACAGCAGCTAGAAAATAACAGGAAGAAGACTTATACTCTCTACTCATTAATTTTTCAGTTACTCCATCATTCAATTTAGCGATGCAGTTCGTGGCTGTACCGATTGTACAGAGCAAATACCAGCGGTGCTTCGTCTCCACTCAGACCGTGAATAACCGGCTGGCTCAAACTTACGTCCAGGCACGGGTCTCCGTACTGTATTTTTGTTTGGCCGGCAGAGGTCACGCTGGCAGCGATAAACCTAGCGAGCCTGTACAGAGTTTGCACTACGCTAGCCGCCAATGAAAAGCTGTCACATCACGCAGCAGATCGCCGCCTGACTTGGAGACTGTATACACATGCTGTTATTAACCCCAACCCACCACTTTGCAGTCTGTACGCTATACATATCGTAGTATACTTATGTAAACAAAACGTCTTGCATGATAATCCAAAACGGATATAAAAATATTAGTAATCAAACTGATATATGAATATAAGTAATATTATGCTGCCTATATAAGAATAATTTTGGTAAATCTAAAATTCATTGTATTCAAAAGTCAATAACAAATCACATATTACAGCAAAACTGTACGCTGAAGATACCTCGACGAGAGGCGAAACGCGTCCGGAAAATAAAAACAATATCCAATAGTTGTAATGGCGTATTATTAAACAACAAATACTAATTTATCAAGCAACTGTAGAAGAAAATGGCCTACAATAATCAAATATTTCTCATTTTATTTGCAAAGTTGTAAATGATCAAAATAAATCCAATTTTATGTTTGATTCATGTTGCTTATTCAAACATTTACCTATGAATCCAGATATCAATTAATTCTCATACTTAATTGTCACAATTTATAGATAATGATTAACAATTTAGGGTAGTAAGTACCCAGTGAAGTTATACACTATCTACCCAAAAAAGTAATGGGACTCCAGTCCACAATGTTTGCTCGGTGGTTGTCACCCCATTATAATCTCGTAGGGCCTGCTATGGCGGCTATAACAGCAACTAGCCTGTCTGCCATGCTTTCTGTAAGTGTTTGTAGGACTTCCGGATCTCCAGTTGTTCAATATGTTGAGGTCGGGGCTCTGGGCGGACCAGTTCAATCGGCGAACATTGTGTCGGAGTATCACTGCATAGTAACTCTTGAAAGTTGGTACCCACGACAATCATCCTGGAAGTAACACGTGACCATTCCGTAAAAGCGCCACAGCATTGGGTGCATTTCATTAGCCAGAATGTTACAATAGGCCTCTGTGATAATGCTAGTATCGACAAACACCAGCGGTCCTATGCCGAAGGCTGTGAAACAGCGCCACACCATCACTTAACCACCATCGAATTCGTTAGTTGCCACTATACACTCAGTCATAAGTCCTTCCTTGGTAGATGGCACACCCAAACACATCAGGCGGACCGAAATGACGTAAACCTGGACTCGCCTCTTCATAGAACCGATTTTTTCTCTCCAGTGTCCAGTTATGACGGTCCAAACAACCGAGTCCCCAAGGTTTGTTGCTTGTCGTGCTATGGAGCATATGTGCAGGAACTCTTCCTAAGTATCCATGTCGGTGGGCTTCTGTACTCACTGTTCCGGTAAAACCCGGAATTCCTGTTGCTGCATGAAATTCCATTTGGATGATAGCCTGAGTTGTACCCTGTTGTTGATAATTTTACATTTCAGGGTTCTGCGATTTCTTGAAGGTTGTCCAGAACGTGAAGCATTGGCACAAACCACATCAATCATCCGCTTACGTAGTATGAATGCTACTGTTGATTTGCGCCTGTTAACTTTAAGTACAATCGCCTGACTATAGAGCCCACTGACATTACAGTTCACGAAAAACCGTCCTTATCGAAGTCCGATATCTCTGTACCTCGTGTCACTTCCTCGTGAACAGGTTTTAAACCGGCCTGAAACATATGGCGACCACACAAGTTAAATCCATCTTCCCAGGTGTCCAAATACTTTTTGGTTGATAGTTTATATTATATACTGATCAGCCAAATCATTATGACCACCGATTTTCTAGCATATTGGTCCACCTTTCGAACGCAATACAGCAGTAGAATTGATTTTACAAATCCTTGATAGGCTTCCAGAGTTGTCTGACATCAGATTTCTACGAACAGGTCACAAAATTCCCTTAAATTACGGGTCAGCGGTTTGTGGCCATGGCCTCTGGGAATGAGCATCACGGAAGTGGAGAGGCTGGTCGCGTGCTGCTGTAGTGAGCATCTGTGGACAGTGTTTGAACGACGGTGAAACCACGAGTAGACGACATCACATAACGTAGAAGTACTCTCTATAAAGCAGGATAGGGGGTGGTATGTGGCATATCTGACGGAAGAGTACAATTCTGGTGCTTCCAGAAGTGTTTCAGAGCACAAGAATTGCGATTCTGCCACAGATCACCCCCTATCCTGCTTTACAGAACAGGCAAGCATCCAGCCTCCAAGTTCTGTGATGTGGCGCGGGTGTCCACCACATTGTCGCCTACTCGTGGTTTCACCGTCCTTCAAACACATTCCATAAGTGCTCACTACAGTAGCACGCGAAAAGCCGACTAGCCTCTCCATTTCCGAGATTCTCGTTCGCAGTTAACGCGCGCACAAACCGCTGGCCCATAATTTAAGGTAATTTCGTGACCTGTGCATAGAAATCTGGTGTCAGATACCTCTGAAAACCTACCAGGCACTTGTAGAATCTATGATACGCCGAAATGCTGCTGTACTGCATTCGAAAGGTGGAACAATATGCTATTAAGTATGTGGTCATAATGTTTTGGCTGACCAGTGTACAATGTGAGTACAAATGTTTAGTCTTCGGATTTTGGTTAAAAATTGATATCCTCAACGACAAATATTTAGAAATTCGCGAAACTAGCACAATACTTTTGCGCCTTTTCCTTGTAACCGGTTGTAGTAAAAATATCGCAACCGTTGACTGTAAAACACAGGTCATTGGATCTACGGAAATGAATACTTTGTGGCGAGTGAATTATGCACGCTATTCTGCTTCTGCTAACGGTGTGTATGTGTGTGTTTGTTTTTAAATTACATTAGGTCAAATTAGCTATACGGCTAACTGCCTTTTTTTCAATTCATACTTACCACTGAGTGCATATTAATCATTAGAATTGTTCATCGCTATCAAAATGAAAGAGAGATATTTAATACCACCGATTCCTTCATCGAACCTGCGACGCTCAACACACAGAGTAAGCATTAAACCTCCAAGCGTGTTGTTGCTATATCTCAGCTATTCGCGTATGCTTTGTATTGCTGTTTTTATGCGTTATTCGGTTTCTAAAATATTTCTGATACTGCAAGTGTGTGTGCCTATATGAATACCAAAAAGTAACCTAAAAATCGTAATCATATTGGTTTTCAAATCAAGTTCGTGGTACAGAACCTCTCCCATTCCAACACTGTAGTGCTTTAACGGATTAAGCGTAATTGCTGACTCCCACACAGATAGTTATAAAGCGGTGTCACCATTGCCAGCTACCTTGCTTTATATTCCCATCCTCCAAAGGACTTTTATTCTTGATGTTTCGTATGCCGTCTTACATACCATACAGAAGCTTTGAAATCCACAGTACAAGTTACAATACACTTAGACAACTTTAAGTTAGTTGCATCCAATCACCCAAGTACACGAGGGAAAATGGAGATTAACATACATCCATACAGTATCTAATATCTATGACTTTTTTAGCTTCCTCTCGAAGGGTATGGAACCATTAATTTGCTACATCCCTTCAGAAAAGTTATTTACTCAATTTTTTTCGGTATAATAGCACTAAATTTTTATCATCCTTCCGTGTGAGCCGGATTATCAAAAACGCGTTATTTCGTATGTTCTGTAGCATCAAATGACCTTCCTTGAATGAATCTGTTCAACTACTGGCGTTAACGCACTTAGTCTTAACGTTATTCCGTTAGTGTATTACCTGCATTGTAGAGTTCCAAATACGACCCCTCCCCCAAAAAAGGAAGTATTCATCCTAGGACTTCACATACACGTAGATCATCTGGACCAACGGGATCTTGGTAAACTGACATAGTTTTTTATAACTGAATGTGCTTCTCAGCAAACTGTTTGGGTTTATTTGCGGTTGGTAAAATTTTGAGTGTATAATTTTGGGTAGTATGGAAGTAAATTCACTGGTTTTGAACTGCACGAAGTAAAGCTGAAATATGTTAATGAAATAGTCCGTGGCCAGCATCTGTGTTTTGAATTCGTATCATCACTGAGTCGATATTGGGAATTTTTTTTTTGGGGGGGGGGGGGGGGAAAGTATGATGGATAAATTATCGGAACAGGATTTTAATTTTAACCCTCAAGAATCTTATAAAGACTATATAGCCATTAACACAAATAATCTATTTTTCTGTGCTATTATAAACCAATGACGGGGGGCTGTGTCTTTTTGTCTGCTTGTTCCAGCATCATAAAAAAAAACTGTTTAGCAAAATTTGATAAGTTTGTTCCAGAGTTTGAAAGCATCGATATAATTTAAAATCTCAGGTTAAAATTCTTTTCCCAATAATCTGGTTTAAGTGAAAAGTACTGAAGAGAATTTGATGGAGTTTTCAAGGTTTGAAAACGTGAGGTCTCAAATAAAATCTAAGGTGTATACCACCACGTTATCCTAGGCCTAACGTGTAGTACACCCCCTAAAGTTTGTGTGTACTTAAGACATGTTGAAATGGATGAACCGATATGGATGTAATATGGAGCGTAGGCCGTCCATATCCGGCATTAATAAATTAGAGAGTATTTATCCAGAAAAAAGGTTGTTCCTGAAGAAAAATTATCTATTTTTTGCTCAGTCACGCCGAATAGACTGAACTGATTAGGATGAAAAAATCTCTCAAAATTAATTTCTCATCAGATTGTAGATTTTTAGATCGAAGTATACATAACTTTAATAGATATTTGAGTGTCGAGTATTACTTCGTAAGAAAGTAACTTGAACACGCCTGTTGGATTTTACATCGCGGTTTAGTATTAAAATCTCAAATTATTCTTGAGTCGAGATTATTGTTCTGTCACAGCTTCGTAATGAACCTATCCTGCCTAGTTGTGTCACATTCTCTTAAAATGCTGATTAAACTTCTAATTTTCCTAATAACGGACTGATGATTGTGTTCGTTAGATTGGCTTTGAAAAAGGATTCTGATAATATTCTTGTTGACTTTGGTTTTTCAAATAACAGATAATCGATATGCTCTTTGCATTGTTTTTGCTGGGTTTCAGAAACTTTTAGGTAACTTTAATTATTTACTTCTCTAGATATTTCAAACACAGTAAACACGTCTGCGTTGCTCAGTATGCTGAGGCGTCGGACCTGTATCGGGAGGTACTACAACGGACCGGGCATGAGCGAAGGCCGCTCAGTACCGGCCGTCCTGACTGCGATTGCCGGGACGGTCCTCAATCTCGGCCTTTTAAACTACACAGTACACAAAAAAGATATACACTTATCACAGACTGAAAACGTTTCATAGGTAGATACCAATACTTCACTTCCACAATTAGTAGTTAATACAATCCGGCTGTAGCTATAAAATGCTTGGCGTCAGGAAGGTCATGCAGCAGGTGGCTCCAAATTTGACCATACCAACGATGAGTAAAAACTCTTGAAAGCAGCCGACCCCGAAATGTTTGGAAGAGGTGGTGAAGAAGTAGTATTTCGGATATAGTATTTTAAATATCTTGAAAAGATAAATCATTATTTTTTCGAGATCTCTGGAACCCCGCAAACAAGAAAGTAGTATGGATAGTAAAGTTCTTAGATGATATTACTTTAGCAGTTTTCTTTTTTAGACTTTTCAGTGTGTCCTGTGAAGTTCGTGATCCATCTCTAAGTTAATAACGACTTACCAATTTTCAATGAAATCTTACAGGTTGTAACAGATGTGACCTAAGAAATATTTGGTGCGCCGCGTAAAACATTAAGAACATTCAGTAAATGAAAATAAATGAAAGTGTTGGAGACAGCGGCAGCGACCAGAAAGAGAACAAACAAGAAACAGCTCTTAAGGGGATGCGTTTGGGTCCAATTACCGTTATGGCGTTATACCTTGAAGAGACGGACAGCAACGGGAATGCCCACCACCAAAAGCGACTGAATCAGCTGGGATACAATGAAGGTTGGACATAAGCATCTTTGTCGAAACATTAGTGTGGTTCCGCACAAACTCGTGATGCTCCGAAAATGGCGGGATACGCTGTTGGGTGACTGACCAATCAACACCAAATATCTATATCTGTTACTAACAGAAGGTTCAATGTTGCATGTACCAGAGGGAAAATCCGGCAAGGAGAGTGGTGACTGAAAAAAAGTTAGGGGTAGCAGAGGAGCGACGCATTCTGCACCCCGAGAAGAGGACATCTTGTGCCTGGGAGCTGAAGAGAACAGAACGACCCACTCTGACAAGTGATTGTGAAGGATTCGTAGCGACGCGCTGTGTCTAAAGGCTGTAGTGGGTGCCTTAGTGGGCAAACTACGTTACAATTATCTTTCATACCTTTATGATTAATAAAAGGGGATTTTTAATTTTAATTTTTATGAAGGAGTGGAAATTTATTAATTTTACAAGAATCTCGATGTTAGTTGGAATTTAGGAAAATTATCACAATATGACATCTATTTTCTTATCATTGGTGATTACAAGTCTGAGCGAAGTTACCGTTAATATTAACACAAATTGGCAAAATCATAAAAGCAACGCTCAGAGATACAATTAGCCGTCATGAGCAAGCAAACAATTGTATATTTACTTTTAAATATATCTCAGAATTAAAATGAAAGAAATAATGACATTTGGAAACAATGAAAATTACAAGTTATTACTATCTTAGACAAAGGTAACATAATACTGTGACTTTACACTTAAAAAGAAAATCATGGGCGCCATGAATGAACAATATATCATTCGAAAATAACTAGTTCTGGCAAATTATGCAGCTAGCTCAGGGGTTTTTCATTTACAAAGTTAGAACATGGATCTGTCCTCTCAAAGTCGTTTAAGGGTTCTGTTTCACGGAATGCACAATCAGATGGCTTGGTCGTAATAAGTTACCATTATAGTTCTGTGTCTGATGTCTGCGGTGATTGGAGTGGACCCATGGTATGTGAGACTATTTCACAAGGCAGCTACAGGCATCTCTGGTCTGACAAGCGCGTCATCGCATTACCGGCTGTGTTGCCGTGATAAGCTTGCTCCATCAAGCCGGCAGCCAGAAGTCGTATAGCAACAGTTGGCGAAAGAAGTCAACTTTCCAAGTCAACCTCAGACTAGACTCGCATAGCATGGACTCGAAGATCGAATTGAAGCTCGTCGCTCTTCTCTCTCGCGAGGAAACTTCTCGCTCCACCCCTGGAGTTATATGTCGAAGCTCACATATAACAGAAATTCCCAAGATTTTAAGTTATACGCTTATTTGGATTGGATCTTCAGGTCGGCACCCAATGTCACGTGATATCCCCGCTATCTGATTTGCCCAGAGTATCTAACAGAGGTCGGACATATTCGGCTGCGTTCGGGGACGACTCTGTGTTCGGGCGGCAGGAATTTCCCGCCCGGTGAGTGACCTTGTTGACCGCCCATCCCCAGGGAGCAGAGTGTGTGGTCTGGCAAACCCCAAATCCGCGACTTCTTGTCGCCATGGTTCGGGAAAACCACGATTAGCTTCAAGCCTACACAGCTCAATAATTCTTTAATATTCGCTTTACCAAGATACAATGTATGTTCACCATTTCATTACAGTCCACACTTGGAATCTTGCGTACTTTGTAAAATTACAACAAAAATCTATTTAGGTGGTCGCCCAAGATTTATGTAAATTACTCTAACATTATGACATATATAATAAAAATGCACCTTGTAACGTGGCGACAGCGCGTCATGTTACAAGGCTCGATGAGTTCTATTAATGTTCAGCCAGTTTCTGAGCCTAAAGTTGGACTCCGGCTATTAGTTACAGATAGCAACTTTACAGTGCATTAAATATGGTAATATTCTCAATACCGCTTGGACTGTCTGGTAAGCGCAACCGTTAGTGTCTTGCATTCTGGAAGCTTCCAGCTCATTCCGTAGACACCCGTAAAACGACCCGCAGATTTGCAGAGGTAGAGAAACTCATGTGCCAAACAAATACTTTTGAGCTAACAGAAATTTATTCGGTTGGACTATTTGCTAATCACGGAAATTCCATATGATTGTTTTTTTCTTTGTAAGTTACTTGTGCCAGATATATTCAGTTGTAATTGTCTTTTGTTCAAATATAAATGAAGTAATAAATTGTAAGCTATGCAGATGTTACATTATGAATCTGTTATCGATTTCTAAAAGGAAAGTTGCCCCTGTTTATACATTCTTCAAATTAATTATAAAAGGCGCCCAAAATTAATTAACAGTAATGAAATCAACTCCTGATAACCAAGGAAAGTCATTTCTATTACAAGGTGTAAACACACGACCGATCCATCTATACTGGTCAACCTCCGAACGTCTGCGGTAATCGGTTACGTGGCATCACTATAGCAAAGGCCACTATCTCTGTTGAAGCTATCAGCTAGGCCAATTAGGACTGCTTCCTTGTGCATTGATTCCAAAAAATGCGACTTGATGGAATGTATCACAACGTCGTTGATATTGTGGTGTCTGCTTTTAGGGAAACTAACTTCTCAGTCATACTGTTCTTACAATTTAAAAAGAAATTATGAAGTTTGAATATTATGAATAATTATGAATCTTTAGCTAGTCACATGACATATTATTGGAATTAATAGGATGACTGAAAAGTGGGTGTACAATTTATTAAAACTTGATCATGGTGAAATTACGTAAGCATGAAGTCTGTTTTATTACGATATGAATAATTACACATTGTTTAATGTATTTAATTATTAAACAGTCACAGCAAAATCTCAGGGTCGATTACTGCGTAGAACAGATTGCATAAATTTCCGTCGCGGACGAAGTTTTACCGTTGCGCCGCTGGCGAGATCAGGGCCCACGCATGAATACCGCCACACGGGTCTGATGTCCACTGCCGGTGACCTGGCCTGTCGAGATGCCGAGCCGCCTTGTGCTGCGCCGATGGAGTGGTGAAGATTACTTGATGTTTTTTCATATGAGGATCCAAACGAGAATGTCCCATCACCCTCTATTCCCAGGAAAACTCTGTACGCCTCGCACTGCGATGTATCATATGACCCTCGGCAAATCACAGCGCTGCCCACCAAGATGATAGCTTGTGGTAGGCTCAACAGATCAAACAAAAAACACCAAAACGTTAATAAACTGTTGGCATCTTCTCTATTGGCTGGATCGTTTCCCACCACGCACCAAGCTCACCTCTTTACTTAGAAACAGCACTAAGATCTATTTACGTTCGTCGTCACCAGCTAACGATATTTGGCGGGTCTTTTCCGAAACGTGCTTAAATGGAAAGCGGGCCTTAGTTATTTATGATGGGTAATAAATCTACTGAATGTCCAAGTCAGGTAGAAAGTTTAGTCACCCACCGGACGTGTAAATCTGGACGCTTTGTTGAGTCACGTGTAACTGTCTGTTTGACACGCCGCATCGTGAACGTCTCACACATACTGTGCGAACACTCGGTGTCTAATAACACTGTATTTATTAATTCATTACAATGTCAACAATGGTTTTGAAAGTGCTCGGCGATCGCTAACTTGTACTGCAAAGGAGAATGCGGTGTTTAGGCCCTTCACGCTAATTTTCTACTTTGCGGATTGTTTGGCCGATGTAAGTTTTTCCACACTCGCACGGGATGGCACAGTCATTAGGCCTATATCATCCTTAACCAAACGGAGTCAATCCCGTATTTTGGCCGGCATGTGGTAAATGCTTTTTATGCCACGCCGTATGAGAATTTTAACAAATTTCCCTGAAGTGTTTCCGGCGAATGGCAGAAAACCGGTAGCCTTGGGTGTGGCCTTCTACTTTGCTGGAGTTTTCTCCTTCATCAGCTTATGTTGATATGCCCTTCCTACCTGCTTCTCGATGTGCGTACCTATGTTCAACGGTATTAACAAAGTGCTACGCCCCCCAGAATGCTTTAGCGTTCCGTCCGACTCTGAAGAGAGCGTGGTGCATGCTTGCCCACTGGCTGCCGGCCTACGACTGACTATGGAGGCGAGCTTCGCACAGAATTAAGTGCGTGGTGTGATGAAGGGGATGGTCAATGATGGGCTGCAGCGGGCGAACCAACGCTATAAAAGAGTGGTGAGACACTGGAGACAAAAAAAAAAAAAAAAAATACCTAAACCCACCGGTGAAGCGACGGACTAAAGCCGATAGTGACTGAAAAGTTACTAACAAGCTCTTCACATCAATGATTGATTTTAACAGCTGAAAGTTGTTGTGATAGATATGTATTCCCTCCATTATGTTACAACAGGAATACCTACAGCAACTGGATTGTGTAACTATCATCAATTGAATTGCTTAAGAAATGCTGAAGGTGGGTACTCCATCCATATGATATTTTAATTTTACCCTATTATGGGTAAATTAATGAAAGATTATCCTTTATATCAGAGAATTTCAGATGGATATTATATAGCGAGTACTCGCTTGTAACATTTGTTAAGCAAATGAAGTAAGACCAAGTAACTTAATACTTGTAGCTATTACCGTAGTAAAATAATGAAGGGGATCACAATGACTTTCACTAATTAAAATCATTGATGTTGAAGGACTAGTTTTTAACTTTTGAGTCAATTTTCACAATAGGGTTTTGTTTATTTGTAATATATTATTATTTTATAATTTCTAGTCGATTGCGATGATAATGTTCGCCATATCCTGTGACACATGCCTCCGCGGCACCATGGAGTGTTACTCCTCGTTGCCAGTGCCCTGAGAAAATTAACCAAGTGCTTTACCCTTACCATCCGCAGTGATGGAACTGTAGGTAAGTGTTACTGTTGTGTGGGTTGACTGTAATGTGTTGTGTATTGTTTGGGTTGTGAATGAAGGAAGGCAGAGCGTGAAACTAGATATAGTCCTATTCTTCCGAAAGAGACTGACGGAGGCGCCAAGTTAAAGGTCCCCATCAACTGCCTCAAATGACCTAAATCCATAAGCATTGCGGAGAGGTTTGGGTCTTATCCCAGGACTTAAGTTCACAATCTGGTGAATAGGAGCTGTGCACCACCTCCTCCCCTACCCCGCGACCACCTGAGTCGATCGGGTGGAAACAGATATTATTACAGAACTTGTATTTAAATGTATGTTATACTTTGAACTAAACATAAACCAAAGCAATAAAAAATGGGAAATATAGCAGAATTGATACCAATAAAAGTAGACAAAATATCAAATTAGGATCGGATGCGATGGAAGAACTACTTGCAAAGTAAAATTACCACTGATGGCCGAAGCAGGAATGATGTTAAAAGCAGAATAGCACTAGCGTGCCTTCATGAAAAAGAGAAATATTTTATTTTCAAATATTGATCTAGGACTTTAAAGTAACTTTTTAAGCACAGCTCTTTATGGTAGCGAAGCATGGACATTAGGAATACCAGAAAATAGGAAAATTGTAGCATTTGAAATGTGCTACTATAGAAGGATGCTGAAAATTAAGGTGACAGATAAAGTACGAAATAACCGAGTTCTGGAAAGAAGTTTGTGGAAGGGTCTTACAGAAAGAAGAGACAGGATTAGTTAATGTGTTGTTGGAAGGAATAGTGGAAGGTAAGAACTGTAGAGGAAGACAGAGACTAGAATATATATAGCAGATAATTCGGAAGGGGTCAAACCTGTCGAGAGACTCATTACACCAAAAAAACTTTTATCAACGTTTCAAATTTCTCAAACGTATTACTTGATCTAAACAAAATTAGTCAATTGGCGTATTTATTAGTTTCAGGTACGTTAATAACCAAGCCGTCGATATACCTAACTCGGCTGAAAGCGATGTAAGCATATTCTTTTACAAATATATTGCTACTTAGATCATCAGCTGCCCGATGCAATGACATTACCTACAGTTTAGGAAATGAGTAGGGTAAGGTTCTGGGTAGTATTTGTCGCACGTCTTTAATTTACCACGCAGAGCATCTAACTCCACAATGGAAGACTATACGAACGCCGACACATAGTCTATTCACTTTAACAGTTGAATCATCAAACCAAATATAAATTGCTCTCCAGGTTGCAGTTAATCTTTATGTAGAGCTGGACACTATATGCCGTATCACACACGTGGGTCCCGTTTATATTTATCCTTAGCATGACTCGCGATCCAAGATGGATCAAAATCGTACTCAGAAAACCGTCTGTTTTGTTTGGATCGTTTGTGATGTATTCCTATCATGAACACTGTCCACAAGTTTTAGTTTCTAATGAGCTACTCCCAGCGTTCACCTATTTACGCCTAACGGTCTTTTTGTATTCCGCAGTCATTTTGGAATTATAATAGTACAACTGCTTGTTCTTGGACAGATTCTGACCGCTTATCTGTACGCAAAAGCCACCGCTAATGGCACACTCCGACAGTCCACAATTCCTATTTGGTTCTATCCTACTCGGAGATTGTTAAATACAGTAATATCCTGGAAAATAGCATGTTCTGCTAGCTTCATATTTTGTGGTAATTCGCAAAAACTGAACAACTGCCCTACGTTTGCCTGGCAGTATCAAGAGGCTGTATGAAGCAATAACATTTTTTTGCTGGAATGTTAAAGCATCGTGCCTGCGCTTTCATGGTGTACTTGAATTTTAGTTCATCCCCTTGAAGTATTTAATTTAATTTAATTGCAATGGAGCACACGCTCCGGTGGCAATTTCCCTACACACCCAACTTCCCCCTATCACACACTCACCTACATTTGCCCTCTACAAATTTTAACTTTAAATCTTTTTAACGTTTTCGGTAGGTTATTCATCATTCCCCTTGGTAACTCATTCCAATCCCTGACACCCTTACCTAAAAAAGAAAATCTTCCCACACCCTTGTGCCTGAAATCGAGTGCCAGCTTATGGTCATGGTCATCTTTTCCCTTCCATGAACTACTTTTCATACCTACTGCAATATCTTTCCATACCTCATCCCCAGTATACTCCCTGTACACTCCCATTACCCTCCTCATCCTCCTCCTGTCTTGCAATGAATCCTATTCCAACTCCTTTATCATATCTGTCACTGATTGCATTCTGCGATAATTTCCAGTAACAAATCTAGCAGCCCTTCTTTGCACTGTATTTGATACTCAAAATGTGGGTCCCATATTACACTACCATATTCGAGCAATGGTCTTATCAAAGTTTTGTAACCCAATTCCTTTACTTCTCTCGTGCATCCCCTCATCACTCTCTCCAACAAGTGTAGAATTTTGAAACCTTTTCCTACCACCTGTCCAATGTGTCCTGCCAGTTAAGCTTGTTATCAAATTTAATGCCAAGATGTTTACATTTCAAGTCTTCAGCAAGCAATTCTTTCCCCACCTTATATTCATAATTAACCTTTTGTTTTTTATTTGTGTATCTAATTAGCTGACTCTTCTTTGCATTTATCTTCATCCCATGTTTACCAACCCAACTAGATATCCTGTCCAGATCACCCTGCAACTTTTTACAGTCCTCTATCGTTTTGATCCTTTTATATAGCATTTTGTCATCTGCAAACAATCTAATTTCAGATAGTAAACAATCAACACAATTATTCATTAGAATAATGAATAGCAATGGTCCCAATAAAGTAAAACATCTACCATCGCAATTTGTGTATTTCGGAATCGTATTTGAAAAATATTGTAATAATAACCAATGGGATGGACTTACAAGCATATATACATTTAAAAAAAATTGATTTCATGATGTCAAGACGAATCCAGCAACGCCTCATATACCATCAAGCCGTTTAGTCTACAGCAGGGAACAAAGAAATATGCATACATCATTTAGAAACATATAACCCTCCTTTTGCACGCAGGTAATAAATGCGTTTTATCTGAATTTTATAAAATCTCAGTAGTAACTAATAGTATACTTTTATTTATGCTGAAGTTTCGCTGAAATGTTTGTTCGTTAATTGACGAACTGTGTCTATTGAGGCTGTCATCTTCAAAATAATTTTGTGTCAAAGTACAAAATTTTTACTAAAAAAACTTCCAGTAGATTTTTCTGCTGTCGTTTCCGAGTGATTATTGAGCGCTGCAATAACATAAACATATTATTTACTGTGATTATCGTTAAGCGTTTTCAGGTTTGTTATTAACCATTGGCAGTTTTACGAACATACATGCTTTCTATCGGACAGATTTGTACAATTAAATCGTACTAAACTCACTTCTTACTGCATAAATGAGATTCCTTCTTTGGGGTGTCCTTCAATTTTTCTCCCCTCGTTCAGTAAGGGGAGCTTATAGAAGACGTTTAATATTAATGTAAATGAACTTTTGGCTGTGAAATGCAGATATTAATGAAGAAGTAAGCAGTGAGACTATTTTTTAAGCATTTCCTATAATTTTCTTGTTAGCATTATAAATCATAATTAGTAACATCCATCTAAGTGACATTTGTTGAATATTCCTTTTAGTACGGGAAGAAAATCCAACGATTTTAAACAAATAGGAAACCCAGTAAACAGATTTTTTCTCTCCAAGCAGCTCACATAGTACATGACGGAATCAAGACAAATTTTTTCAATCTTATTCACCGAAATCAACAGAAAATCGTAATCGAGTCATATCTACATGCTGCAGATTTTGTTATCCTCATGTTTACGATTTTATAGTCCGTAATTCTCGAAGAGAATGCGAAGATTGGCTACAGTTTTCATTAGAAAGGCTTGTTCATAAAATGAAGTAATAAAACATTTTTTTTCACTGTTCACAGAGAGATATGGACATTCAGTTTTATCATTTTTCAATATGAACTGTTTTTATGTAATTTGTCCTGCTACGAATCGCAAAGTAATATAATAATTGTAATTGTAGGCTTCCGCGGCCAGAGTCAGTTGATAATAATTACCATATTAGAAACACTATGTGATGGATAATTTGCTTATTTACGCCCACAAATACGCACATACTATTAAGAGAGAAATATTTCAATTACATACCCAGTTCTTTATATAAACCTTACTTTTAATAGCGAACCCTGTTCAAAAATTATTTTTAGATTGCAAGAAATATAGGAAGAGTTCTGTTAACACTACAAACTCAAAAACACTCGAAAATTCAATGGAATGATTAAGAATCAGTTTTTTATAGCCCTTTTTCACTATTCACAATATAGTTTTCCATGTCCGGACTACACATCTAGGCCTATCGAAAATCTGAAAACCGTGATATCTTCTCGTTTCCCAATAACTGTTTATCAGCAGCGTAGGTCTGATCGAAATGTATACAAATCAGCAGGTGTTGGGAATCTTGTGTTTTTCCACACGAGCATGGGATGTTCCCTACTTCAGACAGCTCCGAATGAATGCAGTTCAAAACAATTATGCGGCACAGTTCCACGTTTTCCACAGAAGGAAAGGCAAACTCTGTCATGGTTGTTGCTTTTTATTTTGAAAAACGATTGGAAATTGATTTTTGGGTTTCCGTTTCTGAAGCCCTTTGGTTTCATGGTTTGCTTAGAGAGGTGTTACTATAAATAGAAAACTATGGTGTGATCAGAACCTGGATCTGGCTGCCTCGGATTCATCACTTTATCTTCTCTCCCGATTCTAAGAGGCACCATGTCAGCGGGTTGGTAGGCCTGAGCAGCCAGTTATGAGGCGAGTCGTCGATTGGCTGCGAGCAATATCACCCTGTTTGTATTCACAACGAAAGGAAACTATCCTTATATTAAGATTTATTCTTTAACGAAAATTCATTCATTACTAAACGCGACTGTTGCGGAGGAATATGCTTTCGATGAGATCGACTTCTTCTTTCGATACTGCAGAATTTTTGATACCATTGCCCACTCCTAGGAAACTAAATCACTACTTCTCTGAAGACGATGATCTCGCACTTATTATGGATCCACGACTCTCGATAACTGGTCCACATGATTTAAAACAATATTAACAGCTAATTACTGCGCATACTCCATACAAACGGTTCAAACAGTTCAGATTCACGGTATTCAGCAGGTAAAACTTCTTACGAAAAGAGCTACACAAAATCAAACATGGAAGGTCCTGTTATCAGGGCTGCCAACAATGAATATCAAATATACTAATTAAACAAGTGCAGCTGAAGTTATTTTTTTTATAGCTTTACGCCTCGTCGACGTCGAAGCCATTAAAGGCGGGATGGGACTGGAGACAAGGAACAAGAAGGAATTAGCCAATAGCCTTTTGAAGGAAGCATCCTGGCGTTCGCCTGGAATGATATGGGAAAACCATGGAAAACCGAAATATCGATGCCCAGACCGGGATTAGAACCGGCGTCCTCCCGAATGCGAGGCCAGAGCGTTAACCACTCACCCACCAAGCTCGGTGCAGCTGAAGTAAGCAACCAAGAATAAAACAACGGAAATAACTCTTTAAAAAATGGGATATCGCTCCTCAACAAGAAGCTTATTACTGCTCGGAAATGATTTTGAACAAGGATCAGGAAGGATATCGGCCATAGTTTTGTGATAAAAACATTTCAGGCCTCCGCGTAATTTGAGAAAACGTTGTTGGAAAATCCACCGTATTGGCAACCAGCCAAAATCCTTCTAAACGCCACGCCTGAAAGTTACCTACCCAGCTACCATGCTCTGGGAAAATACTGGAAAGTAAAAAAGAAGATACGAACAATTGTCTGTTTAACAGAGGCATCCACAAATTACGTGAGGTGTTTTTCCGGATTTCTGGACCCCCCTTCCCCCCTGGTGAGATTTCGTGAGATCTGGCCGCCCCCCCCCCCCCCCTCTGGTGAGATCTGGTCCGTGAGAATTTTTTTTTAGGTCACACCCTAACTTTTTTGACGAAATACCCTCCTAAAATCGACTTTGGCGCAAATTGTAGACCTTTTTTTTCCGCTATACTGCCCCCAAATTTCACTTGAGATTTACGTAGACACCCCCCCTCCCCCCTGGTGAGATCTGGTGAGATTTCGCCGGTCCCCCCCCCCCCCTATTTCACCTCACGTAATTAATGCATGTCCTAATACGTTACAAAGGGTTAAACTTCATCTCAAATAAAACTGACTATCGGGCCTTGTATTCGGAAGGACGTGGATTCAAATCTTCGTCCGGCCATACCGATTTAGGTTTACCGTGGTTTCCCGAAGTTACTTCACGCGAATGGCTCCTCAAAAAGCTATGACCAAGTTCCTTCCCATTCTATGCCCTCCTACTTTTACAAGTTTTAATGACTTCGACGTTGACGAATCATAAACTTTTCATGTAATCATTGTTATTAATTAATTGCTCTTATGGAAAAAAATTCGAATTCAAAATTCTTAACCATTCACTGGTTTGGCCTAGGGATGTAACGGAGCTCCGAATCCGCAAGCGCGGAACTTCCGCAACTTTTAATGCAGAGTTACAGTGGAGGTTTGTTTATACTACAATATATACACATATCTTATTCTTTTCTCTTTATATAAGATTCGGTCTATCGTCGCTTAGCTAAAAACAACGTAACTGTTTTTTTTTTCTTATGATCCTGCTATAAAAGTAACAATGAACTGAACGGTGTTGTTACCTAAGCAACAAATTTACAAGTTTGAAGTTGCATGTAAAGTAACATGCCTGTTCACGGTCCAACTTGCAGGACCTCCGTGTACAACTACCGTAGGATGCGTTCACGCATTCACGCTACTAGAACGGGTCCAACGAGATGGTCCAAGCAATCATGCCCACTCGGACTTTCTCGCGGCACACCAATGATCTCATCGCTCCAATCACGACCCAACGCCATAGCTTTTGGTTGTTAGGTAGTTCAACAACTTCCCACACGTCCTACATATAGTCCTGCAATGCCTTTCATGGCTCAATTAGAGCACTAGATAGAAAAATCGGATCGTCGTAGGTCCTAAAATTTGGGCTAAGAATGGGCCGCTGGGACGGTGGAAAGGCAGCTGGTGGTGGGCATGGAGATGTTGCCTTATGCTTACACTTTAATTAGTAAAGCCGCAAACTCCGCAAAGCTCATGCGGCAAACATTTTTTTGCGAACGCATTTGTCGTTATGTTAATAATTTAATTTAATTCATTTGTATAACCATCCCTCGTTTTAAGTTTTTGAAAGATGAGACAAAAAAAAAAATCTGAATGGCAGTATTATGTGTAAATAAGACTATTAGGGCGTGTCGAATTTTTCAACTTCTTTTTTCAAAAAATGAGGGGTGTCAAAAAGTTGTGTTTGGTTACCTACTCACAAATATATTTGCATGAACTGGTAATTACATTGGTTTGCTTGGTAAATTGCTACTTCATGTACTTCATATTTTCCCGTTTCATGTAAAAATCGCAGCAAACTGTCTTCTCTCAAGAAGTTCAATACTCATTTGCTGCTGAGTGTATTTTTATTAATTTTTAATAATATCATACAGATAGTGACGTTTCCTTTTTCTTCTTTTTACAGGAACGAATAATTTTTTCCAATTGTAATATATAAAAATTCTGAACCATGGATAATAAAAAGAAGACAAGACTGGTAACATCTACTCACATAAGTAATTTAATTGGAACTGGTAGAAAAATGATGCCTTCCGAACTCCCAACTCTGTATGATGTTCTAAGATATGGGCTTCTGCTAAGTGGAGAGAATAACAGAAATTTCCCAGCTACCAATCTTTTAAAGTATATTTATCTAAAAGTGCTTGAACAGTGGGAGCGAGCATACAGTTCTTTTGTGGTGCTAATTTTAAATTCGCGAGTCACAGTCCTGAAGAAGATAGAAGGAAACTTGGAAAAGGCCAAAAACATATCACTTGGCAGAGGAAAACTGGAAGTGAAAGAGGGTTTCGTCGCAACGTTATACAAGCTCTTTGTCATCATTAATTGCAAGTGTGAGATCAAGCTATGTTCAGAATTTGAGGGTGGACATTCGGGTGGTGCTGATTGTAAACATGAAGTGCACATCTCCTGCTTTTGTTCTAAGTATATGAAGATCCCTGTCAAAGAACTAGTGTTCATTAATAGTCAAAGAGAGAAGATTTGATCTGTTGGACAGCATCAAATTGGATTACCAGATCTACCCGAGCACACGAGACGAATTAAAAAGCAGAAGAGGCAAGATGATGAATTAAGAAGAATTTCTGAATATGAGCAGAAAAGGAAGTAAGAGTTAACATTACAAACAAATGAAGTTTTTTTTATACAATGAAGATGAAGAGCTAACTGATTTGCAGATCAAAAATCTGAAGATCCTATGCAGATTCCATGAGATGATTCTGATGTACCTTCTACTTCAAGTACAAGTCAGTATAATACATCATAATTGCGCAATGTTGCATTGCAAAGTATTAGGTATGGTGTCGGCCATTACAACAGCTGCATTTTTGGATGCTGAATTAATTACTGAAAGAGACAGGAGACTTGTGGTTGATCACAATAAAGTAAAGAGAGTGCTAGGAAAAGTTATGAAATCACTTGATGAAGAGTTCCATGTTTGATGCCGGACACGCAATATTGAAAGTATCTTCTTTAATGGACGCACAAGATTCCATTGAAGTTCTGTTGCAAGCAGATAACCCAAGTCATCAGTTTCCAGGTATTGTGAAAGACGAGCATTACACTGTTTGTAGTGAGCCAGATGGACGTTATCTTTGCCATTTTACTCCAGAAAGAGACTTAACGAAAAGGAAACCTGTTGAAGTTATTGCTAACCATCTTGTGGATTTTTTAAAGAAAAAAAAAGCATTTATAAAAGTTTGCAGGCTATTGATGGTGACTCAACGAATGTTAACACTGGTTGGGAAGGAGGAGTCATGCATTAGGTTGAGGCAAAGTTGAATCGTTAACTCATCGGGTTGGTTTGTATTCATACTAATGAGCTACCTTTGTGGCACTTGATCACAGCGTTGGATGGAAAAACTTTATCTAACAACAAATGGAGTAATATGCTTGATTGGTAAGATTGGTAATATGCTTGATGCTGCAACAGAACTTGAAATCAATCCCTCATTTGTCAGAAAATCTTTTCCAGAATCTTTGGTTCCATTGAGTCACACTGTTTTCAAAGATCTCTCTACCGATCAGGCTTATGGTTACAGGATAACTCAGGGCATAAGGACAGGTGTACTTCCAACTGATCTGGCATTATTAGAAATTGGTCCTGTAAGCTACTCTTGGTGGTTAACAACTGAAAATAGAATTTGTAGCATATGGGTTTCACAACATGGCCTTAAAGGCAACAACTTGAAAAAGGCAACAACTTGAAGAAGCTACAACTGCTTATGGAATACATTTTTGGTGTTTAGTATCCCTGCTGGTTTACAATCAAATCGAAATTCTCTTGGGTGAAAGGACATGTCCACATTCTTTATCAATTGAAGCTCCTAAAATATCAGAAGAAGGCAGTAACAGAAATTGTTTTGCCAACCATCCAACGTTCATCGTGGTTTGCATTTAGTGAAATTTTATTTTTGCACTCCAAATTGACACGCCCTAACAGACAATGCTTATGGAAATGTAAAATTTATGATAAAAATATTCCTATTATGTTTTTAAGTTTATTTTTGATAAAATATTAACATGTAAATAACTATAAATTTATTTTTCCACCCCCGCATCCGCTTCTGCAGAAGATCCGCATCCGCAGATGTCAAGGACTAAACATCCGCATTAGCAAAGATGATCTCCGTTACAATGCTAGTTTGGACGCACCGCTGCAATCTATTAACAAGCAGTATCGTGTCATACACGTGTCTGCGCCTAGACTGTATCTTTGGAGGGTGCTAAATAGAATCATTTTCCGGTGTTTTCCGGTGTTTTCCAGACTGGAAAAGTTTGTGTACTCAATGTAGTGTGTTGTGGAAACGAGATGAAAGAAGGGACAGAGTTAGACCAAATGCCGGACCATTCAAACCTAGTATCATAGAAGGTAGCAATAGAGGCAACTCTGACGGACGAATCAACATCAACAGTGTCGTAAGCCTTCACTGCATCCGCGCTGCAGAGAGGCATGGGATTTAAACCAGGACTTGGGTATACATCTGGGACTGTGCGCCAACACCTCTCCTACTACTTGTTTAAGTCCCGAATGGTGGAAACTTCTATCATCCCGCAGCCGTCTGACTTTAACGAACGGGCGGGAAGCTTAATAATGCTTGAGTTAAATATTATTTAGTAACTAGCTCCTGCCTGTATCTACGTTTAGTTATTATTTTGAGTTTACAAACTATTGTGAGATGAATTCGACTCTTCTATACAAGTTAATCGCACGAACAATTTGACCTGATCTCTTTACAGTCGGCCATGCAAACGATATGTTAGTCAGTATTTTAGCATTTTACCTCAAATCTGAATGCCCGAACGAGAATTCGAACCGGCGCCCTCCCGAATGCGAGGCCAGAAATAATTTCTGATGCACTGGGGTAACATAATGCATGATAGGTGTTGGGTACATGTATTATATGTGGAATACAATGATGCTTAGTTGATTACCTTACAGTGCAGTGTAAAGCAACTCTATTTTGCTATGGCTTTACGGCTTGTTCTTGATGAGGTCATTATATCGGGGGCATGGTTGTGGCAGGGATCATGGAACAAAATGAACCATAACGTCATCACCGGGAGTGATTTCTGGAAGCGTTGGATACTAGAAATCTTGAAATTCCCCTTTCGTTGTGTCGCAAGTTTTACAAATTTACTTTTACGCCGGCCTCGGTAGCGTAGGGGCTAGAGCGCTAGCTAAACGTGCCGAAGGTCACCGGTTCGAGTCCGGCCTCGGGCATGGGTGTTTAAGTGTTGTGTATGTGAATATAATGTCCTTCCTGTGGTGTGTCTAATTAACTGGAAGAATTTCATACTGGAGATACTGAAAGCACGGATTGACAGAATTACTATCGAGTTGGCTGTATAGCCTCAGATACCTAAAGCCATTAAAAAAAAATTCCTTTTATCGATAACGAAATGCCCGTAAATTGTCCTTCGTAGAGTGTTTCATACGAAACAATATTATTCTGGCTCAATTCACTCAACAGACGATCGGGGCTTGCTGTCTAATGACATTCGGCGTTCACTCAAATATATTTGCCGTTTCGTTACATGGCCAATAGCGTCCCTTTCTCACATTGTTTGGGTGGAGGGAGAAATGTTGGTTAATATTCTTGTTCCTTTCAATTCTTTTTTTCTGTTGAACACTGTTCACCACGTTGTCGTCCAACGCTTAGTTTCTGCTGGCCTCGCATTCGGGAGGACGCCGGATTGAATCCCCGTCCGGGCATCCAGATTTGGGTTTTCCATGGTTTCACCAAATCACTCCAGGTGAATTCCGGGATGCTTCCTTCAAAAGGCCATGGCCAAATTCCTTCCCGTTCATTTTTCCCCGTCCCATCCCGCCTGTAATGACCTCGACGGCGACGAAGCGTAAAGCCACAAGGGGCGGGGGATGGGGGGGGGAGACTTATGATGTGGTTCCACAACCCTGCTAAAAACAAAAATCTGCAAACCTCAAAATTTACCGATATCGGGGGTAGACCTAAATACTTTTGGGGGGGGGCTTGAGCGCCCTTCCTCCCTCCCCCCTCTGGATCCGCCACTGCTCCTTATCACACAACAGCCACAGAGATGATTTATCTCCAAGAAAGGAAGCAAATGCAATAGATAGTCACCTACATTGTGATGCATCTCGGTTTAGTATTTAAGAAGGATGGGGGATATGTGGCTGGCTACTGCTGCACGGTTGACATTCAAATCATTGTAAAAATAAAACTAACATCAAGCATTATTCATTATTCTTGCTGCTGAATGTATCGCTGAAGAACATTTTCGAGACTACATTACCATAAAATTTGATTTTCTATGTGCACTATTTTAATTTCGTCCTGCGATTCGGTATTTTACGCCAAATAGTAAATACACTCACCTTGTGTCTGCTACAGCGTTGCATGCACCGAGAGACACCTGAAATGTTAAAGAATACCTGTACAATAATATAAAGAGATAAAACATACATTTTTTTTGAAAATGTTTCTCAACACAATGAGAGATTAGCTGTACATTTTCATAACACTCTGAAAACAAAAGTTGTAATTTCCTGTTACCATTTACATTGTGGCAGATGATTATTGCAGGAAAGGTAACTGGAACACTACTTATTTCATTTCAGACATTTGTGTTTTGAACCATAACCTGCATCAGATGTATGTAGATCTATACTATTCCTAAAGCTATTCAACAATTTTAAAACTTTTTCTAATTTTATCAGATTTTCTGTTATGCATTTTAATATAGGTGCTGTCTGCAGAACTAGTACACCACGTCTATCATAGGACGTCAAGACGCATCCACCGTGGATTTGTAGTGATAAATCAACCGTGGTTTCAAATCCAGTCAACTACGATTTTCAGCTTGTTTTCTAGAAACATCTATACGAATTCTGTAAAAGCTCCCAACTTCCGTCTCAAAAATTAAGCAACAAATATTGATACTCCTTTCCCTCGGTCATAACAGCGTGTTTTTAAACACAAGATTATACAACTCGAACAATAGTTTACAAAGGCAGTGCCCTTCACATGCAAGACGTTTTTAAAATTGTTATGTAGAATGTTGTAATGAGTTTGTGTTATATGTTGTGCGTACGGCCTGTAGAGATGGAAAAAACATAGAGTGTAAAACCTGGTCCCCTAATGAAAGGCCTGCTATTGCGAAAGCTGCCAGGGATTTCGTCAGGTTTAACGTCCTCATCTGAACTATAAAATATCACTAACTATGCAGTATGCTGTGACTCCATAGACACTGGGGAAAGCTTTATGGATTGATTCGGCTGTTTGGCACACAGCCAGGTGATTAGGAAGTGTACAGCATCATCAATTCCACCATTCCAGCCATGTACCGGGTAGTAAAAATTTCTTCCACAACCGGGGTCGAACCAGTTTATCTAGGATAGAAACTAGCTGTCAGAGTGTAGTGCTTATAATGGTGACCCGTTCAGCCGGTTTATTCTCGAAGCAGTAGGGATGCTAAAAGATGAAATCAACCATTAGCTGTCAGTTTACAAAGCAGAACTCAAAACTAACATTTCCATAGCTGCCGGTTATAACGGCCAAGATGATTTGAAGCTGCAGAAGTTTAGAATAGTGTCATTGCAAAGGTATTGAAAGAGATGAATAAGATTAAAATACGTAAATATCACGATAGAGATTTTGGGATAATATTAAAATATTGTGGAAGTACAAATACAATTGTCCAATTACAATTGAAGAACATTTTATGAGACTAATTAATTTTCTGACTCATATAGGGACGGCTTAGTCATTCTTCTTAGTCTCAATAATATTTGCTTCATGAGCGGAATAAGAAACACCAACTTAAATGTTCCCTCAATTAGCCTTCATAGTCTTACCAGCACACGATACGCCTGAAAGAGAATCATGATTTACAGTCATTTAAGGATAATTTAATTCGTAATGTGGTGGGAAGGACTCTTGGCAATCTTGAAGAATTTCGCAACAAACAATCATTAATGGACCAAAATACAAAACCTAAACTCGAAACAGTAACAGATCAGATTATTTTACGTGTTATTACTTTAAGATTTTGACTTATCTGTTTAATATATACGAGATGGATCGAGAAATACTTTCGTCAACGGTACAAGCTTATTGTGCAGGAAAAAGGCAATAGAAAATTTCGGTTGAATGAATGGAAACCTAACTGATGAAAGTAAAGTGATCATCACACAAAATGAATTTCTTCTCTTTTAAATGTAGTACACTGTAATATCCGAGTTGGCGTCAGATTGTAATGTCCAACATTGGGAGCCAGATTGTAACGTCCTAGACTGGAGTGCGACAATACTCAAATATTTATTAGGATTAATTATAATTATTACTATCGTATGCCAATTCACATAGGATGACAAAGAAAATATTAATCGTACAATAATATCTAGGGCTTAAAGCCACCTTGAACAGCCCCCCAGGTAGTCTTCTGCGTGGACAGTCCATTCCAATGTGTTCAGTGATCTGAATGTTTCCGCAGTCATATATCGCATCTTCACTAAGTCCACACTTCTGTGCTGTAGTTTTGCACACTCTGTGTCCTATGCGAAACATATCCAGCTGGAACCAAAGGCACCTGGATTGATCAAACCATGAGACGCAGGTTGTGGGTCTTTTATGAACTTACAGTCGGGAGAGATGTTGGCTTTCAGTTTCTTTCTCCACTCCGCTGACAGGCCAAAGCTGTTATTCGTCAGATTGTTTTCTTTTAAATGTGCTCATCTCCTTGATGTTAACCGTGTACTTGGCAGGTCATGAAAGTCACCATGGAGAGCTACTGTGCTATTTTCTTCCACTCTTGAAGCAGCATTGATTTTTCCGCATGTCTGACGGGTAATGTTGTACAGGCAGCCAAGAAACTGATGTAGACCCAACATCGTCACTCAGTGATCTCATAGCGATGCTGTGCTGGGTGTCAACTATGTCTCTACCAAGCAAGAGTATTCTGCTGCGATGAATGCAAGGCAAAGACTGCTCCGTCAAGGACTTGTGTATCTGCATCCCATAACGTACCAGCCAATTCCTTAGCAATTTTCCGACGGTTCTCCACTTCAGTGCTAGATAAATCCTGTCGAAATGTGGATGGTACGATCAAAGGTACCTCCCAGATATTTTGGGCGGTCTCTTCCAATCAAAGGGATATAAAGTTTCGCCTTATTTTTGCATTGAAAAGCTGGCTT
The DNA here is from genome assembly GCA_031002005.1 of Vandiemenella viatica. Classification (NCBI taxonomy): domain Eukaryota; kingdom Metazoa; phylum Arthropoda; class Insecta; order Orthoptera; family Morabidae; genus Vandiemenella; species Vandiemenella viatica. Next base: position 90,199,788 of record CM061921.1, read on the forward strand.
GAGAGAAGGAAGCAACAAGACACTGCCTTTGTGAGGTTGAGTTTCAGTTTCTACTTAGAAACGAATGTGTAGAGTTGATTAAGACTTTCAGAGAGTCTGTCTTGACAATTCTGAAAGTTTCTACTGTAGTAAGTAATAACCAGATTATCGACATTCGGACATTTCCTGCAGTTCATGAGAGGCATGTCCGCAATATATAAAACAAAAGCGCAGGCAACAGCTCTTTGCCCGGCACAGCCCTTTGTTGAAAGTCACCAGCGAATTTTTCGTTTCCCCAGTGTCCCTTGAATTTGCGATTACTCAGTATTATTATAAATATGGCGTAATACGGTTAGTAAGTTAGTGCAAGGTTTGACTATACTGACATAGAGAATATTCATGAAACAGTCTACACATAATATGAGCAAATTACAAATCTTTACCTGTATCATTATCAAATGGTAACTGAGCGAATTATATTGTGATTGCCCGGTTCAGACACTCATATAAGAATCTAGACTTACGTCGTTATATCGTTTAGCGTTCTTTACTAAGCGTAAATTTTCGAGCATTTTATGGGGAAGCACGGAAGTACAGTACATTACTGGCCACCAATTACTTAAGGGATAATTAATTGATGGTTCAGCTCAATCGATGAGCGTAATGTATAACCACTGATGTCTTCTGTAGTAGATTTGTCGTGAAGACCGTAAATTTTTTCGGTAGACCCGCAGAACTTTACGGAAAGGGTTGTCTGGGAATTTCTCCGTGTATTTGTTTTTACAGTATAGCGAACCGAACACTGCAGGATACAGGTAGCGAATATCCGTTCACTGGTGACGGGCTCAGGTAAAGCCACGTTCCGGCCATGAAAAGCGAATCGAAGAAGTGCCGAGGCGCAATTTAATCAATGCAGCACGAAACTTGAAGAATGTCCCAACAAACAATCATTAATGGACCACTTTTCAGATCTTGGATCTATTTTCCCAAGTCTCCGTTTGTTTATGATGACGGGAGAGTTTCCCACTAGATCATCGTACGCATAGGGATCTGAAGTTTTTGGCGGGAATAGGAACGCGCCAAAAATTTCTTTGCTCTTGATGTAACAGTGCTGGAAATGTACTTGTATTAAATCCGTATCAAAGCTTTCTCTGTGAACAGCCATAAGCAATCATATTTTTTTTTTTTTTTAAGAAATAGAATATGATTATTGACACCAAGAGATCTGATCTATGTTACGCTCTCTCTAAGCTATTGACAGCAATTTCAGTAAACTTTACAATCCACCTGACAATAAGGAGATATCCTTTGATAACACTTCCTACTAAATCTATGATCAGCACACACCTAAAATCACTGTTAATTTACTGGAAACCTCTTCACTTTTACCACTACGAAGATTTTTCCATTATCCGGATGTTTTCGAATCGACGTGAACAGATTCTTGTCTGACTGAAGATGTTAGTTATAAGAGGTATGGAAAAGATGATGTCGACATAATTAGCCTAATTTATGAAAAGAGTATAACTGACAATGCTGGTGAAATTAAACACGAATACTGCAGTAACTTCACAATGATAACTCAGTCGATTCAGTATTACTTTATACGCTGTCAACTCAGTTCATTATGTGTCAGACACAATGTGACCGCAGTCATACCTAGGTGTCAAGCCATTCGAATTTCACTCCAAATGCACCAACGGTTGAATGATCAACCAGCTGCTGGTGCATACTGTCGGAACGTATTACTCGTTCACAACTTGTTCAAATCTAAGTGTTTCAGATTTAACAGTTTTTACGGAGTCTTGACAGTTTGAAATCTTAGAGACCGGAATAAAATCTTAAATTTATGTCATCTCGTTAGTTTAATTGGCGATGGAGCAGGAAATTAAAATCTGATATGAAACATTAAAAAAGAAATTCATGTGAAGCTATCAAAAGGGGTCTCTGTGTTCTTACCATAATTATAATGTAATCACAGTGGAGAAAAGCTTCAGGATCAGTCAATGGAAATGACACTCCAAAAAAAAAAATACAGATGATAATGCACAAGCGGACGAGATAACAACAGATAACTGCTCTGGTCTGCGTAGACGAAAACGCAGGCAACGTCTAGTAACACACACAGTGCGAAACTTAGTTCCACAAAATATCTGTAGTTGTTTACTAATATGATGATTACTTAAACTACTGAATGTAATTGGGACGTTTATGAAAGGTCGAAACTCTAACTGTAAACGAGATTCAATGTTACATATAAGAGTGTTTTACAATTTATTTATTTTTTAGTTTTAGCAAGTGGTAATACCACCTTGTAGTTCCTAAGCAAAAGGGAAACTGTAGTTTTATTTTAATGGAAGCTGCAAGTCTCTTCGAGTATCATAACGATGTCTCTAATAATTATATTGTCAGTGAACTTGAAGGTAATCCTTATTGCTTACGACAGCCAGAGTTAGCTATTTCTGCAGGCTATACCTGATGGCATGAACGAGAATTGGCATTTTTTTTTTTTTGAAACAATGGCAGACACAGTCATATATACAATCAGAACGTTTCGGCAGTAGCTGTCAAATTTGCTAATACATTGACGAAGCTTAGGAATTACTCATTTTTGATGCAAATGTATTGTTTTCTTGCTGGATCTGTGCTGAACGTTCTCTTAGGGTAAGCAAACTCACATGATATTTAAATGAGCATCTTTTAGAAGATGAATCTTGCGGAACAATATGGGAAATTCAGGGGGACGACTTTGATTTTCGAATAGGCTCATTGAATGACGATTCAATCTTGCTACCTCACATTTTAGAGACAAAAGCAATTAAAATGAAGTTGAAAATTATGATCGAAGATTTAAATTATTTTCTTCGTGTTAGAAAGTCGTTGCGTAATGGGAAATTATTCGACGGATACGCTGAAGATACAGCATTAAAGAAAACTAATGGCATTATAAATCACAACAAACATTACATTCTGTCTGATGTTAAAACTAAAATTTCAGTTGGAACTATAATAGAATGTTTGATGATTGAAGTTTGGTGTTTACGCATTCCCTACATCAAATCTTTAAAATTGAGGATTCTGCTCTACTGGTTTAGTATTAATATGTAGGATGAAACTTCAGACTGTCATCGTAAAATGTAGTATTGATCCAGATAAAATGATTTCTGATAATCACGGAAAGTCAAAATATTGGTACCTGTTTCGTTAACTGGAATAACTCCAAAGAAGATTAGAATGCGATGAAGACCATATTTTTATAGGACATATTAACAGAAATAATCTATATTATATTCGGTACTTCGCTTGTTAGTAACATGAGAAATCTTTCCTTAGTGCCCTTTTGTAAGTGTACTGAAAGCACCTAAACTCTTTTGCTTCCTCTAAATGTAAAGAGACATTAAAAATTACAAGTGCTTTGGAAACATTTAATTTATTTCAACCTTTTCGAAATAGCCAATTTTTTCTTAAGAAATAAGCACCTGTTAAGTGATAGTATTTGTACAAATAGTCTCTTTTCGTCTCAGAAATTTCTGGAATTAATATCAGTACAAGAATTTAGCGTAGCACTGTCAGTTTTATTATACTCTAGAAAGCGAGGGACGTGAGTGACTGGGTGATCTACGGGAGATATATCTCGCCAACAGTAACTTTTAAAATGTATTCATCTATTTGTTTACGTGTATAAAATTGAAATTATTTCCAACGGTTCATATTGGTAGCCACGTTAACTTTTCAAGTACATTTTCATTTGCGTTGTGTAAAATTGCGTGCTACGTGAAAACCGAAAACACATTAGTCCATTACCACGTCTAGGTGGTCAAACATTGCTTGAGGTCTCTAGGTCTAAATAGAAATAAGCTTCCAAAACAGGCTGTAATGTGGAAACCACAACATTTCTCCACATTACAATAGTCAAACTAATTTTCATTCCGTGTTAAACACTGGAAGCGAATATCTTTATTCTATGACACTACCCGTGACAGATGTCTTTAAGGCAGTATGATAGTGCCTGGCGTTTTAGCTCCGGAGGGAATAAATGTTTCTTAATCGGGACTTGGACAGAACAGCAAGGCAGAAAGACTGAGGTGCATAATTCCTAGTCACCAGATACTGATTTAGACTCACGACACTGTGCTGATTGGTCCATCATACACGCACCTTAAACTAGGCTGTCCCTATGTGTATTTCGGAAGAGTAGGCTCGCAACGGGCTTCAGCTACTCCCATCTAAAACATAAATAACACATTACGCTAAACATAAGCCATCAAGTATAACATAACACAGGGAATACAATGAAAAAACAACGTCAATTAAATTTTCTGAAGATATGTCATGAAGGAGAACTTCCACTATAGTGGCCTAGAACAGGCGTTTCATTCAGTCACAAGGAATGTGAAATCTTGTATGATCTAAACAACATAAATACGACTTCCCGTTGTTGTTTTTAGAGTCAAGGCTCTCCCAGTTAATCCAAATTCAGATACCAGTGTCGGAAGAAATACTAACTGTGTGATCGTTGTTAATTGTGCGATTGCCAGTTCCGCAAATATTGTCGTTTAGCTTAGTTTTAATGAAGTGTGGCGCAATTTAGGAAAAATTGGAAACCATAATATGGAATTTGTTTGAAATATCTTTGTCACTAGAGAGGACTGAACTCCAAAATTGTTGATGGATTTAATTAACCTACTTGGATAAGAGATGGTAAGAAAAGGGAAATGAACCAAAATTTTTCATGCTGACTCAAGTATGTTGACATTCCTTTATTGTTGACTACTATATGACGCCAAGCAGTTACAAGAGATCGGAAGATTTCATTGTTCTATTTGTAACTTCATACTCTCATGGCAGCTAGTTTTATTCCGTTTCTAAAGTGATCCTTGCAATGGATTCGGTGTTATTACTTCAATAACAATAAATTTAAAGAAAATTAAGAAACACGTCAAATCCAAAGCTCTCCAATTTTCTTAGTAGTTCATCAATCTTACACTTTAATTAATCCAGCCGTTGTTTCATTCCGCATCTTTTTACACAGTAATAATAGATGTTACTGGAGGCTGGGACCTGTAGCGACAAACTTCAGAGACATTCCACTAGAATCACGTTATTTCGTATAGTGACTTTTGCCTACTTTCAGCTTGCATCCTCCAAATGGATCTGCTCAGTCACTGCCCATTAAAAGAGAAGCGAGACCCACAACTTTGAATGTAGCAATCAATTATCGCAAAACTGAATAATTAAAAAATAGATACACAGCAAGGGAAATAATGAACTCACCTGCAATCTTACTTCAAATAATTTGCCTGCTTGGAAATACCAAAGTGATGCAATGACAATTTACAGTCAGTAACAGTTTGAAGTATTTATTAACGATGAAAGTACTTACCACAGTATTTTGCACCTTCAGGCACAATGGAGCATCAAAATGAAACCAATGAAGCGGAAATGCAATAATAACCTAAGATAAACCATAAAAATACCACGTGAAATCAACTATGTACCTGAACTAAGCAGAGATAAACAGCATGTTAGGTATGGTTTTATTTGTTAGATTCTGTTACGTGGTCAGTGGATTTAGGTTTCGGTTTTCTGTGGTTCACAGAAATCTTTTAAGGTAATAGAATAATCTCTTATTTGTGACCGTATGAGATTTTCTACGCATTTCTGGTCAACAATCGCGGTTCCAGAGATCATTTAAATCTCGGAACGATACTATTCACTCCCTCTCGACGATAGTATGTCGTGGAACGTAACCTAATAAATCAAGATATGAACAGTGATTCGTATTCTGGAGAATATGGACGCAATCGGCTGCTGTGCTATTGTCATCAAGATTTTGAATCTTTTTTGTAGTAATCTTCATTCGAATGCTGTAATGGTTTCCCAAAAGAAGTTCACCGTCACCAAAGAACAATGTTTAATATTGATTAGCAATGTAAATTAACAGCAGTAATATTAATAATAATGGTATCTGCGATAGCACAGCTCGAAGGAATTTGTTTTTTATTTATATGTGAGTAGGTAGTATTCGAAACTAACATCGCAGGTTTTTCTTAAATATACGTTCATTTAGCCAAATAACCAGTGAAACAGCAAATATTGCTTAAAATTTAAGATTTTATTCAGATACACAAAAGAAAACACTAGTAGGTGCTTAAATGTTAAACATTTTATTTGGGTGCAAAAGAGGAACTACTGCTAAGTACTTAACTGTTAAAACAAATGTTTCAAAGGAGGTTTACAGAAACAAAAACGTTACTTATATCCCAACATTTTGCTTAGGTACACAAGAGAAACAAATACTAGGTACTTAATTGCTAAACATTTTATTTTGTTTTAGATAGGTTTACAGAAGTATAATAGTCTTGGCTGATCGAGTGTGGTGTGATTTTAACTCCAGCGCCCGCACCGGTGGGTACCACCGAGCTCATGGCCACGCATGGCTTTCTATTGCATGGCTTTCTTGAATCTCTCCGCGTTTATTTCAGTTATACCTGCGTTCCGCTGTTTCTGCTTCGACGTTCTCATATTGACATTTTAGCTGTCAAAGTGTAAAAATTTTGAAATTTTCTGTTATCGATCTTAATGGTACGAAATTTTGAGGAAATAATTGTAACACAGACATATGGAATAATTACCCTTCAACGTATACTCGCGTGGGGGGGGGTCGCCCATCAGGTCTGAGGGCCCCAATATTTTTTTAAATTTTTTTGGGAGACGTATTAATGTGGAATGGTCAAGGCAGTAGAAAACCCGCCAATGTGGCTCAGAGCTACAACGGGACCGGGCACAAGTCCAGGCCTCAACGTCATGATTGACTTGACTGCTGTGTTAGGCGGTTTTCAGCAGCCATCAAGGCGAATGCCGGGATGGTCCCCAATTTCCGCCTCATTAACTACACATTTAATAAACAAAAAAATACACTCATCACACACAGAACGTAGTTACACGTTTCACTGACAGATGGCAACACTCAACCATCAGTACGATATGGCAGTGGGTATAATATGTTTGGCGTCAGCAAGGGCATGCAACAGTAAGATCAACGCACCAAATTTGATCATGCCAACGATGTTATCAAACCCGTTGACCTCAAAATGTTGAGAAAAGATGGTTAAGAAGAAGAAGGATGAGGTGAAAGCAGTAGTAACTACATTATTCGCACGACACTTATTTTAGTGTAGGTGGTGTCCACGTAGTGATCTGAGATCCTTAGGCTGTGATTGGCAGAATAAACGTGTTGTAGTCATTTCAAGGATTTGGTATTACAGGGAATTTGGTATTCTCCGCTTTACTCCAATGGTGTCCTATTCTCGGTACTCAGTGAGTGGAGCTTGAGGAGTTTTTGAGGAGAAACCCACGGCTTCAAGGTTATTTGAATCTCCGGTCAACCAATTAGTAATCATCCTTCCGAATTATCTATACTGCCGTCCACTTAAAAGATACTGATTTAAAATTAAACAACTAAATTAGAATTAGGAGAAATACAAATAGAAATGTCGTTTTTAATCAAATGTTCCAATAGCGGTATGAATATAAAACAACAAATTAATTTAGACTGAATACTTCACTAAACTAAACCTCGTCCTGTTGCGGTACCATGATGGTTAGCTGATTCCAGTTTCTGTGGTGGCAGAATTATTCACCATTCGCTTTTTGGCAAGCAAGGTAGGAGAGGTGTTGGTAAGGGAACCCTGGCCGAAAAGGGGTACGAAGTTAAAATATGTTTTAAACACACAAAAGGTTTAATTAAACACACTATAATGTAAAAATTACAAAAATTGTGAGAAAACAAAATAACAGAAAAGTATGTCATTTGACCCATGCTAGCGGCAGAACGGGGTGGTAAGGAAAAGTAATTATAAAATTATACAAAACTAGGAGAAATGCAGAAAAAATAATTTTGCTCTATGTTTACTTAGTTTTAATTGACTATAAGTGTTTAACTACGGCTTTCATTAGTTGTGTCATTTTCTTAAGCCTAATCACAAATTAACACACTAAGCCATCCTCATCATGTACGCACAGGTATTGTCTGCCTATTTTTTGCACATAGAAGAAGTGCTCCAACTTTCAACTGGCTTTGAGTAAAATTCAAATTCACAGCCAGAACAAACCTCAGAATAACTCATGTTAGTTTTGCGTTCTCTCTTCAGCTCCTTCCTTTTCCATTTATCTTCAGGCAATATCCTTAGTTTTTTTCCCATTGTTAATTTATTCCCCTACATAAAGAATTTTATCCTTGTTTCTTCTTACTTTGACAAAGTTCTTCTACTCTTTTTGCTTAATAGTGGCTTCTCTTTTTTGTATGGGGAATATCTTAAGACAACGGTCTTCACACTTCAGATTCGTCATTTTCGTACTTCAATTTTTGGAATAGGCATTAGAATTTCTGGCAAAACATGAAATGAGGAGGTCCTGTCGTCATTTTTCATTCAAGTGCACGACAAAAGCGGGGCAGAATAGAGTACTTCCCCGTTCTGCCCCACCCGTTCGCCCCAGGGACAACATTTGAGTTAGGAAGTTAAGGTCACTCGAGAAAAGAATGTAAACAAACATTTAACTACACGAACTAAAGGAAATTAAACGTAGTTCAAGCATGTACTAACTATATTAGTAATGTAAACAAGTATGTATGGCTTAACTTGGTTACAATACATTCGAAGTTACAATGCAAGAGAAGAAAATCACACAACGAAAACTAGAGACACTAACGCTGGTAAAAACTAGACTAACATGGCTACAGTAGTTGAGCAGCAATAGGTTGGTCTAGATCTACTTATTGCCGTTCTCTGCCAATACCTCCTTGACAACGAAAAACGCCAAACTTTATTCCACCCTGGTATCCAGATATGCCCCTGGTTCCCCTACACGATTTCTAATAAGGGAGCGTGCATAAACCACGTAGCTCCATTTTGGCCTCCTGTGAACCTCCCCTCCCCCTCACGTAGCCCTACGTGGCTTTTGCCTCTACCCCCCCCCCCCCCCCTACGTAGCACTTAGCTTTTTTCCTCTTTTGATTCCAAAAGACATTTTGTACCGTTTTCTCTTGTCAGACTATTGTAAATTACATACGGACATAATTAACTGAGGGAAGTAAAAATTTACATGCTGTTGTGAATTCTGTTCCCCATTTTAACTGTGAAAAATGTTATGAAATGAAAGCTACGTGGCCTGGCTCGGAACCCCTCCCCCTTTCCCCCACGTAGCCCAGCGTAGCCTTCCAGCCACCCCCTCCCCCTCTGGACCGAGCCACGTAGTTTGTGCACGCTCCCTAAGAACCAAATTCATGCGCTAAATCCCAACCTCACCGCAGTGAGCAAGTGTTGAGACGGCGAGTCTTCAGCCGAATGGGGATGTCAAATTGGGCCTCTTTCTGAACAGTATGCCTTTATGGGTTAAAACCTGATTTCACCTTCTCTCTTCTTTCATTTTCATAATTACTACACGTTCGGTACATTTCTCTTAACGAGAGTTTAGACAATAACATTTTAACAAATGGAGGAAAGGAACTACCGTTCTATCACTGTAACAGGACTTTGTGTGCCTCCTACCTAAGGACCAATCCAGCATTCGGGTAGAAAATGAAACAAATCACTTCATTAAGGTGAGTTGCGTGTTATTGGAGCTATAAAAGGTGTTTTCTGACCTATTGGACCTCGATTTTTTTTTTTTATTCGAGCGATATGAAAAAACAAAGTCTTCCCACCGTCCACAGTTAGCGTTAGTACATTCTTGTCGACCATTGATAGGGCGAGAGAAAAGAATGCTCGAGATGTTCATTTATCTCTAAGTTACTGAATCCCTGTTTTTTTTTTTCTCATCTTTTTGAGAATCTCTTAACCAAACACACATATCTCTGTTTTATCAGTCCAGTCATGGCAGCTAGTGGGTTTCCGCTGTTCCTTGAACTTGAGGGAAGGAACAGATAAGCCGATTCCGAGAGAAGACTTCCTGCCATGCTTCCAGGAGTGGCGGGACGGCTGTGTGATGTTCTTGCAGTGCCAAACAGAATACTCAGACTGTAGTGCTATGGGCCAAACTTCAAGGCCGGTTTTCCTAGCGCCGCGTAAATGTTATGCTCAGCGTGTTAGGCAACATTTAGACTACCTGTTTCCTAAAGAGCGCAACACGTTACTCGTTAATGTGATAAGCTCAGCGTATTTGACCGACTACCTGGAGAGGAGTCTAATGGGTCGGATGCTGCGTGCTACGTCTCGTGTTTAGTGCGAAGATCCAACTTGTGATTGTAAAATGTCAAAAAGCAAGGAAAAATGTGCGAAAAAGCTAGGAAAGTTCTGACAACAGGAGGAGAGTTTTTATTTAAATTAAATTTATTTTGTATAATAATTTCATCAAACAATAGATTACATCACTGCTTCAACATTTTACTGCCTAATAAAAAAATAATCATAATTAATTTACATGTAGAATCACATGATAGTAGTATTTTTCAATCTGAATCTTCACGATTGGTGTTGAAGTACTCGGTGAATCGACTTATCCGTTGAAATCCTTGAGATTTGGCAAAACCAACTGTGGCTGATAGAGGAATCAGGCAGGGGCGGATCCAGGGGGGGGGCCTAGGGGGCTCAAGCCCCCCCCCCAAAAGTACCTAGTGACACCCCCGACATTGTAATTTTGGGTCTTTTTTTTAGCTCTAGGCCGGAGGAGGCTATAAAGACTACCCGATGGCCGACTCAAGCCCCCCCTCCCCAAAACCAAAATCCACTAAAAGACAAGCCCTCTGAACCAAAATTCAGTGAAGCCAAGCCCCCCCCCCCCAAAAATCAAAATCCTGGATCTGCCCCTGGAACCAGGTATTGGGTTGAAAAATCCTCCAAGATTTGAGTTATATCTGCTCTCAAAGGATTCTCAGATACTCATTTCCAAGCAACTTGTGTAAGCAACAGCACGCAGTAACGACCAAGTCAACAGTTTCAAGTTTTAAATTAATAGGGCGAAAAATTATGTAAATCATGCACATAATCGTCCATAATATGTTTTAGAACAAGCGTATCGATTATTTTCCTTCTTTTTAGATCCATTTTAACACAATGAGACCTTGTCCATACGTCAACCGAATAGATTCACCGTTTCACTAGGAAAACACTTTTATGCCGCGCAATATATTTCGCGTTCCTGCCGACGTGATTTTGGTAATACCGGTTCCCGCGTCGTTAGGAAAACCGACTACAACAGCGCTGCGATCTAGGCATTGCTCCTAGGTAAAGCATCATCGAATATAACTAAAAATGGTATAATCGTTTGTGCGCCACAGTATTATACAAACTATCATTGTGCTAAGTCATTGAAAATGGTTGGACCGGACGGTAAAGCAAGAGAAATATTGGTAGACACGGGAAATTAAAAATTATTTTGATCGTTCTTAAATAATATAAGGTTATGCAACAAAGGAAACCATATGGTTTAAAATCCATACTGTTTTGTAAGGAAACAGGTGTGTGATTTTCCCGGTATATGACCGACCGTTGTGGATGAGCGTTAACTTTCTGGTCTCGCATTAGGGAGGACGCGGGTTCGAATCCCCGTCTGGGCATACAGATTTGAGTTTTTACATGGTTTCAACAAATTATCCCAGGAGAATGGCGAGATGCTCCCTTCAAAAAGGCCATGGCCGAATTCATTCCCATTCCTTGTCCTCAGTCCTTTCCCGCAGACGAGGCGGAAAGCATTCAACAAAAACAAAAAAAATCCCGGTGTATATTGGAATGATGTCTTCGGGGGGTATCCTCGGATTGTGTTGTCTGTAGCTATCAGTAACTATATAAAGCCTTTTGCTAACGAAATAACCTCCGATCTTATCAAAATTGCCCAACTCAACTGCAACTAATGGCTTATGAAACAACTATAGTAAGCACATTGTTTTGAAGCAAATAGTTCTGAACGATCATTATGTAGAAGAACTTCTTCTTTCTTCTTCTTCTTTCCTACGGCTTTACGCCTCGTCGACGGCTAAGGTCATTAGAGGCGGGATGGGACTGGGGACAAGGAACGAGAAGGAATTCGGGCATGGCCTTTTTGAAGGAAGCATCCCGGCATTCGCCTGGAGTGATTTGGGGAAACCATGGAAAACCCAAATATGCCCGGACGGGGATTCGAACCCGCATCCTCCCAAATGCGAGGCCAGAACGTTAACCGTTCACCCACCACGCTCGGTGTGTAGAAGAAAGTAACCAAACCCAGACAGGGGTCCCTGAGTTGACCCCCCTTTTATTTCGCTTGGACGGTGTTGCATTCTGGAGGCATATATTTGAACATGGAGATATCGAAAGACATTATGTGTTTTGAAGTTTTCAGGATTGGGAAGAGACAAGTATCCCGCCAGTTACGCTATTAGTGCCTTCAGTAAGAGGTGCATTAAACAGTGTTTTTATATTGTTCTGTATGGAGAAACAATCTGTTGACTGTAGTGTCATTGGAAAAAATTATCCTATATAACTGTGTCATTTGCGTGAAACTGCCAAGTCAAAGACGTCCTATGTGGAACCCCTAGGTGTTCCCGAAGTCGGACACACGCTATTCATACTAACATTTCGTCAATTTGTTAAAATTGTTTAAAACGCTGTTTCAGATGGAAAAATAAATGAAAATCTTGGTGGGAAAAAGTGGTTTCTGTTTGTGGAAGAACTTATTAGGGAAGAAAATTATCACTTGTTTCTTAGATGGTAAATTATCAAATGTTATGAATATCAAATAAGTTAAAACGTTTATACCACATTCTAAAATGTTAAAATAAAACGCTTTCGTATTATTTAGTTAAAATTGACTTTTTTGGTGATTTTGTGTATATTTTTTACAGGGGTCTTACTTTGGCAACCTTTTTCTCAGAGACTGCTTTTAAACATTTTATTTAAAAAGTTCAATTTGAAAACTATGATAAGATATTTACTAGCTTCTGTAATGCAAGCTATTTGAAAACATACCAAAGAATGTATTACATTAAAATTTAAGTAAACCTAGTTTAAATCAAAGACAAGACAGTTAAAAATTTATGGAGGGCCGACTTTGGTTCCTTTGTTTCATGTAAACGCCTTGCCCGCTTCTATTAATAGGCGGCAGAAGAAATTATTTAATTGTATTGACAGTTTTCATCAACTTCACTACATCTATATCGACAATAATGCGTCATTCTGAATATTATTTTGAAACTAAATTAATAGGCTTTCATATAATATTTTTAGATGACAGACCTCCAAACTTTAGAAATGTGAGCTAGGCTGTCTGCATACATAACAATAGTAGTAAATTGACAATATTTTACAACAGACAGTTTTAACAGCTCATTCCCAGTTCAGTCGTACAGGTTCATAAACTCCGCCCCCCCCCACCCCCCAAAAAGAATAAACCCCTGGCATGATTTCTGAATAGTTATGTTTAAACTTACATTAAAAACACAGCTTTTTCAATTTAAAAAAACTCGAATATTTTTTCAATCATTGGAGTAAAGGATAAAAGACAAATTTATTGCTATCAAGTGTCTAGTCTACAAGAATACAGTGCTTTACTGGATGCTCGTCTACACACAGTGTTTTACCATCTTTGTTTTCTTCGCGTTTTTAGCGTACACGGTGTTCTTACCGTAACATTATTCTTAATTTTACTGCATCTGCGTGTCGTCATAAATCATTAAACGCTCGTAACTGCTGGTTTCTGGTTAACAAGTTACGTTAAGTTTTAACTTAAAAGCAGCGGTCCCCCGTGGAGTGATAGATGAGCTGGTGCGTCTATTTCACGCGGCGACTCGCTCACTGCAGACTTATATGGCACAAACTACGGTAGAATCTAGAAAGTAAATGAAATTTAGGTTTCGAGATCGCACGCCTCGCCGATTTGGCAATTTTCATTGTGAGTTCTGCGTGTTAACGTGAGATTTATCTTTGTATCACATTTCAAACATCGCATTGTTGTATTTAGATTTAAACAGGTCATATTCCTTTAGACCATTGCATTTATAACTTCGCTACTTCTCATAGGACAACAATGTGTGATGATGGCTCCCCAAACATTACCTACACAATTAACATTAATTACATTTACCGCAGCAAAATTTATTGTTTAACATCTTTAATTAGTATTTAACGGTGTTTTGCGGACGGGATATGTTTCTAATATGTGAGTTTCCTTTCACTTTTTGTGTCACACTTACACTTCACATGTAAGGTGATAATTCCGTGTGGGCGTTGTAACCTGATGACGGGGTTTCTATGGGCTGCCTTTCCACCTCTGTCGTTGCCGCCTTTACCTAATCCGGTAGTCCTCCCGGGTACAGGGGACCTACAGTTTAACTTTGAATCAGAACTACGGAACCGTTCTGGCGTACTTCACATTACATAGCAAGCTGTGCCAGAGGTAAAGGTCAGGTGATGACCCTATGAAAACATCCGTCGAGTCACACACCTTCACCAGTGCGCCACCAGACCTTTTCACATGTAACTGTACATAAGTGTCAATTGCGGTTGTTTATTTATTAGCCCTATAATAACTTAATAATTGCTTGAGCAATTGAAAAGTCAATAAAAGATTGTATCAACTTCTTTAAGATGAGAGTTCTTTCTACACAAAATAATTTTACCACGAACAAAAATGATGGGGGAATCTAACGGTCCTGCACGTTTCCCCCCTCCTAGAATAAAACGAGATACGTATTGGAATTTATACTCACTGACAATGCATAATATTTTGAGATGTTGCAGAAAATGAAGAAAAAACTAGAAAATGATTAATGTGTTTACACTCTAAATCGAATCATTTCATTGATGTTAACAGCTTCTGCAAGTTAGTCGGAGTCTAAATGGAGAAGAAGACTAACAACCACTCTGTGTTAAGGTAAATTCTTTTTCTTCTGCAGAGTTCAGAGGAAAACGACATGCAGTGTAATAATGGTTTCGCGAGGTGTCCTTTTCGTTCCTACCTCATTAGAAGTAACCGATTAATTTTTGTTGCTTCTGAAACTCTACTAAATATTTCGCGATACTTTCTGTATTACTGAATTATGTTCTTAAATGTTTGCTTACAAATCGGTATAAATCGCTTCTTTTACAAAATGTGGCGAGAAGTATATGCTTATAATTTTGTGTCAGAAGTGCTTATGTTTTATGTTCATTATGCAATCCATCAAAATAAAAATCCATTTAAAAGTACTGCTCAGAAGGTTTTTTGTTTTTTGAAAAAAATATGTTGTTTGCACTGGCAGAAATAGACAAAAAACCACCCTTACGCGCCAGAAACAAGCTGAAATAGTTGCCAAATGAGGAATTGTGGCATATTTGCCTAGTTTCCTGTTTTTCGCATATATTAAAGATCTCTCACTAATATGATGGACTAAAAAATTTAATCATTGTTTGCCACAAATCGTTCAGTTTTTATGATGAATGTTTTAAAAAATATTAAAATCCGTCCAATTGTACTACCGAGCGTGGTGGTGTAACGGCTAGCGTTCTCGCATTCGGAAGGAAGCCGGTTCAAATCCCCGTCCGGGCAACCAGATTTGGGTTTCCATGGTTTCCCAAATCACTCCAGGCAAATGCCGGGATGCTTCCTTCAAAAGGCCAAGGCCGAATTACTTTCCATTCCTTGCCCCCCATCCTTTCCCGTCTCTAAAGACCTCGCAGTTAAGAGACGTTAAGCAGTTAAAAAAAATCAATTGTACTAAGATCTGTATGTTTATAAAAATTTACTAATAAATTAATTAATATGCCACCAAATTTCAGCTGACAGTAGAGTTTTACTAGAAAAACACTGATGGGTGAGCGGTAACGCTCCGACTGGCATTCGACAGGACGTGGGCTCAAATCCCTGTTCGGCCAAATAGATTTAATTTTACGTGCTTTCCCGAAGTCACTTCAGATGATTCATTCAAAAGCTTGAATTCCTTCCCGTTCCTAATCTCCCAGTTCCCTCGATAAGGCGTAAAGTAAAAAAAAAGCACAATGAGTATTCACACTCTACAATGATGAGACTTCTGAAATATTTACGAAGTTGGTTTGGCATTATACCCCATATTACCATTTTTAAATTTACTCTTATACATACTGTACACGAACTTATTTTGGAATACATCCTCTATCTGTTCTCGTTAACATAATTCTTCTTGCCTTAGGAGATCTTTTTCTTATTGACATGAGGATGAGGTGTGGATTTTGGACGAACAGAACAGTAATTTCACAAGAGCAGTTGGACCTAGCGTGGTTGGTGAGCGGTTAACGCTGTAGCCTCGTATTTTTGAGGACGCCGGTTCGAATCCCCGTCCGGGCATCCAGATTTTGGTTTACCAAGGTTTCCCCAAATCACTCCAGGCGAATGCCGGAATGCTTCCTTCAAAAGGCCTTTGCCGAATTAATTCCCGTTCCTTGTCTCCAGTCCCATCCCGCCTGTAATGACATTGACTTCGACGAGTCATAAGTAAAAAACAAGGGCAGTTTAATAAAAATTAGTGTGAGGTTAAATAAAACCAGGACCTATTACCCGTTCTCTGGCTTCCCAACAAAGCAGTGCTTCAAGTAGATGGGACGTTTCAAAGCCGGACTCTGTTCTCAGCTTCCGGTTTCGTCTTCACCGGGTGATGTCATATAGAGCCGACCAGTATTAACAAGTGTCGGATTTAAAACCACGGAGGCCTGCCTGGTGGGGCGCGTCTAGTAGATACGACGTTGCGAAGCCGGTCTTCGGCTTCATATCCCGGCGCAGAAGAAACCGGAAGCTGAGGCCAGAGACCGGCTTGAAACGCCTCATCTACTACAAGCGCTGTTCCGGTGGAAAAAACAGATAATACGGCCCTGGTTTCATTTAACCCTTTCCTACCGGCTATTGGAAAAAAAGGGAAATTTATAATTTCAATTATATATTTGTATAGAGTTACTTGAAATTAAACACACATATTTTTTTCAAATTTTTTTTGGAACTCTAAGTGCTAATTACTAAGCCGGTACTTATAAGTACCGTCAGGGACTTTGTGTATCACATGATGTACAGAAATAGCAATTGAAATCAATTATGTTCATATTGGTATGAAATATTTGCCTCACGACATTAAAAAAAATAAAAATATTTTTGCTCATTCAGACACAAACGACATTGTAGTGCAACATTTGGAATGATGTTTTTACTGTATTTTCTTCGTTCTACATACTTCACATCTTCATCAGATTTTTACAATTTAGGGACAGTTTCCAAATCTTACATTGTATTCATAGTAATGTACCACTTGTTTTTTTTGGTCTGTATGCTGAAAACTTAGAAAATTAATTTTTCGGCAATTTCACGCAGAAATTTAAAAATAAATGTTGTCATTGTCTGATTTAATCATACAGCAATACATCAACAGGCTTAAAAATGCAGTTGACACTGGTATTGTCGAATTATATGGTGGTAAATACAGTGGTACTTATAAGTACCGTCAGGGACAGAAGTGAACGGTCTAGCTCAGTGGTTAAGGAGTCTGACTAGAGACCGGAAGGTCCCCGCTTCAAGTCCATGTCTCGCTGGGGATTTTCATAGGCTCTTAACCCGACCTTCACCTCTGGCACAGCTTGCCGTGCAATGAATCGTACGCCAGAACGCTTCCGTGTTTCGGATTCAACGTTAAACTGTAGGTCCCCTGTATCCTGTAGGATTGCTGGGCCAATAGAAACCTTGTTACCAGGTCAATAAGACCACACAAAAATATTATTATTTAACAGAAAGGCGTCATATGGAGTTCCTGTCGTGCTGCGAATGATTCGGGATGTGTTTTTATTAACTTTCAGTTTTTTGGCAGTCAGGGCTGTAAAATAATTTTTGAACAAGTAAATTATTAATATGAGTGAACTATCATTATTATTTGTATTATTTATGTTAGATAGCTTCTTATTTCTGCTGAAGTATCATATACCGCTTATCGTTCAGCTTCTAAATTAATAGCTGCAAACAGGAAACACAATGTAATTTTTTTTTTTTTACGCCTTGTCGACGGCTAAGGTCATTAGAGGCGGGATGGGACGGGGTACAAGGAATGGTAAGGAATTCGGCCATGGCCTTTTTGAAGGAAGCATCCCGGCATTCGCCTGGAGTGATTTCGTGAAACCATGAAAAACCCAAATCTTGGATGCCCTGACGGGGATTCGAACCCGCGTCTTCCGAATGCGACAATGTTGAAGATTTCAGCCGGAAATATGATAAAGTTTCGTCAACAATAACAGTGTAGCGAAATTTTTGGCTGTGTTTCTCCTGCAAATCAGTGCTTTTGTTAGTAATAGTCTTTTATACAATATTTACAGGCTTCGTAACAAAGATGCCTTTTTTCTTTCTTTTTGCCTTACGTCTTTTCGACATCAACGTCTTTATAGGCGGCATAGGACTGGAAGCAATGAACCAGAAGGAATTCAGCCATGACCTTTTTGAAGGAACAGTCCCGACATTTTTCAGTAGTGATTTCAGGAAACCATGGAAAACCAAAATCTGGATGGCCGGACATGGATTCGAACCCACGATCTCCCGACTGCGAGGCCAAGCCGTTACCATTTACCCACTACGCTCGGTAACACAGAGATCAGCAAATTTGTTTTCTTCGGAGAAGCTCAGCTCATCTAGGGGTGAGAAACTCTTTACATAATTTAGGCATTTACCAAAACAGTATAACAAAATTTATTTATCTTACTTTGGATTTTTTTTTAAACACAGTGTTTCTCCCTATTTCTTGCAATCCTTTAGTACATATTATTTCATACTAGTTTTATCTGATGTAATTAAGCATCATGATTAATATATTTAATTAAATTATACAAAACTCGTCACCTACAAAAAATATTGGAAAATTGATAAAAAAAAGGAGAAATGTACAATAGTCAGGGAAAGAAGGTAAATCAAAATTTGTTCGTTTATTCTGTTGAGGCTATTAGGTGAACGTATCATTTCGTCTTTACGGGTGACGTGAGATAACGACACAGTTGACTATTCTGAGACATGGTATGCTACAGCATTTAATGTCGTCGAACTTGAATTCCAAAATACATAATCAAGCAACACGTAAATATCTGAAAAAAATTGGTTATCCAATTTCGTAATGAAATATTGTTAAAATTCTATTTATAAATTACAATTCCAACGATGAAAAACAGCCCCCTCAATACCAGGTAAGTAACGGAGCCTTATGGTAGAGCCGTTCACATTCGGTAATACGTGGGTGCGATTACCAACCCAATCACCCAGATTTCGGTTTTTCAAGATTATCCGACACCACTTCACGCGAATGACGTGATCGCACCTTGAAAATGCCATGGGAGAATTCCTTCCCGTTACTTGCCACCACATCCTTTTCCCGTTCTCAGGACCTTTCTCTCAACAAGCAATTACAATTAAAAAAAAGAGTTGTTATATCTCTTTCTAAATATAATATGAGAATTATTTTTACTGCATAATTACATCACCGCTTCTATTACAATAGTATGCAGAATTGCTGTGTCGAGGTTTATTGGTGATTTAGGAGACGACCATAGAAAGTTGTAATGAATTAAAAGGTACAGTGCCATTAGGCACTAAGTGATCCCACGGTGTGTGTGAATATTGCCGATGCGTCGTGTCAACGAACAGAAACGTGACGGAACTAAAGCGTCCGGATTTACACGCACCTTGGGGGGTGCTGACAACGTCCTTCTCAACGTGGACATAAAGCGGATTTATAACCCCCATAAATAACTGAGACCCGCTTTCTATTTTCGCACGTTTCGGAAAGTTCCCGCCGAAAAACTGGCGCGGACTAGCAAAAATAAACCTTAGTGACGTTTCCTAGTAAATGAGTGCTTTATGAGAGTAGGGGAAGACGATCCAGCCAATAGAGAAGCCGCCTCAATTTATTGCCGTGTTGGTATTTTTTCTTGTCTGTTCTGGGCCAATGTGACGCTGTTTCTTTGGCGCGGATTGCGGTGATTCGCCAAGAGCCGGACCCGACATCGCATTACGACAAGTACAGAGTCTTGCTCGGAGGAGAAGGACGGACGACGAGACATTCTGGTGCAGATCTTCATCTAGTACGGCCGAAGTGATTTTCGCGGAGTACGAGTCGGCAGCTGGGAACGCTGCCATCACGCGGTGCGTTCGAGGAAGCTGAAAGACCGCATGTGGCGCTGGTCTTACCTGGTCGCTGACCTGGGCTGTGAACAATGGTAAAAGCTACGGCCCGGACGGAAGCTCATGCAATCGTTCCACCCAGTAATGACCCTGAGATTTTGCAATGACCCTGAGATTTTGCTCTAACTGTTTGACATTCAATGATATGTAATTGTTAACCTCAGAATAAAAACAAACTTCGTGTTTGCCTAATTTCACAATAATAAATTGTACACCCAATTTTCAATTTTCCTATTCATTATAATAATATTTCATGTGATTAGCTGAAGATTAAGTATGATTTTTGATATTCCAAATTGATAATTTTGCTGATGATAAAACAGTATGACCCAAAAGTAAACGTCCGCAAGGTAGACGTTACAAAGTCTACATGAATTTGTGATTTTCTGTCACTGTCAAGCAAGAGATACCGAAGTTAGGTAAGTGCAATTAAGAAGTTAATATTAATTTCATGCAAATTTGTTGAATAAATCGAAATTAGTCGTGTAATCTTGACGACATAGTCACATTGTTTGAAGGTGCCACTTTTCTCCCTTTGTCGTGTCTGTAACTATAGTTTAACGAGAAAAACGAAACGCATTGAACTTCACATACACAATTTTTGTCCAGTACTGAGGGTAATTTTAAGTGTACGTAACAATTCCAGACCGTTGTTCAAAGTGGCCGCCTTAATATATAGCATGCTATTTTTAGTTCTAGCGAAAGTGATGAAGTTAGTATACATCAATTCAAAAATCACCAGCATTCTAAACAAATCGCAGAATAGGAACAGTATTTTGTTTTCCAAAAAATTGTTTCGTTGTTAATAATAATACCGTGTGTTATTCCGACCAGATCCTAGATACGTAGCCCAACCCAATAAATCTACCCAATGAAGGGCATCTATCGGTTTAAGTTTATTTCGAACCACGGATGTGATCTGCTGTAGTTCACATGCATAGTCCAGTTTCTGATAGAAGACTCGAAAATTGCTCCCGAAATGGGGACGTGAGAAAATTTTAATCCCCATTTAGAGGTACCTTACCGCGAAGCTAACAAATCCATCCAATTCGCAACAGCAACACAATTTATTTCGTAATCCAGATTAACATTTTGA
This sequence comes from Vandiemenella viatica, assembly GCA_031002005.1. Lineage (NCBI taxonomy): Eukaryota > Metazoa > Arthropoda > Insecta > Orthoptera > Morabidae > Vandiemenella > Vandiemenella viatica. The sequence goes on from CM061921.1 coordinate 90,220,987, forward strand.
TAATCATAAGTGGAATGGATAGCCGATTCACATGCTGTAGAATGACTAACTCGAGGAGAAACGATCACAATTTTCGTAAGATTAATTTGCTGGCCTGTGAATGGATTCTGAACTACGAACTATTGATATTCCCTTTTATTTATGTCCTTTGTTTCTCAATGAACTTAGCGTGGCGGGTTAGGTTGGCGTTCGAGTAGTGGTCCATCCTTCCAGATTTCAAGTCTCTGTGGTTTCCTGGAACTATTCAAGGAAAATGACGAGATGATTCCTTAATATGCCCTGCCTGTTTCTTACAAGCAGCAGTATCCCGCATATGTTGTTTCTGGAAATCCTCATTTAGTAGTTTATTTCATACAACCTCCCATCGTAATTAAGAATGTGTCTATTTTTTCAGTCATATGACGCAAAAATATTTAAACATTCAGGATGATCGAACTTAGTAAGAGTTTCGATGAAAACTGTTTTACATAAGATACGTTAACAAATTTTATATCAATTTTTGACTTTACTAAAAATAAACTTAGCTTTGTCGTCCATAATATCAGCTTTGAATCTAAACTATGATGTTTATTTATTCAAACAAGGTGCCAAAAAAAAAAAACAAACTCATACTAAATACACATTTATTTGATTTCATAAAAAAAGAACCAAAGCTGAATCGCATCCAGGGTTTTATCTATACTACTTTTTCAGTGTTTTAATTTTAAATTTGTACAAAGATTCGTAGAAAATGCGAAAATCCGATAATTTTTATTTGAGGGCATAGTATTCGCTCATTTTACAAAAAGAGTGCTTTATATTGACAGTCGTATAGTTCTCAAGATATGAAAACTCTGTAACTTTGCCGAACATACCAATAGAACTTATTCGTACACAATTCAGTTCGTCACGAATTTTATAACACTATATATATCTCCCAAATAAATCATAATTTTTGAATAATATGTACGAGGATGGTCTGAAAAGTTTCCGACCTCAACGTGAAGATAGAAGCACTCGTAAACAAAAGCTAGTGATTCCCGTTGTTTATCTGTTGACAGTTACTCACCAAAGTTTCAACCATTTTGGACTCGCAGTTAATATGTAACAGTCGTTTGAGTGAGTTGATGTGAGTGTTTTTGTGAAAATGGACAAAATCGAGTATCGAGCTGTCATTAAATATTGGTTTTTGAAAGGCAATACGCCTACGCAAATAAAAGATGAGTTGGATTCTATGTATGGGGACTCTGCACCATCACTTACCACAGTGAAATTTTGGGCAGCTGAATTTAAACGTGGCCGTAAGAGCTTGGGAGACGATGAACGTTCGGGACGTCAAAAAACTGCAACTACCGACAAAAACATTGCCAAAGTTCACCAGCTGGTGCTAGACGACCGCCGAAGTAAAGTTAGAGAGATAGCGGAGGTTATGAACATTTCAAAAGAACGTGTTTGTTACATATTAAATCAACATTTAGGTACGAGAAAGTTGTCCGCGCGTTGGGTGCCACGTTTGCTCACATTAGACCAAAAACGTGTTCGAATGAACATTTTCAACGCTCTGTTGGCGCAGTTTAGGCGTAATAAATCCGAGTTTTGTCGCCGATTAATTACTGTAGATGAAACTTGGATGCACCATTATACGCCCGAAACAAAAGTACAGTCCAAACAGTAGACTGCAAAGGGGGAACCGACTCCAAAAAAGCAAAAACTGTTTTTCGGCTAGGAAAGTGCTGGCGACTGGAGTTATTTCAATCGATTAGCTTCAAAAAGGAAAAAACCATTACAGGAGCATACTACGCATCATTACTTGACAAGCTGAAGGCAGAACTTGCGGAAAAACGGCCACATTTGCAGAAAAATAAAATCCTGTTTCACCAAGACTACGCACCGTCTCACACCTCAGCGGTTGCCATGGCGAAAATTCATGAATTACGGTTTGAACTGCTTGACCATCCGCCTTACACACCACAGATCTAGCCCCAAGCGACTTCTCTTTGTTCCCGTATCTAAAAATTGCGCTCGGGGTACAGAGAATTTCGTCAAATGAAGGGGCAATCACCTTCGTGAACAATTATGCAGAGAAAAACGCCGAGTACTATTTGGACAGGTTACAGAGATGGGAGCATCGCAGGGAGAAGTGTGTAGAGTTACAAGGAGACTAGGTAAAAAAAAAAAAAAAAAAAAAAAAAAAAAACAGAAAAATGTCTTGTATCTTTGTTAGGTCAGAAACTTTTCAGACCACCCTGGTATAACCCCATATTTTGAGATTTTAACTATGACATTATACGCGATGGCAGTTAATATCATGGCTAACGTCCTTATTCTAACCTCGCCTTACAACTCTTAGATAAAATACTTGGAAATTTAAATTGCTAAGCTGGAAAACATTTTTTTAGTTATATTGACATGACTACTATAAAATTACCTAAGCGAAACAAAAGTACCTGAGGTGAAAGACGAATAAGTAGGTAGGGTACTCATGAAACTGAATCTCTTTTGTTACGAGAGATTTTGTCTTTAATACACACTGAATGTTGATCATGATTGTTGTACGAAGTAATTACAGTGTACATTTAGCAGTTACCATTTTCCACGAATCATTCACACGTTTCTGAACCAATTTAGTTCGAAACCACTCAAAAATTATCGCCGCTTTATCTACTGGGTATTTAGTGATGTGTATTCGTATTATTAACATAATAGAAAAGCTACAGGGCCTTTTTACTGTCGCTGATCATCCAGAATAGCCCCTATGCCTACTCAACATATTTTGTTTGCTGTTATCAGTCTTTCCACAGTTTTGAAGCAATCCTCCATCCCTTCCCATCTTGCGCTAACCTCGTCATCTCAACATACCCCTTACGCCCTACATCCACAGTTATCTGCATCATATATTCTAATCTCTGTCTTCCTTTACAGTTCTGTTCCTTCCACTAACAAATTAATCAATCCTGCATGTCTCAAAATATGACCTACAATCCTGTCTCTTCTCTCTGTTAACCTCTTTCACAAACTTCTTTTCTCACCTATCATTTCCAAAACTAGTACTATATCTGTACACCTAATTTTCAGCATCATTCTATAACACCACATTTGAGATGCTTCAATTTTCCTTCTTTCTGGTATTCCTGTAGTCCGTGCTTTGCTGCCATAAAGTGCTGTTTTCTACACATAGAGTTTTCTCTTTAAGTCCTAGATCAGTAGTTGATACTAAAAGAGTCTTCTTTTTCATGAAGGTTATTTTTGCTAGTGCTATTCTGCTTTTAACGACATTTTTGCATCGGACATCAGTTGTAATTTTACTTCCCAAGTTGTAGAATTCATTTACTTCTTGTATAGCATCCGATTCTAATTTTTGTATTTAACTGCTATTATTGGTATCATTTCTGCTACAGTTCATCACCAATGTCTTGCTTTGATTTACATTTAGTTCAAATTCTTCCGTCCGTCTTTTGTTCATGTCATTCAGTAGCTTCTCAATATCTTCAGTATGTTCTGCTATCAAGACAATGTCATCAGCAAATCGTAGATTCTGATTTTTTCTCCTTGAACACTAACGCCACATGAAAATTTTTCTTTCACTTCCTTTATTACTTCCTCTACATACAAGTTGAATATTAATGGGTATAGACTACAACCTTGTCTCATATATGAAATCGGAAAGTAAAACGCTAGGAAAGTAATTCTGATCACCTCATCTCGATATTAGTTCAGAGTTCAGTAAGGATTCGCAGACCCTTTGCCAATTCCATACCACAGGCCGAGTCAGCTTTAACGCTATACAGAAGAAGATTCTCATTAATACTACACACTTACCTCACATAATTATTAATTTATATGCTCTTATAACACTTTATTCTACAGGTAGTTTCTTTATTTTAGCTAAAAACAAATATCACCATGTTTTGATTTAAGCTCCAGTATGACAAATTTATGAAATCTTCTTGTTACTTCAGTACCTCCAATGAAACGCAAGCACATCAAACGCCAACCGCAACGCAAAAGACAGAAATGATGGGCGGCTGATTTTTGAATCCTGTTGTTATAAACTGCACGCGTATGCTGAAAGGCATGCTTTTATCCGCCATACTGTGCAGTTCAATTAAATCACTATGGAAAAACATAATTAACTCTCTACAAAGCGATAGGTCAAAAGCTTTTCTCTTTGTTTAATGATAGCAATCGTTTCAATTAAATTTTGTTAGTAGGTATTTAATTTATGTTCAGAAATATTACTGTACAAAAAAGTTTAATGTTTGCTACCTTATGCAGGTGAAACATTAATCATTGGCTGCATAAAAATTAACACATCACTAGAATAATATAAAACATCCATTATACGGTTTGAACTATTCATAGAAGGGGCGGTTTTTCTTCTTGCCATCCACCGGACAGTTTAGAGGCTAACAATATATAGTATTAGGTTTTTTTGTTTTTGTTGATAAGCTGACAGAATTTCAGGAACTTAGCTATTATTATTTCTTTCATTTCTCGTAATTATGACGATGTGTCCTATTTTATTATTTTTTTTTCACTGAGAATGTGATGTAGACCCCAGAAATTCAGCTGGGAGCTTTGTTCCAGACATCCAATTCAGCTGAAGTGACAGATAATGTACTGCTTCTCAGGTGACTGCACTGGTAATAAACTACGGCTGCCTCAATTTTCCTATGTGATTTCTTAGAATTATCAAGAATAATATCTGATTTGTTAGTTATCACTGTTATAGACGCATAATAAATATGCCGAGTGTTAGGGCAACAATAGTATTTTAAACATTTCTTATAAACACTGAAGATAATACCAGCTTCAAAGAATAATAGTAGCGTTAAAAGATATGTCTAAATAATGTGAATCTCTTCTTGGAGAAAACTCCTTTTCGTACTTGAATTACAAATGCAACAAAGTCTAAATACTGTACTTTGATGCTGGATTGTCTCCCGAAGGTACTGGACTTCATCCATATGATGGCATTCGTATAGAGTGATAGAAGACTTCCTTCTCAGCTAATAAATATGACGACAGCATATGGACTAGTTTGATGTATTCTTCCCCTACTCCTACTTATACTAGTCACGTCTTCACAGAGACATAACAAGCTACCCTCAACTATATAGTTAAAATATTATGACATTTGTATTCCTCTGGATATTGTTGGCCAATTTCCTCAATTGCGATAGGATCAATGAATAATTGTAACGCCAATGCCATTCAAATTGTTGTTTTATTTTCCGAACGCGTTTCGCTTCATTTGTGAAGCATCTTCAGCGGTTCTCTATGTGACCAAAGAAACATACAATTTCAATTGCATTAGCGTTACAATTATTCATAAAATTGACTTGTATTTCTCTTTATTTATCAAAGTCCATTATAACTTAAATAACCAACCCAGAAGTCTCCAAATACAAAGTGACGTTTTTTTTTTTTTTTTTTTTTTTTAACAGTTTAACGTCCCTTTTTAACAACGTGGTCTTTAGAGACGGGAAAGGATGGGGGCAAGGAATGGGAAGGAATTCGGCCATGGCCTTTTGAAGGAAGCATCCCGGTATTCACCTGGAGTGATTTGGGGAAACCATGGAAAACCCAAATCTGGATGCCCGGACGGGGATTCGAACCGCCGTCCTCCCGAATGCGAGGCCAGAACGCTATCCGTTACACCACCACGCTCGGTCAAAGTGACGTGTTATCATTTTCGTAAAATTAATCCCTAATTTATTTCCATTCCCCTACTTCCCAGAACGTTTTCGTTTCGTGCCTCACGAACCACCCTAATTTCAAAATTCTTATTTTTCAACACATTTTAAATTATTAAGTTCGTGTTCTCTCTAGTTTACACGGTAGCCAAGGCTTATTTACACAGGGTGCAACTGTATAAACTATGCAGACCAATGGTAACTGCTAGCCGGCTGCTGATAATTTTAATTTTATCATCCACATAATAGTTGTTACTGTAATACACTCTTATAACCCACATGTGGGAGAAAATAACTACAATTTATAATAACGAGCAGCATTACCAGAGTAAACAAACAAATATTTTACTGGTGCATTAAATTTCGAAGTAGGAGTACATACTTCAGAATTAATAATTTGGAAGACTTGAGATAGAAGAGGTAATTTCTATAAAATTTGGATTATTGACATGTGCAAACAAATTGCCGTAACTATATGAAGCAACTAAATTGTCGGTGCCACTGATGTGATCCTGCCCGCAACACTGATACGTCGCAGCAAAATCTTCACTCGTTAGGAAATTCGTTGTATTGTTTTAAGGGATTCGAACCCGCGTCTCCCGAATCCTAGACCCAAAGTTACCGTTCACCCACCACAATCGTTATGACGTCGAGGTCATTAGAGGTTAGAGAGGATTAAAAACAATATATGGGAGGAATTCCGCCATGGAATTTTTGAGCAACCATTCCGTCATCCACCTGGAGCGATTTCGAGAAAACATGGATAGGAAGTCCGTGTCAGGCCTGAATGCTGGAGCGGGATTTGAACCCGTGTCCTCCTTACGAAGAAGACTGTGCTGACTACACAAGTAATACCCTCTTATAAAAAGGTTGGTGATTCTTCTTTCCTTTTGAATAAGCAAAGGATGTCCTAAGACTGAGTAATTTTTTAGAAATCTTAGGATCAGCCAGTCTCAGTTACAGAAATTAGTTGACGTTATTTTGACAATTAATATAACTACTACAGTCAGAGAAAGAAAAAGAGAATTTTTTAATAAAATAGTACTCTTTTTGTTCCTCCGACAGTGCTGTTCTTATTATATGAGTTTCATAAAAAACTGTAATATAAAACAAAATGGCTATGGTATCCATTTCAACGGTGGTGCACCATTTCCAACGGTTATTGTAGCATAAGGACAACCATAGCGTACATTATTTATATAGAGTTTATTTAACACTCAACATGAACAAAGTTTATTGTCGATGTACGTTAGACTTGGGCACATGTTCTGATTATTTATACAAGTTTTCAGAACTTTCAAACGAATAAGAAATTGAAAATTGTCATTTGTGTCCAAGTAACAAGAACTAAGACGCAATTTATACAGAAACAAATTCAATTCATAGAACGTGAAAGAAATTCTGCTGTAACTGGTGTGTATGGTTGAAGTATAAACTGATGAAAATCAGTTTGTTAAACACATAAAACTTCTGTCAAATACCTAAGTACCTCGTTTTAGAAAAATGCTATATAACATTACGTTAGAAACCCCGTTCCAGATGTTCTTAAAGTATGGATACCTCTAGCTGTGAAGTAATTTACTAAAAAGTATTTAATAGAACCCTTCTGAGACACCGTCGTTGGAATATTAAAAACCGCGTCCATCTTAATGTCAGCGTTAAACATTCTCCCATCGAACTCTATTAAGCCAGAGCAATACTGAGCTCGGGACCATGGAGCTAAGCAGTAATAAAGGGGGGGGGGATCACCTAACTAAAATAAGATGTCCTTAAGCAACGAGACAAATGTAGATAGAAAACAAATGGCTTACAGAACCTAATATAAAATTCCATAAGAGCGAATCGAAACCTGCACTCATTTCATACTATTAATAGCAAATTTATTTAAAGCCTATAAGTTAATTAGGTTTTTGAATAGTTATCGCAAGTGTCAAGTAACAGCATGATGAATAGGCTGTACTTACATGACGTTAATCAAAATTAACCATTTATTGGATTCATGTTTTTAATAAAGACAAAAAATGATTTCTACACTAATTACTATGTGATATTAATTCTAATAAGAGGAGGATTCACTCTAAAATCAGTGATAGTGTTTGAAGTTCCTGGATGGATTAGGAAACCGGTCTTTGAGTAAGCCTCCACAAGTGAAGCTTAAGTGAGAAGATTTTTCAGCACTTGCCGTTGTGTCATCTGGAACAGCCGCTACAATGACGTAAGCTGGTCGCACAGCAAACAAACTTTTTAATTACCACCAAATATTGCATCAAATGACAACTCCGCGTACAACATACAAAAACATAGGGCCAATTCAAAATTTTTGCAACAATTTGGGATGTCTCATAACAGATCTTACTTTCAACGACCTGAGAAATAATAATGAAGTCATGGGATAGATGAAATTTTTGACTAAATGGTCTTTTCGACAGATATTACATGTCGTAGAAAGCATGTTATGTAGAAAATTATTTCTGGGAATTTGCTACAACTTGGGAACAGAACAATTCCAGAAACCAGTTAAGCAATATCGACTGAAAATATCAAATTGAGGGCAAGTATCTATAGTCAATAGCATTAGGCTAAAACATTATTGTGAACGTCTAGTGTATTTTGAATAAAAGTTTAATATGGTTCCAAGAACAAACTCCAAAAAATAATATACCCAAAGCTATATACAAAATGACACTGGTCATTCTTTAGCAAACCCCACTCACACAATTGCCGATGAGGAAGATTTTAGCAGTTATACGACAGAATTATTGAATTCTTTTGGTCACCATGTTCAACATTTTGCTTTCACAAGTAGATACAGATCTTTATAACAATGATGCAGAGATAAGTAAATATTCCTTAATTCGTAGCATACCTGTCATCTTAATGAATTTTCTTATTTTTTAAAAATTATTTTAATCCACTCCAACTATCGTCCAGCCTTTTTCACAATGATGAGAAGGTGCAAGGCCAGACCGTGAAAATTGCAGGGATTGACCAATTAAATTTCTCATGTTACTATATCAGTTGAAGTAACATTTTGTAGATATTAGTTCCTAGTTAAAAATGAAGTTTCCTTTCAAGGGGCCTTGACATACATGAAAATAATAAACAATCTACAGCATCCATTTTTATGAAATAAATGAAATGTACTAAAAAATCAATCGATTGATAGTCGCAACATAATGTATAAATTCTTAACAATATAGTCTATGCAATATCAGTTGTGGGAAGAAGCTAGTTCAGTGTATTTCTAACAACTTCAGCGAAGGTACAAATAGCAGGGGACTGAAGAGTTTCGTAGTAACATGTTTTAATGGATTTATTTGAATTTAATTTTAGGCACGTATAAAATGATCCACGTGCATAAGACACATCGACGTGATAAAAAATGTATAAGATAAAAGACAACATAGAGATGTCTATAGACTGTAACTTCTATCTCATTATATTAATAGAAAGTCGCAGGAACACACTACTGGGCTCCCAGATGCACATTTAGATATTACGTTATTTATCTCGGGTTCCAAATTGTACTTTTCTTGGATGCAGCGTTGTTAATAGAATAATATTACTTGTTTTACTCAGATACATTTTTCCATGAGAGTTTTATTTATATATTCTTATTTACTTACTTTTTTTGTTGAATGACCCCGAGTATAGTAATTATGAGCTACTGGATAGACTAAAATTCCTCCTCATGGAACCAAGAAAAGCTGTATCGTGTTTTTAGTATTTATGATTTCAAACCGAGTGTGGTGGGTGAGTGGTAACGCTCTGGCCTCGCATTCGGGAGGTCTTGGATTCGAATCCTTTCCCGCCATCCAGATTTGAGTTTGCCATGGTTTCCTCAAATTACTCCAGGCGAATGCCGCGGTGATTCCTTAAAATAAAATAATTGTGTAAAAAGAAATAAAAACCGCTTTCAAAAAAAGCACACTAAAAATTTTAAAATAACTTTATACCTTGCTTAGAAGAAAGTAAATCTAAGTGAACAACATTTTAAATTACTGTTATTAACATTTTTATATTAATTAGTTATGTTTGGAGTCGGTGCCAGCTGTCACATCGCGAAGATTGAATTACTGAACTTTATTTGATGTTCTAGGTGAAACTGGGAGTACGAACAAAAAATCCAAATATTTTACAGCAGGTAGTGAGGCAGATATTGTTCTTGCAGGAGACAGTTTAGGAAAATAAATTAGACAGTATTTTAATCTTTGGATTGGCCTCGTTGGTCGTCCAGGCATTTCTCTGGCGCTACAGTGCCAGTTAGTATAATATCGGCGTAACATCTGTATGTTTCAGTTTTGTTGAACCATGTTTCTAGAACTAATTGTAGGCAAGTAGTAACATGATTTTTTTATGTATTATTGTTATGCATTATTGTTTTTATCTTTCAGTTTTTCCTAATTATAAATTTGATCAAACTAATCGATGTATCTAAGTTGTGGCGATGCCTGTTTAAGATTTTACATTTCTTTTGTTTTGCGATGTGTGGTATGTCCGGGAAATTTGCCACATTGTAAACTTTAAATTAAGGGAATACAGTTGAGTGAATGTAAAATAAGCTGGGACTGTGTTCCAACGCCAAGTTTGTTTTCTGTTATTTTCTGGAAATGTTTCTATTTATTTTCTATATACCATAATCATGTTTTCATTTTGTACAATTACGTGTACGTTTCCTGTGGCATATCCTTTCAGACCAGTAGTGCCGATTAGAGACTTCTTGGGCAAAAAGAATGTGACACAATTTATTCCCACGATCCACACTCGGACAACATACATCCATATCATTTCATTCATTCCTCAAACTATAATCTAGTCATCCCCCTAGGTCCAAGTTATTCAGCGGCTTGAATCCAGCATTGATCGCGGGTGATTTTAATAACTACCTCAGTCTTTCGGTCCCTGCTTTTTTTTAAATAAAAATACTGTATTCTACAAAAAGTAACTCATATTTCAGACAACCCCAAGTTCGAAAATAATATAAACCGTGTTATCTGCTCTGCAAGGCCGTTGTTTTGAATTGATTGACACATCGGAACATAATTTATTAGCGGAGATGTTCAGCATCCCGCAAAAAGCTTTGTCTCAATATTTCTTAGCAGAAAGTCTAGATACTGTGTTGGAACTCTTAAGGTAAACCGCTAAATCGTTTTAGGCAAAGAGGAAAACATTTTTGTTTAAACAGTCTTCGTGCAGCTAGACTTGGAGTTTAAAAGCGCTTAGTGAGTTCCGTACTTGTGTTTCTTTTTGTGAACCTTAATTTTAATGATAACTGAACAACGAGAACGCTTACTTTGTCTCATGTTTTTGCTGAAAATTGATATGTTTCCATTGGTCATCAACCAACTCCATAACAAACATTTATAAATCATTTGAGAAAAATATCAAACAGAACTAATTCGGATGCTAAAATTTTCTAACATAATTGTTTCGGTTTCTTTTATCCATTCACCTCATAATTCTTCAATATTTTCGTAAGTTATAACGAAAAAAAACTTTAACATCAAATGAAAAACCATTTTTGTGTCAAAGTTACGTCAGGAGGGTGGAGTGAAAAATTCTGGGCCTTAATTGGAAAATAAAAAATTTCACGAAAAGTTTTTGCACATCTATCTCAAGAAAGAATAATGTGTAGTTATATTCTTTAAGTTGGCCTATCATGACAATCTACAAATCTGTGTTGCATAGGTATCAGAAACTCGTTAGCTCACGTTAATAGAGCTAAAACAATAATAAACGACTGTATACCTTACAGTTGTTGTTAACACAAACATACAGTACAAGAAGTATCATGCATCTGTTAGGAATTTGTGAATAAAACTACGTACCAGTACATCATTTCCTTGATTTCTTCTTTTGTAAGTTTCTCAGATGTCTAACTATACCTTAATCCACCCTAATGCTTTATAAACGGAGCAAAGTTTTTCTTTGGAAGTGACTTCTAGCAATGAAACCAACTCGAGAGTCTGAATATGGTTTAGTGGATCAGTGACATATACTTTCAAAATGTGTCACTATTCGGTTAAAATCAGTTACTCCCAAAGTAGTACTTGAACCTTCAAGCCACCAGTATTCCTTTAGCACTCCCAAGATCACATTCGTGGTGCGTATCGCTCAAGAACCAGAGAATTAATGATTCACAATGGTTTCTAACTATTTCTGGGTCTTGACAGACGATAATGCAATCGAAAACATCAAAACGTCAGATTTCATGAACATTCTGATAACCATTAAATCTTACAGACAAGCAAAAGTCTCTTACGCCTTCCTGTTGATATATTTATCGTTACCACATAGAATAGTAAAGAGTTTTATAAAATAGATAATAATTCCTCAAAAGTGTGGGAAAACCTTGGAACATCCTTCAAAACATCTTATATATAATTCTTTCCTCCAGTTCATATTCTTTGTGAAACGGCCTGTGCTTAAAATGTAGCTCGTTCGAAGAACGGAATCTTTCATGACTGTGGGATAAGTAGATTTCATATTTTTATTATAGTATCCAGATCGTAAGGCAGTAGAAACTGATGACACTCGTGCGAATTGCTTAACTCTTTACGGGAAGAAGTAATAAAAAAAGGTTCAAAATCACGTCGAAATGTTAACAAATACCCGAAATTCCAACGGATTATAATGAAAGTATAGTCTTCACGTTACAGAAGAGAGCACAAGATAACAAATGCGATAAATAAACTACAAATTGTCTGATCTCAAATGCTTCAAAATTATCAGCTAAGATAGTGAAAAGAAGATTAGAAATTGGGAGAGGTATTAACAAAAGATACTGAGTGTAGGAAAAATAGGGTTACCAGAGAAACAATCCAGCAATCAAATTAATATTAGAAGAACGGAAGATTAAGAATAATATTATTCCGTTTTTATCATGGAACAAGACGTTCAATATTTTAAAGTAGTCAGATCTAGAACAGAATTAAGGATATCTTATGATGCATACGAGATACAATGAAATTAGAGCATCATGAGAGACAAACTATAATTAAAAATGATGTAAGGTGAGATTGTGCTGATCCAAACCAATACACGGAAACACACACCCAAATTTATAATTTTGCCGATAAATATTTCCCGCACTAACGTATTTAGGACAATTAATAATATGTCGTATTGATGCTTATATGTGTTCTTTCATCCTCATGCCGTTGAGGGTTGGAATGCACAAAGAACTGATAAGTTTTGGTGGAAAGTAATATTTGCCACCTGCGGTATTGGTTATATCACGGAAATATCTTCAAAAGGCGATATTTGAAGGTTGCTTTAATTTGTCTACAAATTATTTAATTAAGATAAAAAGAGAAATAAACACGTAAACAAGCAAAAATGAAACAATAAGGACCAAAAATAAACGAAGGAAAAATCGTTTATTACTTCATACCAGTATAATTATAGTATTTATCTTCTTCGTAGTTGTTTCTTTCAAAGCACTACGGCAGGATGACATTTAGAATAGCACCATCATTAAAAATATCAGTTTACCTGTTTATCACTGAAATAAAAATCAAATTAGTACCTACATGATTATAGATGACATTTTAAAATACGAGTGTCATTTCCTCTTAGTGCACACATTCTACTTGCATTTTGAATGCTTTTAGCTTTTCCGTCTAGAGAATAAGGTTCTTGGAGGCTCTGTGTTACAAAAAAATAATGTTGTTGTCCACAATTTTCCGGACTTTTTTGACAAGAGAAAGCAGAATATTCTTATAGAAAATAAATATTGTTTTCAGCTACTAGTGTAGCCCATTTGTAATTGCTAACAAACTGGACAAAGTAATGTCAATGCATAATATGATATAACTAGCACAGGCTAACGAGAGGAAGCAATGCTAACGATATAGTCAAGATTCACAAACATAGAACTGCGGTACATACGAGGTTCACCTGGAATTATGGTATAGTACTCGAGAACTCTATTTAATGGTAAGAGTTTAATACGATTTTTTATAGATTTTTGATACAGGTAAACAGATTGCAATAATTCGATAAAGCACCACGTAAAACATAAATTTGGAGATAACGTTTGTAAAGGTGACACAAGAAAAATGTCCATAAATGAAAAATGTATAAAATAAACAGAAATTTGAGTCAGTACTAATTTTGGTTACGACGGGTTTAATACTTTTCAAATCATTTGCAGCATCGAAACAAAGATAAATAAACAATATGGATTTATTATGTTGTAAAGAGCTGAAAGATGTCATTTAATTACATCCTTATCAAAAAAAATGAACAAGTAAGTAGGGAAACGGGTTAGTTATTATGAACAATTTAGTGACAGGATTATTTTGATGAGGTTAGAAACTAAGCCCGTCCCAACCACAATAGTACAAGTATATATGCCAACGTCACAGGAAGATGACGAAGAAATAGAAAAAATATACGCTGAAATTGAAGAATTAATCCAATATGTGAAAGGGGAGGAAAATCTAATAATCATGGGTGATTGGAATGCAATAGTGGGAGAAGGAAAAGAGGGGAATACTGTAGGAATTTTTGGTCTAGGAGAAATAAATGATCGAGGTAGCAGGTTGCTAGAATTTTGTGAAAGATGTAAGCTAGTAGTGGCGAACACACTGTTTAAGAACCATGCAAGAAGAATATACAACTGGAAACGTCCTGGGGATACAGGCAGATATCAGCTAGATTATATCATGGTCAAACAGAGATTCAGGAATCAAGTTCTAGACTGTAAAGCGTACCCAGGAGCAGACATAGACTCGGACCATAATTTGATAATAATGAAGTGCAGGCTGAATTTCAAGCGAATAAGTAAGCAGCATAAGCAGAACAGACTGGAACTGAATAAACTGAAACAATCTAGCACAAGAGAAAAATTTGCAGAAATGGTAGACTTAGGTCTAAGAATTAACTGTGAAAGGAGCTCAACCGAGGACGAATGGAATGCATTAAAGACCGAAATAATGAAATCTGGCAAAGAAACCTTAGGCTTTAGGGAACAAGCTGCCCGAAAACCTTGGATCACGGAAGAAATTTTGCAGCTGATCGATCAAAGGAGAAGGTACAAAAATGCTCAGGATGAAGCAGGAAAAGAGCAGTACAGGCAATTTAGAAATCAAATAAATAGGAAATGCAAAATAGCAAAAGAAAAATGGCTACAAGAAAAGTGTGAAGAAGTAGAAAAGGAAATGGTTGCAGGAAAAGTAGATGTTGCGTATAGAAAGATCAAACAGAATTTTGGAGAAATGAAGAAAAGAGGTATGAACATTAAAGCTGCCGATGGGAAACCTGTTTTAAAGTCAGAAGGTAGAGCTAACAGATGGAAGGAGTACATTGAGAAACTGTATGTTGGGGACGACTTGAACAATAGTGTATTGGAAAAGGAAGGCGATGTCGACATGGATGACTTAGGAGATCCTGTTTTTAGGACAGAATTTAATATAGCTATGAATGACTTGAAAGCAAATAAGGCAGTTGGAATTGATGAGATCCCTGCCGAACTTCTTAAATCTCTAGGAGAGGAAGGAATCGAAAGATTATACAAGCTGATATCAAAAAGTTATGAAACAGGAGAAATTCCAACTGATTTTAATAAAAATATCATCTTCACACTTCCAAAGAAAGCACAAGCTGACAAATGTGAGAATTATCGCACAATTAGTCTAACATCACATGCTTCAAAATTACTGACCAGAATAATATACAGAAGGATGGAAAGGGTAGTAGAAGAGATAGTAGGTGAAGATCAGTTTGGGTTTATGAAAAATCGCGGTAGAAGGGAAGAAATTCTGTCTTTTAGATTAATACTTGAAGGGCGGATCAAGAAAAACAAAGATACTTTTATGGCATTTGTAGATTTAGAAAAAGCTTTTGATAATGTTAGGTGGGACAAGATGTTCAAAATTTAAAGGCGTGAGGTCTAAAGTATCGAGATAGAAGAATCCTCTATAAACTATATAAGAATCAAGTGGCTGTGATAAAAGTAGAGAATCACGAGAGACATGCATCAGTTAAAAAGGGTGTGAGACAAGGTTGTAGTCTATCCCCGTTAATATTCAACTTGTATTTAGAAGAAGCAATGAAGAAAGTCAAAGAAAAATTTCCATGTGGCATAAGTTTTCAGGAAGAAAAAATCAGTATGCTACGATTTGCTGACAACATTGTCTTATTAGCAGAGAGGGTGGAGGATATTGAGAAGTTATTGAATGGCATGAACAAAATACTGAAGGAAGATTTTGGACTGAATATAAATCAAAGTAAGACAAAAGTGATGAAATATAGCAGAAATGATACCAATAGTAGCAGATTAAATATAACAATAGGATCGGATGCCATAGGAGAAGTGAGTGAGTTCTGTTACTTGGGAAGCAAAATTACAACCGATGGCCGAAGCAGGAATGATGTTAAAAGCAGAATAGCACTAGCAAAAAGAGCCTTCATGAAAAAGAGAAACCTTTTAGTTTCTAATATTGATCTAGGAATTAGAAAGAACTTCTTAAAACTCTATGTGTGGAGCACAGCACTTTACGGTAGCGAAACATGGACCTTAGGAATACCGGAAAGAAAGAAACTTGAAGCATTTGTAGTGTGGTGCTACAGAAGAATGCTGAAAATTAGGTGGACAGACAAAGTAAGAAATGAACGAGTTTTAGAAATGATGGGTGAGAAAAGAAGTTTATGTAAGAAGCTTACAGGAAGAAGAGACAGGTTGGTAGGTAATATTTTGAGACATGCTGGATTGGTTAATTTGTTAGTTAAGGGAACAGTTGAACGTAAGAACTGCAGAGGTAGACAGAGATTAGAATATATGAAGCAGATAATTGAGGACGTGGATTGTAAGGGGTATGTAGAAATGAAGAGCTTAGCACAGGATAGGAAGGGATGGAGGAATGCATCAAACCAGTCTAAAGACTGACGACAGCAAAAAAAAAAAAAAATGTTTATACGGTAATAATGCCTTTTTCTGAAAAGTTTTTAATAACAGTTTTTATATTTAACTATAGGAAAACAATAATATAAAAGCAGAGCGTTAATATCAAGAGAAACGACAAAAATCCGATTTAAGTACAAATTATTTCGTCTGTGTTGTGTCATAAAAATTAACACTCACAGTATAGTTACTGTTAGAGTTTGACTATTCCAGTTAGAGCAGATAATGTATTCGAACTACATAGGTTTTCCTTTAGAAACTCTAAAATCAGTCATCCTGCTCGGATAAATTTTGTAGCTTCGTCTTGACGTAAGCAACTATAAAAGATTTTTGTCTTCTGCCAGACCTGGCTTGGCATTTCGACTATTAGTAACGAAAAACAAATTTTCAAAATATCTCAGATATCCTATAATTTATGCATAGAGTGGCGGACAACAAATTTTCATCGTCATCTGTAAGATCGAGAAATTTTCTAAAAGGGTAATTTTAAGTACTTGATTATTTTGAAAATTATTTGTCCCATACTAAATAGTCAGTGTCAGGTAACCATTTTTAGTTTGTGCATACATTTACAGAAATATAGAGAAGATGGTTATTACCAGTGAAAATTGGGATTTTAAATAAGCATTAGATCTTTTTCCGGTATTTTAGGCACCATTTCATGTGCTTGCGAAAATAATTTTTGAAAACCCTATACTTTGAATACAAAAACCAAAGTGTCAGTAAATTCGTTATTCAGCTGTACAGTTATTTAAAATCTGTCCGTATTTTGGTACCTTATCTGCATTAGAAATTCTTTTGTTTTTGCTTTATTAAGTATCCTACTTAAAAACAACATGAAATAAACAATTTAGTCTCCACTGTATCCAATTACGGCAGTAAAGAATAAACAAACAAGTCAGTAAATCACTTATGAATACTTATCAGCAAGCTAATTACTGCATATAAATAATAATATAAGAAATTATCGTAAAAGCGAATCAAAATAGTGGAGTAATATGTCAGGACAATGATCTTCTGTTCTCAAAAGTAACAGTATTCTAAAACCTACCTCTTAACAGGTAAGGAAGTAATGAAGACATTTAAAATCCTATCTTCTAACACTGAGCACTGATTAGAACAAAATAAATTATATTCTTGTTTGATTTCGACAGGGGTTAATTTATAGAATTAATATATGATTTTTTTAAAGTTTTATAACTAAAAATCGTCACAAAATCATGCAACTGACAAACAGTGTATCATCAGCAAACATCCCAACTTCTTACTATATACCATCAACACAATTAATCATTGGAATAATGGACAGCAGTGGTCCCAACATACTACCCCATGGCACTCTCGTTTTCACTTCCACCACATTTTTATAGTGAATTTCCTACCTTAACTTTCTGATATATACCCTTTAAGAATTTATCTAACCAGCAACCCAATATTTCATTCACTCCAAACGTTTTTGCCTTGCTTACAAGCATTTTGTAGCTCACTCTGTCATATGCCTTGAAAAGCTGTGGTACTACGCTAATAATTTGTCCTCCCTTGTTCATCTCGTCTAAAATTTCTTCCAAATAGTGCAATAACAAAGATTCACACGAATATCCTTGCCTGTTTCTGCTTTTCAAATTAGTTTCTTTCCTCATAGGCATTTCTGGTGTGGTTGCAAATCAATCTCTCCACCATTTTTCCTACTACTGATGTCAGACTAAGTACACTGTAATTTTCTGCCTTATTTATCGCCCCTTCTTTTTGGATCATTGCTACTATCGCACTTGTCCAGTCCTCCGGTAACTAGCAAGTTTTAATCTAAATAATATTTCCAGATATGGCTCAGTGTCGTAACTCTCTATCTTTAATACATTATAATAAATATATCCAATCATTCCACTTTACGTAACGTCAGCCTTCTTCGTTTCTTCATAATATCTTCATAATCTATTTGCAAATATTTGAATTGCAGTCCCTAATAATCTCACTACACCAGTTGCTTAATATCTTTGCCTTTTTTAATACATATTTACGGCTTCCCTATCCTTCTCCACAATTGCCTGAATATCCTCCCTTCCCTTCAGTTTTTAACATAGCCACAGAAATTTCTGTATTCATCATTCAATTAATATTAATATTCTTTAGTATCCTATATTTAGCTTCCCTCTTTGCTGCTAGTAATTAATTGCTCAGTTGTGTCAAGAGTTCTCTACTGCCTTGCTGTCTCTTATCTCTGTTGTATATTCTTCCTATCAATCTCTTTATTCTCCTCGCCAAATTGTTATAGTATGTAGGTTCCATACTTATCTTGACTTTCTGTTTTGGAAGAAAGATTTCTTCCACCATTCTCGTTATCTCCCTAAACTGTTCTCAGTTCACCTTCATTATACTTTCGATCTCCTTTCAGTTATTGAACCACTTCCTGAAGAATCTTGAATTTTGAAATACGTGCTTATCTATAGTTGTTCCTATAATCACTTTCGATTTAGTCCAATAGTTTACTGAGCCCTCTAATATTCATCAGAATTGCTCCATGGCCGTGTGTAACCAAGTTATCATATTTAGTAGGAAGATATTTAACATGTTGTGTGACCTTGTGCACTGCTCTATTTCTTGTCTAAAGCCTTCTTCCCTGGCTGTAGGATTCCGAAATTTCTGCCAACTTTTGTTGTTGATAATATTTCTTTCCCATTTGATGCCTGGTAAATTCATGCTTCCTCCAATCATGACCATTCTTAATTCATCTATAAATGTTAATTTAATTTCCCCAGAAGAGTCTCATCTTCATCAATCATTCTTCCACTACGGTAAGCAGGTACGACTATTGACCTTTCTTTCTTGTCACTCCAGATATCTTCTTCCCGTATGTCACCCTTCACACTAAACGAATCTGAGTCAATCAGGATCTAGGTGGATCTGACTCACCAAGATTCCGTTAGTGTTCCACCAGTCAAATTCGCCCAGACTCATCCGGAATTCACACAAGTTGAATCTGCTTCAATCCCACTTGATTCAATGTCGCACGTGATTCAGCTGGTCAGAATTTTCTTCCTTCAAGCAGTCATGAATCAACAACGAGGCACGATGCATGTGGAACTTTTGATCATGAAAGTAAAAGAAAATAGTGCGATTTATGACGTGAGAGATAAATATCACAATAACAGGTGGAAAAATGGGAAAGAATTAAGCATTCCATGTAAACTTATAATTTCATCATCATGTAATCTGTATTATTTAAACTACCAAATTCAAGGATCATTGTTATAATAAAATAAAGATAAAAATCCATGCTTGAAACTGAAAAGTAACTGAGCGAAGATATAAATAGGAAAAAAGGGAGGGGATTTGATTCGGACTGACTTGGTTTTACTCTGCTGGTGTGAAGATTTGGAGATCTCAAATCAGATTCTCATTGATTCGGATTAGTTCTCATTGATTCAAATTCGTTAAGGGATCTTAACTCATAACTCTGATCCGCTAACACTGATGAACTGCGGGAGTCCTTGCTATCCAGTATGCAAACTCCTCCACCAAGTAGTCCTCTGTCTATGAACTACACTTTGTAACCATCAGGGAAACTTCAAATTCACTGTCTAGCACTCCTTCCTTTGATCAAGATTCTGATCCTATAACTATTTGTGGTTTGTGTATCTTTATCCAATTACCAAACTTTACTAGTTTTTTCATTGTACTGCTTCAACTCACCAGCAACTCTAATGACTGACTTTGCAATCTACTCAGGTTTACTCCGCACTCTCTTTTTTGTGTCCCCTCCTTTTACTGTTTCCTCTGCTTTGGTAACTTCTAGAAGTATTTTTACTTTGAAGAAATGTTTGGTAAAGTATAATCCAGCATTGATGATTACTTGTCCTTGATTGACTTTTGAGAGAATTGATATATCTCTTCTCGAAAAGTCGAACCAAGTGACTCGGCTCAAGGAAAGCTACAAAATAAGGCAAATTGTTTGAAACACCTTTGCATCCGGATTCGCGATTACTCTTTTTAAATAAAATTGTCAATGGTTGCTGGAATCCAGTATAAACCGACTAATTAGGCAGCTACAACATTATAACAGCATCACAGTTGTATCACAACAATGCCTCTTAGAACATAAAAAAAACTTTGGTCAGACCATTGGTTGAATATGGTGGTGTAGTATGGGGCCCACATTTTGGGTATCAAATACAGAGGTTGGATTGGTGGGCAAAGTAGGGCTGCTAGATTTGTCTCTGGAAATTACTGCATAACACATTCAGTAACCGATATGATTAAAGAGCTGGAATGGGACTCATTGGAAGACAGGAGGAGGGTGAAGAGTGTTATGGGAGTGTACAAGGCGTATACTGGTGATGAGGCGTGGAAAGATATTAAGAAGAATTAAAAGCAATGCATGGTAGAGAATGCTAGCACTCGATTTCAGGCACTATTGGAAGATTTTCTTTCTTAGGTAAGGGGGTCAGGGATTGGAATAAGTGACCAACAGAATTGATGAAAAATTTACCAAAAACGTTGAAAGAATTTAAAGTGGAAATTTGTAGAGGAAAAAAGTAGGTGGATACAGGAAAGGGGGAAAATGGATGTGTTGGGAAATTGCCACCGAAGCGTGCGCTCCGTCTCAATTAAATTAAATTAAATGAACGAAGTTTCCTACTGGCCTTGTTGCCATTCATGTTTGTGCTGTGGTAATGCCTTACCTTCTTACCTTTATCGTAATGTGATGATGTATTTATAAATTTTAAGAATTGTTTAAACGTACACGACATATCAAGGTTCACATACAGAAAAATATGGTTAAACGCTAAAGACTTGCTTCAGTATTCAATTATTTATTTACATCAATACAGTCATCTGTAGGCCACATCTACACAAGATACCTTCCATTTTACACATTTCTTCTTACATTCTCGTCGAAGGCTTAAGGTCCTACTCTTTAGTTCCTCCCGCGAGAAGTTATGCTGTTCAACCGATCGTTCCTCAGGATTCTCTCTCAAGTCAGCAACTTTCTCTTTGATGACTGTTTGCTATTGAATTTCTGATGATTAATAACATCCGTTTTTAGATTTTTTTGTTCCTCCTTCATCTATTGGTTATGGATTTTTCTCCTAAAGGAATATTTTATGTACCAGTCTTTCTGAGTTTATTCCCTTCAGATGTCCATAAAACGTCATCTTTTTCATCGTGGCGGTGTTCATTTCATTCTTCTCATACAGCTCCTTGTTTAATTTTAGGTGGCAGATAAAACGCGGAGTTATTTACTTTGGACCTAAGATCTTTGTCTGTAAGTAACTTCCTCTAGTTTTTCTTTATCAGAGTATCTCATACTTTTACCATTCATCACGCAGCGTTGATATGGTAGTTTGTAATGTTTCAGATTAGCCAAGAAATAGGTGGATCTGGATTTGTAAATACCATAGCACAATTTTTTTTAAATCTTCATCTTCATCTGGCTAGATCTTTCTCCCAGTGCTTCTCCTTATTGCCGACGGGGGGAAGTATCTGCATTTCTCAGGTCTCTGCATAGTCATAAATGCCGAAGTGCCGTCTTCATTTTGGTCCTTTTTTTGTAAGTTTGAGTTTGGGGAGCTGTGAATAAACTACAGAAAAGGAATATTTTTTTCTGTCTACGTTTACTTGAGCGGGATTCACACAAAAGCTATTAGTTGGATTTGCTTAATGTTCAGTCTATGGTCTAGCCGGTAAAGTAGGGTGTGTTTCATTATGATGTGACGTATATTTTTCGTTAAACGCGATTCACGCAAAAATTACTATTTGTATTTTGATGAGGTTTTAATTAATGTAAAACCCTTGGTCCTATTAGTAAAATAGGAAATGTTCAGTTTGATGTGACATCGTAAATTGATAAGTTTAAGATAATTTTTCAAAATATTTCTGTAAAGACTACTTTTCCCTCACTTTTTCACAGTGTTTAATTATGTTTTACAAGCGATGTAGCTCAATATTTTGAACTGTCGTAAACCAAAATTATTGTTGACAAATTTATTATCACTTCCGAAGTTGAATAACGTGTGTTTCCATACACACAAAGACTTTATAATTTGTTGAAATTAGTCGGATATCATCTATACGATCTGATAAATGGTTTAAATGAATCCAATAACTCATGTCGTAAATTAGTAATTGTTTACAAAACATTTGGTAAAGTGCAACTGTTAAGAGGGCGATGTTTATGATTGAAAACAAATGAGGCAGCTTGGAATTTATGATATTCTTGCGGGACTTCTGAAATCCCTAGGAGAAAAAAGGAATACAAAGATTATTCAAACTGGTATCAAAAAGTTAAGAAACAGAAGAGATTCCCACTGATTTTAATAAAAATATCATCTGCACACTTTTGAATAAAATACAAGCTGAAAAAACGTGAGAATCATAGCAACATAAGTTTAAGCATCACATGCTTCAAAATTACTAACCAGAATAATATACAAAGGAATGGAAATGGTAGTAAAAGAGATAGTAGGTGAGGATCAGTATGGGTTTAGGAAAAACCACGGTACAAGAGAAGCGATTTTGGCCTTACGATTAATACTTGAAGGGCGGACCAAGTAAAACAAAGATACGTTCATTTAGAAAAAAAAAAACTTTTGATAATGTTAGGTGGGACAAGATGTTATTTTTTAAAAAGTAGTCAGGTCTAAAATGCCGAGATATAAGAATACTTTATAATCCATATTAGAATCAAGTGATGATAGTAAAAGTAGAGGATCATGAGAGACTTACATCAGCTAAATAGGGCGTGAGACAAGGTTGTAGTCTATCTCCATTAATATTCATCTTGTATGTTGAGGAAGCAATAAATAAAGTGAAAGAAAGTTTTTAGTGTGGCATAAGTTTTCAAGGAGAAAAGATTAGGATGGTACGTTTTGTTGATAACTTTGTCCTGTCAGTAGAACAGGCTAAGAATCTTGAGAAGTTACTGAGTGGCATGAACAAAATACTGAAGGAAGAGTTTGGACTAAATGTAAATCAAAGCAAGACAAAAGTGACGAAATGTAGCAGAAATGATACCAATAATAGTAGATAAAATATAAAAATAGGATTGGATGCGATACAAGAAGTAAGTGAATTATGCATCTTGAGAAGAGCAATGATGTTAAAAGCAGAACAGGAATAGAAAAAAGAGCCTTCATGAAAAAGAGAAATCTTTTAGTTTCGACTATTGATCTAGGAAAAAAACTTTTTAAAGCTCTGTGTGTAGAAAATAGCAGTTCATGGCAGCGAATCATGCCCTTCAAGAATACCAGAAAGAAGGAAAACTGAAGCATTTGAAATGTGGTGTGATAGAAGGATGCTGACAATTAAGTGGACAGATTAAGTACGAGATGAGCGTGTTTTGGACATTATGGGTGAGGAAAGACGTTTCTGGAAGAGTCTGTCAGAAATAAGAGACAGGAAGGTGTGTCGTATTTTGAGACATGAAAATAGCCTATGAGTAATACAATACAGTTGTATTGTGGTTGGTTTAGCCGTATTGTATCTCCGCAATAATATATTCATCTCATCTGAGTACTGGTTTATTTTCGTGTAGAATGTTTGCAGCTAGTTCATTTGGAAAGCAAATCGTATGCTCCGATTTCTAGGTCGTAATTTAAAACAATACACTCCGGAAGTTAAATCGATTGCCGTATAAGCCACTAGTGCATCCTCACTTAGAATATTGTTGTTCTGTATGGGGTTCCCATCAAAAGGGATTAATGGAGGCATTAGAGAAGGTCCAAAGAAGAGCCGCCCGATTCGTGACAGGTATATATAGTTGGAGGGAAAGCGTAAGTGCGATGTTGAAGGAGTTAGGTTGGAATGACCTGGAACACCGAAGGCATTGCTCTCGACGGAAGCTAATCAAAAAATTCATGACTGACATATTTCAAAATGACAGCAAACAAATATTGCTACCAGCAACATTCGTATCTCGGAATGACCGTGAAAATAAGAAAAATCAGGGCCAGAACCGATTTTTTTCTGTATTCATTTTTTTCCACGAGCGATTAGGGAATGGAATAGAAAGGATTTACCGGGCGAGTAAACTTAAAATCCGACAGGAGTAGCTCCCGATAAGTCTCTCCAGCCATCCTGATCTAGGTTTTCCATGGTTTTCCTAGATCACTCCACGCGAAAGCTTTGATGGTTCCTCACAATAGCCCATGGGCGCCTCCTGCCATATCCCGTATACCCTTTCGGATAGGTGCAATGCACTCTCCGCCACACACTTTTAGTGAATCGCGGAGTAATAGTAATAGTATTAGTCTACTTGTGTCCACAGCTATTAATCTATATTTTCAACTTAACTACTGCCTCTGCTAATATTGGTACTACAAAAGCATTTTTAGCTTATAACAAAAGTTCTTTCTGCACTGCATAAGTTTTAGGAATATATCCTCTAAGACCTAACTCAAATTACAAAGCCAGAAAGTCTTCATTCCCACATAACGTTTCTTAACTATACGACAGTATGTGCTCATCAACATAAAACCACACTTTCAATTTTTGTACTTTGTGATAATTTCGACGTTCTGAAATTCTGCACTGCAAAAATCACTGGTTTATACGAAAAAGATTCCCAGCATCATCACATCAATTTTGGTAAATTAGAGCTGGTTGGTTTGGTAAATACAGTTTCTATTGCATATATATTTATGTAACCAGAAGTAAGTAATGAATGGAGTTGAAATCTTAAATATTCTATGCACAAATTGCCTATTACAGGAAGCTTAACTTGTACGAACCGATACGTGACGTCACTTGCTTATGTGACTTTTCTGCCTTTCTTATTTCATTAAAAATAGTATGTTTGTAACTCTTATCGAACAAACATTGATTTACGCTACCCTTACAACCTTTTCTGTTATTTTCAATTAAAGATTTAATTTTTAGTGTCAAGTACTCTAAGTTGAGCATCGTGACTATTTTATACGTTCATATCTAACTACATCCGACAGAAAAAGTCTACCGTAAACTTCTAAAGTAAGGCTGTTCTTTAGCAAGTTTTCAGTTTCTGAAAAAGAATAGTTATTTCGGTGATGATGATCGTTGATTTTTTTTTAAATTGACTAGCCATTATGCATGCTATTTCATAAAAATGGATCTAATTTACCGTACTCGAAAGTGGTTCCAGGGAAATCTTGGTTTTTGTGATCGATAAGCAACACAGTTGAGGCATTTATTTAGGTGGAAGTTCAAATAACATAGCATGCATAACGGCCAAGTCACTTAACATTTTTACAAGATTTTTTTTTTGTGATAATTCATTTCTTTTTGGCGTTGACGGCTTATTCTTGCTTTTCTAGCTCTATTGTTTGCATATCTGCAACTATTCGTTACGTAAACATTCCACTATTCCTAGTAACACACTATTTTTATATTCTGCAATAATAAATGATAACGTATTTTAAAAAGTATGGAGATATCCAGATTTCAATATCGATATATCGTCCTAAAAATATCACATATAAATATTGATATTTAAAAAAATAACATCGATATTTCGATATATTATCAATAGTCCTAGGTGCACACTGTACAGTCCTCGAATCCATTTCTATAAACATCCATTTATCTTACTGGCAGAGGTGCTATTATTTAATTTCTTACATCTTTCGTAACGATCGTTAAGTATGCTAATGATCAAATAACGTAGGATCCCATCGTAGAACAATAGTTATTGTAATTAAGGTATTTTTTTCATTAATGCTTTAACTGTTGGTAATAAAGATCTGATTTCCTGATATTATTGTTTTTATTATTATTACTCCGCGATTCACTAAAAGTGGATGACAGAGGGTGCATTGCACCTACCCTAATGTGTAACCATTTGTGCATAGGTAGGGATATAAGGAATATGGCAGGATTCGCCTATGGACAATTTTTAGGAACCATTCCGGCATTCACTTGGAGCGATCTGAAAAAACCATGGAAACCCAGATCAGGATGGCAGGAGTGGTTTTTAGATACCTACTTCTATCGGATTCTAAGTTCTCTCGCTCGATAACTCCTTCCTATTCCACTCCCTAATCAGTCGTGGAAAAAAAGGAAAAAAGGCGTATAGTAATGAATCGGTTGTGGCCCTGATTTCTCTTATCTTATTTTCTCGATCATTCCTAGATATGAGTGTAGCTGGTAGTAATATGTGTTTGTTCTCATCGTGAAATAGGTTGGTCACGAATGTTTCTATCTGCTTCTGCCGAGAGCAACGCCTTCGATGTTCCTAGTTTCCCAGCCTAGCTCATTCATCATCGCACTTACGCTTTCCCTGTAATATAGATGATGTCATTACATGGTTATATTTCATGGTATTCAAATTTCAGTTATAATTTCTCGTTCATTCTAATGGTAATACTTAAACTTTTCGGTATTGTCTCCCTCCTCTGTGCATCTGTCCGGTAGCTTACCGATTCCTTGAGGGAAAAATATGTTTCTTATTTACAGAATGTGATTCATCCTCCTTAGTTTCTCGGGAATCTTTGAAAACTTTAGTGTTTTAGAGAAGTTTATATCTGATAACATTAACTCACCAAATTGTCTTAAAAAATGTTTCGCACATATCCGATGATTTTAAAAATTTATTTTATAACTTTAAAAAATATACTTTAGTACATGCGTTAATGAACAACTGCTGCACTGAAACCAGCCAAATAAGAAACACCGAGCGTGGTGGGTGAACGGTTAACGTTCTGGCCTCGCATTCGGGAGGACGCGAGTTCGAATCCCCATCCGGGCATCCAGATTTGGGTTTTCCATGGTTTCCCCAAATCACTACAGGCGAATACCGAGATGCTTCCTTCAAAAAGGCCACGGCTGAATTCCTTCCCGTTCCTTTTCCACAGTCCCATCCCACCTCTAATAACCTTAGCTGTTTACGAGGCGTAAAGCAAAAAAAAAAAAAAAAAACAGTAAGAAATACATTACGAATGAAATATGTTGGTACATGTTCCCATGCTTCAAGCAGTGCTTCAAACTTCAGAATTGGTTTCTTTTATTTGGCACTAAATTCAGAATGTAATTTAAACTTGAAAACCCGTCGTAATATTTACGATATGAATTGTTTAATGTGCTGCAAATTACTATTATATATATATATATATATATTTTTTTTTAAAAAAGTTCAAATTTTCTTTTTCTGCCATTAGCCTTTTTCCTCCGAAGCTTCAAGCAATCTACGTCTGAATCGTTTGTGATAACTATCAAGATTTGAAAGTAAATTATTTGAACATAATTTATTTTCGTTCGCCTTTTTCGATTCTACTGCTGCACATACACACACAAATTTGATCTCCTGGCTAAAATTCAATGGCGCACATACCCGACTTTTTTGATGAAAGAGGAAGACTTTGGTGATGTTTCTAGGAATTCAACACCCAGTTCCATAAACATACCTAATGACTGAATACTCGATTCAGAAAGATTTGTAACTTAACATATTCCTAACCAGTACTGATAGCATCTTGTTATTTGTTGCTTGATTAAATAAAACCAAGTTTCAAGAATTCTTAATAATTCCATATATATCCGACTGTGAAGTAGGGTGGAGTAGAACGCGTCACCAAAGCTACTTGTTTTAGTTCTATTCAGAACTGAAAATTACTCGTTATATACCACGGCATTTGTTGTCTGGTATTACAATTATTTTGGGCAGTTATCTTTACCATTCTTACAGTAATTCGTCTAACAGACATATTTTTTTTAGTTTACCATTGAAGAATTTTTCGTTTGACGTTTCCTCAAATACCTTTTTCTGTAATCAATGTGTCACCAGTATGATGCACTTTGCCATTTCTTCTCTCTCTATCTCAACATATTCAATACATCAGTTTTTCCTTCAAATATTCTAATCTTTGTCTTCTTCTATAGTTCTTACATTTGGGTGTTCTCCTGAGATGTCATCAAAAACGTTTTAGGGCTAAATTAGAGAAATTATGGCTGACAACCTTCTATCTGATAATCCAATAATCTTTATACCAACGATTGTTGCCTTTTCTTCATTGAGAAATCTATGATTCTGGTGCATAAACGGGGCTCTATCACAGCTTTGGCCTATATGACAACGGAAAACGCATCTGGATAATAAGTATGTCCGATTCACAATTTAAATCTACCACGTCGTTCCTTCACAAGGCTAGTTTTTTTTAATTTTTTTATCTGCTTTACGTCTCTCTAACAGCGAGGTCTTTAGAGACGGGAAAGGGTGGGGGCAAGGAATAGGAAGGAATTCGGCCATGGCCTTTTGAAGGAAGCATCCCGGCATTTGCCTGGAGTGATTTGGGAAACCATGGAAAACCCAAATCTGGATGCCCGGACGGGTATTCGAACCGCCGTCCTCCCGAATGCGAGGCCAGTACGCTAGCCGTTACACCACCACGCTCGGTGGCTAGTATTGATGTGTCACAGTGCAGCCTTCCTACTTCACGTTCTGTCTTCTTTCGAGTTACTTTGAATTAACCCAGTACTCTTTTTTGTGTTAATTCTTCTCATTCGAAAATCAGAGTTATCTAGTTTCTGTTTTTTCAGCTTGACAAACTGAAAGACATAATGGTTTGGGACGGAGTTGCTTAAAGAAACCTTTGGAATAGTATTCGCAGAAAATTAATTAATTTCCTTGTATAACATTGAACAAATTTGGTTCTATTTTAACAAGTATTTTACTATTGTTTTCAATCGTCTCAAGATTTTTAGACTGGAGTAGTTTGATTTAAACTATTAATCCCACAGCTGACAGCATAGTAAAAACATCTTAGATTTCATGTTTTTCTTGTAAATCAAACTTCTACACATACTATGTTCGGACTTTACGCGATTGTAACAGAATACATTCGGTTAGAATAAAGGAGGTTATAACAACATAGAGTGGATTTATCCTCTTTTATCCAAGTCTCATAGAATGGTATACAATACTGGAACACTAATGCAAGTTGTTGAAGTGAAAACTTCTATAGGCGCGTGGGGAAATTTTTGGATGGATGAAATCATATAAGTTCGCGTCGCCAACATGACATGATATGCGTGTTGGACGCTTTTTGGATGGGAAACCAACATGCTGTCCAAAAAGCGTCCAACATGCTGGAATAGCAGTATACCAGTTTGACGTGTTTCGCTTGGACAGTAGTGAGAGTACAGAGTATACTTGTATATAATATATATACTTACTGGCGAATTCCTTCCTGTTACTTGTCCCCACTGGAGTACCACTATTTAAAAATGTTCTACAATCAACCACAGTCAGTCAACTGCGTGCTTCAATGTGGAAGAAGGGACGTTATTCTATGTTATTGTTATAGAATTGTGTGTCATAACTTTTGCTGCAATGACGAGTTGTGATCAAGATATTCGAGTTTTACGAAACGATTCGGATCGAGGTAAGTGACAACAGCTGATTATTTGGCGGTTTTCTTTAATAGGAGCAGTTTCTGTGGTATATGCGTGCAATATATTGGTTACAATTCAGTTTTCAGACAAATCTACTGAATTTTTGTAATGCAAGCACAGTGGCTTCCATCTTTATCTGCCACTGCTGCTCATAACTTTTTTGAGGAATTGACGAACAAAATTTGTACCGTAGGAGCAGCAAGGCACATGTATATTTCCCGTCCTAACCACACTTCAAGCAGCCGCCATCCAGAAAATTTAAAGCAAAACTTTAATTTGTCTACTGAAAACAGAAAAAATAATGGGCGCCCACAGTTAGTTTTGTTGACTGTATGGTATCTGTATTTTTCCTACAAGAAATCGTATAGATTATTCGGTAGGGAATTTCGTTTAGCTAACAAAAAATATGTATTACAATAAGGTTACACGTTCCGTATATAATGTACAAATGTTTGAAGGTGAAAGCAACTGAAAATTTCTGAACAGAATTGAAGATAAATTTTTGTAACTGGTTTACTTGGTGTGATGAAATTTCGGTCATCTGGTGCATTTTCCCTTGTGTTCGTGGTTCATATTACACACGTTCCATGATTCTCGACTTACTTAGGACGCGGGTTGGATACGCAGTCCACAATTCAATTCTTTGATTTTTTTTCAGTTCTCCATACTGTAATGAAGATACGTAATCCTTCAGCTAAAAGGCGCTTAAAACGGATTTTGATCATAGTAATTTCTTTAATTGTATATAATATTTTTTGTAAAAAACTTCGCGAGCCACACAAAGCCCTCCTTTTAGCTAGTATTTCATCTCATCTGAATGTTGGCATATTGTCGAGATGAAAGCTTGCTGCAAGTCCATGATTTACTTATGTGCGCAGCTATTAAGCCATTATTTCAACTTAATTACTGCTTCTGTTAATATTGATACTATAAGACCATATTTCGCTTATAACAAAAGATCTTTCAAGGAAATACAAGTTTCTGAAATCTATCCTCTGTAGCCTAACGTTCAAATTTAACGCCAAAAAAGACTTCATTCGTACACAACTTTTCTTAATTATACAACAATATGTGCACTTATCAGCATAAAAATGCACTTTCAGGCTTTTATTACGTATACTTTGAGGTACATTTTGACTTTGGGGAATTCTGCTGTGAAAAATCACTCTTTTATACGAAAAGCTTCGTCACATAAATTCCTGATCATTTAGAGCTCTTTGATTTGGAAAATCCAGCTTTCATTGCAAATAGTATTTGCTTTATGGTTCGGTAACCAGACCTAAGAAATGGATTCACTTAACACCTTAAATATACGACACACAGACTCTTATTACACGAAGTAAAACTGATACGTGACGTCACGTGTTCTGACTAGTGTTCGCGTTACGTGAATTTCTGCATTTTTTCATTGAAAATAATATTCTTTAAACTCTTATAGAACAAATAAAGATGATTTTTGGTACTCTTATAACTTACACGAACATTTTCAATTGAAGTTTCATAGTTTTCTTTTTAGTGTCAAGTACTCAACTTGAGGATCTTGTGTAATTTTATAGTTTTAGATCTATTTATATCCGACAGGGACAGTTTTTTGTTTGCAACGTTTTAATTGTCAGTTATGAAAATTAAATTATTGTTTAAACGTTATGAGATTTTATTTGATTGAATCGTTTTCAGCTAAAATACGGTTTGCATCTCGCACTTGAATTTCTTACAGCTCGCGCTATAAAAGAAGTCTGATGCGTTCCGAAGGTGCGACTGAAGACACCTCACTATAGTGTGTTCACTAGAGTGAGGTGACTGCAGTGGTCACAAACTAACTGAAATGTAGCGGTCTGTTAGCTCCGTGGTTAAGCATGTGGCTGAAGATGGGAAAATTCACGGTTCGAATCCCCATCAGGCCAGGGATCTTCATAGGAACTTAGCCCCGCTTACAACCCTCGCACAGCATGCTGTATAATGGGAAGTACGACATCGTGCTTCCGAGTTTCGGATTCCACATTAAACTGAAGATACCCTGTACCCGGCAGGATTGCTGGGCTAGGTTAAGGCGACCACAACCGGGCCCGAATACATAGCCAATAGAAACCCTGTCACCTCTCGCCAAGTCATTACGACCACAGGTAATTATTATTATTATAACCAAAACGCGAGCTTCATGTTCATGGATAGTCCATTTATAATCAATGTGGCTTTAACCTTGTATTTGGGGTATGTGGGTTGATGTACTAGAATATTATCTAGCATTCTGTTTTATGTATTCTCTGAAATGACCTCATGCGAGTATCACAATCGTTCCATTAAAAAGCTAAATTACTTTGTTTTATTAAAACCGATGAACGGTGGCTGTTGATATCTTTAAAAACATGGGATATTCGACATATAGATATTTTTAATAGTATCAATATCGGATTTCGATGTATAGAAGAAAAGCTATCGATATATCGACCCTGTTTTATTAAAT
Source organism: Vandiemenella viatica (assembly GCA_031002005.1). NCBI lineage: Eukaryota > Metazoa > Arthropoda > Insecta > Orthoptera > Morabidae > Vandiemenella > Vandiemenella viatica. Next base: position 90,253,391 of record CM061921.1, read on the forward strand.
TATCACAAAAACAAATTGTGTAAAAATAGGCCAAGTCTCGTAGCTGTTTGCTGATAAAAAGTTGTAAGATGTTCTTCTGAAACAAGACTTCACTTTCTCAAACAGAATGGTTACGGATATACTTGGCCATTAAAAATGCCATAATTCTTACCAAAATGAAGGTATAATGTTTATGATTTACTAAAAAATTATAAAACCCGAAAAGGTTACGAAGGAAATCTCGGTTTTTGTGAATTAGAAAGACTGAACAAGCAACACAAAAGAGGGTAGAGTAGTTGATTTTTTTAAAAATTTCGGAATTTCGATGTATCGATATTTTTAAAAGTTTTAATATCAGATACGATATATCGAAGAAAAAGTATCTATATATTGACACTATTTTATAAAAACAATGTTACAAAACAAATCGTGTAAAAATGAAGTCAAGTCTTGAGGCTAGATACTGAAAAAAGTTCATCTGAATCAAGTATTCAATTTTTGAAACAGAATGGTTTGTCACGGGGTTATGTTTTTTTTTTTTTAGAAAAATAAAATTTGATTTAGCTGTCATTCTTTTTTTTCTGAAATGAAGAGCATAACGTGTATTATTTACTCCAAGATTTGCAAAACCCAAAAGACGTTCCAGGGATATCTTGGCTTTTGTGAATTTTTAAGACTGACAAACTAACACAGTAGAGGTAATCATTTAGGTAGAAATTTTGCTATCACAGTATGCATAATGGACAAGTCACATTTCTAACAAGAATTAAACAAAGTAAAATTTAATTTATTAACTAAGCTTCCCGATTTCTGTGCTTTCAGGAATTATTAATAAAATCTAAGGCCTTTTCTTAAAAAAAAAAAAAAATCTCGGTGTTTTATAAAATCTGCTGGTAGACTACAGCGATTATTAAGTACTGGAAGATTAATTGTTTAGGCAACTCGATCAGATGCGGCGGAAGATACCAAATATTTCAAAAGCAATTTCTGATAGCACAGAATTTTAGATCATCTGATGACCTTGAAAATTTGTTTAACTCAGCAAGCATTGTACCTAAACTCGTATCAGAAACTTCATTGAATATCTTTTTCAAGAGCATGAGCCCATGTGTACCCAAAGATAAGGCGTCGATTTTTATGCAAGGCACGGAGAGCCCCCTACATTAAATGAAACATTTCCTCTTTTTTCATGATCGAAATTAAAGTTTTCTTACAGATTTGCTGTTACATTTGAAACTACTAATGCTAAAATAATGAAATTTTTTGAAGCGGAGGTTCAAGATGGTTGCTTTTCGCGTTAATAAATTGTGTTCTAAAGACACCAACCTGTCGTTAATATCTTTAGACAAATTGCTTTGTATCGACAATCCAATGATTGTTTGAGTTGTTTAATTTCTACTCTTAACAAATTCATTAATGGTATAACTAAACTGGATGTGACATACGTTTTGGTGCCCAATTCTTCTATTGCTATGGAAGAAGAGGCGTAACCAATTCGCGCGAATTATTTAACAGTGAAGCAGCTATCATACTTCGTAGATCATGATTTGTTTTTCATGCTAATAGTTTTTAAACAATTGAAGACAAATATCAAAAGCCTTTCCATCCTTTCCAATCAAGAATTTCGAGTGCTAACTGCTTGAATAAGCATTAATATTCGGCCTTCCTTTTCCATCTGCTTATTGCATTAACTGAGTGCTTAAAATTTGTAGTAACAAATTTTATTTGCTTAGGTAGGTTTTAAAAAATTGCTTGTTTCATAAAACTTTATCTATTATTAAATTTGTTGTATGTGCAACTCAGGTAATCGTTTTTTCCCCCCAAAAAATAACCTAACATCCTGCATGATGCAAAAGAAAAATAGTCTAATAACTTACTTTAAAAAAATATCGACTCCGATATCTATATTTTAATATCCATATTATTGTTCACAAAAATGTTACTCAGAAACATCGATATTTTTAAAAAATAATACCTATATTTCGATGTATCGATTTGTAATCAACGACGCTAGTGAACACTAGAGCTGTTTATATTTGTAAAAATATTGCATTTTAGAAGTATCGAAATTTTTAAAAGCATTAGCAATGGATTTCGATATATTGGAAAGAAGTATAGATCTACCGACTGTATTTTATAAAAACAATATTTTAAATACAAATCGTGTAAAAGTAGGCTAAGTATCGTGACTGTTTCGAGAAAAAGATTGTGTGATATTGTTCTGAACCAATCTTCACTTTTTGAAACAAAATAATTATCCTCGTCATTCGTCAATTTTTATTGAATTTTTTTGAGAAGTATTGTTTTGAACCAAGTCATTACTTTCAGAAACAGAAAGGAAATGGTGAGTAGTTCTTAATGTTAATACTTTTGAGAAAATTAAAGACCAATTTAAAAAAAAAACTTTTCCCATATATCAAGATAATGATTTCAACCAGTGCTAAATACTTGAATGAGCATTAATATAATTTTGCCCTTCGTATTTTCCTTTTGATTGATGCTCCCATCCTAATTGATCAGAAACACTAATTGAATACTGAAAATACATTGCAATAAATTTTATTTCTTCAGCTAGTTTTTTTTAAATAAAATTGCTTTGTTTCTTAAATTTCACACTAATATTAAATTTATTGTATGTATAACACAGGTAATTGTTTTATTTTACCCCAAAAATAACTTAATATCATCTACGATGTACACGCTAAATTATTTTAAAAACGTGCCTTCATGTGCAGTGACTGCTGTTCCGCGTCAGATGAATTTTTGCGTTTTTAATATATTAAAAATAATGTATTTTTAAATCTTGTTAAACAAATAATGTTGATTTTCGGTATCCTGACATCTTACTCTATCATTTTCAATCAATGTTTCACAGATTTGTTTTTAATGTCAAGTACCTCAACTTGGGCGTCGTAACTATCTTATATCTTCAAATCCAATTATATTCGACAGGAAGAGATTTTTATTTGTAGCGTTTCAATTGACAGTTAGGAAAATTAGGGTATTATTACAATCCTTTGAGATTGTATTTTCGTGAATCGTCGCACTCGTATGTCTTACGGCTCGACGTATAAAAGAAGTCTAGTGCGCCGAAAATATGCAACCGCTGTGATTGAATTTTGCGCTAAAACAACCTTTGGTCTCTACTGTTGCTGCAATATACCCAAAACACGAATTTCATGTTCAATCATGGATAATATGTCAACAAATGATGTGACATTGTCACTGCAGTCGGGGAATGTAGGTTCATAGACTGGACAGATTATCTTGGTTGTAGTTTAGTATAGTTTCTGGATTTAACCCAGTCCAATTTCTTTAATCGTTCTGTTAAAAGGCTTAATTTCTTTCTTTCATTTAAACCGATATATACTACAGCTGTTGATATTTTGAAAAATAACGGATATTTGTCATATCGATATTTTAAAAAGTATTAATATCGGCTGTCGATATATGGGGAAAAAAGTTTCGATATATCAACACTTTCATAAATGCAATTTCATGAAAACAAATCTTGTAAATATATGGCTGTTCACTGATAAATAGTTTTTTGATATTCTTAACCAAGTTTTCACTTTCGAATGGTTTCACTTGATGATGATTTTTAATATTTTTTTAAAATTTTAATTAGGGTTCGGATCTATATGACCAAAAAAAATAGATAAATATTCAGGCTAATATGACCTTAAAAATGGTTAAAAATGACAAAATATTACCAAACATTTAAATTTACAATACATCAAAACATGTCCAATTATACACCATTTATTTTATGTAGTAGTGTTGCTTTCATTTATACAGCCTAACTTGCTTCCCTGCACCATCTGGAAATTTAATTTTAAAGTGTTTTGTTGAAGTCACTTTAATTTCAGATAATTTACAGAATAGATCTCTTTCATCTGTACTAAAATACTCCTCTCTAAATTCCCTTACGTAACTTCGGACTTCCGAAAATTTTACCGTCGGCATGGCGGTAGGTCTACTCACTGATCCACTGCAGATTTAACGATGACTGAGGATACTTCATTTAGATATTGATTGATGAGGATCGACATAGGCATGGTTCTGCTGCATTCGAGATTAAAAGGTGGTGGATCATTACGTTTAGAGAGTGACAATAATGTATAACTTTAATTCTTGACTTGTAAATTCTGACCACAGAGAAAGTTAGTTTTGGTTTTTCCCCCACTTGTATAGCAGAAGTGCAGTTCTGTGAGTAATTATGTAAATTTCTTTTCATCCATATCTAGTGAATTCCCAGTACTATTAAAAAACTACGAGATTTTTCCTCAAAATATGACCATAAATATTATCAAAATATGACCAAAACTAGGAAAATGGTCTGAATATGCATTTATATGCTATATAAAATACATTTAATACAGTCAGAAACGTTGAATAAGGCAGGAACTCTAGTCGTAATTTTCATAAAAAATTAATAAAATTTGTAAAACTCGAAAGCGGTTCGAGACAAATCTTTTTTTGTGTTTTTTTCAGACTGATAAGAAATACAGTTGAGGCATTTATTTAGGTAGAAGTTTAGCTATCACAGCATGCCAAGCTACATAACATTTTTTTCATAAGATTTTATTATGGTATTTCATTTAGTTTTGTATGTTGATTGCTCATTCTTAGTTGTCTTAGTTTTCTTGCTCTCTAATTAGCAACTATTTACACTTCCCACTATTCCTGCTAACACACTAATTTTAATTAGTACTTCCCTGGACCATACGCGAGCTCATTTCAAACAATGGGCTCGCGTCCGATTCGTGCTGTGTGAACGATGCCTTGGATATACTTTTCTGATCATCTGAGTAGACTTGGTACCTATAACTTCCAAATTAATTATATAAACGTAGTAAGATTTACTTAAGCTTCTGATCTATATGCGTACCACAAATTTGAGGTACATAGTGTCATCCAAAGCAAACGAAAAAAGATATTTTTAAAAATATCGACGCCGATATTCAGATTTCAGTATCGAAATATTGATATATCGTTCTTAAAAGTATTATAAATATCGATATTTTTTTAAAAATATCGATATTTCGATATATTATCAACAGTCCTAATGTATTCTATGGCTGTTGATATGTTTAAAAATATCGGTTTTTCGGAATTCTTAAAGGTATTAATATCCGACTCCGATGTATCGAAGCAATATAGCCACATTATGAGCTTCATTTTCATGAACTATTGATGGAATATTGATCTGGCTCTTTTGGAGGGTGAGGGCTTAAATTAGGGTTGATAACATTTTTTTTAAAAAAATCCGTTTTTTGATGTATCGATGTGTTTTAAACTTTAATATCGGATTCCGATATATCAAAAAAAAGTATCAACATTTTTTTTAACAACATTATAACAAAAAATCTTCTAATAACACGCCCAATTCTCGTGGGTATTGCGGTAGACCTGTAGGTTTTTTTTTAAATTTTATTTTTAAAATATGGTGGTGTAGCCACTATGCATGTCATAATATTTGCCAAAATGGAAGGAACAATGTAAATGATGTACACTAAATCTTTTAAAACCCGAAAGAGGTGTTAAGCAAATTTTGTTTTCTGTGTAGTATTAAGACTGATAAAGCAACACAGCTGAGGCATTTATTTGGGTAAACGTTTTAAGATCATACTATGCATAGCTATGGGCTATGGGCTATGAGGGACTTGGCTCCCTCCCTCAAGTAGTGGGGCGAAAAATACATGAAAATAAAAATTCCCGGTTTTAGGTAAGGTAAAGGTCACGGGGTTCCTATGGCTCCTGCCGCATCCCGTAGGATTCACGGAGGTAGAGCTCCGCACTCCCTGTACAGCCTTCGGCCCTAGAATGCATGTGACGGGGTCAGCGCCACGGTCCGGCCGTTCTTTACCTTCCCGCGGAGTTTGCTTCACAGTACTCATTGGATAGCAGGCTGAGTTGGCAGTCATTCCGGACTTTCGGCTTCGAGGAAAGATCCTCGGCTTCGTCGGGCATGGAACCCCGGTCATCCGGGTCGCAGTAAGACGCTCTACCGTCTGAGCTATGCGGTCTCCTAAATTCCCGCTTTTAATATTGAAAAATAAATTTATCAAAAATTTATCCAGAACCCTCGCAGATTAGTGCTTAAAAAAGTTTGTTGAATTTTAAGTAAAGCCATTTTCAACAAGTATTTTTACTTAGTTTCCATGTTTTTGCACAACCCTGAAGCTAACCCTAGCTTTTGTTCCTAGCGGTCAAACGAACTTTTTTTTCCATCTAAGCAATTATTGGTTATCGGTATTTCCCGATATTCCTGAAAACCCAATTTTCAAGTCGGAATACTTCCCTTGGCAATATGCACGCTCATTTAAAACAATGGACTCGCATCCATTTCGACCTGAGCGAGCGATGCCGTGCCTGCATTGTTACCATCATCTGAGTAGGCGGTGTGCCAATAACTACCAAATTAAATATAACAACAAAGTAAAATTTAATTTCTTAGTTAAGGCCTTTAGCACCATCCATAAAAGTAATTAACATACTATTTTTCACCAAACGTTTCACTAATAAAGCTTTCTAGTGATTTATCCGTCTAGCGCAGCAAAAAAAAAAAAAAGGTGTTTTATTTTAACTGCACTAGACAGAAAAACCACGAGTAACCCTTATTGTCAAAACAGCTAAAAACATAGGGCCTAAATATCAACACGTTAAAAAATTTCACGTTTGAAGTTGCCATTGGATAAACGCAGTGATTTTGGTGTGAAAACATATATGTGTACCAAATAACCTGTTTCTAAGACAACTGGAAATAATGTGGAATTTTGATGATGGAGTGTCGTAGCCAGTTGAAAGCCTGAATTTCACTAACTTCCAAAGTAAGGCGAGGAAGGAAGTAAAATTTAACACATTACTTAAACTTTAAATATTAGGGTAACTATAGTACACTTATTTGGCAAATCAAACGACAAATTAATTAAAACATCAGGCCATTGTGCTTTCAGCAATTATTAATAAAATTATGTGTACGAATATTTGTCAGCAACTGTTTTAAAAATACTCTTCGTTTTATACGTTCTGATGGTAGACTACTACACCAGAAGATTAATTGTTAACGAAAAAAAAAAATTAATCACTTTTGACCAGGCAGAAATAAAATGCCTTCAATCTATTCAGAATTTTGGAGCATTTAATAATCTTGAAATATTCAGCTAATCTAGATATAATTTAATTCAGCAGCCAAAAACTTCACTGGAAATATTTTTCGAGAACAGGTCAATCCCAAACAGATAACGTTGTTTCATTTGCTACACATGCGTTATAAACGGCCAATGCTAAAACAAAATGTAATTTTTTGGTTACTCTGGCGTTAATAAATTGTGTTCTAAAGGATCCAACCTACATTAATATATTTCAAAAAATCGTTTTGTATCGAAAATCTAATAATGATTTAATCTGTTTAATTTCTGGTGTTCATAAAGTCGTTAGTTGTATAACTAAACTAGCTGTGACATACTTTCTGGTGCCCATTTCTTCTGTTGCTATTGAGCAAGAATTCTAAAAAATTCATTCAAATTATTCGACACTGAAATAGCTACCATATCTCGTACACTTTGATTTCTTTTTGATGATAATACTTTTTTGACAGTTGAAGACCAATATTTAAAACCTTTCAGTCATGTCCAGAGAAGAATTCCAGCGAATGCTACCTGCTTCAAAGAGCACTACCATTTGGCATTTTTTCCGTCTACTTGTTACTCGGAGTTTATTTGATCAGAAGCACTGAGTGCTTAAAATACGTTGCAATAAATTTTATTTGATCAGCTAGGTTTTAAAAATATGCTTGTTTCTTAAAATTCAGTCTACAATTAAATTTATTGTATTTGAAACACAGTTAATCGTTTTATTTCCCCCAAACAGTAAGTTCTTCTTCGATGAAAACCGTATATCATCAAAAAATATCGACTCCGATATTCAGATTTCAATATCGATATGTCGTCTTGTCTAATTTCTCTAAATGACCGCAGGTGAATACCGGGATCGTTCTCTTAAATGGTTAAATTACCTTTTTTGCAATAAAACCGATGTAGAGGTGCACGATGAACAGTCCTCGAATCAATTTCTACACACACGCATTTATATTACTGATTTAGGTGGTATTCTTTAATTTCCTACATCTTTCTTAACGATCGTTAAGTATTCTCATGTTTCAATAACACACCAACCCAGCGGAATTGAAGGTAATTTTTCATTAATACATTATCTTTGGTAATAACCATTTGATTTTCCTGATTTATTTAGTATTATAACATTATATGATTCAATTTTATTCCGACGGGTATTCGAACTTCAGTTATCGTTTCTTGTTAATTGAAAAGATAATATAAAGTGAATAACTGTCATCCGTAATCTCTTCAGCATTTTCTTATTCCTTAATACATTTCTCCGGTGGCTTACTGATTCCTTGAGGGAAAAATATGTTTATTATTTGCAGAATGCGATTCATATTGTTTTAAAAACTGTTTCACAGATATCTGGTGATTTTTAAAAAAAATCGTAAGAGATTAAAAATAATATACTTTAGTAACTATACCTTTAATGCACTTCTGCTACACTCAACTCAATCAAGTAAGTAACACATTGTGACTGAAATATGTTAGTACTGGTTCACATGCCTCAGCTGTGCTGCCAACTTCAGAATTTGTTTCTTTTATTTAGAAATAAATTCAAATTAACGAATACCCGTCATACAGTACTTCAGTTGATGCAACAATACATTGTTTCCTAATGATGCAATTACCCTTTTTTATTTTTTTTTTCAACATATCTCATTCTGTCGTATTATCTGCTCATATACAATCAAGTATACAAGTACAGACAGCAGCCATTAGCCGTTTTCCTCTGAAATATCAGGAAGTCTCTGTCTCGATGTTTGGTGATAATTATCAAGATATCTAAGTAAATTTTCTGAACACAATTTATATATACTACTGATGCACTTACTACCGCTTCTTTGATCTCTTGCCTAAATTCTATAGCTCACATAAGCGACTTTCTTGATGAAAGATGTAGACCTACCAGAACATTTCCACAATATCAACACCCAGTTCTATACTCGCGCCAGACAAATATGACCTTAATTTATTCTTAACTAATAGTAATAACAATTTTTTATTTCTAACTTCATAAAATGATTCCAAATATCAGAATTTCTTTATAATTTCATATCCATCCTTATGTAATTTCTTGTGGAGTGGAATCACAGCTACTTATTTTCGTTCTGTTTCCAACTTAAAATTACTAGTTATATTCCACGGAGTTTGTTGACTGGAATTAGCATTTTACACAATTATTTTAGGCAGAGCGTTTATGCACTATGCTCTAGCTTAAAGCCTAAAATCGCGAAATAACAATTTATATATGCCGTTGTAAGACTTTAATTACGGCTATTTACGAGAGTAAAATGACACCATGTATTGATGAACTAACTAACATTTAAACAACGTGGATTATGTTATATTTATTAACGATCTGTTTTCTCAATCTGTTACCGGATGTCTTGATAAATATTAATTACGTAAATTAAAGTAAGCACTAGAAACGAGTTTACACCGTTTATGAAGATAATTATTTTATACTAATAATCTAAACAAGAAAAGTATATTACTTCTTATAAAACGCCTCAGCAATAACAGAGCTTTTCGTTTTATGGTTAATTTAAGGAAAGTGCAAATTTTAGAGTAAACATTTTCTGTGTAATACAGTAAACTATAATTTGGATATAATTAGATGGGTTTTGTGTCTATGTTCTCGTTTCGAGTGGGCCAATTCTGTTCAAGGGTTACCCCGTCTTCTTTTGGATTGTTCCTCACAATTTATCCCATGTGCAACCAACTTCTTCCGAAAGATATCTCTATCAAAGGCACCTCCGGATTTTAATCCCAAAAAATGAAAATCTTCTTTGATGTTTAAAAACTAGGCCATTGGGTTTTGCATCAAAGCAGTTAAAGATTTTTTTCAGTCAGTCTCTTTTTTCCATTCGTTCGATGTGACCATAGAATCATGCCCGTCTTTTGCGGATTGATTCTGCTATTTCCTTTATTTTTCTGTAGATTTTGTTTTGCTGTGTCCTTTTGATAGACGTCACTCTTGCAGTGGGAACTCACAATTCCTATAATAATTTTTATCTCTTTTTTTCTCCAGTTCTCCCAGGAGTCGTTATTCGGCATTTGAGCTGCATACAAAACTACTGGTTTAAATGTTATTTTTACGAATTCCTTCCTATGGAATCCCACTTTCTTATTCTTCCCATTTATACCTTAAAATATTTACGTTTTCGATCATGTTTACAAAAAACCGTTATTGATTAACTGTTTTGACGTGAACATTTGAATCAGTCAAACCTGTTTTAGTTAGAGGTGCTTGAATGACAATATTCAATACACACTCATCAATGGTATTCCAAATACGACTGATATATTTTTAATAATAATTTATACCAGCATCTCTAAGGATATTCTGATGAAACTAAAACAATGGAGATTTCAGCAACAGCTTACTGTCATTACAGGCTAATGAAATAAAGATATATTACACGCCTCCCTGCAACGTTAAAGATACCCTCATCCTCCTTGTTTTCTGGTAATTCTTTTTATTACTGTTCACATCGCGATGTTTTCCTCTCTCATGCGTCCAATAGCACATCCTCGTCGTTTCCCGATTCTTTGTAAGAAGATCAAGTTTTCTTATTCTCTAGTAAGTATTTCTCCAAGCTTATGTTCGATCATCAACGAAATTTGAACATCTGCAGCCCTATGTCTCAAAACGTATAAACTTTTCCTTAATTGTTAACGAAAGCACTTTTCATTGTTGATGGTTTATTGTCATCAACAAATTTTGCACAATTAATGTATAAAGTTAATATGAAATGTTGCATAATAAGCATCTGTATTAATGCTAAACACAGCTGGACCACATGCAAAGCACTAAAAACTTTGCTGTTGCATCGTCCATTATTAACAGCGAAATTTCTGAATCTCTTTCACAGAAGGAAAATCAGTGACCTACCGAAGGAAAATAAAAGAAACAATGTGCAAACGAAATTTACACAGGCGGCAATAATCGAAATCTATTCTTCGTTTACTTGCAAAATTCTAGAAGACGGCCCTAATACGGTGGATTCGTAGAGTCTTGTGAGGTTGGCGAAGCAGGTTTAAGTCTCGCCGAAGGTATGACGTGAAGATTACAGTTTTCCATTATTAAAGAAATTATCCATTCCTTCAAAAGGCCTTGCCCGAATTATTTACTGTTTGTGGCACCAGTCCTCTCCTGGCATTAATAACATCGATGTCGACGAGCTGAAAAGGTCTAACAAAAAAAGGAATACTGATGTTCTCTCAGAGTGCTATATTTGTCTCTCATCTCAGTATTAAATAGGCTTATTAAGCCAAAAAATATGAAATGTAGAAAATAACTATCTGGAAGAACATGTAGAAAGGTTCGGAAAACTTGCTAACGAAATTTGCCAATTTACATCGTTATATATTTTAAATTAAGGATAAATTAATTCTTCTAGAGTCAATCTAGTGTTATTTAAGCATTCTGAGAACTCGCGTTACAGCAAAAAAATTGTTTTAGTAAAATTGTAGGATACAATTTCATATCTCTGAATTTTATCATGTTTTTCCCGTAAAATATGTTAATGATCACAGTCATGATTTTGCATACAAAACTATGCTAGTTTATACGACCATAGTCGAGGATACCGATTATTCTAATTCGTAATGACTTAAAAATATTTCCAAGATGTCTCGGGAAACATAACTATTTGCTGAGAATGATGATTACCAAATTTTTTGAAATGCTTTTTCACCAGCGTCACCATCTATGACTGAGAACTAAAATGTATCACACAGTGTAGTGAAAAGATTCACCATTATGGAAAGAGTTGTTATATAAAACTGAACCAGCTAGAAACTCTATATTGAGACTACTGGTATACCCACTACCATCAGAAATTGTGACCTATGTCCTCAATTATCATATATTCCAACCATTTCTTCTACAGTTCGTACCTTCAACTGTTTCCTCCACTAAGAATTTAAAATCTAACAGATCATCCTGTCTCTTCTTACCGCTGGATACTTCCACAAACTGCTTTCCTCATTTTCTAAACACGTTCGTTAGTAGTAATTTTACTTCTTTAATAACAGAATTCTCTTAATTACGCTGTTAAATCTGATTTTTTTTATTTAATCTACTATTAGTGCTAACATTTCTGCCACATTTCATTACCGGTTCAGGTTTAGTGAGATTTGTTCTCTCGGTATTCTTTTCATACCTGTTAGAAATTTCTCAATAACCTCACTGTGTTCTGCTAACAGGACAATGTCATCAGCAAGAATACTTATTGTTTCTTCTTGAACACTTGTGATACATTCAAATATTTCTTTTATCTCTTCCTGTAGATACAAGTTGAATATTTATGGTGATTTATAACAATCTTTTTATTTCAGCCATCTGATTCTTACGTAGATCACAAATTATTTTTCTGTCTCCAGTTTTTAGACTTTAAAATATCATGTGCCATATAACACTGCAAATTCATAATATCATCCATCTATTTTCGATATGCCCTTCCAGTATTAATCTTGAAGGCAGAATTGTTTGTCTTGTACCCCACTTTTTCCTAAATCCAAACTGATCTTCACACAATATCTCTTCTACCATTCTTTCTATTCTCCTATGTTTTACACAAGTCAGCCATTTTGAATAGTGTAATGTTAGACTTATTTTTTTCCTAACTTTTACGTATTCAGCTTGATTTTTCTTTGTGAGATTGAAGATGATACTTTCAGAAAAAATCAGTTGGAATTTTACTATTTCATAACTTTTAAATATCAGATTGAAATTAAACTAAGGAAAAAGGAAACGACTTTTGCAACATAAATTACAAGGAAAGGGAAAATAACAGATTGAATCGCTTTTTATTCCTTTTTCTTCTCATCAGTTCCTGCTGCCTTATAAGAATTCAAATATTTCAAAGCTGTGTCAAATTCTGTCCTTAAAATAGGGTCTCCTAAATCATCTTCTCTTCCCAACACATTGTTTTTCAACCCACCCCAACGAACAATTTCTCTACGTATCCCTTCCAACGGTTGACTCTTATCTTATGAACATAAAAGATCATCTTTAATGTAGGATCGTAATTTTTCACGGCGTTGAATATTAATATATTTTTCTCGGGCTTCCAGCCGTGTTAAGATGTCACATTTGCGGGACGTTTCGAAGGCGTCCATCTCTGCCTTCATTCTTGAGAATATAGGCAGAGATGGACGCCTTAGAAACGTCCCGCAAATGTGACATCTTAACACGGCTGGAAGCCCGAGAAAAATATATTAATCATCTTTAATGTTTATAAATCTTTTCTACCTTTCATTGATGTTCTGTTTCCTCCTTTTATAGACTACATCTACTTTAGATACGCCCATTTCCTAGCACTTTTCTTGCAGCAACTTTTATTTTGCTATCTTGCGCTTGCCGGTTATTTGATTTTTAAATTAGTTGTTTTGCTCTCTTCCTGCTCCGTTCTGTACATTTTTGTTTTTTTCCAGTCGACCCCTTCACAGAATATTTGCCTTCTTATCGACCCCCAGATTAAGTATTTAATAAAAAAAATGAAATCATTTTTGGCATTTCTGATATTTAGCAATAAGTAAACCTGCATAGAACCCAACGAAAGAACTTATAGTTCGCATGTCATAAAATCCACCTAATAATATTAACGGAAAAAGGAGATATTTACCACTGTTACTATAATCTAAAAAAATAACAACAAAATTATGTATAGATGGAAATTTGCCTAAAGTTCTTAAACCTTCCTCGTAATAAAACGTAAAATCCACAATTATCTTTTGCAACTATTGTTGAATACCTTAAAAATATTTGATATTAGTGAGATGGATTTGTCGGAAAGCAGCATCAAGATTATTGATATTTGGTTGAAAATTGATAATTTTTTGCCGCATATCACCACGGTTTTCCAGGTTCAATCAGTTCGTCTGTTTTGTATTTCGAATTTTTATTGGAATATTTCCATTTATTCCAAGACAGTTTAATTAATCCTCTTAAGAATTAATCGACCTCTGGAGAACTCTTACCGACACCCTGGGGTCGATATCCACCACTTTGGGGACCCTTGCTGTAGTCCAACGTTTTCGATCTGCTTCTTTCTTAATTCATAACGTTTCTTTATTATCTTTTGTTACCTCTCCTTAAGTGCATTCAGTTATTCTGTATTGAATTTCTTTCAGAATTATTTCTTATACCCACGTCAAACCGAGCGTGGTTGGTGATCGGTTAATGTTCTTGCCTCGCAATCGGGAGGAAGCGGATCGTATCCCCGTCCGGGCAACCAGATTTGGGTTTTCCATGGTTTCCACAAATCACTACAGGCAAATGCCGGGTTGCTTCCTTCGAAAAGGCCATGGCCGAATTCCTTCCCGTCCCTTGTCCCAAGTCCTTTACCGCCTCTAATGACCTCGATGCCGAAGAGGCGTAAAGCCATAACAAAAAAAATATATGTTAACAATGCCTGGGAAATTTACTCTGATGTTAGATTCTTTCAGTTTGTTTACCTTATGTCTATTCTACCTGCGTTGCTTCTCTATTCTCTTGAATTTCAGCCTGCCCTCCATAACTATCGAATTGTGGACAAACGTTTCTAAATCTTTTTTTACCAGGATATAATCCTGACATCATCTACCTGTATCCCTTGAACGTTTAAAAGTGTATATCCTTCCAATACCTATTGTTTTTAAATACAGTGTTTTCGAGGTCTAATGGTTTGGGAGAGGCATATCTGTCTCTTCCAACCAAATGTCAACCTCTACTTTACGTGGTGCACACCGTTTGCACGGACGAAGCTGTGGCGACTGAAAGATTTCCGGTATAAGGAGTCGCCCACTGCTTACCAAGTGGTCCAGGGCATCCTTTTAACCTTGTGGTAGGAAACGGTCCTTGAAGGCGAATGAATCAGAAATTTGAAACGGCATGGGGATGCAGAAGGCAACGGGAAGTCACTGCATTAAAGACCCAAAGGGAATTCCGAAGCCATGTAATCCTCTCAAATTACATATAGAAAGATGGTTTCCTCCTGGGTAAAATATTCCTCAGGTAAAATAGTCCCCCAATCGGATATCCGTATGGGGACTGCTCAAGGAGAATGGATAGGAACATTCTTCGAGTCGCAGCATAGAATTTTAGAAGTCTCAGTAGGGATGGTGGGACAGAAAATTTAAAAAGGAAAATGGAACGATTTAAGTTAGATATCTTTGGGATTAGTGGGATAAAGTGGAAGGGCGCACAGGATTTCTGGTCTGCGGAACATAGGGTAATTAGCACACAAGCTGTCAGTGGAGTTACTGGTATAAGATTTATAATGAACAAGAGAGTAGGGAAACAGGTGAGTTATTATAAACAGTTTAGTGACAGAATTATTTTAAAGAGCGTAGAAACTAAGTCTGCTCCAACCACATTAGTACAAATGTATATACCAACGTTACAGGAAAATGATGAAGCAATAGAGAAAATATATGATGAAATTGAATAGTCCAATACGTCACGGGGGTGAAATCTAATAATTATGGGTGATTGGAATGCAATAGTGGGAGCCGGTAAAGAGAGGAATACTGTAGGAAATTTTGGTCCACGAGAAAGAAATGAGGGAGGAAGCAGGTTTTTAGAATTTTGTGTGAATTATAAACTAGTCATGGCGAATACACTATTTAAGAATCATGCACGAATTTATGTAAACCTGGAACCTTCCAGGGGATACATATAGATATCAGCTAGATTATAGTCTACAATGGTCAAACAAAGATTCAGGATCTAAGTTATAGACTGTAAGGCATACCCACTAGGATATGACACTGAATCTGATAATTATGAAGTACAGGAATAAGGAAGCAATATTATCAGAACTAAGAGGAATTGAAAAAAATGAGACAATCTGACATTCCAGAATGCAGAGATGGTAGACGTGGTTCTAAGAAATAACTCTGCAAGGAGTTACACTGTTGAAGACAGGAATGGATTGAAGAGAGAAATAACCAAAGCCGGTAAACAAGCAGTAGGTTTTACGAAACAAGCCGCCTGAAAACCTTGAATCACAGAAGATACTTTGGAATTGATGGATCAGAGGAGAAGGCACAAAAATTCTCAGGATGAAGCAGAAAGAGAGCAGTATAGAAATTTAGAAATCAAGTAAACAGAAAATGCAAAAAAGAAAAAGAAAAGTGACTACAAGAAAAGTGCGAAGAAGTAGAAAAGGAAATTGCCATAGTTAAAGTAGATGTGACCTTTAGAAAGATCAAACGAAATTCTGGAGATATGAAGAAAATATGTATAAACATCAAAGCTGCTGATGGCAAACCACTTTTAAAACTCAGAAGACAGAGCTAATCAATGGAACGAATACAGAGAAAAACTTTACGATGGGGATGATTTAAGAAACAGTGTACTGGAACAAGTAGGTGATGTCGATATTGATGACTTGGGAGATCCTGTTTTAATAACAGAACCATTGAAAGATTTTAACTCAAGTAAGGCAGTTGTAATTGATGAGATTCCTGCGGAACTTCTAAAATCCCTAGGAGAAGAAGGAATCCAAAGATCATTCAAACTAATATCAAAAAGTTATGAAACAGGAGAGATTCCAACTGATTTTAATAAATATATCATCTTCACACTTCAGAAGGAAGGACAAGGTGACAAATGTGAAAATTATCCCACATCACATGTCTCAAATATCACATGTTTCAAAATCTAAAGTCACATGTTTCAAAATTACGTACTAGGATATTATACAGAAGAATAGAAAGGATAACAGAAGAGATAGTAGGTGAAGATCAATACAGGTTTCGGAAAAAAAGCGATACAAGAAAAGCGGTTTTAAGATTAATACTTGAAGGGCTGATCAACAAAACAAAGCTACTTTTTGACATTTGTTGATTTAGAAAAAAGGTTTTGATAATGTTAAGTGGGACAAAATGTTCAAAATTTTTATTAATTTAAATAATTTAATGAAGTCAGGTATAAAATATTGAGGTAGAAGAATACTTTATAATCTATATAAATCAAGTGACTGTAATAAAAGTAAAGAATCCTGAGAGACATGCATCAGTTGGAAAGAGTGTAAGGCAAAGTTGTAGCCTATCTCCATTAATATTCAATTCGTATGTAGAGGAAGCAATAAAGGAATTAAAGGAAAAATTTGAACGTCTTATTAGTGTTCAAGCAGAAAAATTAGTATGCTACGATTCGCTGATGGTATTGTCGTGTTAGCAGAACAGACTGAGGATATTGAGAAGTTACTGAATGTCATGAATAAAATACTGAACGAAGATTTTGGCCTGAATATGAAACAAAGCAGGACAAAAGTGATGAGATGTAGTAGAATTGATAGCAGGAATAGGTGACTGAATATAAAAATATGATGGGATTCGTTAGGAGAAGTAAATGAATTCTGCTACCTAGGAAGTAAAATTGCAACTGATAGCACTAGCGAAAAGAGCTTTCACGAAAGAGATGAATCTTTTAGTCTCAAATATTGATCTAAGGCTCTGAAAAGACGTTTAAAAACTCTTTGCGTGAAGCACAGTACTTTATGGTAACGAAGCATGGACTTTAGGAATATCAGAAGAAAGGAAAATTGAAGCATTTGAAATGTGGTGCTGTAGGAGGATGCTGAAAATTAAGTGGTCTCACAAAGTACGAATTGAACGTGTTTTGGAGATGATGGGTGAAAAAAGTAGCTTCGGGACGTGTTTTATAGAAAGAAGAGAAAGGGTGGTGGCACACATTTTAAGGCATGTTAATTTGTTAGTGGAGGGAACAGTCGAAGGAAATAACAGTAGACGTAGAAAATGATTAGAATATATGAAGCAGATAACACAGAGCAACAAAAAGGTTTTTCATGTCTGGTGCTTGGAATAATTTAACGAATTCCTAGGTAATTCTGGCTGATAAATTAGAAAATAACTTCTGTTTTCCTTTCTATCAGGTCTAGTTCTTTTACTGTACTCATCTCCATTTGACTCCATTCCATTGGAAAACACAGTTCCATACTTGTACATGTGATGATATTAATGTGTTCTATGGAACTCAGCAACTCAGTTTCTTCAACAAAGTTTATTTTGTTCGTATAAGAGGAAAAGTATATTAAGCGATAAAGTGAACGCGACCAATCAGCAAAACACAAACACACATTAAAAATTGAAAATGCAAAGATTTTGTCAGAAAATTCAAGGAATAGCTTTAAGCTTGTTTCAGAGTCATGAATGTTAAACAATAGGATTATCTTGTTTCAAACACCGCCAATGTTCTTACTTCATCACAGTATCCCAAATTCTTTACTACCTGATTTCCATCTCCTTGATGTTCTTATGGAATCATTCCCCTTGTTCTTCGCTGACATCGAGATTTTCAGGAAATCGACCAAGATGACTAAAACGAAAATGCATTTTGATGTTCATATTCGCGCCAATATCACAAAAAATTTACACCGTGTTACTAACTAGGACTTTGTAATTTCTCTGTTGTGTGTCCGGAGGAACTTGTGCACTGCCCGCCAGGCTAATACTTCATTCTCATGTTTCTTTTTCGCGAAATTTGTATCCTTTATAAGCTTACGGATGCATCAAAAATACCTTGCAGATATACTTAACGCACTCCCCATGTTTGTACGGGATAGTTTTATCGATCCGAGTTTGATATGCAAAGGTGGGAAGATGATTTTCTTCTCTCTCAACTACAGTTTCTTTTAATATATTAACAGCTCTACAAGGAGTCATATTTGTTCGCGGGGCCAGTCTTTATTAACATAGTGATTGTCACGGTATCTGCTATACCAGATGTAAACGAAACATGGATATTCTGTTTGCTATCCTAAGAAAAAATTCACCACCTTTAAGGCAACTCAAATCACCCATTTATGCTCACGATACAGACCTTCTCTAAAACCAATTTAATTGCTACATATTTTTCATAGGTATGGGAAAAGTACTTACGGAATATCACCCACACTCAAAAACATCATGCACTTTGACTAACACCTAATATATAATAGAGGAAAGTCACATAGCTTACAAAACAAGCCTTATATGTCAAAATAAAGGTTATATTTGGAATCAGGGGATAAATTTCGTATAGAAATGGTGTTTATTTCCTAAACACCAATTCCCTTGTTGCCCAGTGTAATTGAAGATGTATATCGTAAGGGGTATGGGGAGCTGAAGATGTTACCGCAAGTTTGGAAGGGATGGAGGATTGCATCAAACCAGTCAAGACAAAAAAAAAGAGTGTTTACTACGATCAGTTTATATTTTTTCACAAAATTGTAGCAACCACTTACCTTCCTTGTTTCTTTCTCTCAGACCAAAACTTCCTGCATTATTCCGCTCTTTTCCTTCTCCCACTACCGCATTCCAATTTTCCATGAATAGTAGATTTTGCTCCCTTTTGACATTTTGGATTAATTCTTCAATTGAGTCGTATATTTTCTCTATTTTGTTATCACCCTCTTGTGATGTTGGCGTATAGCGTAATTGGCGGAGGCGTGGTTTCCATCCTCATCAAAATAATCACTTAACTGTTGGTAATAACTCACCAGTTTCCATACTCTCTTGTATATTACATATCTCACGCCAGTAACTCCACAAATAGATTTTCTGCTAATTGATCTACATTTCCCAGATCAGAAATCCTAAATAACCTTCCACTTAACCTTTCCAATCAAAAAAAAAAAAATCTGAATTAATTGTCCCATCACCATTTTTTAAGTTTTGTGATCTACTTGTCTTATTCAGGTTCCCAACATTCCACGCTTTGATTCGGAGAATGTTTCTATCCATTCTGATGTCCCGTCCCTAAGCATTCATCTCCCGAAAATTCGATTGATGGACTATTTTACCTCAGGAATATTCTACCTAGGAAGGAGCCATCATTAAAAACGTAACTTCAGGGTATTACAAGGCCCCTAGATACCCTTAATATCCTTCATTCAGAACTTCCCGTTACCTTGTGTTGATGATTATTTCTGATTCATGGCGAACCACTCCCAATACCTCCGCTTTTTTTTTAAAGCAATAGGTGACTCATGAGAGCGGGAATTGGTTAGCCTCCAGAGCCTCGACCGAGGTGCACCACGTGAAAGAGAGGTTGACATTTGGTTGGAAGATGCTGGCAGCATCTCTCACAAATTCTTACAAGAGACGGAAATTTTTAATAACAGCATTACCGAAACGGAAAGTCGCAATGTGAATGATACTCCGTGGTAAACGGGGGAAGTTAAAAGATTACTTAAAAAGCAAAGGAGGATACATGCACGCTTAAGAAGAACGCGGTACTATAGTCACTTAGAAACTGCGTTGAGTTAATAGGATGTGCTAAAAATGCAATTGGTGAGGTTTTTAATATCTTACGTTGTAATGCGCTTTCTAAAAGCCTCACGGAAAATTAAAATTGCAGGGGCAACAATATGTTAACTAATAACATGACGGATCTGAGGTTAACGAATGAGATCGAATTAAAAAATCAAATAATGATTAAGATTTGGGTAACAGACCCACTTATCCACGTCATGTGAAGTTAGAGATGGATTAGCTACAAATAGATACGGCATGTATCGTAAAACAACTAGAGCATCTAAAGTGAGATAAAGCGTCGGATATTGTTGGTACCCCAGGTAAGAATGTTTTCCACAGAAATCAAATCATTTCTGTCTGATACACACTCTAAATCCTTAGAAGCGATAAAAACCTTTTAAACTGAAAAATCGTTCAAGTAGTCCGAATTTTGCAGAAAGGAGATGGAAGGGATCCTAGAAACTACAGTCCCATATCCCTGTCTGTCTATCTGCAGTAGAGTTCAGAAGTATGTTACAGGCTCCAACATTATTACATTTTCGGACGATAAAGAATTGATTACATCAAACCAACACCGATTTTGGAAGAGCAGAATTGTAAAACATAGTATATTTTCACGTTAAGTAATATACGTAATGTAAGCTATTGATTCAGGATCACAATTTGATGTTTTTTTCTGGATTTTCAGAAATCTTTATACTCAGTACCACACAATCGCCTTCCATCGACTATTTGACCTCACGGTATTCAGCATCATATTTGTGAATGGATACGGATTTTCTAACTGGTCGGTCGCAGTATGTCGTCGTTGACGGAGAAGCCTCAGCTAATCTGAATGTTTCGCCAAGAGTTCCACAAGGAATTTTAAAAGGATCGCTAATTATTACAAACGACCTTGGAGACAACGTTAATGGCAGCTCAAGTGAAGATACTGTCACATTTATACGGAAGTAAGAAATTCGCCCGATTGCTTGTAAATTCAACAAAATAAGAATGTTATTTCGTCATGGTGCAATTAATGGAGACTTATACACTGAATTGTAAGACGTGCTAGGAAATGTGCATAACTAACAAAAATTAACATTTTCTCTGGTGTACAAAGTACACAGTTCAGTTATAGACGTGGTTGGTTCCCTTGACGTATTTGGACCTGACTGTACAAAGCAACTCGAAACGGGACCTGAACATATTTCGGTCGTAGGTAGAGCAAATTCTAGGCTGCGATTCATTTGTCGAATTTTGAAAAATTATAAGGCAATAGTGTACAAAACTCTCGTCGCGTCCACATCTGGATTACAGTTGTGCCCTTTGAAATCCATCTCGCAAAGGATTGATTGATAGTATACAAAATGTACGGAGAAGTGTGGCTAGATTTGTGACTGCTTGCTACAACCCTTACGACGTTGTTTCGTTTGAATTTTTTGACATAAACGTGAAAAACATCTTTACGAGTGTGATGAAATATTTCGTCCATTGACCTATTTGGGACACAATATCAGAAGAGATAAGATTAGAGAAACTAGGTATCGTCCTGTTGTTTATATGAATTCTTTCGCCCCTCGTGCTACTCATGACTGGAATGCACATAGTTTTGGTGCAAAACACACTCTTCCACCCACAGTTTTGTGAATAGCAGAGCATAGATGTAGATGTAGAATGTTACTATGACAATTATGCTCTATTTAGAGTATCTGCGTCAGTTCTCAATGTTTAGTGATGTTGGTCGTCACATTAATGTAACCCAAACTTACAGCGGTCATGACAAATATATTATTACTGAATTGTGGGAAATGTTTCAGTAAGTGGCTTAAATCAATAAACAAAAATCTTTACTCTTTTTTACTTATAGGTATTCCCAGTAACCATTCATAAGACGATTACGGAATGCGCATAGTCTCTCATAAATGTATCTGTATACTTTTCGTATATAAAATTTGTTTGAAATTGTCTCGCCCAGAGTCAATTTGTTCATTATTCTTCGTGTAGACTGAGGTATCCAAGAAGAAAGATTGTTACACATGCTAGAACCTTGTCTCATAATACAGTATCCAAATCTCTAAGGCTCCGCATTTTGTGTGTTTTCTAACAGTGGTTCAACGCATATTTTTTTTTTATTCTTACTACACTGACTACCAAAAACTAAGAAGACAGAATCATTATCTTGGCATTGTTACCAAAAAAATGGTCAGTTCCAAAACAGATATGGTACGGAAACAGGTAAAATTAGTTATTCAAGAAGTAAAATTATTAACAATTGGCACAACAAGAACATTATGAAAATCGCAGTAGCATTAGGAAGAAGAGCCTTCTTCAAAAACATAAAATGTTTGTAACGAGGCGTTTACGTAGGTCTCGGAAAGATAATTCTACGCTATACCCGCCTCTAATGACCTGTCGACGAGGCGTAAAGTCTTAAGTAAAAATAATAATAATAATAATCTACGTTATACGCTATGCAACCCAAAGACTAAGGAGATCGTAAACTAGGTAATTAGAAGCATTTGCAACATGGTTCCTGACGAAGGTGATGAAAATTAAGAGGATGGACGTAGTAAGGAACGCATACGATCTGTAAATATTACGTCAAGATGGGTGTTTATGAAAAGTCTTTTTGAAAGATGGTCATGTTTTGAAACTTTAAAAATGACTGAGTTTTTAAGTGTACAGTGGAATGGAAACAGCAGTAGAGAATGACGTAAAGTACTTTGATCGGTTAACTGAGGGAGCAAAGGAAGCAGAGGTGGATTTCCTGAAAAATGTCGAAAGAAGGACTGAAAAAGATAAATATCTAAGACACTTAAATCTTGATACACAGATTCCACACCGGATATCTATCATATCACATCATTTAAATACTGTATACCTTCGGAAATACACTGCTAATGAGACAATTTTATGTAAAAATCTTACAGAACTACGAATTATATTAAAAATGCCTAAATCTTCAGAAACCATAAAATTTTATATTCAAGTCACAGGTAAAAAATCCCGCAGGCAGTTTAATTGTTCCGTTTCATTGGTAAAATAGGAATACTTCTGCTCATATGATATCCAGATGTTAATCGCACGATTATAATCCCTTTGTAACAGAAAAATGCTGTATTGTTTGCTTTATCTATTTTTAAAGAAGCAATAGTACTAATTAAATATTCTCGTATCAAAGGAAAAAGAGTCGTTCCACCAAAAGCCAAGAACAAAAGCTTGGTAGTTAATTACAGAATGTGCTATGTGTTGACATTTGGTGTGCAGCAACATGAGAATGTTACCATCCCTGAACACTAAGCAGCTTTTTTTTTTTTTTTTTTTTTTTTTTTTTTTTTTTTTTTTTTTTTTTTTTTTTTTGAGGTGACAAAATGCCTTAAAATTTAAAATATTCTTTTGGAAACTATTTGTGAAGATTACTGCGGGAGAAAAATATCTGTATGTGAAAACAAG
Source organism: Vandiemenella viatica (assembly GCA_031002005.1). NCBI lineage: Eukaryota > Metazoa > Arthropoda > Insecta > Orthoptera > Morabidae > Vandiemenella > Vandiemenella viatica. Next base: position 90,277,183 of record CM061921.1, read on the forward strand.
CCACTGGCGGAGAAAAACTGTAGTATCGAACTTTACAGAGGTAAGAAACGTAATGATACAACTCTTGACAAGTTATGAATGAATTCAGGCAGTTCAGTACACAGTGCGTCTAGAAATCCTCTTGATACAATTTATGACAAAATGCAACAAACTAGAAAATTAATCTTCTGTTGATTGAAAACCAATCTGTTTACTGTGGTCTTATTTACAAGATCAAGCCTCTTTCCGTGTTCTCGATTTATACAAGAGTACTTTCATTAAAACGCTAGTCCACTATCTACGCTTCTCCTGAACCAATGAGTTACAAATAAAAAATACAAATAAAAAATACAATTTATAAACTGAACTAGAATGGATCATATTAAATTAAATGGATATATTAAATTCGCCCTGTACCCATTCGTCGTCAACATAAAGAGTTAGATACTGGGAAGTCACAACGTGCTGTGGCCGTTTTCAAGAAACCAGAACGCGTTGTAATGAGAGTTTTCGGTCTTTGAGCGTAACATATACAACAATATAGAGGCACTAATTTAACAGCAAAAAATTACCAAATAGATATTTCTAATGCCCTTTACATTCGGACCTTCCAGAAGCTGTCTGTCTCCGGCGCAATAATATCATCACTAAGACGAAATACAGATTTTTTTCTTGTTGTTTTTGTATTGGACAATTGCATTATTTCGATTTTAATTGAATCTGGAATTTATTCCCTAAAGCAATTTATTTACGTAGGTCATTTTGTCACAAATCTTTTCTAATTCAACGCTACAGTAGTGTAGCATCATTATAGCAAAATGGAAGATTACGAGACAGGAAATATGCTTTGGCATAGGTGACGAATGGCAGCCAAAGGCATCGTACAGTGGAAGCACTCAATACTTACTTCTGAAGAAAAATTAGATTTGCTTGTCTTAACTTAGATCATCGACGAAAAAAATTATACCCAGTAATCAATCTAAAAATGTTAAAAAAGCTTATCAGTTTTAACATGCATACGTTTAGGACACCAAATGTGACTTTTATTGCTGTCAGAAGAAATATGATGGCCAATACCAGAAAAACACCACAAACGATTACTTTCAATAGACATGGAAATGTAGACGCGAGGAAACGACGATTACCGTAGTAGGAAGAATCCATGTTTGTTAAGACGCCAACAGTGGAAACCAATAAAAAGAAATTTTACGATTGGTCGACATGTAGGTCATTATAGCCTGGAGAAGGTTATGCTCAAAGAACTGGGAGAAATTCGGCCATAGTCGTTTGAACGAACGATCCTTGCATTCGCCAGTAGCGAATTCAAGAAACCACAGAAGTCTTGAAAGCTGGAGCAAGAATCGAATCCGCATTGTCTAATATCTCGACTGAATGTTAATCACGCTTCACATATATAGAGTGAACGGAGTACGGGTGTGAAAGAAGGCAACTGATCAACGGAAGAGCAAAAAGATGATTACCGAAATTTAGCTAAACGGTTGAAAGGCTACTGATGTTTTGTGTTGCTTTACGCCTCGTTGACGACGTGGCCACTAGGAGTGGGTACAAATACAACGTGGGAAACATAAAAACAGATGGTTCAGAATAACAGATACACAATAAATCCTGTATTTTACACTACCTTTTTCTATATCATCAGTATGTGACTTGATTTCCCGTGTTTGTTTGGAAAAATCTTCAACACTATTAACAGTCCTAAAAAATAATAAAAAATAGAATAGAATAAGGGGAGTGGTGACGCTGTGGCCTCTTGTTCGTGAGGGTGCCGGCTCGAAGCCCCATCCGGCAATCTAGATTTGGATTTTCCATGGTTTCACCATATCACTTCAGGAGAATGTCAGGTTGGTTCTTTCAAAAGACCATGGCCGAATTCCTTCCAGTTAGTTTCCGCCAGTCCTTTCCCCCCCTCTAATGACGTCGACGAGGCATAAATTCATAAAAAATACAGCAACATAAAAATTTGTTTTACGTATCAACTGAATACTTTCGAAATTAAAAGAATGTAACGTTATAGACAAAGCTAGGCTTATATGCATGTTCATACAGCAGCAGGAAGTAAAAAATTTGAAAGGAATCATGACCACCACGATTTTAAGATGAAGGATAAACAATCAATTATTTATTTTACCTATTATATGCAGTTTTACTTTAAATCCGTCGAAATTTAATTGACTCATCTGAGATATGAAAATATATATAGCAAAGAGTGGAAATAGCTGGAAATGCCATATCATCTAGAAATAAATGACTGATGGAAATTCTAGCAATTGAATGCAATAGAAATATAGTGTATTCTGTATAACATTCAGACTGAAATTGTCAAAAGCAGTTTCATGATCGATGAAATCAGTTTGCTTCTTCACTTCATGAAAGTCGTAGCAAACGGAATCATACAATATAAATTCTTCTCGGGTTTGCCGCCGAATCACATTTTCTACTGTCGAGCTTTCGGCGACTTTCACTGCCGCCATCATACAATGTTTGAAGACAGGGAAACTAACGCAGGATCGCTTGGCTCGTGGGAATCACACTTGTCTGAGGATTTTCATTCCAGTAATGCCCCTGGTATATTAGGGTTTAATGACAAAGTGCTCGCAAATTTCATTATAACTTGGTTTTAATGATTAGTAATTACGGAAGTTGGTACTGCCTGATGCGCTGGAGCAAATTCCAATCATTTTCAGTCTTTGGGCAACCATGTTGCATTTTTATTTGTTTGACAGGTATGGGTTGCGTTTGCGTGTATCAGACGGGAGAACACAGCAGCATTGTTAAGTTTCTGAAAAAAGAAACAGTGAAGGAACCAAACACCAGGGAGAGACTAGAAAGATAATTTCGTGAGGAAACGCTGTCAGATGTATGCGTCTACAAATGGAGTAAATTTTCCAGAGGTGACCATGATCAATGGGTACCCTCGACTTGTGAAAATATATGTAACCGAAAGATTGGAACTAGTGCATTGGAAAGGGTAATCATTATACTTAAGATAACAGTAATTGTATTATTTGTTTCACGTAACTTTTTTAATCATAATATAAATTTGAGTCCTTCTCTTTTTTGTTGTTGTTTAATGTGTTACGTAAGTCAGAATGCATGATTTGCCGGAAAACGTAGCAAATTTTTTAAATTTTAACTTAAGTATCTGCTAGTTATTGCGTCGGATCAGAGCTGTATGTTTGGTCTATTTTGTTTGTTCCTACATTCTTTTTTGTTTGGGTTTTTAATATTGTTTTGTTAGTTATCATCAAATATCTTTCTGGAAAGTATGACCTTCCGATAACACACAAAGTTTTGAAATATTTTCGTGAAAACGTTATTAAGAAAAATAGTCACGGAGAACTTGCGCAGTCAAAATAGTACCCCTGAAAGCCGGTTACGAAATCTGGTCAGTAAAATTTCTTTCCATCGAACCAGAGGCTAAATACTATAAGTAAAGTTTATTTGTCTGGTTTTAGATCTGGTGGTTCTGGAAAAGCAATTGCTTCCTTTAGTCAGACTCAGGAATAACAACGGTTGCAGGATCAAAATAACGTTGTGAATCCATGGAAAACAGAACTCCTGATGTCCGTCCATAATATGAACACTGATAGCTACATAATATTATCTTATCACTAGCTTCACAAACTATGATCGAAAAGGTGGGAATAATTTAAATAGCTCGAAATTATCACTTCATCTACACTCATCTTCAACGAAATGGAGAATTTTCCAAAACGGTTTTACGTTATTAGTCCAGAATTTTGCTATTAGACATGTGGCAAAATTCTCATAGAACTAGAGACACAACATATGATTAAAACGATGCCTTGGTTTATTAAGTATTTTTTTTTTGTTTATAGTCACAGAAAATATTTTGAGAACTTATGTCAGAACAGCCGGTTAAAATCTAGAAGCAGATAAAAAGCAAGTACTATTATCGCTATGAACAATCTGTTTGCTAATTATGTATCTAAGCAACTAAAATGCGCCAAACACTTTGAGTTTACTTCGCGGAAAGGAAATGTTTGCCATCAGCAGCAGAAGTAACATCTCACAGTCATGTTAACCACTCCGCGGCACTCTGTCAACAGAATTACTGCAACTGCTAAAGCGTCCATTTTAGATAAATTCGCTTAGTCGTAATGTTAAATTAATTTTAGTGTGCTCTTCCTACGAAATGACGAATTTATTGAAAAGTTCAAAACGAGTCGTCAGACGGTAACAACAGAGAAAGAACGCAGACAAAAAGTCCGAGGAAGTGTGAAGACGAAAGGGGAAAAAAAGGTTATATATTGATCGATGCGCAATGCGAAAGAAAAAGTGCGGGGGTTCTGTGGTGGGGGAACGTCGACGGAGGGCGGTGGGGGTGGGGTGGGGGGGACGAGGAAAATGTCTTCCTGGCGCCCTGGCACAAGGGACGCGGCGCTCTTCTATATTACTACATACGCCCAGCTCCCACAGTCTACAAATACAATCGATCTGATATGTGAGTTGTCAAAAGGCCAGAATACTTCTGCACATTGGTCTCGTGCTAAACCACAACGAAGTTGAAACCATAGGCTAGAAGCTAAGAAATCTTGATGGATACTGAGAAACTGGAAGAATAAACAGATTGGAGAAAATGATCAGAGCGATATAACAGCTTCCACCTTAATCTTTGCTGAAATGTAATTACTAATAAAGGTAGCTGCTTCGTGCTGACGATTCTCATTCATTGGCAGACGGGTGCTTTATTGTTTTTGTTGCATGCTTCACAAGAGATGCACAAAAGACAAATGAGCATCACGATTTATAGTGAGTTCAACAATGGTGATAGTAAAATCATGTAACCTGTTTAGTTACCGGAAACAAATGTACAAACTGCAGTATGCAGCAAAGCTTTAAGAAATTCGATGAAATCAAGGACACAAACCACTCGACACCTAATGTTCCAAAAAATATCAAATTAATGTTACTTAAACATACAGTTTGTATATCTTTTCGTACGTATTTCGTGGAGCATCCGTAAGATAATGTAATTAAAACTGTTTTTCGATGTTAGGGATAATTTTGATTTTAAAAATACTTTCACAGATGTCTCCCCTTTTGGTTAAAAAATTGAATCGTTATGCTGAAATGCATTATCCACTCTGATTTTAAGTAGCTAAGTCACTAAATTTGTTTATGCGAAAAAAATTGTGCATAAACTCTATGTTATGGACCATAGAGAGAGAGAAAAAAAAAACACTCAGCATAAACTAATAAAGAATTTTTGTTTGATTCCCATCAAGCGTGCCATTTTCATTTCTAATAATATTCATTGATGGCAGGATCTGTGCTGAAAATTTGTTTATCACGAAAAATTAATAGCTCATAGAAGAATTTCACAGTGAATTTAAATGACACAAATAGTCAGGGATTAATAGTTTTTGTTCTTTTTCGTATCGGTCAAAATACTACAGTATGTAAGACAGTACCCTGCAGTTGCGATATCTGTTAAGAAAGTGGCGCACCTTTAAATTTCCGTGGTAAAAGTGAGGCTTAGAAATGCCGGGTATTTTTCGAGCTCCAAAAATTTCTATTGCCGGTAGTCTATATGGGAATAGAGAACCAAAACAGGATTTTCATCTGCCTCGAAATGATAGCTCGCATCTATTGTTCACATCTGATCCTCTGATTCACCAGGGTCCATGCTCTTGCTTCATGGCGCCTATGGTTATTCTGTTTAGATCCTAAAATTACTGCATGCGAATGCCGGGATGGTTCCTTCAAAAGGCCACGGCAGAATTCATACCGGTTTCTTGCCACAAACCCTATCCCGCCTTTAATGACATCGACGTCGACGAGGTGTTAAACCGTGAAAAAACTATTCCGTAATGTTGTTAAAAGTGAATCAATACAATTCACAGCCCAATTGTTATAAGTAGAGATGCCACGAATAGTGATTTTGCCGAATACCGAATATTCGGCCAAGCTCCCGGCCAAAGCGCCGAATATTCGGAAGCCGAATGTTCGGCAAAAATATGTACTGTGTAGCTCTCGCGGGTGACTGGCTACTTCCTGTCTCATGGTGCACCCATAAACCACGTAGCTCTATTTTGGCCTCCTGTGACCCCCCCCCCCCCCCTCCCACCACGTAGTCCGACATGGCTTTTGCCTCCCTCAGCTTGTAGTGAAGTTCTCATTCTCTATAAATTTGGTGTTCTATATGCAGTTTCTTCCTTCCCCAGGTTTTTTAACAATGTGATGATATGTGGAAACACTTCAGACACGCAGGAAATACCTGAGCTGGTTATTCTCTTAATCTCCTAGAACGGTTTCAGGAGCTTGATACATTGTCCCATTAGCTGCCACTGAAAAGGTGTTAAATTGATTAAACACTCGTGATCAGTTATGTACAAAGAAACAGCTCGCTTTTGTTCTAATAATCTCTCCATTAAATAATATGTGGAATTCAATCAAATGCTTACATCTTGTACTATTTGGTGGTTTGGCAAGTCAAGTTCTTGGCGAATGAATTTACCGCTTGTTAATTTTTTTTTTTTAATTTCAACTTTTCTTATGCAATACCAGAATGGTCAAAATGGGTAGCAATTCGTCTTGCAGTAAATGTGATTGATTTTTATGTGAAAACTGTTCGCCTACATCTGATGGCAGACCCTTAAAAGTGGTGGTCAGCAAACGCTGAACAGTATCGAAGACTGACAGAATTGGCTCGGATTTACTTATCGTCTCCTGGCAGTATGGTATATAGTGAGACACTATTTTCAGAAGCAGGTTTGCTTTATGAGGAAAAATGCAGCCGTATTCTTTCAAAAAATGCTGAAACAATTGTTTTCATACAAAACTTACCGCTGGTAGATTTTCAGAATTAATTGTAATAATTTGGAATTTAAATGAATACATTTTTGGGTAATATGTGAGTTTTATTTTTTCATGATTTGGTATTCGGTATTCGGCCGAATAGTACGCAACATTCGGCCGAATACCGAATATGGAAAAAAGTGGCCGAATAGGCCGAATACCGAATAGTAGCCGAATATTCGTGACATCTCTAGTTATAAGCTCACAAAGAAGAATCTTCAGATAATGACAGAAATGGTGGAATATTATTATATGCCACCAAAGGTTAAGAAAATTCATTGTGAACATAAGCAAGCTTTTGGTGTATTGCTTGATTTTACAACGGCGAAGGATCAAATTTAAGTTTCAATTTAAATAAATTAATAAGCAAAACAGAAAATTCCAATATTTACAGTTTTGCCCGAAGCGCGGCAGCAAGTAAAAAACTGTATCAGTTGTTCTGGAAGCTACACGCAGTGTTTCTTACAAACGAGAGAGAAGAACAGATGTTGTTACACATAAGTGTTTGTGAATGGAGTGAAACTCTTTCAGACATGGCCAAGAATCGTTGAGAATGAAACAGGATCCATGGCCCTAAAAAAAAAGTACCACGCACGTTCTTCTCCAACGTGTTAGTAAGATACAGAAAACTGGTGCCGATCGATTTGAAAAGAGGAAGAATTACTGAAAAATAATACTGAATCACCTATTTACGGCAGTTTTTAGTTAATAATATGTAATTGATTATAAGTTAAATCAAGCAACCTCTCCACTAACAGGCATATGCCAACGCAGTAAAAAGTTAAAAGATGTTAACATTGCATGAAATACGGTTCATGTTTACTCCTTATAGGACGAGAATAGCTTTCCCCTCCCTTGCGTTGATCCGTCTTGAAAGTTGGGTCGATGTCCTTAACTCATCAACACTGCCGGCAGATACGGGCTAATTCGTTGAATTAGGGAAACTCAAATTTCTGAATGGACAATATCGATGAAGTTTTTCTACATGCAATACACATTTTGTAAACTTAGAATGTAGTGCAACACAATCACTTCTTTGAGAAATGAATTGTTTTTAATCTTGGGCTTTACGGCTAGTGATTACGAAACCATTAAAGTCGAGAAAGGATTATGTGAAAGGAACAGGAAGGATGGCATTCGCGTCTAGTGATTTAGGGATATCATGACAGACCATGGTGGCCTCGCATTCGAATCCCCGTCAGGCCATCCAGAATTGGGTTTTCCATGGTTTGCCTAACTCACTCGAGGAGAATGTCGGGATGGTTCCTTCAAAAAGGCCATGGCAGAATTGCTACCCACTCCTTGCCCAAATCTCTTCTCGCCTATAATGACCTCGAAGTCGACGAGGAGTAAAGCCATAAGAAAACCGAAATCTGAACGTGTATCGAAACCGCGTCATTCGGATGTAAGACCCGAACATTACAACGCACCTACCAGCTTTGGCTTAGGTGAACGTATCACACCTAATCCGCGTTACTATATTTGCCCGTGAAGCGTACATAAAGGAACCATCTAAAAACCGTTATAACTTGCGAAAAGTAGATAAAAATTCACTGCTATGTTAGCAGAATTAGTGAATTATTTTTAACGAAAATTTTTCTGTACATAGCGGTACCACCTTATGTAAGCACGACTTTGTAAAATTGTAATAGATGAAAGTTTTAATATGAAATGAAGCTTTAATTTATCACTCTCTAGGTTGTAATTTTAATATAAAACCGTGGTATCAGTGAAACATCTTATCATTACAAATGTATCTGATTTGGTTTATATTGGTATTTTATTAGGTTTCAAGAAAAACAACTTACAGAGGAAGAAGCTCAGTCAGAAACAAGTAGAAATTATGTTTTAGTGAAGAATCTTCTGACAGCTGTAATTGTGTTCGCTATGGATATTAATTGCCTAGTTCATACTGATTTTTCTCTTTTAATCCAGATAAACAGTTTATTCACGCATAACAAATGATGCTTGCGATTTGCGAATGCCAGACGGTTTTGTCCTTAGGGAAAAAACTTCAAGATTGGTTTAAAAGGAAGAAGAAATAAATTATATAGTCACTGTATCAAATAAATACAGGGCAATACCAGAATAGTAATTTTGGAAAAACTATGTAAAATCAAAGTATGGAAGAATTTCACCGACTGCAAGCCTGATTTTGTTTCGAAACGTTAACTGGACAAAAATGTAGATATTTTAAAATTTAAATTTTTTCGTTATTGTGAGGAATTATTGAAACAGATATTTTAAAATATCACGGTTTAATTGAACATAAGATCGATCATATGGTAATGACTAATGACATTTTAAATTGTGTTACGGATATTTCGTTTAACAAACACTTTGTGTTAGATATTATTACAGTTTTTACCTATCTGTGTAGTTCTGTAACCTTATTGAGTTGTTTTTTCATAAAAAAGCGTGCTAATCACATGGAAGAAAAAATATCTTTCTCTGTGCGAGCGAAATATGTTCTCTCCCAATGGTTATTACGGGAAAGCAATCATGTTTTGCACAATCTATTTCTGAACTACTTTCAGCATATCTGCTCACACATGAAAACTGGATGTCGTAATAAAGTTGAAATGTTGTGACATAAATAAAATTGCGCAATTTGTCTTCCCACTGCATTACAAGACATTAATCACGCTAAAAGGGTACGTTGTGGTTCTGTACCGTCTCAACTCAATAAAAGTCTCTTTGCTCTAAAGAACAAAACAAGCTGGCTTTTATTGACTGCACGCGGGCAGAAACTTCTTACAAAAATATACCTTAAGGACAGTAGCACTAAGCGCGTCCAAACAAATTATCTTCAATCATTTACGTATTTATATTGAGCTGACTTAACATTTGCTGTCTTTAACTGTTCAGCCTGGCATTCCGTAATATGTGTGTTCGATAACTCGTGGCGTCATCATTTCAATTTCGGAAATCACTTTAGTGAATAAATGAATGGTGGCTTTATCAAGACGTGTCCGGATTCTTCATATTCCCAAAGAACAATCCTAATGTTATCGCTGTTAATGATACGTAAAGCCATAATTAAAAAAGTCATATGGAATTATATTTTACGTTGTACTAAATATTGCAGTACAAAGTGCTAATTTTATAGAACCTGCTGGGTAGATAAATTTACCACACTTAAAATTACACGTCTGTTCAATACTCATCGGTATTTTAATAGAATTTTTTAATTGTTATCACACTATTATTTAGCAACATGTGTGAATTGTTGGCTAAAAGACGAAACGCATTTCCTTTATAAATATGGAATCATAAATCATTAATTATTTATAACAACTAAACCTCAAATATATTTTGGATCTGTAAATTCATTTGGTACCTTGTTTTTTACTGTAATTAATTGCGAAATAATCATATCAATTATCAGAGCTTTTCAATAAGACGTTTTTCTAAATATGTGCTATCTACTTTTTCTGTTCATCCGAGATCATGATTGTCCAACAGCTTTTATGTCTACTTTCTGTTTCTTTTTTGCTCGTGGCAGCAAATTCCGTTCCCTGAAGAGAGCAATATTCTTGTAACTTACCGGCCTGTTCATATTAAAACTTTTTAGTTGAATAATTGTGAGTGCCAGCGATGCTGAAAGGTTACCGGTGACCGACATTTGAGTAGTGCTCCGTTGTCCTTCCCTTAAGGTCAACATTTGCTTACCCCTTCCGTTCCAATTATGTACGTAATCTACGGAGTCAACACAGACTCCTCCTTAAAATAGCTAAATAAAAAAAACTGTTTTACTTTCATAATGCTGGGGTAACATGGAATGTTTTCACTAAAGACAAGTTATAACGCACATAGGTACGAAGAGAAGGATCTTTGAAAAGCGAATTACTTTATTAAATTAAAGAAGAAGTCGTGGAACAAAGATTAATCATGTTATTATATACTTGCTACCTGCTTCAAATAAATGTGTTTTAACGTTTTTATTATTTGATTACGTAATTTTAGTTAAAGGCATTGATGGACTCTAAAAAGTTGTTATCAAAATGTTATATTTTGACTGTATTAATATGTCATCGTAGTAATGCAATGCTTGATTGGAAATAAGTTTCGAGCATATAACTAATAAGTACAGATATTTAAGTCTGCAAGTATTTAAAATAAACCTCTGTCTTATATAAAAAAAAAAAAAAAACATTTCGGTTAAGCAAAATATTTTATTAAAGACCCAAACAAACATAGTAAAAATTGTATTTTTAGATGTTTGCCTGCGCAATTTAGAACAGTTTCCAAGTATATTACACGAGTGAAGATTTATTCAGTGTCATAATCATATGACATCTATTAAAATCCAGATTAGCCTTCGATATGTTTCCTCGGCTGATGGTTTTTGTCTTATTTTTTTTTTGGCTGTTTGATATCAAGATAACATTTCATCAAGAATTAGTGTCTCCGATATTGAGTTTCTGTGTCAGTTGTCGTTTACCAGCAACCAAGTAGGTTTTTGTTTCTAATCTATGACAATTTCGACAAAGCTAATAAAATAAGCAAAGAAAAAATTCATTTTTAGCAGTAAAGTAACTGATAATTTTTTCATTAATCGGTGCTTAAAATCAAAACATAGTGGCATAAAAAAACACATAATTCTTGTAGTTTTTCTCATAAGAATTCAAAAGTCATATTCCACAGTAAAAAGATAAACCATTCTGGATTTATCCTCGTTAAATGAAACCTCCATTAATATTATTATCTGAAACTTGCTGTAAGTGTGGCCGATTCTGAATAATAGGTTCATGCTTTTTTGCATCCTAATTAAGTGATTTTTGAGTTAATCTTAAGCTTACCTTCTATTGTGTCGTATTGATTCTTTAAGGAAGACACATTTACTTCTAATAACTCTGATATCCATGTGTATGACTAAGAACACGATGGTCCGATAACGGTAAATGAAATTATTGTTAGTATCTAAAAAAAGGAGTAGCGAAGCAAATAAAGAAAGTTTTAGTTACGATTTTATGAAGGGTTACCTGGAGTTCAATCGTTCATTACTAGAGACGGAATAGCTTATATGTCGAAACAATGAAAAACACAAAATTAAGCTATTGTAAATTAGATTCAGAAAAAAATGGATTGTTTAGTAAAAAAAGAAAAAATCTATAATTATGTTAGCCAGTTGAAAAATAACACATGAAGCGCAAAATGATTCTATGACATGTGATCAACCTTACTTTCTATGCTGCTGCAATGGTTTTATAAAAAATAAAATTATATAAAAATTGGTTAAGTATTTTTTTCTAAAAATAAGTTTATTACTACTTTCTGTAATTGTTCTTATCATTACAACATATAATAATCGACAAAAAAACTTACAAGTTTCATCTTAGTCTGGCATAAAAAAAAACTCATATTACTCTCACCTCTGTTCATTCTTCAGCCATTTAGGCGAACTAAGGAAATCGCCATTTTCTTGTTTTGTTCCAAAAATCGCGTTATTCACACCTCAGTTCAATGTAAGTAATGGTATTCGATTGTTTGATTTCTGTTTATACTAATCATGGTGTTTTGTTACCTTCACACAAACAAGGAGAAATCATTTGTGACCATTAGCGTGTGACAAGGAGAATGACATGGCGATAAGATTTTACCTCTTGATTATTCTTCCAATCGCAACGCATCGTGTTGTAGTTCTGAGGTATTTAATGAACTGAAATTAGTGAAACAAAAATCTGTTAATTACCTGTCTATATCAGTGTACGTTCTTAAGGTCTGGATTACACTGCGTCTTCAAAAATAGATTCTGGGTAACAAAAGAGCCAGATAGCAAGGATTTTAAATTGATAAGATACAGCAACATAAATGTTATGAAGATGATTGTCACAGCAGCAAATTAAGAAAATAAATTTTAGATCTGCAACAAGATATGAAGTACCAATTCTGGGAACGACCTCAATCACTACGAAAACAGAAGATTAACAAGTAGATACATAGGAAATAATTAAGTGCAATCTTCATTTTTAAAATTTTACGAGAACGTTTCGTTGCTTCCAAAAACAATTCGATTTAGGGTGTGTTAAAAAGATTGTTGATTAATACAGCAGATATGAAGTCATACCATACAAAGAAACTATAACCATCAACATGCCGCTTTGAAACTATTTTTGCACTCTTAGGAAAAATATATTATGCAAGCGTATATACGTCAACACGGGACATTTCAGGAAGGAATTCCCAATAGCTTTATTTGAAAAAATTCAATTCAGCATAACAACGAAAAATATTTTTTAATGGCATCTCTCTTCGATTGTTCAAATCTTTAACCTGCAACAGTTTGAACACTATAATAAATTACGAAAATGTTGCAGAAAAATCTATTTTCCTAATATTTTTGCGTAACGCATCGTTCCTGCTTTTGTTTACTACAGTGAATCCTGGTAGTTAATTAATGATTATTGCTGAAGATACTCCAGACGGAAATTATCCTCCAGTATATCTATTTGTTTGCTTGTGGCAGAACCGTTCCTTTATGAGAGTAAAAAGCTTTATTCAATTAAAACGGGATCATTGCCATTAGATGCACGGTACTGTTGCTATAGGTTGTATGCACAGAATTATCATCTTACGCATACAGGCAGCAGCAGTATAAGAGCTGTAGAGTGTATATGTTTCACAATTTATCATTCAGGCCCCAAAACAATTCTCACTATATTCAGTACACAATTATCAAAACCGTTACATAGAAGAATTTAGCAATAATGGTTCAATAAAAGGGATTTATTTAAAAAGAAATTTTCTTTGTTGAAAGCAAAATAGCTTTATTTTTTTTTATCTTTTGGAGCATTTCCATGTCTATTGTGTTCTGTGAAACAGTTACAAACAGCTGAGTACTTCTCCTTTTCTTTAGGTTTTCGACAACTGTCAAAATTAATTGTTTGATATATTCTAGTATTCATTACAAGTAATTCGGCGACAATAATTTTATTTGTGTTTATTTCGGACACAAAAAAAAACCGAAGAAATCTTTTGATGTTTTGACGCTAATCTGTGCGGCCATTGAACCAGGTAAAGATTTGTTTTTCTATTTCTCTCAGTATAGTATTTAGAACCTATGTGGCCATCAGTGACTATAGTATATTCAACACAAGATATTAACAACACATAAATATAAATACAAGTGCCCTACGCCTGACATGATCCGAGGATATATTGCTACATATGCCGTTCAACGGTGTGACCACAAACGCATCTACGAGTTAGAACCTGAAAGCATCTTCTCTTGACAGTATTAAGTTCCAAGTGCCCGCGATAAAGATTTAATTATAAAGTCTGATACGAAAACAGGGTACTAGAAATGTTGTCAACAATATACCTGCGGAAAGCTTTGCCACCCTTTTCAAGACAATTTCTTCATTTACGACATGTAAACAATCATTTCCGTACATGACATGTCAGGGTTCAGACATTATTCAGAACAATCTGTTTATCATCTCCTTGTGGAACAGAGTTTTTTTCTTTTACTTTTTGCCTGGCTTAATGATAATTAATTCAAAACTTAATAACTGACGTGATGAATATTTCACTTAGCAGTGTAAGTAGAAATTGAAGGCGCTTTCGTGGCAAAGTAATCTGACAGTGTTCCTTTAGGAAAGTGTACGTTTGGTAAACAAGAATGGTGTCTTTAGTATTCGTTACCCGCAGATCAATGAGGCTATGGTTAAACTTGGTGAATACTTTATGGCAATGTGGATGTCTGTTCGATGTGCACGCTATGCGGGCAAAAGAATATTTAATTTTCCTGTACTTACCGCTTTCGTCCGATTGGTCTTATTGTAACGACTGAAGATTTATACGATTCGAAGAAAACTCATCATCTTAGTATGTGAATAGTATTCCGTCTGAAAATTCTGTAAAGTCACTTACTCTTATCAAAATAATGTATGGATTAAATTATCTTTGGCGTCTCTAGAACATTAAATTTTGTTGCCCAGTAGTATTATTTTACGGAGTGGCTAAAAAATATATCAAATACATTAAAGGCTATTTACATTCCATGTGTATCTATACCGATGGTGATGTTACATTTATTTCTTGGGGATGTAAAATTCTACATCAGTAAACATGCAGGTTGGCTTAAGAAAGACTTCTGTCTTATGTTTAAACAAAATAATAAAGATTTAAACATTGACGTCAAATATTTGTTGCGTGTTTTGTTTTAATATTCTGTTATTACTATTATTTTTTTTATTTCTTTTCTGACAAATAAAATAATAAACAGAAAATCATTGCATCTATCCTACAGTTGGGATCATCACATCATCTCTACTAAGTTTATCATCTCGTAAATAGTAATTTCACCTCAATATCTATAGTTAACGGATTCGGGCTGTTAGAAATTACCTGAGCATTAAAATATTCAGATTCTCCACAGATTCAAGTAAAGGGCGGGATGAGAGTAAGAGAGGAAAAGTGACAAAAACAAAGGAAAAAAGCTACGATTGAGGGGCTAGAGAGAACGCCAAATTCATTTCCATCCTCGAACACAAAGAAAATTATTAAAGGGTGATTGGATCTTCTAAAATAAGTTTGAGAGCAGAACTCGAGCCGCAGTCGTTTTTGCATTTCTTTTCTCCCCCTGAAATCTAAAAACAATTCCCAGCCTAATGGCGGGCGAGCAAATGAAGTGTGAGCTCGGACACCGACGAAGCGCCCCCAATTGGTACTAATAACTTTCTGAGGACCTCGCCAAAAGGGGAGAACGCCAACTGGATTTGCGTATAATTTAGAATTCGGATAATATTCTCCGAGAATCTATATATAAAAACAACGCGATAGAAGCGACTGATGAGCTGAAGGAAGCGATGAAAAGCGAGTCTAATTTTTAAAGTTTGGATTTCTAATTAATGTTTCTTTCGTTTTAAGCAGCTTGATTACTGCTGTTATTGACGTCTACGGGTCTGTGAGAAAAGAATAAATTAAGATTACGTGTGTAAAGATAATGAAAGAAGGTATCGATCTCGTGGATTGCGTTTGCAATAAGACCAATTAATGCATGCAGAGTAAGATAATATATTCTGAGAAAGAACGAAATGAGATCACTAAAATTTGATAAAACTCATTCAATGACGACTTAAAAACTAATCTAAAATGTCTTGTAAGAGGAACCAAAACATTTAACAACTTCTTAAGAAACTAATGCAGCAATAACATCTTAGAAACAAGAGAATTGATCATCATTTACTAGGCTGTTATAACAAATTTAGTTTTCACTAGTAATAACCCTGTACAGAAATCTCTTAGAAGATTTAGATTTCTGTACAGTGTCAGTATAAAGCATACAGTTTTTATTAGTATTCGCAACAGTAAATAGTAAATACTGCAGACTCATTGACATCATTATCAACTCTATAGAGCGGAATGACAGTTCTAAGAGCATGAAAGCTAAAAATATTAACTTAAGAATTCATACCTTTTTTTAATAGTGTAAAGTGTTATCTCGAATTTTTTAGTAAATGCAAGTATTTTAGGTATGGAGAGAGGACGTAGAATCAGCTATAATTTCATATAATATGTGTTATAAATAATGATAAACGATTAACTGTATAGGCCTATCATCTAATACGCTATTAGTATCATTAATTTTACAAATATGTATCTTGTAATGTTTCACATCATCTACAATGTTCTCACGTGGTATCAGAGAGATTATATTTATTTCATGCTATACTGTTTCCAGAATTACTGAACGTAATATAAATGAGTACTAAAAACATATTTCTAAGATAGTGGTGCTGGTTTAAGACATGCGATTGATATCAGTTTTGTACTTTTTTTTTATGTTCATTCTTGGTTCCAGAAGGCTAAACGTCAACGCAAAAGTTAAAATTTATCTTACTTATACGATGGAAGTGGTTGTACAGTTAAGAACAGACAAGGATTACTAACAACTGTTTGTCCTTGCGCAACTGATCTACCGAACATATTTTAAATTACCGAAGACAAGCTTGAGCCACTTTATATTCCAGCGGAAGGAAACGCTTTCGGTCCACGCAATACATTACACATGCAAAACGAAAGCAAGAAACAAAAATAATACAATGGTACACAGCACAACTGCGAATATGCCGGATGTTTAAATTCTCAGGTATCGAAGTCTATGCAGATTAGCTGATCCTATCAATTGTTTTCCACTACATAGAAGATTCAGGATTTATTTGATACGGTTATATGTTAGTGACTGACATCCTGACTACAAATTAACTGCATCAACTGAAATAACATTTTTCGTTCATGGGGATGCTGGTTGTTTATTTTAGTTATTTTATGGATTGAATTTTAGGGATATTCATATTTTTAGTAAGTAAACTTCCAGCGTAAAGCTAGCTCATATCGTATAGTGAGAATCGTTATCTTGTGTCGCAACACTGAGTGCTTGATCAATAGGAGCCTCAGTCCAACGTCGACACATCTCAGTTTTTACTCTTCTGAAATATTATAAATTTTTACTTCTGAATAGGACCCATATATATTATAAGCAGAATGTGTCCCTATTTTGATTCAAAAGAAATTATCCTCGAAAACAATTAGTAACAAATTAAGAATCATATGTTTCCGTGGAAATCAAGAAGCATTGTATTATAAGAGATTCTGATTCATAGTTACAATGTGGATATGAAACAATAAATGTAAGATAACTAATGCGTATGTAGAATTTACTAAACTGGAAGCAATGTTATTCGTGTTATTTACATCAGTATAAACTAACATTATCTAAAAACTATATATAAACATTAACACCATTTAAGACTAACAAAGAATGTGACTAAAAACTATATTTTCCACATAAAGCGTGTGCAACATTTTTTTCGCCTTTGTTTAAAATCAGTGATAACAAAAGTGAAAAATAGTAGTCAAAACTATTAAATTAAATTTGCAGTTAGTGTAAATCAAGAAACTGCTTAAAACTACCATCAGTCTATCCGTTGTGTTAAGAGTGGTTTTAATTTGTGGCAGAAACTGCTTTTTCTCTCTCTCTTCCATGCTTCCGGTTTTTTTTTTTTTTTTTGTATGAAATAAAAGATTTCTTTTTGCAAATTATTTACGATAGTTCCGATTTTCAAAATATTCTTGACGCTGAAATTGCCTTTAGTGGCAAGCACTGCAAGAAATAGTATACTGTAGGACGGAACAGAATTAAAACGGTTATTTCAGAGTCGTACAGCATTTCTGTCTTAAAATGTTATGATTCGAAGTAGACAATTTGTTTAGTGGTTATAATAGATAGCGTTCATAGGCACACAGCATATTCTAAAACATGCTGTATGCCGTTGATATTAGTTAGATCGAGGACTTTTGTAAATATAGAAGCACTGCTTGAGTTTGGTGTAATTGTTTCAACACAAAATGGAACTGTTCATTGCGAACGACCAAGCCGAGTCCTTTCCCGTTTATCTCCAAGCGATCTGACTTCATTTATCTTCGTCCTCACGTCTTATGTTCCTCTTTCTCTTTTTAACTGCATTTCTTACTTTGCGTTTCCAAGCGTTTATCAGAGGAAATTACAGTGTCATGGGCTCAGGAGATGAAGTGCGGTTTTCTAAGGAAGATCAAAGGTTAAACAGAATTCATAAAATGGGGTACTTAGCCTACGACAGCAAATTTCCACTTATTTTCTCATAAATTTTTTGTCACATGTGAACTGACTTTGAAGTGGAAATGCCTGCCACAATAGTTTTTTCTAAACAAAAACACAGAGGTAATGGTAAAATATTTTTCCCAAGCAAAAGGAATTAACACCGTACTATATAACATATCCAAAAACTATATTTGTAGGATTGTGTGTTATTTATTGTGTATATTTTATTTAAACTGGGTAGATTATGCTGAAAATCATATACATTGCGTTATTAATATTGTTTATTCTTGTCTAATTTTTATTGCAATAATACTCTTTAAACATGCTCGGTGTTTAACGACTTTTCTGCTGTTATATTCAAAGCATATACAGTCTCATATAAATTTGATTATAAATTCTGTGTCGATCAGTCAAACAATGATACAACATAAATTTCAGAAGACGTAAATATGAAGATAAACTGAATTAATTATTTTTATTTGAAATAAGAAAATATATAGAAAACTCTACAGAAATAGTTGTAGCATAAACGAAATCAGTCGAGATTAAAACTACCGGTATAGAATATTTTTTTAAATGGGCCGCGTCGTCCTATGAAACTAGCTGCTTTTTTAAAAGATTTAAAC
Organism: Vandiemenella viatica; assembly: GCA_031002005.1. Taxonomy (NCBI): domain Eukaryota; kingdom Metazoa; phylum Arthropoda; class Insecta; order Orthoptera; family Morabidae; genus Vandiemenella; species Vandiemenella viatica. The sequence continues at coordinate 90,296,218 of CM061921.1, forward strand.
AGAATTGTTTTGCATTTCATATAAACATTCGCTATAGCCTTTAAATGTAAGCAGTTGATAAGCATAAATTCGTTTCTGGTTATCCTACGTGCCATGTAGGGTATAACTTATAGACTATAACGACAGATTATATTTATGAAAAATTTAATGTTTTAGAACAACATTGTTTCGTTGTTTATTTTTTTTGCTAAAAATTAATAAGCATTCGACCTAAGAATCACAACATTTCAGTATAAAAATGCTAAGGTATAAATTTGAATCAATTGTGAAGCACTTTATAATAAATACAGTTCCAAGTTGTCTTATTTTTAACTAATTTATTTAACATTTACTATGAGTAACATTACAAAAAGGAATTTAGAAATACTGCTATGCCTATGTGCCTAGCGCCGGCTCAGCAATATTTTCGTCACTTACTAGGTAGCGGGCATCGATCTGTGGACCACTAGTTGCCACTCCCTCGTAATCGATGGCTCACTCGTGCATTACTTTATTTTCCGTACCGTATGCTCCAGTTTATAATGTTACATCGGCAATTTATAAGAATTTTGAAATAATACACAGTTCTTTGTACACATACAACAAAAAAGTTGTAATACTCGTTCTAAAAAAAGCGAAAAGAATTTTGTGTTGGATGTCTAAAAGTAAACTTTGCGCTCACTTAGCTGTTGGCTGTCAGGGGTTCGAAGCCAGCTTGCGTTCATTTGCATCCAAGCAGCAACTGCTTCTACTGGATACTGCTTCCGCACATGTTAGGCGCATTTCAATGAATCATTGAAGCCACGTGTTCTATTCAGAAGCGAACACATTCGATACTCCGTTTCCTTTGTGTGTCGGTAAAGAGGCCTCGTATTAGCCTCAGCTCTACCGTAATGTTTCACTCCTGCCGACAGTGTGTCTTACGGTTTCAGAGAACCACAGCAACGAACAAACTATTTAAAACAGGAAGGAAATTCGAGATGATTGTTTTTCGGAGACAGAAATGTGTTTACTTTTTGCTGGGATTAAATTTTCTCCCTATAGCGATTTTTTTGGATTCTCCATTGTTTACTTGCTTTGATTGATCTTTGGAAGAAGCAGCAGTTCTTGTACATACCGAGATTTAGTTATGTTTTGTCAGGCAAAATCTCGTTGGTAGTAGCTAAAGATGAGCTGACACGGCATCAGATGAAAAATTGTTCACTCCCCGCCAAGCAGCCGAACTGGTTCGACTCCCGGTGCTGATCTTTTCACGTCCCCTAACGACGCCTTGCGACGTTCCTTTCACACACGGCTCACGTGACAACCGTATGTCTGTTACAAATGACAGACGCAATTACATATTCCTTCGGCGGCGAAATGGTACGACGGCATCCAACTGCGCTAACATGTTGTATCTGTTCCCGTAAAATTTCAATTTATCCCTCTTCTGAAGCGATTTTACCCATTGCCTGTCAATGATTTTCTTGAACAGCGATGATTTATAGATTTGAACTTTTAAGAGAGCAAGTATTTAGATGGAATTCTCTGCTGTTTCTGAAGGTAATCCGAAGATTTGATCCGAATTTGTTGTGGTCATTCCAAAAATATCGTCCTTAGAGTTGCAAGTTGTATTTTACGTAATACCAGCGTGCCGGAGCAGTTTCGGCAAGCGATGTGCGGTCTCACACGTGTGGTAGCCAGATAAACTTTCTGCGAGGGATCTTACCTGCATAAGCCGGCGCCAGGACGTTGCAAGCATCACGCTGTCCGGCGCCGTACTGAGTAGAGTTCAAGAACCTTGGCGTCCAAGGGCAGCTCGGCCCTTACCAGCGCTATGTTTTTTGTCGTACCAGACCGGCTACAGGTGAGTGGGAGGGGAGAGGAGCGCAGCCTCCGCACATTACCCTCCGACAATACTTCAAACAGCGGCGCTCCGAAACAATACTCTGTTACTTTCGTATCACTCAACCCCGTTTCTCCAAATACAACATGACAGGGAAACCTTGCACATTGTGCGATATTCCTGTTTCCAGATATCGAACACATACGCTGTGTATTTTCCGAAAACTATTTCAGTATCAGTCTCAGGTTTATTTTTGTCAGGTTCATAATTTAAGAGCAAATATTATTACGAACGTCATGTTTATCCCCACCGATTTACAACAAAATATTACTTTTATTTTAAGTTTCATTCTATAATCCTTTGTTTATATGTTTCTACCTCACATATTACTGCTCTGGGAGTCTTATTTTCAGTTTTATTTGAAAATATTTGTTTATATCCTTCTATCTCATACATTACTGCGCTGGAAATTTGATAACAACTTTACCGAGCATGGTGGGTGAGCGGTAACGATCTCGCCTCTCATTGTGGAGGACGCGGGTTCGAATTCCCGTCCGGGCATCCAGATTTTGGTTTTCCATGGCTTCCCCAAATCACTCCAGTCGAATACAGGGATGCTTCCTTTAAAATCCGTGGCCGAATTCCCGTTCCTTGTCACCAGTCGCCGTCTCTAATGATCTCGACGTCGACGAGGCGTAAAGCCATAAGTAAAAAAAAAAAAAAAAAAAAAATAACAGCTACTTAGTGGGAGGCAGGAATGTCGTGTGCCAGACAATAACTTCTTACGTACATGGTAACAGGTATACGAATATCGTGAAATATTATATTTAGAACGTGTGTAATGTACTATTGTTTCGTGTATTACTTACGAGGAGTTGTAGAGAACGTAGTTGGGACTCTGTTAGTCATGTGAGGGCAACTTCTCCCCGCGTCCTGGAGTTTGTTGACCTCTGGCTGGGGATGAGCCCACAGTCTTTACCCTCGCTGGCGGACATTTGAGCGGATGATCCATTTCGGTTAAAGTAACCTCAGGCGCTTACATCACTACACCAACACAAGTAGGTTGTAGTGCTGCACTACTGAGTGTACAGGCTATAAAACAGTAGTTTATGGTTAGTTACTCTCTCTGTGTCAAACAACATTTCGGACATCGTATTGCTTCATTTCTGGAAACTGAGAATTTGAACTAATTTTCAACTGTCAGAGAAGAGAGTTGCATAAATATTAACGCAATGATTATGAGGGTACTATTGCTCAGACACTAATCTGGATTTTTTGCAAACAATAAGTTAAGAAAATAAACTTTGGTGTCAATTTATTTTTATGACTTCTCTGCTATGTAATTACGAATTTCAGTATAATTTAAAATAAGTGTGAAATAATATTCGAAACCACATACAGTATCTTTTTTGTACATATTATATTTATCCCTAAGGCATCATATCACTTTATGCTACTGGTCAATAAAGGATATTATGAACTTTTCTATCGACTTACAGACCTGTTAATTCTTACGTAAGTCGTCTTCCTGAAATTGCAATATAATTTGCAACATATGGACTTTCGATCAGGAACAGATGTTCGTGCGTGTTCCTATCTTCAGAAATAATGTACAACAAAGAAACTTACTGGAATACACAATCAAACATTGTTCTCTATTTCAAAACCGATGCAACCTATTATTTAACTTTCCGTTCAAACTGAACAGAAAAGTTGAAAAGTTTTTGAAATGTAATTTCGCGAAACACACGCTTCAAATCGAATCATTTTTTAGTTAAAACGAACATCAAATATGAACTATTTCCTCTATCGCTTCTTAAAATACTCTCTACACATTTAACCTCCCAACAGTTTTTTTTTTTTTTTTGCTAGGATGTACGTAAAGCATAATATTTTTAACATTTAAAGTTTGATGGAACTATATTACAAGAAATTTGGTAATAGTATGGTTATTAAGTATTTTTTCACACTGTTGAATATTCATTCAATACTGTCACCTGGAAAGCAGATATATTTTTTAATAGGACTGCTAAACCGAAAAGAGTTCTTACATACTGTCACCAGAATTATTAAAGGAGTCGACAGGTAAATATACATACGTAATAAAATTCTACTACAATTTTCAATACTGATAGGTACAACATAAACAAATTGATATTACTTTTTCGAAATTAACTGCGACTAAATTTGAAAATGGCAAACTAAAATTTTTGAAGCAGGGTTAATTGCAGTAACCAAATATAGCGGCTTTAAACTCTCCATAACAAGGATTGTACTGCAGACTCCCTTAATGAGCAGCTCAGTGGTCAGACTGTAAACAGCATTAGAGTGGGGCAGCGCAGGTAGAAAGAGCAATGACCGTACAGGACGGGGGGGTGCCAGGACCACTCAGCTCTACACTCTTACCCCATATAGCTGTATCGATTCTTTAATTGTTCAGCATACGGATTTAGAAATTAGTGATAATAATTAAAGTTACGGCCTCACATTCGGGCATCCAGATTTGGATTTTCCAGAGTTTCCCAAAATCACTCCAGACAAATGTCTGGATGCTTCCTCCAAAAGGCCATGGTCGAATTCCTTTCCATTCCTTGCCCCAGTCCTTTGCCGCTCAAATGACCTCGACATCGCGAGGTGTAAAGCCAAAAGCAAAAAAAAAAAAAAAAAAAAAAAAAACACCATATTTCAGGTCAAACCCTTTACCATTATTTGTATTTGAATCAATATTAACAATCAAATTTCATGTTCGTCAAAAGTAAAATTTATATTACATTTAGAGGAATGGTTTATAACATTACGTGGACAAATAAAATATCTGTTTAGGACTATAGAAGATGACGCGCTTAGACTCACAGAGAAGCTAGAAATCTTACTATTGTCAGCATATAAAACAGCAAAAGAAAGGTGTTTACAATAAAATTTACCAGATTTCAATAATTTGATTCTATTGTGCCTCTGTACAACTAACACTTGTGAGTACTATAAATTCAGTACTAATGTTCACCTTGGCAGACAGTTTTGACACAGTAATACAAGATTTGTACAGTGGTCGTTAAAATTTAAATTATGATGTGAATTAACACCTAGTAAAATAAATGATGAGATTGACAGCACTGGCTGCAGTGTGAAGCAAAAACTAACTTATTTAATTCGTTCAGCAATCAGCGTGCACTTTCTTAGAGATATACGAGAAGTGCAAACAAAATCTAAACGTGGAAAAATAATTAATATTACATTTAAAAAAAAAAAAAAATGCGAAATCGTCAGAAATTTGGGAAAGACATTAAACAGCTAGAGTCTCTTCCGAAGAAGGTCTCAAACGTGTAAAGTATAAACCGTCCTCCCGATATAGAAAGCAGAAAGTTTTCTTCTTTTATTTTTTCAAGGCATACGAAAGCTGCTGGAAAGAAAGAGATTTTACATTTCTCGTCTTGATTACCTCAGTTAAAACCATTTCGATTGAGGTTCCCAACAGTACCACAGCAGATCCGTAAGAAAGAAATGATGAAAGTAAAATTAAATTTATTTCCATTAATTTAAGATTTGCACGCCGTTTGACTAACAGCTATGAATTTGGCTTTTATATTAGTCATTCCAAAGTTTATACGAGGAAAGAATCAAGTTACATGTGGCATATTAATGTAAGACGATAGCATAGTATAGGAAAAACCATACCATAACTTCTCTTTCAGTGATCTGGTTCTACCAGCATAGAGGATAATAGTTAAAAAGATATATGGAGTGATGGGAAAAGAGCAAACAGTATGAATTAGAGCATTTATGGGATACAAGATGGGCGCATTTCTCGGAATTGTTGAAATTTCTATCAGTTTCTTTAAAGTAATCTCGTTCGTACATCACGTATTTCTCCATGTGACACAATGTTTTGAAAAGTACCCAACTGGATCGTTTCGTTTGAGATTACTCATATTAGGCTCCTTTCAGTAGTATTTTCACCACAGCGAAGTGCCAAAAATTACAATAAACCTTGTAAGTAAAGCTTGAAGAATTGGACAAGTGCTGATTTTGACAAAGTAGTCTGTCTGTGGTGTGCGATCATTACATTTTCTATTAGCCAGCAACTGGAATTTTCTGTAGGTTTGAAAAGAATTGAAACTTTCACAAAGAGGTCTTCGCATCACTGCCGAAGTACATCCAAGTTCTTTTGTTTAGTTTAATTTCTCACATTGCGCATATTACGGTAAGACACGACATCTACACGAATGTATCTCTGTAATCTGAGAACATAACTAGCTCATCAGACGCCTACTCACTCCAATCACATCTTTACAATCTTAATAGTGGAACTATAAAGTCCCATCCTATCAACACATTTCGTTTCTAAGAGTTTACCTCTCTTTGTTTGTTGGCTTCCACGAACTTTTCACTTTGTAGGAAACTTCATCGCTAATGTTAGGTCATGGTACTGATACATCGATTGTCTCAAGGGTAAAGTTGTCTACAATATCACAAATGAAACAGATTAATCTGCTGATATGGAGGCAAGTAACCCCCAAATTTTATGAAATTCTTAACGTACATCTAATAACGGTGGCTGAAATGAAGCCACCGAATTAAGTGAACAGCAAGGCCCAATGAGCACTGCACGCATAACCTCAATATGCGTTTGAAGATATTTGCGGTGCCTAGAAAAATCATGTCTCACAGACGGTTCGCTAAGCTACTGAACTATCAATAGAATACAACTGCTCTTTTTGAGGTTGAGTGATGTCTGTCGTCTTGCCTTTAGGGAATGTTTGGCGCGTAATGCAACTATTGAAGAGAATTTTATATCATTAAGGAATCCTAGACCTAGCTCGTACCCGCAACTTCGTACGCGTGGATTAAGAATTTTTTTCCCAGAATTAAATATAGAAAGTTGTTGATAACGAAGGATTGGTCCCAAACAATATCGAGTCGGAATAATATGACAGGAAAGCTAACACTATATCATTGTACCGTCGAACCTGTCTCTTGAAGAGAATCAATTTCCAACATATTTCTGTCACCATTCGATAAGGTCTCAAAATTTCGTGACTACAACTGTTAATCATATTGGAAAAAATATCCTGTACCCTTCATACAGATTTCCTTATAAAATTCCATCACAACGATATAGCCATTTAGTCGTCAAAACGTAACAAAAAGACGGAGACTTACTTCCGTATTTATAATAATATATATTACTGTGGCTCACACTCACACACTGACTGCGAACAACACCTAAGGGATCATTATAACGTAAAAAAGTGTGCACCTACAACATTGCAAGACTACCTACGATTTGCCTCGCATTGCACCCCTAACTTTCTAATATCTACAGTTTAACATTCAATCCGAATAACCTACGGCCCAGACCTGGCTCTTACGATGAAAAACAACTTGTAAAAATCTTAGCCTCCACGGAGATTTAAACCGGAGACCACGACGTTCGTAAGCAAGCGCTTTAACCATTGAGCTGCCAGTCCACTACACGGAAACACGGTACGGAGACGTCCATATCCAACGTTTCTGTCTATTTCGAATTTATGAGGCAACATGTGTTATTTATACAGATAATTTTTCAACCAAATGTAGACAGTATTTTTCTTCTTGTTTCAAAGGATAAGTGTGCAAAGTTTAATCGAGATCGGATGAAAACTGTGGATTTGTATGAAGAACAAACAAACAAACAAACAAACATACATTCATCTTTATAAATAAAGATTATGCAAAGTTGGATGGGATGGTACCATATCTCCCTGAATACCACATCCCATTCCATGTCTATCATAAAAGTATGGACAACAATCCGACCCATATCTTAGTTCCTACATCCCGAACAACAGTTCACTCTCTACTCTCAACTCTCAAGGATTGCGTTTATTCTTTTGGACGTACATATTTTACTGAAATCGGCAACACAGTATGATTTTTACCGCGGTTTACACCTTGAGTCCATAGTCTCTGATTTTTAAAATGAATTCCTATTGTAGATGAATTTAGCAACCGAACTACTAGCTGAGTTTTTACAGTCATTTATAAAAGGTAGTTGTTTTCCACGTCGGCCCCTAAAACCTTATTCTGATCCTTACATTCAAAAGAATGGTTTGAGTCACTGTTCTGCTTCATGCGCTAATCTCTTGTCGTGGCAGTCAACAGTATTTCCTCTGAAATTAGGTATCAATTATTTTCTCAACCTTGCATTCTTGCCAGTCTTGAAGCAGGTTATGCGGTAGTAGAAACTACTCCAAAATATTATATTGGACGAGTGGTCACTGATTAAAAGCTTGAAAACTAAATGTGAGAATAGACGAAGCAGAAGCACCTTACTGGGGTCACTCTGTTTCAACTTGACGATACCATTTCACTTTTTGGAACTTATTTTTTACTGGAGACTCACTGGCGCCATTGTGACAGTTGTATGACGTTTTCCAGCGTATTTTTTGGAAGACCATCTCATAACTGTTGTAATAATCATCTCTCTAAATAAATTAAAAAAACATGTCCTGATGTTTTCTTAATATCTTGCTTTCAATTACTTGTTAAAGAGTGATTAAGCAAGGAACTACTTCTAGTTAACTTATTTATTCTCCAATTTTACATATTTTAACTCGGAACTCATAAATATTTGAATAACAAAACTCCATATAACTTTTGTCGGTTTCAACCCATCACTATACTTTACCCTAGTTTACATTTTTCTGTAAATATTTAATCATCTGTTATCTATACTCATTCTTATATCGAAAAAAAGTTCTTCAGATGTCCACCATTTATTCTTGTTCCTTGCTGTAGGTCTCTCTCTATTCTTATTATTCCTTGACTGGATACCTTTGCTTGAAAGCAATTTTCTGTTTGTTTTGAAATATGTAGGTTATAAGCTTTACTTTCAGAGATTCCCCTAGAAATTTTGGAATTGTTGCTTGACAGTAAGCTTTTAGCGCAAGCCTGATTTTGTCATTACAGTGATTTCACTACATTGTACTGCTAGCCTAGTGAGCAGAATATGGGAGATGCTTTCTCGGTATACTTTTTCCTACAAACCGACAACATGTGTAGCATATTTTTATTTATTTATATACTTATTTTTTAATGGCATTCGGCAACTGAGGCCATACAGCCAGCTCAATGTGATTATCATAGCTTACAGTGAATAAATCATCCAGTATATATATTGTAGCTTCTAAGTATAGACACCACAGGACGGACAGGACATTCACACAGACACACAACACTTAAACACCCATGCCCCCGGTCGGACTCGAACCGGCGACATTCGGCAGTAGCATATTTACGACTGTACGTTAAATACATACTGAAGTTACTCCAAGAAATGATGCAGATGATCAGAGTTTGCTATTTTTTATAATTATACTGTTCTATTCAGGTCACCGGTAATGGAATCGTCGTAGCTAAAACATTCAGTACTGTATCCTGTCCCTTCAATCCCTTAGAAAGGAAATGATGTTCAGCTGAGGGACAAGTCCCTTTAGTGTTCAGAGGATTGAGAAAAAAGACAAATCCGAAAGGGATGAAGAGAACTGCAGCTTTGTCTCGAAATCTGAAGTTGCCTGGTCCTTGAGGAGAAGAGTCCATGATGCGTGGTAGAGGAAATGTCTGTAAATTGAGCATAATTGAATCCGGCTTCCAGATAATCAGTGTAAAACTGGAGCAGCTCCAACTGGCCAGCGAGTTGCGATTAAGTTCTTTTCATACATCTCACAGCAAGATAACTCCTGCTACTGAAAGACTTGGCGTCAGATATCTATTACGTTGGTCCCATTTTATTTATGAGTCCTAGAAATTGGATTAGTTGATGGTTTGTTCCTTATAACAATCTTTATCACAACAACGTGTTAAAGGTAACACCTTCTAATTTGTTTTCTGGTTTCTCCTCGAAATAGTAGGTAAACCTTTTAATGTTGTTCACCGCCCAATAACCGCAGTATAGACAGAAACACCTGTTATTGTTTCTAGAAGTCTGACTATAGTTGTAGTGTTATGGCCACTATACATTCTATCTCTTTTGTTCACTTCCATCATCCTCATCTTGTAATTGTGTAATTAAGTAGAAATATTTCACATTGTAATGCTGGTTTGTAAAGTTCTTGAATCGCCCATGTAGGGTGCTTTCATTAACTAACCTGCAAATGGGAATTTCAAGATAGTTTGGCAAAAATCACTCGTTACAAACATGTTCTCGTATATTTCCAACAACATTTTGTTAATTTATTCAAATTAAAAAAGGAGTAACTTTTCAGGTTACGCTCGCACGAATTGGGTATTACAATCAAAATCAACATCATTGTTTTAATATTTGGTATTATACTCTTCAATTAAGCAGAACGTATATTTACAAACTTACATACATTTATGACCGAACATCGTTTTAAATGTCCTAAATAGTTTTTACTGCATGGTATTAGATTCAACGATGAATAATTACATGTGGCTGAACATAAGGGCTGATCAATGGAGCTTAGACATAATTAGCAGTAGCGGTAACAAATGTAACTTGAAGTGTTGAAATTAGGCCAATGCACCCCATAAAATTGAAGAAATCATGTATTGAAATGTTGGAAAATGATCGCTTTAGTGCAGTTAATTGTGTTTCCTTTGGTGAACTAAATCTTTTTCTATTTTGCTCGTTAAAAAAATACTTTCTTTGAAACCGAGCTTACTTCGCACAGTACATGAAGTAAAGAAAAACAGGAAACACATGTGTACATTTGGAAGCAGTTTTTCAGTGCATGACTGATCTCCATTTGGATCGAACCCACCCAATTCTCAATACAACACAAGCATTTCTAAAACATAACTATAGAATAATAATTTGGTGAATTTAAGTGGGGAAAAAAGCAAAGGCGTAACGTAGCTTAGAATACGATAGATTAAATAGTTTAAGCCTGTCAACTCCACTTCAGTTTCTGAATGTAAATAAAGCTCACTACTGCAATCTATCCTTAAATGAGTAATCCATTACCTGTTTAAAGAGGAATACGTAAATGTCAGCCTCGGGCTACAGATTAAAACGTTGGATTAAGAATGGATGCGCGATTCAACGTGTACATGAAAAATAAAATTATTTTAAGAATGTTTAGATTGATAAAAGTCACTAACTTTATTAAGTGTGGTTCAGATAAGGTTTTGTTATTTAACACACCATTTTAACATCCAATGTTTAGGGAATAAGTTGAAATTGGTGTCTCGGGATATCATGATCATTTCCTGGTTAGGAAAATATATGAAACTATGTACAATCTTTAAGGCCCTGTTCTGTTGTTTTAACATACCATTTGTGACAGCTTCCAATATGTTGTTATTAGTTTTTATTAGAAAAGGTTAATAATTATGTTCAAGAATAAGGTTACGTTAGTAAGACGATACTGTTTTGAATACTGATGAAAGAAATACCATTTCTGTTACACAGTCTTTGGAAATTCGGAAACAATAGACATTATAAGTATCTGGCTATCTGGTCGTGAGTAAAATGTGTGATTAACTTAATGAATTCAAAGTTAAAATAAATTTAAATCATGTATAACTATGCGTCGACGTCTCGGTGTAAATTCTACATTGAACTTACTAGCCGTGCCATGTGATCGCTTGACTTCCTCTTAACCATTGCGTTAACACCCGTGATATTGTTTGTCCAACGATATCTTTTCATTTCGAACCAAAAATATTAGAAAATCTTAAATTCTCGCTATTGACTGGTAAGGTGTGATACGGAACTCCTCTAAAAAGAGATTATTAAATTCTCTACATCTATTCCCAGATATTTGTACACGTAAAAGTGTAACAGAGATTTGAATGGTTGTTGTAAAGAAACCTCAGCTGCCGAATATACTCATTCTTACATCCGTGTAAGTCGGAGTTACTTCTGTAATGCTGATTCGCCTGCTATTATTTTTACTATGATAGTTATCTCGAGCATTGAAATTAGAAACTGATTTACTAGAGGGAACAATCGAAATGATACTACAACCACCAAGCGTGGTTGGTGAACAGTTAACGTTCTGACCTCATATTCGGAAGAACTTGGTTCGAATCCCCGTCCGGCCATCAAGATTTAAGTTTTCCATAGTTTCCCTAAATCATTCCAGGTGAATTCCGGGATGGTTTCCTCAAAAGGCCATGGCCAAATTCCTTCCCGTTCCTTGTCTCCAATCCATTCCTGCCTCTAATGATCATGACGTCGACGAGGAGTAAAGCCACAAGCAAAACAGAAAAAAATAATAAGAAAATGATACTACTACAGACGAAGTATTATTAGCTGTATAATCATTACGATCCAAGTAAGCCGAAAATGTAAGTGGAAACTGCTAAATTCAGAATATAGTATACAAGTGATTAATTTCATCTGAGTTACTGCATTGAAATTGACTAACATTGTTACTAACATACAAGAAATAAACCCACTCACTTGTCGTGATGCTTAATTATGTTATTCCAATGTTTTGAAATATGTTATAAATTTCTCGTGTCATTAAAGAAATGATCTAGTTCAAAAATATTAAAATTAAAGATTATACCCTACAGCTAAAAAAAATTAAAATATAGTTAAGCTGAAAACTTAAAAATTGCGCACCTTTTGTGGAAATTAAATGAGATCTGTAAATTAATACTCGAATTATCATTTTCTCATAAAAATTCTATGACTAAAATTGTTGAAGCTGCTACAAGAGAACTGTAAACTTGAATGTTGGCTAAAAACCCTACATGGAAATTTTGCACGTATTGAATATTACATAAGTACTGTCATAACTTCATGAAGCAGTAACTTGTATGAAAACTTGCCAAGTTCACAAATCGAAGTTTGGTTAGATCCTTCGGTAAGAGGCGTAATAATGTCAGTGCTAGGAAGGTCAGATTAAGCATTTTTTTGGTAATCTTATGGTCTGATCCAGGTCCCATACAAATTCTGGCCGAGAAGTGGATCACCATTCAGACATCTTATTACGAAATGAAATTCAGTTGATTTATGACAGTACGTTAATTGTACACTTAATCCATTTTTGTGTTTAGAATCAATATTGTTAACACTTAGGCAGTTCAGTTTTTAAATGTGTCTGACCCTTAGAGGAATGTCACTAAAATAGTTGCTACAGGTCTTCGTCAATTCATGAATTTTGGTGATGAAGTGAGAAAATGCCGTAGACAGTAAAATGGGAATTAATGCTTCTGTAAATACAATGATATAGATACAATATGGAAATCATTAAGTAACTAAAAGATTCTGAAAATATGACCTACCATTCCGTCATTTTTTTTTGCAACAGTCTAGCATAAACACTTTCCCAGGACATGGCCTATATTATTTTTGTGAAATATCTCAACAAACTAATTCTCGAATGTTCTGGAATAATTATTGTAGTTCGGTAGTAACGATTCTTGGATGCAGATTGTATTATCGTAAATATTTAAGAACTCAGACAAAAGGACTACTATCACCTTCGTGCATACGTACCTGTGTAAAACACAGTTGTATGTGTGATCTTAAGTTTGCACATAGGCTTAAAGGACACTTTCACTGATCTTCTTACGTATTATTCAGTTGTTAATTACTGTTGAATTCTCTGTATTTGTGTGGAAGCATTTGTAATAATTGATGGGCTAATTAATGTTTCCGTCCTTCCAGGTAAACTGAAAACTTCTGGTCCTAATTACAGATGGTGATGCTATCGTCAAACTGCAAAACGGGAAATTTTCTGAGTTTTGTGGTAATCACACTTTGCAAACAATTTGTAAATTCATTTATTATTTCAATCTTGAAAACGTAGCAACACTATCTTTCGTCGAGGCCTAGAAGTTCGCTAAATTATGATAAATGAAGTTGTAGTTGGTTAACACTCGGCCTTAAAATCAAAATGTACTCAATTGCAAAGGATTTTATAAGCTTGCTTGACAGGTTTGAACCGAGGAATAACCTTCTCTGTATAATGTTACAGCCGAAAAATGCATCCAAACGTTGATTAACTACTACCTATAATTTTTCTGAAACATATGTGTAACTAAGTAAACTGAGATGTGAGGGGAAAAAACGAATAAAATCCGTAGAGACGATATTGGAGCGGTATTCTGCATAGAGATACGATCACATTCCGACCTGATCAAAGCACGCGAGCTGTGCGGGCAAGGGCCCCTTGAGCCACTCACTGGGTATTAGATCACGGATGCGGCTCGCAGCCAGTAGAGCACTAGGAAATTTCATCGACTCAGAGAGTACCATGTTGATACAGTCTACCAACTTGTATGCAGTGTGCCAATTTTTATATTAATGAGCATCGACGAACAAAATCTTGCCGCGCTGTATTCCACGTGATAAAAAATTGAGAAAAACGTCATTATTCTTAAGTTATTGAGGTTTATCACTAAATCAGATGACAAAGTTTCTTTTAAACTTGTATTAATCGAGTTATGTAACCACATAAGAAATGAGACATTTTCGCGGTTGGCAATACACTAAATTTTTCGCGATTTACGTTGGAAATGACGACGGAGACGACCTTCGGTGAAATGTCGTATCTATTCAACACAATTCATTAGTTTGAGTAACCAGAGCATATCTAAAACAGATTTTCTGCTCCCAAGATGGAAGGTTCTATAAATGCGTGAGCAACAGCAGATTTTCCAGTGTCAAGGAAACCTCAAAATCTTCTTCATATGGTTTATTTAAATCCTAAGCAACGATTATGTATCAAATTCTCAAGCTTGACATAAAATCTGACATTGTCTTTCAATATTTATGATGCTTAGATACTCGTATTTAGTATGCAGATTTATTATTCTGAGAAATATGTTAAGAAGCATAAGTGAAAACGGACTGTAATAGGCTTAAGGTAAATCTAGATGAACTTCACAGAATTGATAAGTTATTACAATTTTTATATTTAACATTTCAAAGAAATATGTTGTTAGAGATAATATTGAGTAATGGCCTAGGGTCTTCTCTGGGCAAAATAATGACTTGAAAAACCCAAGCTGCCCTGCCAACCGCTCTCGCTATCGCAGGCAATGTAGTGCACTCAATATACATACTACATATCATTAAGTCTGCTGTAATTACTAGTGAAGTACATTTGTTTTCCTCGTCGTAATAGTTAAATATCAGCTATACAGAGCATCTAACTTTTAAACTGGTACTTGTACGTAAAAGTAGTACGGTACAATAACATCAATTTTACTTGCGCAAAGTAAGGGTTGTTCATCAGCTCAGAGATACAGTTTTCGAATTCCTAAATCGTCATGACTGTGAGAAAACGAGCATCCCACTAGATGATCTACCTTGAGTCTACCACCTCCAGAAGAAATATGCACGCGTCCACACTTACAGAAAATGTTTTTACCAATCTTAACTTTATTAGTGAATCAGCTTTTGTCACATATACTGTACATTTACATGTGATCGGTACCGTACCATCCCAATATTAGCACCAGTTGCTAGTTCATATTTACAAATAGTGGTTTGAAGTATAAAGAGAAACCATAAAACATACGTATTGGAATAAGGCACCAAAATCGCTTTCCTCAAACACAGGGTCTTTACATCCTACGTTATCATAATTGTGTTCCAGATACTGACGTTTATAGTTCTATAAGCTTCAATATCATTTAGTTCGTACGGAATTAAACTAAAGCGCGAAAGATCGTAATTGAGACAGAGAGAAGAATGGCAATGTGTTCCCCGACAGCATATCCAGGCTCTCTTCGGTTCCAAACCACGACGTCTAGAGTCTAGAGGCTCTGTTGCAGGTCCGTACCGAATTCTCATGGACAAAGTGAATGTACAGTTCTGTAATTCTAGACGCCCGAGACGCCGTCAACGAGAGCTTGTTCGCTCCGTGTTCGACTAGTGTGTCGCGTACTTCAAGCAGCACGCAACTCAGAAGATGAGTGGCCAGTATACAGCTGTCGCCAGGAGAAGAGCTGGTGGTCAGCCGCCTGCCGAGGCCGATTCTCGTCTGGACGAGATGGTGGAGGAGGCAAAGCGGAGACCGCCGCGGTTCTGGCCGACAACATCGCAGTTCACGCCAGCTGCGGATGCAGTGCCGGAATCGCCTGCATCTCACGACAAGATGTATGACACTGAACCTCTCATGGAAGAGGGTCCAACTTATCCCATCTATACTGTCACTAGTGATGGTATCCGACTACTCGGCCGGCTGCAGCGCTGCACCGATCTACCGCTGCTCACATGGCCGCAACTAGACGGACTGATCATCATGCTCTGCAACCTGACTGACTGGGGGACAGTCAATAACAGGTTGCAAGAGGAGAACATACCCGCGAAGGACTATTTTCTACAATGCAACGTCAAGACAACTTCTTCAACAGATGACAACTGTCCCGCAACTGCTGATAAGTCGATTTCTACTGCCACGAAGCCGAAGACGCAAGAAATCATGCAGTGCTTCAAGTGCCAGGGCTTCAACCATTACGCGAAGCAATGTACTATGAGGCAAAGGTGCGTCCGCTGCGGGGAACAACATCTACCGGCAGACTGTCCCAGACCAAAGAAGGATCCAATCTGCTGTAACTGTGGCGGACATCACGCAGCCTGTTACCACGGATGTCCCAGCAGGAAACGACGGTTGCAGAAGAGACAAGTTCCATCTCGTGCTGAGTCGGCGCTAGACCCGCAGGGGGACTCAGCCGCAGAAAAGGGCTCAACATCGCAAGCTACCAGAGCAGTTTGTCATCACACAACCAAGCACGCTGCGACACCCAGCGATGAAGAACAGTCAAGACACCGCATCCCACCTCGTCCAGCCACGAAGGCGAAGACCGCAACCCCACGTGGCCGAACATCCAGCCAGCATAGATGCTGCGAGTATATCGCAGCAGACCTGCAGTGGGGGCCGAAACTGAATAACATCATCGAGCTGCTGACGCAACTCATATCACGTATAATTGCGAGCTCGGCCGCTATCCCTAGCTCAAGCACGCTGCATGAAGACATACCGTAATATCATGAATAAGCAAGATTATGTTCATCCATGAAGAACCAGCTAAAGGTTATACTAAACAAAGCCTAGAAAAAATAAAAAAAGTTAAAAACAAAAATACAACCAGTAAAAATGAGGGCAATGCCAACTAGGCAAATACTTCACCAAAGAGTTCTCCCAGCTCATGGGCTGAAGAAGAAAGTTAGGCTCAGGCAGTTCTGTAATTCTAATCATTTGTGTATTGTCATGTCCTTATTCTGTGAATAAATTTCATTGTAATCACGTCACCTTCTTGGTGTTGAAATTTTCGCAAACAACGGTGTATCTGCGAAAGAAATGTGAATAACATCTCAGAATGAAAATGTTTTAAAATTGCTTTAGTATTTGGTGGCGGTTGTTGCTATAAAAATAACTTCATTTATGATAAAGTAATTTTTGTTTAAGTGATTTCTTTACATTGGTGACGATGGTGTCAAAAACTTCTTACGCAGTAGTAAATGTTAACGAGCTGAACACATACAAATCCAACACAAATTTATCTGTGCTTGGAGCTATTCGTCGACGTCGATGTCATTATAACCGGGAGAGATTGGGAAGGCGGTGAGAGCAAAGAGCAGGAAGGAAATTGACCATGGCCTTTTTAAGGAACAACATTCGCCTGCTGAGATTTCGGGAAACCAAGGAAAAATTAATCTATTTGACCGAACTGTAAATTGATCCCACGTCCTCCCGGATACCAGGCTGGAGCGTTACCGTTCACACACTACGCTCGGTCAGAAATTCTGTACACCCGTAATCCACCCATAAGTGGTTGAAGGAGGATATGGTGGACATCACTTGTAGAATCCCTGTAGGAATCAATTCTTACAACGTCACACAGTGAAAAAAATATGTATGGTAGCTGACAGTGGCGGATCCAGGATTTTGGCTGGGTAGGGGGAGGGGGGGAGAGGGAATTGATGAGTGATGAAATAGGAAGGGGGGAGGGACGACGACAGATCTACAAATCTCATGTCAAAATTTTATTTCAGAGACGTCCTTAAAAAAAAAAAAAGTACGTATTTCAGGGTTCTTGGTAAATGTGAGATGAACAGCTCCTTTCCTCCGCATTCATCATTGCGTGTTTCAGTTTCAGAAATTCCTTTTCACGAAAGGTCAAAGTCACGATCCGGCTCCATGATTCCAACTGTGTATTCCTCAGTTTGCAGTTAATTACGTTACCATTAAGATAACTCATTCCTTAAGTGAAAGGTATTCCAACGTTCAGCTTCGCTGAAAGGTCCTGAGCTTTAACACAATTTTGATCTGTAGTCGGACATTCTACTGAAAGAGCTCATTCTCTTATATCCGTTGCCTCACTACAAGGTGCAAAGCTGATATTAAAACCTATATGACTAGACCACTGAAAATTTCAAATAAATAAATTTTACGATTTTTTATTATCTTCAGTCCCTACATACGTATTTCGAATGACATTCTGTATATTATGTCTCATTACACAATGTAGTAGCCGACATTTTAGTCAATGAACGGGGCCAACATCTTCTCGTAAATGTAAGATTTTATTAGCTAGATTGTAGATTTGAGCACGTAGTATGGGTTATCATTAGGGTTCGGATGATTATGACCAAAAAAATAGAGAAATATGCAGGCAAATATAACCTTAAAATGGATAAATAAGACCTAAAAATGACAAAATATGACCAAACATTTAAATTTACTATACATCAAAACATGCTCAATTATACATCATTTATTTTATATAGTAGTGTCGCTTTTACGTAGACAGCATAATTTGCTTCCGTGCATTCTCTGCACCATTGGGAAATTAAATTTTAATTTTTTTTTTTTTAAGGTCTTTAATTTCAGATAATTTACGGAATATAATGCATTCATCTGTATTAAAATACTCCTCTTTAAATTCCCTTACGTAATTTTGCACTTATAGAAAATTTTACTTTCAGTATGGCGGTAGGTCTACTCACTGATCCACTGCAGATTTAACGCTGACTGAGGAAATTTCATTGAGATATTGATTGACGCGGATCGACACAGGCATGCTTCTGCTGTATTGTCGAGATAAAAATGCGGGCGGAACATTAAGTTTAGAGAGCGACAATAATGTATAACTTTAATTCGCGACTGGTGAATTCAGACCACAGTGAAACTTAGTCCCCTCCCCCCTTTACCTGTATAGCAGAAGTACAGTTCTGTGAGTAATTATCTTCCTTTCTTCCCATGTACTAGGCTATGTCTAATGAATTCCAGGTACTATTAAAAAACAACCAGATTTTTTCTCAAAATATATGACAGTATAATCATAAATATTATCGGAATATGACCAAAACTAGGAAAATGGTATGAATACGCATTTATATGCTATATAAAATACATTTAAATACAATCAGAAACGTTGAATCAGTGATTAACTCAGTATTTCAGCTCAAAAAGAAGGCAGGAAAAAATATGACTTGTCCTAAAGATCTGAACCCTAGCTGTCATACTTCAGAAAGTACGGAGAATCATAAAAATTTGATACCGAAATTGAGAACATTTCCTGGACATTATATAAGATGAAGAAATGCTTTCGAATAGCCCAGCATCACTTGTTTTAGGAACATATTAAAACCATCAGGGACAGCAGTTGACGACACTGAATTGTACCTGCAGCAATCTAACTGCAGAATTTGTACTGATTCACTGAATTCCTTCTGGCTGAAACTACGAGATCTGTCCCAAAAGTAACCGACCTTCCTTCATACTTCCTCGTTGTGGTTTTTCTGCGTCATCGGGCTGGTGGCATCCTTCGAAGTAATCCCCATATGATTAAAGAATATGCTCCCAACGGCCTCTACCCTTTTGGAAGCAGTCCTGGAACTTTTTTTTTTTTTTTTTTTTTTTTTTTTTTTTTTGGTGGCCTTTAGAGCTTTCGTCGTATTAGTTTCGAGTATTTCTTTGACTTCTATTCGGTGTCCTTTGAGCGGCATTTTTAATCTTGAGAGCTACCAAAAGTCGTGTTATGGTTTTAAAGAATACTTTTTTCCCTAGAGTGTCTGAGGTATTTGGGTGAACGGTGAGGTACGGTCCTGGCATTTAGGTTGTTGCGGGAACTGAGACAGGAGGAGGGAAACGATCCTAGCCTATCACTAGATTATTCGGTAAATAACACTAATGTTTCTATAGCTTTCTTATGGTCTATCCCATGGAGGCCGAAAAAGGGATTGCAAAAGAATTGGTCAAGAAAAGGAGACGCTAGCTTACGGCTACTGCGAGACGAAGAAGGCTTGCATCGGAAATGGCAGAGAAGACGGGGAATTGCAGCTCTAATAGGGTTTGCAGCTGGCTGAGTAAGACTTCTAGTACGTCGTCTCTTTTCTGATGGCCTATGGAGCTATCACAAGCTGAAGTGACGTGAACTGTGGCTGCATACACAAAGCGGATGACTCGACTCTGGGGTGACAACAGCTGACAGTTGCAGAATTGGTCCAGATGGAGTAACTTGCTGAATACACCGCGCTGCTGAGGTAATATAAGCTAAGCTTGGTATTCAACCCAAAGGTTGGGCTATACCAAACCCGGTATCGGAGGTAGGATGGCCAATTCCTTTCCTCCTTACCTAATCTAACTCGTTAATCCTACCAGGTAAAGTGGACGTACAGCCCAACGTAGAATCCGAACCATGGAAACTTTCTTGCGCACTTCCAAATACACAGCTAGCTGTGCCAAAGGTGAAGGTCGGATTAAGAGCCTATGAAAATCTCCGTCAAGAGAAGGATTCGAACACAGGACCTTTCGATCTTCAGTCAGACGCCTTGAACACTGAGCCACCTTGCCGATCTGTGATAATATATGTGGCATCTAAACTATAATGATTTGTCCTCTGAAACAGTTCAATAAGTGCACAACGCATCAGATTTTTTCTTTCATCCATGGTCTTAATGTTGTTCAATCAAAGTGAATTTTTTCCATTTTCATACTAATCGAGTTAGTAAAATAAATGCGTGAAATCATCGAATTCATGTTATAAGAAATAATAAATGTGTTAATTCTGACCTATGCTGTGGTTGTGACATTAACTCAAGCAATCCCAGTACCAACTTTCACAATAACGTTATTAATATACGTCGTGCTGATTAGTATTGATGATAATAAATTCGTAGGTAACATATGAAATCAACAAATTTGAATACTACTGTATTGTTAATCTCAAATACCTGTGTTTAGTTTGCGAATTTTGTAGTTAAACTTGCTATTTATCGCATTTTGTTGAAATCAATAAGGAGAAAAAATAATATCCAGATAGGTAACAGAATTCTGGGTGAACATTTTAAACTACTCTAAACGCTTTCTCCAAGATTAAGTAAAAAAGAAGCATTCTTATTAGGCATCATTGTTGGTCGCCTGATATAACATCCAGTTAATTATATGCATCTGATTCCACAGAATGTGAGGAAATGCAGGCATACGAGGAGGTTGTTGAAACACAAGTTACGTGGTATACATGTTTTCTGGTAGCAGGTTACCCTCCACGGGGAGATGCGGAACCGCATAACGCTCCCAAACACCAGCAAAGTGTCGTTAGTTGCTGTTCTGTCTGCTTGCAAGTTCGTGACGGTTACTTTGAACATGTGAAAATATTTTGCTTATGATAACCATTTGTTGTTACTTTCGCTACCGATTTAATTTTAAATTAAACATCTTTTATTACCTTGATCAATAATTTGATCATATTAAAGTGTTCCGTTGTGAAACAAACGATATGTTTTACCAAGCAATAGATACAGGATTACAATTATTGAACTAAAACGTAAATTTATACAGAATGTAAACGTCACTATAGGATATTCGGATTTAGTTTATGACGTGTTCGATATGGCTGTCATCATTGGCTATGATGTGGCGCAGACGAATAACAAAATTCAGCATGACCCGCTGAAGTGTCGGAACATCGATGCTGGCGATGACCTCCTGAATGGCAGTATTCAGCTCAGCGATGGTTTCTGGGTTATTTCTGTCTTTAATGTAGCCCCATAAAAATGAGTCACACGTGTTCAGATCCGGATAATATGGCGTCCAAGAGGGTCCAATTCCATTGGACTCTGGGTATCCCAGAGCCAGAATGCGAAGTGCTCCTCCAGGACATCAAACACTTTCTTGGTCTGATTGGGTCAAGCTCCATCTTGCATGAACCACATCTTGTCGAAATCAGGGTCACTTTGGATAATGGGGATGAAACCATTTTCCAAAACATTCACGTATCGTTCAGCAGTCACGAATATCGGACCGATTATTCCGTGACTGGACACTGCACACCACACAGTCACCCGTTGAGGGTGGAGAGACTTCTTGATCACGAAATGCGGATTCTCAATCCCCAAATGCTCCAATTTTGTTTATTGACGAACCCATCTAAATGAAAGTCGGCTTCGTTGCTAAACCAAAGCATATTTGCATCAAATTCCCATCACGCTCTGCGGTCAACCACAAAGTTTGAACTTCATCACTCCAACCGTTCAGAAGGTATGATGGTTTCATTTTATATAGTTCAATAATTGTCACCCGGTATTTATCTTTAGCAAACTTTAATCAATACAAGTAACCAATAGTTACAAAAATTTGTTAAATATCATTTTTTTGTGAATAATTTTCGCGCCAATGCCTATGCCTATGACAATGCCTACAGCAATTGAGGAATTGGTTTACAATATCCGGTTGTTAAGTATGTTCACCAAAATACGAACACATACTTGTTGCCTGTAAGGCGGTGTTTTTCAGTTCAACTGCGTGGATGTGGCAATGTTGGTGGGGCGTGTAATTCTTGTTCTGAGGCGGTGGTCACGACAATATGGCTGAATTAATGTTCCGGTCGCCGGCTGCGGAAATATGATAATGCTGGATAGGTACAACCAGCATTAACATTTCTGTCACGGCTGTCTTTTACATTAATGTAGTCAACATGAAGACCTTACTACCGTGCTAAGACAGCTGTGTCTGAAGCCTAAAATTGGTCGAATTATAGCAATTTAGCGATTACCACATATTTTGCGCATGCAGCTGAAGTACAGTTCTTACTGACTGAAAATCGTCCATTTTATTGTTTTTTGTTGTGGAGAAATCGTGCCGATTCAAATTTCATCGATTTTTTTTTAATATCTTAGGTAATAACACCACAATACTGTAGTATGATTACTTGTAGTGTTAGTCTGCTTGTTGACGAACTTATCATGTGATTACACTGTTTACGTATAGTTCATCGTTTCATTGACAAGATTCTTCTTCCCTTCTTAGCAATATTGCAACTTAACTACTTGGTGAAACGCGGGTTCAAATCCCATGGTGGTAATTAATATTTCGGTTTTCTATGGTTTCCGTAAATCACACTAGAGAAATGCCAGGATGGTTTCTACAAAAGACCAAGGCCGAATTCCCTACCATTCCTTGTCTCTAAATCTCTCCGTATCTAATGAACTCGACGTCGATCGGGGCATAAAACCCTAAAAAAAAAAGGAAACTCAGTCTTTCTTTCAATTAATATGGTTCCTGTCTTGTTTTAATCTACCTGCTTTTAAACCCACAAGAAGTGTTCCAATTTCCAATCACGTCTTTGGTATAATAGAAAATCACTTAAGGAGATAAATTTTGTGCCAAACCTGAAATTATGAAGAAATTTATTCAAGTGTCGCTCTCAAGTAAGGATTACTGGTGCAAAGCATGTAAATAAATATGCCATTTTCCAACATCATGAAGATATTACAAGTTAAGAGTAAAATTCGAAGTTACCCAAAGAAAGTTTGTTACGGCAGATTAGATTTATAAAAGCATGCTATGTCTATATATCTGTCATTATTTCCTATTATAACAAAAGTTGTTTATGAGGTAGCGCGTAACTCTATTGTTCTGCCACCTCAGGCTGATATCAGGACTGCAGAGCAACCGTAGCTTTAAACTTGCTGATATGAAGATCATTTTCAGATTTAACATATTGTAAAAATTTCCCTTTCACCACATATGCCATGTCGTCCGTAACGTTAATGTATCCGACGCTTGAATCCAGTCAAAGCTGAAGGATCTACGGAGAATATTCCTATGAAGTGAAAACACTATTAAAGTGTTTTGTCAACTCTTTCGACGTAAGAACAGCAACAACGCTACTGAGAGAAAACCGTTGCCGGTCTTTCTGCGTTTTGTTTCCATGAAACAGAAATCATTTCTCAGAAGGTATTGGTCATACCGACCGAATCACGCAAGCATTTATAGTCCAGAAGGTGACACAGCAAAGGCTACGTAGCTACGAATAAGAGAGAATTTTGTTAATAGAAAGAAACAATCTTTACAAAATTTGCCGCCGCTATATACCGAGGTGAGAAATTCATGTTCGTTATGTCCATGTAAGTTTTGACAACGTTCATGATATCAATCATATGACAACAATATAAAGTTCATTTACCCTTTAGCAGATTCCGTAACTAAATAATTTAATGCAGTGCTCCTCAAAGAAGTTTGATAAAATATTAATATTTTCAAGTGTGAATACTGTAAACTGAAACTAAATAGAGAATGACAAACATCTTGGATTGTATGGAAATAAAAGAAATGGAAAAAAAACTCTGCAAACATGACTGTCGAAATAAATACCTAGCGATGAGAGATCGAAAAAGTGTGGAGTATCTCTAATTACCGAACATTTAAAAATTAAAAAGATGTTACCTTCACGTGTAGTTGTTCATCATTGTGAACGTTCTTAAACATAGTTTTGAACAGTCTGTTTTGATTCCGGATGTATTTTGTGCATCGGCTAATACCAGTAAGCCTCTAACAAGCCTGAAAGAAAAGGAAGGTCAGAAGGGTAACTTAAAGCCAGCGAGGCGTGGAAAAGACTATAACAGGAAAGATTATGACAAAGAGAAGTTTATGGAATTATTTTAATTGAGTTTCTGAAAAAAAAGCGTTGTAATAACTTTAGATTACTTCGCATCTTTACAACTACTTTTAAATCTTGAAATAAAAGGGAATGACGACATTTTGCGAGAAAAATCCCATTTTGCATAAAGAAAAGGCATCAACTCATCCTTCAGCAATAAAGCCACTCGTTTCCCTTGCTCTTTAACCCCAGAGCAGGCCACCGATTAAGAATTTCGGGTGCGTGTTCAAATTTTGCTTGACAGCCAGCCTTTTGCTGCACTAAATTCCACAATATGCCTGGATATAAATCTTGTCTCAGAACAAAATTCTGATTACTCTTATTGTTAGTGAAACATGGCCAGATTTTTATTTTTAAAGTTTAAAACATTGAGGTAAACGTGTTTAATTCCTTGTAATGATACCTTTAAAAAAACTGATCATCATCATACAGGTTAGGTGATTCTAAATAATAGTTTGCCGTATAGATCTATGCCACGCAAACTAACTACAAAGTAACGTTGGTATGAAGACCATCTATATAAATACATGCGTCTGGCATTGTTGGCCAAGAGATCTAAAAGGACTTTTCGGTCACTTGTCTGAGTTGGTCACTTAAGCCAACCCGGTACTACTATCAGGTATAGGGAACCTACCGTTTTTCCTGGAATTCGAGCAAGGGAGAGTCCGTGTGTACAAAGCAATTTTGCTCGAGGTGGAGGCCAGATTATAGGTTAATAAAACATCTGCAGAGACAGCAATTCGAACGAGGAACTTTTCCACCTCGGCCAGACACCTTACCCCTGAACATAGTGTAGCTCTTCCAGTTTAAACTGAGTGTAGTACGTGAGCGGTAACATTCGGGAGGACCCGGGTTCGATGCTACGTACGGTCATCCAAATTCAGTTTTTCATTGCTTCCTGAAATCACTTCAGAATGGTTCATGTATGACAGATTTACCGATTTCCCTCTATTTCCAAACCACAACACCCCCGCAACTGATCCCCGGATCTAATGACACTATCATCGACGAGCCACAAGGACCCAATGAAATAGAAAGAAACATTTCATTTTTATGTAGACAGACAATTGACTGTTTGGGAAAATCAATATATTAAATTAATATAACGAAGCCCCATGATGAACTCCTTTTAGTTTGACAACAAATCAGAATAGTCAAAATTAATGGGATTATTATTGTGGGGCGGGAATGTAATCCGCCGCAGTCTGAAAGGAGTGTAAAAGGTTCGTCAGGAGAAAGCTTCAGTGGGTCAATTAACTTAGCCGCCATCTCTCCCGCCACCCGCAAGACTCGGCGATGCAAAGCGGTTGGTCGGGTGACTAAGCGGAGATTCAGTGCGCCTTCGAGACCTATCTGAATCATTTCGGCGAGAATTGATTAAAGTAATATTATTTCATATGAAATACACTATTTCAAGATCGATTAATGTCTTCTTTCTTCTATGATAGTCAATCCTGGGATTGGTCTGCGGCGTTCTTGCATTCAGCTCTACTCTCTGCCCCCCTCTTCATATCTTGCAGCCAACATCTTACACTATCGGCTTGATGTATTTTAAAAGTGGTCTTCCTCGATATCTTTTTCCTTCTACCATTCCCTCCATTATTGTTTTTAATAAGCTCTCGTGTCTTAAGATATACCGAGCGGGGCGGTGTAACGGTTAGCGTTCTCGCCTCGCATTCGGGAGGACGGCGGTTCGAATCCCCGTCCGGGCATCCAGATTTGGGTTTTCCATGGTTTCCCCAAATCACTCCAGGCAAATGCCGGGATGCTTCCTTCAAGAGGCCATGGCCGAATTCCTTCCAATTCCTTGCCCCCCATCCTTGCCCCCCATCCTTTCCCGTCTCTAAAGACCTCGATGTTAAAAAGAGACGTAAAGCAGTAAAAAAAAAAAAACTTAAGATATGTCCAATTATTTTTTGTCCTCCGCGTTTTTATACTCTTCCATATAGCGTTTCGTGCCTTCTCAAAAATTTCCTCATTAGTAATCTTGTCCCTCCAACTAATCTTTAACATGTTTCTGTAGCACCATTGTTCAAACGAAATTAATCTTCTTTTCTCTTCTTTACCAACTGTCCTGGTTTCACATCCATAAAGGGCAATACTCCAGACATAAGCTTTTAATAGTCTTTTCCTCATTGTCCAGCTGATGTTAATTGTTGTAAAAATTCGTTTATTTTTATTGAATGCTATTATTGCTTGCGCAATCCTGAATTTTATCTCCTTCTTGCTTCTTTCATCTTATGTGATTTTGATTCATAGGTAGGATAATTCTTGTACATCCTCCAATGTTTCTCCATTAATTTTAATTTTCACTTTTGGGTCTCTACCTTTGCCACGTACCATGAATTTCGTCTTCGCTTTATTAATGTTCATATTATACTCATTCCCCACTAAAGTAAATTTATAAAACTTGTGACACTTTGGAAGTCTGTCAAGGTATATGGAAGTAGAGGCAGTGGAACGCAGGTAGAATTGGAGCAAATTTCTTTTAAAAGGCAGGGAGGCGTCGGCTCTACCGATTGAACGAAGCCATGGGGGGCCACAATCTAGGTGGGGTTCCACCGGTGGGGGGGGGGGGCAGTTACTGCAACTTATTCTAGTTTCTCGGTAGTATTCTTCTAAGATTTTTCTCTTCCATTTTTGTCTTCTCTTTGGCATTTTAGTTACCAGTTTTAATGTTTGAGAAGGCATTTTAACGTTTCATTAGAACTTAAGTAATAAAAACACATCAGGAATATTGTGATATTACAAAATTCCATATTTTGAAGAGTGTTGTAGAATTCTCAATTCAAATACCGCAGCATGCTCACCGACGATGTTTAATGCTTCTTCTGCGGTTTCCAGAAATCCTAGAAAATATTTTGGATTAAGTTTTCCTGACATGGATGGATTTTGTTTATTGTTTCTAATTACACTTCCCTGAAAATTCGGAAAAAATATTATGTGCAGTAGATGAAAGTAGAAAACATATTTTGAGAACAATTATTTGGAAGTAATCACCCGATTTTCATGTATGACTAATTCAAAATGGAGTCAATTATTTCGGTTATATGATTTCGGAGAATCTCAATTAATCGCAAACTTTGTTGATAGTGTTATGTAAAAATAACGCTGTTAATTCAACGCTTTAGACCAAATCAATAAATACGTAACGTTATGGGTGAGCTCCACTCGTGAGGGTTGAGGTTTGATTCCGAAACCAGGCATCCAGCTTTCAGATTTCCATTGTTTCCCTAAATCTCTCCAGATGAATTATGAATTTCGGGATAGTTGCTTCATAAATGAAAGAGTACATTACTTCTTATAATTGTCTTGGCTGTAGTGAAACTGCTATTGCACCTATGTGCTGATCCTATTCTTAGTACTTATGGAACAAAATTGACAGCAATAATGTGTAACAAACATTTGTTGGTATATGCCGCATCCCTATTGAACTAGAGAAAGTGCTCTGCTGTGCGAGACGAAATTTATCAACTGTCACTCTGGTTGACTTAATTGTGATTTTAGGATTTTTTCTCTGAATGGTAAATGGTACAAACAATTCCTCTTAAGAAGTACACACTTCACAAACAGAAACTTCCTAAATGAGGAAAAACACGATTGATAAACAGATAACAGTGATGATGCCCATATCCGATGCGAGGGAAATTGAACTTTCCTTACCAAATAATGGAAGTGTCGCATGTAATTGTTACATTTTTGTGGATGGCTGCAAAGGTTTCGTGTAAAGCGTAGTGTGCTAATTGCGTTATGAGTGAATAAGTATGAAGGAAGGGAAAGGGTGAAACTCGGTTTTGGTTCATTCATATCTACTCCTCCGGAAGATACTAAGCGGAACCTGAAGCTTTATGTCCCCATCCGACGGACGATTCACCATCAAAACTGTCGGATGCCTTCACTATACAGGGTGTTACAAAAATGTACGGCCAAACTTTCAGGAAACATTCCTCACACACAAACAAAGAAAATATGTTATGTGGACATGTGTCCGGAAACGCTTACTTTCCATGTTAGAGCTCATATTGTGGACGGCTGTGATACAATACGCCATTCTCCAGGGCTGCATCAGCGCATCAGGGATTCCATGCGACGGAGGGTGGATGCATGTATCATCGCTAACGGAGAACATTTTGAACATTTCCTGTAACAAAGTGTTTGAAGTCACGCTGGTACGTTCTGTTGCTGTGTGTTTCCATTACATGTTTAATGTGATTTGAAGAGAAGTAATAAAATGAGCTCTAACATGGAAAGTAAGCGTTTCCGGACACATGTCCACATAACATATTTCTTTGTTTGTGTGTGAGGAATGTTTCCTGAAGGTTTGGCCGTACCTTTTTGTAACACCCTGTATAAGCATTGCGCAAAGATTCGGGATTTAACAAAGGACTCTGGTGCAGAATCCAGTGATTTGGCATTGTGCACCACCGTCTCCTACGCTGGCGTCCCCGTGCCAGGCGCCAGACACCATTACACTGGCGCAATCACACGAAACAACGAGGCGGTAAACAGGAGCATTAAATTCCTCGAATTGGTTTGTACTGCATTTAATGGATCATTCTAAGACCGCTTAGGGGTCATGTACTGAAGCATCAAAATGGTTTCATGTTCCATATACTTGAATTAACATGCGTGAGGGATCAAAGTGTTTATATTTTATATTCTCTTTCCGAAATATAAGTACTGCTCCATTTTTTGATGTTACTGCCCGAAAATTGCATGTGTAATATTTTTTTCTGTTAAAATCATCCATTGCCACTGGATGCACTAGCGACATATTACTGTAGCGATGATTGATATCATCTAGGTCGTTAAAAGGGGAAATGAAATTCACCTTTGGTCTGAAATTCGGATACGTTTTATACTAGCATTGCTTGTGTTTCTGTTTTTTTTTTTCTTGAGTTAGAAACGTTTATCCATCTCAGTTCAAGCGATAATCAGTACTTCACAACAATAAATTCAATTGCAAATACAGTCTAGTTTTTTTGGGGGACTAGATGAGGTCTGGACGTTATTTAAAAGAGAGAAAATCCGGGTGCTGCTATTTGATCAAGGCACATTTCTTCCACTATTAATGTCAATCTGAAATACAGAAAACATTTCATTCTGGGTCATACGAATAACACTTCCGCTTACCGATTAGATATTATAGTCGGTGAGGCAAGATTGGGGAGGAGTGGAGTGGATTTTATGGATATTTAACGCCTTATTTCGGTGGTAGTGATGGAAGCTTTCCCACCCTGGTATATTGGGATTTTGATCCAAGTTGTCCAACCCACATTCAGCTACTCCTTCTACTGAGCTACATGGCCACATTGCCTTTTATTTAAGGCAAGGATTATTATTATTTATTAATTTAAATATTGCCAACGTTTCGATACTGCCAAAATTTTAAAAACACGAATCATACTAGGATTTAAGCGTGTAAAATGCAAGGGTGACTAAAATACAACTTTTTTATATTTTCGCTTAGGATGATGTACTGCTCTATGAAGAATGGCAAATAAAATACTATTGTAAGTATATATATTTTTTTTATCTGCTTAGCGTCTATCTAACAGCGAGGTCCTTAGAGACTGCATAGGATGGGAGGCAAGGAATGGGAAGGAATTCGGTCATGGCCTTATGAACGAAGCATCCCGGCATTTGCCTGGAGTGATTTGGGAAACCATGGAAAACCCAAATCTGGATGCCCGGACGGGGATTCGAACCGCCGTCCTCCGGAATGCGAGGCCAGAACGCTAGCTGTTACACCACTATGCTCGGTGTGTAAGTATCTGTGAAGTATGGTGATCAAATGTCTAATTTGCCGATTCAGAAAATAAATGGATGTTTTCAGATAACTTCTTAAAAACGCGATTTGGTGTCATACAATTCGTTATTGTACCTTGAATCAGGTGTGCATTGTATTGCTGCTAATGAGAACGCAAGAAGTTGTAAAGGAGAGAAGATACTATAGCGAAAGCGCAAATGATTAATAAAAACTATCTAAAAATGGCGTTCTACAGACGTAACGCATCATGCCAGGCTGATTCGTAATGATGCGGGGTGAGATCTCTGTATGGCTAGCGACTTCTTTTCAGGCTCTCGTCCTCTAAACAGATCCAATGTCGTCGTGACGTTGGACCAAATGATTTCGTTACGTAATAGGCATATACTGGGTGTCCCAGCTGAAGAATGTTGCCTAAATATCTCGCATGTATTTCATTTTGCCAAAATTGTTTCTGGTATGACTTCAATAGTTTCGAATGAGCGATCTTGTGTAATAAACAAATTTGATTGGAAAAATTCATACAAGATCATGACCATCAAGTTCCAGAATAATAGTGTTAGGATGGTAGATAATATTGTTGCTTATGTTATAAAAAGTTAAAATGATGCCCACCGATATCGATAAATTTTCTGAAAGGATAATCATGGATTATGATGCGATTTCAATAGGCTCTCATTGAATAGCAGCGCAAGATCGAATTATACGTTTAATCATGTTTTCTGGGGTAAACTTCTTCTTGCAGAAAAGTCTACCAGTGTCAGATCTGATGAATTTGTTGGTCAATCTGTCACATTACCTCAAATCCATCATATTTGTATCAAATGAATCTTGAAGGGGCTTTTTCATGACCGTCAAATGACCTTGAACTCGAAAATAACAAAGAAACTAGAAAACAGTATTAGGACGGTACGTGAACTTACTGTTCATTTCTCAATATGATATGCGACGATAGAGGCAGAATTGATAGCGATGCCCTGAGAATAGTGTTAAACGTATTAGTAATCTTTAACAACAAGATCTATTCCGTATCTGATTACCAAGTGATGATCAGTATATCACGAAGTGTCTATTCATCATGGTATACTCTTCCAAGTAAGGATGAATTAAACCGATTTACATTTATGGTGAAGATTAACAACTTAAACGAGAAGCTATTCGTTTGTACGCATAGCAATTCTTGATCGCAACTGTCCATCGCGTTCGTTGCATGCGAAACTGAAAAGCTGAACTAACCGGGACAATCGAAAATAAAAACCTCAGTGGTCGAAAATTATTACACTTGAGTTAAATGTCAGACGTGTTAACCAAAATCCTCAGAGTATTATCATCCAATCGGAGCGAGAAGTTCACATATAGAAATCCAGCGAATCAAGTACGGTACCGGTAAATTAAAAGAACTTTTACCCATTTCACCTATTTCACGTTCCGCCCCATCAAGAACATGGCAGAACGTTTCTTTTAAAGATGTTATTTACTGAATCGTGGTGAAACGCATTACGGATCCATTCAAACCCCACAGTGGATGAGACAAGCGGACCGAGCGTGGTGGGTGAGTGGTTAACGCTCTGGCCTCGCATTCGGGAGGACGGCGGTTCGAATTCCCTACCGGGCATCCCGATTTGGGTTTTCCATGGTTTCCACAAATGCCGGGAAGTTTTCTACAAAAGGCCATGGCCGAATTCGTTCCCGTTTCTTGTCCCCAGTCCCATCTCTCCTCTAATGACGTCGACGAGGCTTAAAACCATAGCTAAAACAAAACAAACAAATACTAACAGATAAACATAGGCCACGGTCAGTGAATGAGTGGTACAGCCCTTTGAGAAATAAAATACGGTAATTGAATCTTATTTTACTAACAGAACACTAAAATAAAGAAAAATAAGCCGCATTTTTATTTAGAGATATTGATGGCAGTGGCAGACGTATCAATAAGTGTTCGTGCGACAATGTTATACCTAAATGATAGTTGCTCAGCAAATTATTCTCCGGCAGCAACTAAGGTACTAAATACGAAATTCTCAGAGCGTTAGATTGGTCGTAATTGGACAATAGTTTAGCCAGCACCTTCAACAGGTCTGATAACGGCAGATTTCTTTGACTTAGGAAACTGCAAGAAGAAGTCTATCAACTTACTACTACATCGTATAATTCGAGCTTGTGCTGTTGTTTCACCAGAGATAATTAAAAGAGTATCACAAGTTTTGATTGTCCGTTTCAGAAAATCGTAGTCGATGGATGTCATTATGAACAATTTTAACATGAACAGTAATTTCAAGTATCATGCTAATACTATCTTCGAATTTCAAAAATATTTTCGACCTCAAGGTCATGACCTATGCCGGATGCCTTTTTCACCCATACAGAATAAGAAACATGTTTTACTACAAAAAAAGGTGATAACCTTGAGAAAAATGCAAGAAATGTCCTGGTAATAAAATTTTTTCTTTTAAAACACACTTTTTTCGAAACTATTGAAATTATACCAGAAGCAATTTTCATATAGTAAAATACGAAGGAGATATTTAGTGGACCATCTTAAGTTGCATATCCTGTATATATACTTAATCAATTTCCGTCGTATGCAATCTCGTTTTGGAAAATATTATGGAGTGTGGTACCACAATAATGACTAAGGTATTATTGGCTTGGAATTACTGAAGTTTAGTATGGGTGCCCAAGCGATGACGCAACGCGCTTCTGTCATTGTCTTTGCCTAATTAATCCTGCTAATCGTGCCGGATAAACGAGATCTACAGTTTAACGTGGAATCTAGGCAATGAAACATTTTATCGTACTTCTCACAGAGAGAAGTGAAGTCCAGACCCTGACAGCACCACTGGACCACCATAATGTAGTATGGGAAAAGAAATAT
Source organism: Vandiemenella viatica (assembly GCA_031002005.1). NCBI lineage: Eukaryota > Metazoa > Arthropoda > Insecta > Orthoptera > Morabidae > Vandiemenella > Vandiemenella viatica. The sequence goes on from CM061921.1 coordinate 90,329,515, forward strand.
GAGTGGTATTTACTATATTAAGAAAGGGAAAAGAAATTTGTATGAAATATGTGAGGAACCAAATGTGTGACCTTGCCAGAAATTGCCAAACAATAATCAATCTTCGCGGATTCGCTGCGGTATTGTGTCGATGAAAGGATGAGCTTTCGGTGGCGTACTCAGCCGCCATCTTGTTTCAAACAGTAACTAATCAACAGTTTCCGATAATCTGACAATCCATCCCAGATTATCGGTTACTGGAATTGTGAAACCAAAATAACTTCAATAGTAACATACTGATTCCAATAATAATAATAATTCGGCGTAGTACTAATGACCTGGTGACAGGGTTTCTATTGGCTGCGCATTCCACCCCTGTCTTAGCCGCCACTAATTCCAATTATCAATAAAGATAGACTCATCCCTCGAACTCAAAATTTGCGGAATATATGCGACATCGTCCCATCGGCAGCCACCTTCCTATTCCATCGCGTGGATGAGAATAGCTGACCAATCAGGTGCGGCTCATAACATCATCCACGAGGAAACAGCCTTCCAGTTTAGTCAAATGGTTCCAACGGCAGATAATCCCTTTCCTACTCCCTCGCGTGGCCCATTTTACTGTGGTGAGAATAGCTGACCTATCAGGCGTGGCTCCTCATAACACCATCCATGAGGAAACAGCCTTCCAGTTTAGTTAAATGGTTACATCGGCAGATAATCCCTTCCCTACTCCGTCGCGTGCCCCATTTTACTGTGGTGAGAATAGCTGACAAATCAGGAGCGGATCATAACACCATCTACTAGGAAAGAGCCTTCTAGTTGAGTTAAACTGTTCCATCGGCAGCTAATCCTTTTCCTACTCCAACACGTGGCCCATTTAACTGTGGTGAAAATATCTGAGCAATCAGGCGTGTCTAATAACACCATCCACTAGGAAAGAGCCTTTCAGTTGAGTTTTTGCATCTGACGAAGGCAGATAGATTATATGGGTTCACAAACTCGGCGCGACTTGAAGTGGACAATCTTTTATATGTATCATAGGCTGTGAAAAGCTGAGATCTGGTTCCAAGCAAAAAAGGGCTTACATGTCGGATGCCCCGCAAACTTATCAGAGGCTGGGGACACGCTGACCAGCTGCTTCATTATGTGAGCAGGAGCCGGGCCGGCACTATTCAAACAGTTTTTTGGGCGACGCGGTGCACATGGCGCCCAGGTGGTTGCCTTCACACTTCCTGTCTCCGAGGATCACGCCAAAAATATTCATCCCGCCTTTCACGCGCCCGTTAACGGGATACGTTCGTTATACACTTCCGAGAACAGCCGTGGCAGGAACTGGGGCTGTCAGAAAAATCAAGCTTTCTCCTCGACAGGGGGAACGTGTATTGTCAGCAGACAAGGAGATACTGAATGTAATGTACAGCAATGTGATCGTCTTCAGTTCTTAGTTGCAGAGTTAAAATATGGCTGTACGTAGGTAACTGGTTTTATTAATTTTTATTGGTCGAATGCATTTGCTTCAGAAGCATCATTGGTAGAAAAATAGATATATTACTGACGATGTATATGCAGAAGAATCGAAATAAGTCTAATCAGCACAAAGAAATTAACAACATTTATAGCGTAGCAAATTTATTTTTGCTGCAGAATTTGGTGATACAGACTCTGAAATATCTTTTTTTTTTGTTTTGCGTATGGCTTTACGCCTCGTCGACTTCGGGAAAGGCGGGATAGGACTGGGGATAACGAACGGGAATGAATTCGGCCATGGCCTTCTGGAGGAAGCATCCCGGCATTAGCCTGGAGTGATGGGGAAACCACGAAATTTTAAAAAAAAAACGAATCTGAATGCTTGGAACGGGATTCGAACACGCATCCTCCCTACTGGGTGGCCAGAGCGTTACCGCTCACCCGCAACGCTCTGTCTCTGAAAGTCATTGGACTCCTGTCTTAAATAATGTAACAAGCTGATTCATCCCCAGGTCCTCATTCCACTTATCTAGATTTCGGTTTTCCATGCCTTTCCCCCTCCCCCACATACGCCAGGACGCTACCAACTAATAGGCCGTGACTGATATCCCTATCAGAGTTGTTTGGTGGCTCAGTGGTTAAAGAGTATGACTGGAGATTCAATGATTCCCGGTTCGAAACCCTATCTTGGCGGGGATTTTCAAAGGTTGTTAACCCGACCTTCACCTCTGGCACAGCTTGCTGCGTAATGTGAAGTAGCCAGAACGCTTCTGTGGTTATGATTGCACATTAAACTGTAGGTCCCCTATACTTGGTAGGACTGCCGGGATAGGTTAAAGCGGCTGCGATAGGGACGGAATGCGCAACCAATAAAAACCCTGTTACCAGGTCATTACGACAATACAAATCTTTGCCTTATTTCTCTATAATTCCTTACCCACAATCCTCTCCCGGCTGAAAGCAATCAGCTTCAATGTCAGATTGATGAGAGGTGAGGGACGAGTGTTAACTTTTCCAACTGTTCGTGTGATTTTTTTAGGTTAGGGATTGCGTTCTCGCCTCGCATTCTGGTGGACGGTGGTTCGAATCCCCGTCCGGGTATCCAGATTTGGGTTTTCCATGGTTTCCCCAAATTACTCCAGGCAAATGCCGGGATGCTTCCTTCAAAAGGCCATGGCCGAATTCCTTCCCATTCCTTGCCCCCATCCTTGCCCCCCATCCTTTCCCGTCTCTAAAGACCTCGATGTTAAAAAGAGACGTAAAGCAGTTACAAAAAAAAAGTTTAGGGATTTACGGTTCTCCAGCGTTGACGTCATTTGAGCCGGGAGAGTACTTGGGGCAAGGAATGGGAAGGAATTCGGGCACGGCCATTAGGCTTTTAGCTGGAGTGATTTCAATAAAACCTGTGTCTGTATGCCCAGACGTGGAGTTGAACTAACGTCCTCCTGAATGATTTACCACTCATCCACCAGACACAGTAATTCTTTGTAATTCCGGTATGTAGTATGATAACTTATAGGTTAGTGGTACCTTTTTACTGGTGCTAAAGCTCTTCTAGTAAACAATATAGTAAATTTCCCAGTTCAGGGAAAGAAGTGAATGCCACAGTTCCCCTGAAGCCGTGAGCTTCATGATGATGTGCATTTTATTATTCTGCTTGCGAAAGTATAATTTTGAGAGAAAATTTTGGTACCATTTATATATTATTTTAAAAAAAAAAGTGGAAACCGCTAGTGTTGATCGGATCCTTCTCATGCACCAATATGGCACAGCATAAACTCACTGAACCAAGCTAAAGCGTATCTATGCAGTATAGTCAGTCAAAATCTTAAGTGGTTGTTATCGGCAGTGTATGCCTCATAGGACTGCACAATGAACGTGACTGATATAGCACAACGTCTAATATCGATAGGTTTCAACCATTCTTTGCCTTCCCATACACCAGCCTACTTAATTACCATTCATATTGTTTGTTTTGCTGCTTTTCACGTCTCTAACACTTGTCGAATGATCCTGTAATGAACGAATATTCTTAAGTCAGAAACGCGGTACATGATCTTTTCGTAATCAATAATTTCACGAAGCACTACGAAACTTTGTGTGTTTCCATTACTCGGGTGAATCTCCCCAGAACCGTTACCACAATACATCAATCGTTCCGGGAATAAAAAATTCATGTACTTATGGCAAGCATATGTTGAAGTCCCCCTGGGATACCGGAGATGCATCTTAGCACCTAGACAGTACTGGTACTGATGAGGAAGCAAACAGTTATTCAAGGCAGAAAATGAGTGTTTGGAGATTTTCCACGCAGGGGAGGCGCACCTGGTGGAGGCATTGACCTCAGCCAGCGTCCGGCAAGGCACAGCTGCCGCAAGCCTCCACCAGAAAGGCTTAACGCGAATCCAAACACCGATCCTACTCTATATCCTTACCTGCACTTCGCTTATGTGCTAGCCAAAACGTCCCACAGCGAATCTTGTGCGATCTCTAATTCCGTTTGCCATCGTTGTTAGAACACCATCTTGCTGGAAGTGGGGTGAGTTCGAATCCCACTGTATGCCTACGAATTTCCTAATTACGGTTACTGGGTAATCGTGTGAATGAATGCTTTCAAGTCCAACAATTTGTGCTTGAAAAAAAAAATGCTCATTTCACTAACATGTCGACACAAAACACACACATCAGAATTTGTTTTCCATTGGTGAAGATACCTGCTAACGGAACTGTTAAATCAGAAAAAAGAGCGGAAAAAGCCAATGATAGTGAGGATGTTTTTTGTTTGTTTATGGCTTTACGCCTCGTTGAAGTCAAGGTCATTAGAGGCGGGAAATGAATGGGGGCGAGGAACGTGGAGGAATTCAGCCATGGCCTTTTTGAACGAAGAATCCCGACATTCGCCGGGAGTGATTTTGTGAAACCATGGTAAACCCAAATCTGGATGCCCGGACGGGGATTCGAACCCGCATCCTCCCGAATACGAGGCCAGAGCGTTACCGCTCACCCACTACGCACGGTGATATTGAAGAATGGATGGCTTAAGATAAAGTCTATAGGTACGACTACTATTTAATCTACTGAAAATTCTTTACGTGAATCGCAAAAATGTTCAGTTTTGCCGTCATAGTCATGAGACCGGAATAATTGTTAAGATCTTTTATTTTTCTGACGGTTTTAGCAATAATAGTACGTATAACTTATTCCTGCAGGCTATAGGCTTGTTACAACTCTTTGTTACTATCCATAAAAAGATACTAAAAATGTTTAAACGAAATAGGTGGTTTTTGAGTAATTAATTTCTTTTAGCAAGCAACCATGAATATTTCGAAGGAATTATTACCTTCTTCGTATTTTGCTGTCGATGTATCATCAGAAAAAAAAATGGTCGTTGAAAGAATAAAAAATGTTTTGGAGTTGGGCACATTTTCTGTTTCATAATCTCAAGTGGTCATAATGATTGGAATTTACATACGACCGACTCTGGCATGTACTTGTATCTGCAAATGATTTCTTTGATTAACATTAACATTTTTAGAAAGCTAAAACAGAATTAGTGCAAAAGTGTATTTGACTTTCAATAAGTGATCAAATTTTTATTTTATTTATACTTTTCCCTCGGAGTTTTCCACCAAGAGTGCCGACAAAAATTGACTGTTTTATACATTTTCAAGTTATGTAAAGAATATAACTGATGGAAATATCAAAACTAAAAAGCCATAATGATCTAGTGTATCATGTTACTGTTCTTCTGAGCAGGTTAACAGAAATTGGCGTTAAGCTTTTAGCGTTTTTAGACTCTGACGCTTATATATCTGTTTATAGTGCAGTTTGCTTTTATTGTGTTTACTGGTTTTGGCTGGAAAGTTCGTTCGCATTTTGTAAACATATCATAAATTATTCTTGCCTGTGTGTACCAAGACGTCATTAATAGTTGCATAGAGTGATTTCATTTGAGGTGAACCAAACGTAGATCTAAAAGTATTATTCATAACTGTATATTTCAGAGAAAAGTTTTCATGGTTCTACTGAAGATGCTGTAAATTAATGTAACAGCCATAGGAACCGTTATTTCTTCAATGTAATCAGTAAGTTACGTTGAAATCACAAGTTCTTTTAAGGAACAATTTACAACATAGAGACAAAAGCTCTAAACACACTTCGGCAACTACAGAATTCAGGTATAAAAACAATAGTGTAACCACACAAAAATATGCACACATTTCAAGCAGATTTCAGGATAAATTTTGAAACAGCAAATGAAAAATTGATCTGCATGTGCTGGAAAAATTCACAGGTTTTGTGATGCCCATGAAATACGAACACGCACAAAAAACAACTCAGAAATTTAGATAGTTTAATGAATGAAATATTGATTATATATAGAAAACAATCATCAGAGTTGCCCACACAACTGATATGTGTTGTTTGGCCTGCCATATCAGATGCAGAACAGTTTGGTGGAGTCCCACCCACATCCCGGAGTTTCGCTTGAAGGCCCAAAATGACAGTAGGAAGGGAAGGGCAGGGGAATGAAGGGGGTGTAGGTGGTGGCACTTAACCCACACTTCCCTCTCCTCCCACTCATAATCGCTTCAAACGAAAACATGGCACCCAGCTAACCGAGCTTCTTGTATTGCTGCAAACAAAATGGAATGCCCTGTGCGACACGCCCCGTGCAAAAAGTTAAACGTGACGCACGAAACAGGGCCAGATAACCAACTTTATCTGCCCACTGAATTCGGCGAAAGTGTAAAGAGCTCTAACATAAATTAAATCTTCTTATCTACCTTAATTTACAAAAACAACAGGAGGTAACAACTAGATACGGTTTCAACCAGTTATCTTTTGCTCCATATTGTCATTGCATTGAAAAATGATAAGAAACATTCGCTAACACTTTTTTTTCTGTTACGGTATGTAGGAGACGTTAATATTGTTGTATTACCGGAGTTTGTTGCAACTGCTAGGAGAAATACATTGGCCAATAATAGATAATGAAATAATGCAGCATTATCCGGAATCAGCGTCAGAGGAACTATTGGAAAAATAGCAAAAGTAATTAATTAAGCTAGAAATCAGATGCAGCGTATTTCGGTATATCTGAAGACTTAGAAAAGGAATATACAAGAAACTGATGTTACGTTTAACGATACATATTCCAAACAACACACCGAGCGTGGTGGGTGAACGGTTAACGTTCTGCTTTGCATTCGGGAGGACGGTGGCTCAAATCCCCGTCCGGGCATCCAGATTTGAGTTTTCCATGGTTTCCCCAAATCACTCCAGTTGAATGCCGGGATGCCTCCTTCAATAGGCCATGGCCGACTTCCTTCCCGTTCCTTGTCCCCAGTCCCGTCCCGCCTCTAATGACCTCGATGTCGACGAGGCGTAAAGCCATAAGTTAAAAAAAATCCAGTCAACAGGAAGAAAGAAAGCTTAGGGTGACATGCTTCGTGTGGAATCATGGAAATGCTTTTTCCACTTGTGTCTAGATGTCTCAAGAGCATTAAACAATCATGCAGTTCTGTCAATTCTCTTCATCTCTACTCTTACAATTTACGTACACATTGATACACAGAAATATACTTCTGTAATTGTGACACAATAAGACAAAAATAAGTTTCTGGTAATATTTGCTAAATTATTTATTATTACACTTAGAATAATATATACAGGGTCCGGCAATAAAACCTCCCTCATTTCACGTAGCCGGCGTGCGGGTTGTAGTGAGGATACTTACGTGGAATGTGGTTTGTTTTAAAGAGGTGTACCTGCCATTTTCAGTGTGCGCCATGTCATGGCTTGGTGAGCATCGTGCGTTTGTTGTGGACGAATTTATTCGTAACAGTTGTTCTCAGATTTTCGGAGACGATTCGAATTTGGCCTACACGATCGTGTCCCGGATAGAAAAACAATTCAACTGTGGGTGTCAAACTTTAGAAAGACAGATTCAGCACTAAAAAAAAAACCTACAGGCCGTCCTCGGACTGCAACAACGCCGGAAAATTTGGCGCGTGTGAGTGTGTCTATGCAACATTCACCAATCTTTGGGGACACTTAAAGCCTATAGTGTACAAACATCGTCCCACAACACTGCAAGCACTTAAAGAGGCCATTACCCAAGAATTGGCAGCCATTCCAAGAGAAATAACGCGAAAATGTATGGAGAACTTTCTGGATAGACTTTGTCAATGTGTCAACAATGGAGGGCAGATATAATATTTAAAAACAAATAATTAAAAATGACAAAGTATGTATTTTTCATAAATAAAAGTAATTATTCTCTATCACATTTAGTTTTTATGTGACAACACATTAAAATGAGGGAGGTTTTATTGCCGGACCCTGTATATAAGAGTCTTTTACCTAGATTTAGAACCTTTCATACAGCCCTGGTATTAATATTTGTATTTATCTATAGCTTATTCATTCCGATATACCAACCATTAATGCATTGATTATCTGCATGCCTCAGATATATTAAATGCAAATCGAGACTAACCATTCTTATTTCATGTGCCATCACGCAGAACAGCATCGTTGCATTCATACGGTCAGAAGGGTTAAGTATTTGAACACCTTTATATTTTCATCTTAAATACTTAACACTGATTTGGATGTGCTAGGAAATTTTATACGTCATGTTTAAACAACTGCAATTATTCTGTGTTAATAGGTCTAAAAACGAACAATGTGCAGAGCGCAAACAAATCCAGAGAAGCGATGTCAAATATTGTTGGTGGCGGTACCGATCGGGAACATCTGTTGTTCCAGGTGAATGACCTACGCCATCTGCTTCTACAAGAAAATCTCTCTGTACGGGCTGGCTACGAACAAAAAACCGGACGTTTGATGGCTATCGTAATTGCTTTATTGAACCGTCTTAACCCTACAATAACGGGAAATAAATGAACAGTCTACAGGAATTAATCATAAATACAGCCGATCGTCGTCTGAAGATTGTTTGTGTGTGTCTGTAGATGAAGTGAACATCATCCGATAACTGTGTCGCTTCTGGTGTAAAAACATTCCAATCTTTTTTTATCAGCTTAAATGATATTTATGGGAAATTTGAAAAAATAAAATGGTAAAATGGAATTAAGTAAGATGCTACCAGTTTTTAGTGAGAATGCTTTACTGGAAACTTAGTTTAAATTCAAAATCAACACGTGACGGGAGACATAACATTGAAAAAATATCAGAATCGAAATAACAGAATTCAGCAGCATGGAATAAAATAGGGCCTACTTTTGAAATATACTTTGCTATCAAAAAAATTTAAATGTATCTTAAAGTACATTACAAAATTCTGATTAATTAATACCAACTCGATGTTCCAATTTTGCCGGATTTAAACTTATAACTGTGTTTTTCAGAATAATTACTGTAGTATTCGAGAAAGAAAGTATAAAGCTGGAATAGTAAACCATTACCAAACTGTCTTTTATCTCTCTTTATCATCGAGCTTGTGAAAAAAGTTCGTGCAAATGTTAAAAATAATTCCTGTCCAGTAAGATAAAGAAGTTTTTGGGTTAGAAAATTCATTTTTTTAACAAAATTAGTGGATGGTAATTAATTTTACAGAATTATTGCTCCCAAATAAATACGACTGGTGATATTTATTTCATATAAAAATAAAGTTTCGATTTCTCTATGAAAATAAAATCTTTTACCTCAGATTGACCAAATTTTAAATGTCTGAGGAACCATCCATGTAATTTCCATAGAAGGTGCTATAGTAAAATAAAATTTATTCGCTGTTAGAAGAAACCTAAACACAAGTGTTATTTTATTTTCGTTTGAACCGATTGTTTGTTCCAAGATGATTTTATAATATAACTATATAAATTTTTGGTCTCTTTCGCAATCCGGCTTAGCTGGTTTCAATGAACAGTGTGTGTAGTGGGTGATTATTCAATGAGTGGAAGCAGAGACGAAGTTTCCGGAACATCCCCGCCTCACCCAACCCTTGCAGAAATAATAATAAGCCTTTCGTGTTGACTCTGCTAGAAAAACGGACGAAATTAAATTGGGTATTTTCTTTTTAAATTGATTTCCTAATTTGACGTCCCCTGGCGACCAGTGCATGATTGGCTAAATGACAAGGCTTAGGGAACCAGGGACGCAGTCATTTGGAAGAGCGTGCTTGTTGAGGTTATCACTTTCACATTACGAAGTTTGAGTTCTACAATTAATCACAGTATCTGTTTACTAGAAAATGTAGATTCACGTTTTCAAGGCCTACAAACAACGGAAAGCAAGTAAATATAACATGTTTAAAATAGAGCAGTAATTATAATGAGGGAAAGTCAACAAAGATTTTTACGAGGTTATTATAACTTCAGAGCAGTTAGAATGTATTAGAGGCAGAGTTTTAGCCGTTGGGCATTCCGTCTCTGTTTCAGCTAACTCGATAATCCCTCTTTAGCGCAGAATCTAAACAAGAACGTCCTCTTTTCTTACGGACAGGTTGGGTGTCTGGCAGAATGAAACCGCGTTTCATACAACAGCAGCACTAATTTATCCTTTTCTTTTTGAAATTGTGTGGCCTGTACGAAAATTTTGCGAATGATACACCATGAGTAGGGAGGTTGGTGGTTTGTACTAAGTTGAAACAAGAACCTGCTGATTTGTCAACTGAAACAGGCGAATAGAAAAAGCATGTATATATGTATAATGTCTCAATAAAGAATTAGAAAGGGTAAAATGTTGCCCTGACAGAAACAAAAATATGCGGAGAGCACCTTACCTTACAAAACACAAGCAGTTTATCAATATCTGGGTGATGTGATGCTATATAGCCGTCAGCAGCGAAGCCTAATAGCTTGGCTATACCATGATTGTATATAATTTTATCATTTAAGGGTTTAATTTAGAAAAAAATTCTTAATTAATAATGTTACCAAATCGGAGAAGTTAATTTTTAAAAGTATATCTCATTTGTCGATTTTGGTTAAGTATAAAGGGAGAGAACATGTCTCGTCACAAAAAAACACCTTGTAGAAATAACATAAACGATTATTGCTTAATAACTTTATCATTAATTACAGAAGAATTTACGGTATCATCGACTTTAGAGAGAATAATACTTTCTTACTGTTTTGGAATGCTTCTTCAAATGGAAGGAATATAACCTCTTTTCCTGAAGAGGAAGCTGAAATATGAATTTTATTAAATCCGATGGTGATCTGAAAAGTTTTCTGCAAAGACCATAGATGGCCGTAACATCGAAAAATTCAAAGCATTAAATTCAGTTTTCTACGACATTCTGGAAAATTTATTAATTATCACGCAATAGAAAATGTATAGAATAATCTACGGTCGCTGTCCTGAATCTGTCGAACCATTATGGAACTTAGATTTACATCTAACTATTGCTATGCGTGACGTGTGCAAATCATGACGCGAATACATTTTGCTATTCACTGGGTGCGACATTACAGAGTGGCAGGCTGACAAACAAACAAGGGAAGAGGCATTTTAATATAGCCACTGAAGTAACACTTGGAAAGATAGGGAATTGCTAAGAAAGAAACAAGACTTTTTAATGAGAAAAAAGAATGATGGCTGGTTTGGGGGGGGGGGGAGGACGCGAGGCTCCAAGTCAGGGAGGGTGAAAAACTCGAGATGAGGAAACTTGAAGAGAAGAGGAGAGGAGAGGAGATGAGAGAGCACCTAATGGAAAGAAAGCGTAAAAAGGGTGTCGGGAACTAATGGCAGGGGCGCACACATCATATTGATCAGCACAAACAATGGCAAACAGTAATTAAATTAGGCAGTACCGTACAGTGTGAAAATTCTCGCCGAGAATAATTTTCCGCGGAAATGATATATTCTGCACGTAAAGGAACATGAGGCTATCGGACAAACGTAAGGAAGAAAAATCTGACAATTTGTCTTGACTTGGTTCCTTAGACGATACTTTTCAGTTCGTCTCGCGTCCTTTCCGGCCCGTAATATTCCTTACTTTTAACGTTTTTGTCCCTCCAAGAAAGAGCAGCACATAAATCACGGCAAAATGAAAAACTTTGAAGAAGTCTTTTTAATATACTTTTAAAGAGAAAATCATTTTTCACGCTATATCCTTGAAACTGTTTCATAAATTACTTGATTTTATAACGTCGTGAGTAATAGCTTTCATATTTACGATATTAGGGGCGGGAAGACATTTTATAATTCAGAACGAGACAATGTGCAAGTCTTCACGATGCTCACAGAAAAATTTAGTGCGTTGATTTGTTTAGTTTGCATAATTCATTGCCATTTTTCTGAACAACTGCAAACGGTTAAAACTAAAAACTTAATGAAGAATTACACTATGTTACAAAAAAAAAAAAAACAAAAAAAACAAAACTTTTTGCTTGTTTAAGTAAATTTTATGCTTGTTTTGGATGAATTGGGTCACAAATAAACTACACTGAACATTCCTACTTTTATATAATCATTTATTTGCTTTTTATGGCCAATAATATGAAATTAATTGGTTAAAATTATATTAGCTATGAACACTTTATATATGAGATGATTGAACGATTCAGCTGGATGTAATCTGTTTCAGATTAACGTTATTGATTAATAATTGCGTCTTCCCGTTGCTGTAAGCATAATCCAGACTGTTATTGTTATGTGTGCGGCGTATTCCTGGGCTCGAAAGCAGTAAAGCATAGAATAAAGGACGCTAACAACTTCTGCTTAGCATACAGGTCTTATTTTGGATATGTCTGTGGGAGACCAAGACAAGAACTGGGCACCACATGTTGTGTGTGGGTGTTGTAGAGCCAGTCTCGAGGCCTGGTATAGAGGAGAAAACAGAAAAATGAAATTTGGTGTACCTAGAATTTGGCGAGAACCACCAGATCAACTGCTATTTCTGTGTTACTGACTTGTCTCATCATAAGAGGTGTAAAAAACCCAATGTTTTTGCATATCCAGACTTGCCATCATCTCTTTGGCCCATTTCACATGGTGAGAAGCTTCCCATTCCTCCTCCTCCTCCTCCACTACAGAATAAGTGTGAAGACAGTAGTGAACCAAATACTGACATCGACCACGAAGAAGACATCCCAGAGGATGAAGATGCTACACCTCACTACCCCACATAATATGAGTTAAATGACTAGATCAGGGACTTACAAAATCCAAAGCAGAAATTGTAACACCTAGACTAAAGCAGTGGAATCTATTGAGTAAGAGTTGCAAGATACCCCTTGTCGAACAGAAAAAGATGCTAATGCCTTCCTTCCATATTAAGCTTGGACACATCAAGCAATCTGTAAAGGCCATAGATACAACATCAGATGCAATGAAGTACCTCCAGAATGTGTTCCACAACTCTCAGAAGGTAAGATAAAGCGTGGAATTTTCGAGGGCCCCCAAGTGAAGAAATTACTTCGTGATGACACATTCATCAGCAAGCTTCTACCAGTTCAAAGAAAGGCTTCGGGGATGTTGTGAATGGTTTCCTAGGTAATCACAGAATGGAAAATTATAGGGATGTGGTAGAGGGTCTTTTGAAGAACTACAAAGCAATGGGGTGCAGAATGTCTCTAAAGCTGCATGTATTCCACTCGCATCTAGATGTTTACAAGTCTCATATGGGTGCATATTTAGAGGAACAGGGCGAAAGGTTCATCAGGACTTACAATTGTTTGAAAGAAGGTACCAGGGACAGTATAATGAGCGAATGGTTGGTGATTATATCTGGGGACTGATCAGAGAGAGTGATGTAACGTATAAGAGGACATGTAGGAAGACAACACATTTTTAAGCACATTGTACACGACATGAAAACATTTTCATGTACTTTACAACTTTTGTAATTTATATTTACTGCATTTACATTTTTTTCAAAAGTTGTATTTAAGAATTTCTTTTGTTTTGTTTCATGGGCATATGTAAACGAGCATTCATTGTTCTAAATAAATGTATTTTCCTAAAATTAAGAAAAATCGATGGCATTTCCATAAAAAAAATTTCCACATGAAAAATTGTGTTTTCATAGTGTTTTGAAACACACTGCATCAGAAACAACAAAAAAATTAACTTAAACAAAATTTTGTTACATAGTGTTATGTATGCATTACAACATATTTAAGAAATTTTTCCATGCTCTATTGCATAGTAGATACTGATGGATTGCGCCCATACCGGAATACAACTTTTACACATCATCAATTTCCTTTTTTTGGTTCAGCGTTCACGTCCTATCGATTTCAAAGTCATGGATGGGAGCAAGAAACGGCAAGGAATTAAACCATGGCCTTTTGAAGGAACCATCCCGATATTGGCATGGAGTTATATCAGAAAACTATAGAAAAAAAGCATGACCGTATGGGGATTTGAACCCGCGTCCTCCAGAAATCCCGGCCGTGCGTTACCTACTAATCCTACAATACTAATAGAATGGTTACAATGTGGAATGCGATGTCAAAAGTAAACGGATTTGCAGCAATGCTACCATTACGTTGATAGAATAGTCCGGTTTAAAGAGTTGGTTGAAAAATACTATTATTTTTTTGAGTAAAATTTCTGATACCTTAAAAGATTTTATTTTTTTGCGTTCATTTGTGTATCGAATCTTTTTTGTCACCTAATACTTTCCAATATAAAGTCCAATGGGGAAGGTTATGCGATTCTTTACATACCGACATATCGAGCGAGGTTGCCCAAAGGCGTTCTGTAAAGGGTGGCTTCAAATTCCGGTCAGGTTATTTTCACAAAGTGGACCCACATCACTGCCAAGAAGATTATTTTTCCTTCCAGTGCTTTAGTATCGGCTCTAACCAGCTATCCGTCGAAGGATCTTTTTATTATTCTAGTTGTAACTTTGTGTGTTTCATATTATATATTCTGTCACTGGCTACTAATTACAAATCTAATATACTAGAGCTTTGAAAACACAGGAAAAAAAAAACCCACACACATTAATAGAAAAGAATTCGTGCTTTTATTTAACTCATCTTCATTTTTACATGGACTATTCTAATACATTGGTACTGTAGTGGTGTACACAGCCCTTTTAATGTTAGGACTTGATAGATAGTCGACATTTAGGTTATTAGAGAAAAAAAGGAGGAAGTGGTCCCGAGCAAGAAGCGAGAAGAAACTCGGCCATGGCCTCTAAAGGAGTTATTTCTGAATTCAGCGAGAATGATTTAGGGGAGTCATTGAAAATCAGGAGGGCTGATTGCCAGGTTCAAAGTGTACATAAGTTGGATTAATTCAGTGCGCGTGCAACATTTCATTTTTCGTTCTGCGAGTAAAAATTTAAACGCTTCAAATTACTTAAAGAAGGTCAGTTACATTAAAATTATGTTATTATCAATATTAACTTAGCCTGGTAGAACAGTGGTAACGCTATAGCCAGGTGTTCGGGAGGTCCCTGGTTCGAATACTTGTCCATCCGTCCAGATTTCGGTAATCTATGGTTTCCCCAGATCACTCTAGGCCAATGCCGGGATGGTTACTTCAAAAAGGTCATAGCCGAATTCCCTCCCGTCCCTTGTCCTCAATCCTCTTCTAGTCAAATGACCTTGACGTCGACGATGTGCAATGCCATAAAAAGCAAAAACAACAGTAGAATTGTAGATGTTTAGGTCAAAACGTAATTGATCATTGCACCATTACACATTAAGTACATAATAAAATTTATCACCACCGAGAGTGGTGGGTGAGCGGTAGCGCTGTTATCTCCCATTGGGTTGGACGCAGGTTCGAAACTTCGTCCATCATCCAAATTTCAGCTTTCCATGGTTTCGCGAAATTACTGCAAGCGAATGTTGGGATGGTTCCTTCAAAAAGCCATGTTCCGAATTCCTTCCATTTTTTTTGTCCACAGTCCTTTTCCGCCACTAATGACTTTGATGTTGACGAGCCATAGAGCGATAAAATAGATAAAAACTCATCATCGGGCTCTCGCAGGTATAAGGAATACAACGCCGCAGCCTGGTTATCACCATTTCTGATGCTGTATTCCACAATTACCGTCATGAATACTGCTGTGGTAACCTATTTAATCTTTAGAAATAATCATTACGGAAAGAAAATAACACGAAATACATTACTACAAACCTTACATGAGTTGCAGGAAGATGGCGGAATCATCTTCGCTTTCACTATTAAGTTTTTGAAGAACTTGACACGGACGGCCGTGTAACTCAGGCGATAGAACGTGTGATTGCGGTGCGGACGACCCGGTTCGTTTCCCGACAAGGCCGCGGATTTTTTCCTGGATACTGAATGTCAGAAACAGATCCCCAGGCCCACTCAGCCTGCTGTTCAATGAGTACCGTGGACCCGGTTTGTTTCCCGACAAGGCCGTGGATTTTTTTTCCTGGAAACTGAATGTCAGAAACAGATTCCCAGGCCTATTCAGTCTGCTGTTCAATGAGTACCGTGGACCCGGTTCGTTTCCCGACAAGGCCGTGGAATTTTTTTCTGGAAACTGAATGTCAGAAACAGATCCCCAGTCCCGCTCAGCCTGCTGTTAAATGAGTACCGTGGACCCGGTTCGTTTCCCGACAAGGCCGTGGAATTTTTTCCTGGAAACTGAATGTCACAAACAGATCCCCAGTCCCACTCAGCCTGCTGTTCAATGAGTACCGTGGACCCGGTTTGTTTCCCGACAAGGCCGTGGATTTTTTTCCCCCAAACTGAATGTCAGAAACAGATCCCCAGGCCCACTCAGCCTGCTGTTCAATGAGTACTGTGGACCCAGTTCGTTTCCCCACAAGGCCGTGGATTTTTTTCCTAGAAACTGAATGTCAGAAACAGATCCCCAGTCCCATTCAGCCTGCTGTTCAATGAGTACCGTGGAACCTGTTCGTTTCCCAACAAGGCCGTGGATTTATTTTCCTGGAAACTGAATGTCAGAAACAGATCCCCAGTCCCATTCAGCCTGCTGTTCAATGAGTACCGTGGACCCGGTTTGTTTCCCGACAAGGCCGTGGATTTTTTTCCCCTAAACTGAATGTCAGAAACAGATCCCCAGGCCCACTCAGCCTGCTGTACAATGAGTACCGTGGACCCGGTTCGTGTCCCGACAAGGCCGTGGATTTTTTTTCCTGGAAACTGAATGTCAGAAACAGATCCCCAGTCCCATTCAGCCTGCTGTTCAATGAGTACCGTGGACCCGGTTTGTTTCCCGACAAGGCCGTGGATTTTTTCCCCCAAACTGAATGTCAGAAACAGATCCCCAGGCCCACTCAGCCTGCTGTTCAATGAGTACCGTGGACCCGGTTCGTGTCCCGACAAGGCCGTGGATTTTTTTTCCTGGAAACTGAATGTCAGAAACAGATCCCCAGTCCCATTCAGCCTGCTGTTCAATGAGTACCGTGGACCCTGTTCGTTTCCCGACAAGGCCGTGGATTTTTTTTCCCCCCAAACTGAATGTCAGAAACAGATCCCCAGTCCCATTCAGCCTGCTGTTCAATGAGTACCGTGGACCCGGTTTGTTTCCCGACAAGGCCGTGGATTTTTTTCCCCCAAACTGAATGTCAGAAACAGATCCCCAGGCCCACTCAGCCTGCTGTTCAATGAGTACTGTGGACCCAGTTCGTTTCCCGACAAGGCCGTGGATTTTTTTCCTGGAAACTGAATGTCAGAAACAGATCCCCAGTCCCATTCAGCCTGCTGTTCAATGAGTACCGTGGACCCTGTTCGTTTCCCGACAAGGCCGTGGATTTTTTTCCTGGAAACTGAATGTCAGAAACAGATCCCCAGTCCCATTCAGCCTGCTGTTCAATGAGTACCGTGGACCCGGTTTGTTTCCCGACAAGGCCGTGGATTTTTTCCCCCAAACTGAATGTCAGAAACAGATCCCCAGGCCCACTCAGCCTGCTGTTCAATGAGTACTGTGGACCCAGATCGTTTCCCGACAAGGCCGTGGATTTTTTTCCTGGAAACTGAATGTCAGAAAAAGATCCCCAGGTCCATTCAGTCTGCTGTTCAATGAGTACCGTGCACCCAGTTCGTTTCCCGACAAGGCAGTGGATTTTTTTCCTGGAAACTGAATATCAGAAACAGATCCCCAGTCCCCCTCAGCCTGCTGTTCAATGAGTACCGTGGATGAATTCCTGGGTAAAAATAACCGGAGCTAGCGGCCGACCCCGTCAATTGTCTTCTAGTGCCGAAGGTTGTAATGGGAGTGCGGATCTTTACCTCTCAGAATTCTGCGGGAAAACGGTAGTGAGTGGAAGGAACCCCGTGGGGAGGAGAGAAATTAACATACAGGTACTACGTTCGAGTATTATATAAATCCCATACAAAAAATATCAACCTTTACATTTCAGTTTTATCCTGTCACGTGATAAAAGTTTACGAATAATGTCTTATTTTGCATTCAGAATCACACAACCACATTTGGACGAAAATATCAGCATACCACATTCACTCTTCCAACTTTATTTATTTTTATTGTGTTTACTAGCAGCAAAATGTACCTCTATAGAACGGAGACTTACATGTCAAGGTTTCAACAGGTAGGTGTAATAGAACACTGATTCTCATATTATGTGTTTTATGTAGGAAATTCATGGATTTCTGAACATAATCCAACTTTTATAGCTTTACAATGTAATATGCAAAATGATGCTGAAGTTAAGTTGGAAGAAGTACGAAGTAATATGTATAATGAATAAGAAAAGCCGATCACCTTTCAGTTTCAGTAATTATCAAAACGAAAATTTCAGTGATATATTTGGGGATAACGATAGTGTAAAATATGAGGTCACATCGATATATGAAATGAAAAATAGGAGTGAAATATTACAGAACAAGTTTCACCGCAACAAATTCTAAAACTGCACTGAATATACAAAAAGAGTAGTGAAACTTTTAGACGTAACTGGATCATTGTAACTGCGTAATCTCGGAGGATAACTGAAAAAGTCAAAAGTTCAAAGGATGTTTGCGTGATTTATAACTGCTAGGTACAGCTCATACAACCGCCTATGGAATTTAATACAGCAACTGAAAATGGAATTCTCGCGAGTTTACCGATTAATGTTTAGTCTTACATATTCAGTCTTAACTGCAGTCAAAAACGAAATATGTAACATGATAAAAGGTGATATCAAGGAAATACGTTATTTCAGAGACAACTTTTTATATTCATCCCCTCCACATTTATTATGACCTCGTAATTCCCAATAAAGGAGATAGAGTACAAAACTCACATACGTCCACATTTGGTCTACTGTTGTGCCGTTTGGGATCAGTTTCATAAAGGATTGGTTGAAAGTATAGAGAAAGTACAGAGAAGAGCCACTCGATTCGTGACTTCTTGCCACAGTCCATACGAAAGAGCCAAAGAACTTATTGATAGATTGATACGGGATTTATTTCCAGGCAAACGACATAGGTTTCGTTTGACTTTGTTGTTAAAAATGCATTCACGCATTTTCATTTACGAGCGCAGTAAAATATGTCGTCCATCACCCTTCTTTGGTAGCAATGACAGGACAGATAAAAATAGAGAAATAATGTGCCGCACTGATGCTTACATGAATTCCTTCTTCCCTCGTGCTGTTCGGAATTAGTACGCACAAAGTAGAGATTAGTTTTGGTGCAAAGCATCCTCTCTCACCCACAACTTTGTGAATTGCAGAGTATATACGTAGGCAGAGAAATCATACTCCTATACGGATATTCTTATGAACTGAAGTAGCATGGCGACTGGTTTAACTTACCAGACGTCGCTGGTTAGAATCCCGTATAGGGCAATGTTCGTTTTAACTGAATGTATTATGCCATTCGTAATAAACACACATTACTTGAGTTAATTGTAAAACATAAATTGTAATATTAAAATATTTCTTAACACTAATACTGAGCGTGCGACCAAGAGAAATTTCTTTTTTGTTAAATAAAGCAGTTTTTCTCCATCAGGTGAGGCTGTGCGCTCCCGCTCCTGAAGAACTGAGTTCAAATCTGGGTGGGGCCATCCATAACTGGTTTTATTTAGTTTAACAACCGTTACTATTGCATTTAAGTTTAACGTTTCTAATCAAATCGATTTATGCTATAAGTGTATCGCTTGAGGTGCATCCATTATCTCGATTGGATCATCTCAGATTGATGGGTGGCGTTATGTGGGCGACAACAGAGTGGATAGTTGTGTTGAAGAGCTTTGTATTGTCAGTGATATCTGCAGATTTAGTGCTGTGCTTGGTGATCTACACTTAGTTAACTGGGT
Source organism: Vandiemenella viatica (assembly GCA_031002005.1). NCBI lineage: Eukaryota > Metazoa > Arthropoda > Insecta > Orthoptera > Morabidae > Vandiemenella > Vandiemenella viatica. The sequence goes on from CM061921.1 coordinate 90,349,157, forward strand.
CAGGTCCTGTTACTGGAAGAAGCTACTATTATCAGCTACATGGCCAACAACGAAATGATACAATTCATAATCACAACGTTTTGTATTAAAATCCTACACCTCCTTAGTGTATATGAAGAGATGCTTCGTCTGTATTTAGGTCGTAATCCTGATGGCGTTTTACATGTCTATAGGCAGGACCAGTTCATTAATACCAGCACCAGTTTTCAGGCTCTAAATTTTTCTCTTCCTCTCATTTCCATGCTCAACAAACTACACTGAAAAATATTAATGATGGGATATTTAATACAATAAAAGGCCAGTTTGGTTATAATGTCTGTCATGTTTCTCGGTTTGTTTTACCTTAAACCTAAATTTTTTTAGGCGATAATGTCCGAAGATATTTTTTCTCTATTATCTATAGATTGATGTCTCTGTAATTAATTAGAGAAAGTTTACCCTACATAAAAAATAATTGATCGCTGTTCGTTCTTGAGCCCAGTTTGTTTATGATGTCTGTCAAGATGGTCGGCCATATTTGGCGAGCAGATTGCGCCCGAAGATGTTTTCGCTCATTTCTCCCAAAGCAACAAATGACTCGGTAATGATCACGCTTGTATCCGTCATTTCTGAAGGGCTTTTAAACTAGCATATTAATGCTAGTCATGCCGGATAGGAACCAGTGAAACTAACCTCGAATTGCATATTTTGTACGTATTCTAACGAAAACAGAAAATCAACATTCGTTATGTGCAACTTTACACTGAAGCGTCAAAAGTAATAGAATACCTGCAAGCATCGTGGGGACCACCTTTTGCTCCGCAATGTGCAGTGATCCGATTTGGTATTGAGTCAACAAGTAGTCGGAAGCCCCCTAAAGATATATTCAGATATGCGTCTTCCACAGTTGTACATACAGCAATTTCGAATGTTATAAATGAATGATATTTTTCTCGGCGTTGTTTATTTATAAACGTTTTCCGAGAAACTTTTATAAATAAATTTCGAATGTGTTGCCTGTGCAACACGTTGTTGACGAATTAACCTTCATTTCGTGTCGAAGATATGTTCGATTGTATTAATGTTCCTGAAATCGGTGGTGAACATATCGCATTGTCGTCCTGGAAAATTCTATCGTTATATCGGAACATGAAGGAAATTAATGGCTGCAAATGGTCTCCAAGTAGCTGAATATAACCATTTCTATTCACTGGTGGGTTCAGTTTAACAGACGTCCCAGTCTATGCCATGTAAACAACCCTTGCTAAGATGGAGTTACCACCAGCTTTCACAGTGCCATCCTGACAACGTGGATCAATTGCATTGTGCGGTCTTCGCCAAGCTCGAACCCAACCTTCAACTCTTACCAACTGTGGCTCATATGACCAAGCAATATTTTTCCAGTCATCTAGGGTCCAACCGATATGCTAATCATAAGCCCAGGAGAGGCACTGCATCCGATGGTGTTGTGTTTAAGTAGACGTGGTCGACCACTGCGTTGTCCATGGTGGTAGGTAACGCCGGAAATGTATATTCAAGGTGCGCTTTAATTGTCCGAAAGCATTTTGAATTTTTCTAAGAAATTTCAGTCCGTAACAGCCATCTGATATGCATTTAACATTCTTGACAATCACAATGAAGAGATTTTGCCTGAATACAGTCCTTTATATTGATTTTATTTACACTTTAACGATTTACTCCAGTTGCTACTTCAGTTTCATGAAGATTTATTTGTAAATAGGACCTTCTTTCTTTTTTTATGGCTTTACGCCTCGTCGACGTCGAGGACATGAGAGGCGGGATGGGACTGGGGACAAAGAACTGGAAGGAATTTTGCCATGGCCTTTTGATGGAAGCATCCCGGCATTTGCCTGGAGTGATTTGGGAAAACCGTGGATAATCCAAATCTGGATGTCCGGACGGGGATTCAAACCGGCATCCTCCCGAATGCGAAGCCAGAACGTTAACCACTCATCCACCACGCTAGGTAAAAGGACCTTCGATTTACAAATTTGCTGCGACATGATGTTCGTTCTGGGTCGACGTGTCTCAGAGAGGCTACAAACTACAGGCCTACATCCCCAGAAAAACTTATGTCACTTGTACAACTGAGTCTTAGAAAGGGCATCATTGCTGCACCGAGCACGCAATGTATGGGTTAACAGCTTCATGTGTGAGATACTTAATAATTAATGGGCACATGAACCTTCCGTTCACTCTTAGTAATAATAACTAAACAAACAACTGTAGAAACAAGCGCGTAGAATTCAGTCGTACCAACTATGCGCAGTTGTCACCTCAACGAGCGTAAAATTATTTATCTGCTTTTTTAATATTTGATAAGTACACGTATATGTATGAGCTATCAGAACGTATCCGAGTTATAAGTCTTATTACCATTTCTGTGATTTAAGGCATTTGCTGGTTATGTTCATACGGTCCATCAATAATAATAATAAAAACTGATCTTTCTCGAACTAAGGTCACCCAATGAAAGATTTTTTTTTTTTTTTTTTTTTTTTTTTTGTAACAGTTTAACGTCCCTTTTTAACAACGTGGTCTTTAGAGACGGGAAAGGATGGGGGCAAGGAATGGGAAGGAATTCGGCCATGGCCTTTTGAAGGAAGCATCCCGGCATTCACCTGGAGTGATTTGGGGAAACCATGGAAAACCCAAATCTGGATGCCCGGACGGGTATTCGAACCGCCGTCCTCCCGAATGCGAGGCCAGAACGCTATCCGTTACACCACCACGCTCTGTCCCCAATGAAAGAAATTATCCGAATATAGCATTTCATTTCACTGAGAAGCTTCGATAAACTTGTCATTTAGATCGGTGTACATTTTAGGTGTTGCCAATTGTAAGCTTTCTACAAATAACTTTCATGTAACGAGTGATGAGTAGGCCTACGTGTGTAGAAACCATTGTTATGATGGCTGATTAATGGGTTTACTAAGTAAATACACGTAAATGATGTTTTAATGTTCCGAATACAGTAAAATCAGGCGCGATTGATCCATTGCTGGTTTTGTCTCATACTGATTAAGTTGCCGACCAGAATTTTGCTGAACGTCCTAATATCTGCACGGCAGCACAGCTTGTGATTGATTTAGTGAATTATACAATTTTTCAAGAGTTTTGAGTTTGGCTCTCCTACAATTAAATGACCATCTGGCACAGTGGTTATGTGCGTGGTATGAAAAATTGTCTGTCTCGATCAGAAAAAGGTATTTCCCATTATTCTATGCTCGAATTATTTAAATATACACAACATAGTGAAAAAACTTATATTTGTTGGATGATAAGCAGACTTTCCAGCAGTTTCACGGTTCATAATATGCCATTGGCACTGTCTATGTTCATCACTGGTTACATTGGTTGTGGTGGTGAAGAACCGGGAACCCAGTGTTGGCTGGAAAACTACCTTTGTCTGAACGGAAATCCTAATTATTTCTAGATGGACCACAATTGCAGACAAAGTTCAATATCCTGCTCCTGTTTTCACAATATTCTGCCCTCAACCCTCATTATCTCGAAGTCGACGAATCATACGATTATTGTTACGCATTATTAATAAATAACTGCTGAAGATTGAAAATCGCAGCCTTTATTGTGTTTAGACGCAAGTTACAGATTCGAGGGTGAATTATAGGCAGGGTGAAGTTTTTAAAAATTTGGAAAATAATTCAGCCATCTTGGCTTATGTGGCAAGTAGGAGGACCGGGTTTCGATTCCCACTTCGGCCATCCAGAGATACCTTCTATCTATTGTCGGGATGAATCTTAAATGAAGGTCATGTCAAAAAACCTGTGTGGAATATAACAGTGATTCGCCGCAGAAAAAGTATCGATTGTAACTAGGGATTGCAATCCAGCAAAGCGGAATCCCGCAATCCCGCTGGATCCCGCATCATTAGACAGTCTGGCGGATCCCGCACAAAATTAAGCGGATCCGCAATCCGCAAAATCCGGCGGAAACGCGTGTTAGTCTGCGTGACTCGCTGCCCCACTCTGTCTCTGTCGGATATTTTGCACTGTTTGCCTGTACCCTTCAAGTTTGCATTTGACTCAACTGAACAAGCGTTTGTTTTTGTCAACCTTAGTCATTCGTAAGTAAATAAATACACTTTTACGTATTCATCAAAACTTACGTTTGTTTCTAGGACAATTTGAGTTATGGTGCGTATAACGATTTTATAACTATATAATTATTTTTTAAGTGTCGCACACGTTATCTGAACTAAACGGTTACAGCTTTTTATTCACGGTTTCATTATTCCCATTTTCTGTATTTGCAGATAAAGTAATTGTGACAATTTACTAATTTGCGGCTGAAAATTTTATTATTCGTTGATATGAAACTAATGTTATCGCATTTTTAACGATCGCGTACCTATTTATTTAACAGCTATCAAAATTAAATTGTATATCCTTTGACTAATTGTTGTTTTGGCCGCTGCCTCAATGCGATTTTTTGACGAAAGCCACCTGCTTACATGTGCCGCTCAGGCATTCGATTAATCCCTCTTCTCCTTTTTATTATTTCGACTAAAAGTAAAAAAAGTTATAATGAAATTTTCTCGGGTGTATCGACGAATTGTGTTGTAGGAACACCATACTTCGACGGCTGCCTCCGCCGTCTTCCTCACGAGTGTAATTTCGTGTGTTGAAATGAAATCCGGAGATACAACCTATGAGGACTTCACTGCAATCAGAAAGTCTCCTTCCTCACTAAAAAAATAATAATTTCCTCTCTAAAAACGTCGTTATGCCACATAAGTAAATCTGAAATACTTGACAGTTTACGGGTTGGTGAGTAGTTTCTTTTAATAACATTGAATCAACTGTAATATCAATCAAGGAATCAGGAGATATAATAATGAATCACGCAAAAAAAGGTCTAGTCTCGTGCTTGTGCAGTCACAAAAAGTTATGAGATCTTGCTCTGAGCCAAGTCTACATTTTACAGAGTATATTCACTTCACTTTGTGAAATGGAATGCTTTTCTCGGTGTTATGGAACGTTTATTTAGATTTTTTTTTTTTTTTTTAAACAACAACTCTGGTAACTTGGCCATTAAGCAAACCATATTTTTAAACTTATGTGACTTATTATGACCTAAGACTCAATATTTTCCATTTTTATTATTTATTTAAAAATTGGTTTAGATTAAAAAACAAAAATGTAAAACCTGGAAATACACTTAAGACACGCTAAAAACATTTAATCTCATTTTGCCAATCAAAATATTGTTAACTGTTAATTTTTATCATTTAACATTAAAAATTATTTATTAATTTAATTATTATTTAATTTATTAACGTTTTAAGTAACTATGTTTTAAATATATGCGTTAAAAAACTGTTTGTACCAATCCCGCACGGATCCCGCGGGATCCCGCGGGATTGGCGCAAATCCCGCGGGATTGAAAATACTGCGGGATTGCAATCCTTAATTGTAACGCGCTGCTTAAGAGAAATGAATGGCTCCGAAAATTGAAACATTATATTTGTTTGCTTTGATTGCATGTGTGAATAGAATCGGGATTATGGAAGAGAACATATAATTATTAACAAACTAATAACGTTACAAACATTACTCAACAACCCATTAGTGTATTCAATAACATCCCATGCTAGTTACTGAATATGAATGCTATTACCAAAGAGACTCTCCGACCTCGCATTCGGGAGGACGTGCGTTCTAATTCCGTCCGGCAATCCAGATTTGGTTCGTGTTTTCCCTAACTCTCTTCGGGCAAATACCGGGATGGTGCCTTCAAAAAAGGCCATGGCCTAAATCCTTCCCGTTCCTTGCACCCTAGTCCTTTCCCGCCTCTAATGACCTCGACGTCGACGAGGCGTAACCCCCCCCCCAAAAAAAACAAATATCCTTATTAATTGCTGCATTTATAAACAATTTCAACAAAATGAAACACTATTTCAATGTTTGTGAATGACTTTGTCATCTCCTTCAATACCACAAAAACATATAGTAATTTCTCAGTCATCTTTATATAATTCGAAGACGAAAATTCTTTCATAAGGTAAACTGCTTCTGAAGCTAAAGCTCTTTCCCTCTGGTGGTAGAACTTCGAATAAAGAAGCTCCAGTGAATGTTATCCCTTCATTTACATTTTTCAATGAGTTGTGATATTTGTGAATGTTGCATTTATGGTGTAGTGAAGACGCTATCTGACACACGCTGTAAGCCGAAGAGTAAAGTATACAACTACTGGAATTTATATTGAGAAAAGAACATCTGGGATAGATAAAACTACGAGATAAACAGGTAAAGACGAAGTGTTTGTTGAGGGGAATTGAGTGGTATAAGTAGATAGGGAGTGCAATAAACGTGGATGCAAGAACCACCTGATACCCACTCTTATGCAAAATAAATAGTTTCTCAAATTTAAGAGACGGAAGTGTAATGACAATAGTATCAGTCATTTCTGTCGGGAAACATAATTCCAAGCGATGTGCGCCACGTTCTTACGCTGTGATTCAGACCGCACTCCCCTCTGGCGTCAAGCCAAGCGAACACAACAAAATGGCGGACAAGACGCTGCTGCACGAGCTTAGCTGACCGTCGTCTCAGTTTATGCTCTGACGTCACGCAGGATGCTGATTCTAGAATTGTCCTGCATGAATTCTTAAACGACATCCTCTGAACCTATAATAGCATCGTCTCCACAGAGTTAAGTGATTCCACGTATCCGTCTTTTGCGTATTGTTAACCTCTTACATTGTAACAGATTTTCTTTCAGGATTTAGTGTATCTTAAAGGAGCGTCATTTAAGGAACGGTAAGAATGTCGCCCATAGTTTATATTAAAAAATCATCTCGGAATCCTGCCAGGAAGTCAAAGAGAACTGATATCCATTTGTTTGACCAGAATTCAAAACTGCTTTCTATGATATGACTGATCCAGAAGAAGAAGTAGACTACGTATGACTGTTGTTATTATTGCTACTCAGCGAAATGTGAAATGGATATATTAGCACATCTAAAATTTATTTTAGGAGATGTTAGTATGACGAGAGCGGCATTCGATATGAGAATATTTGGTTCAAACCCCGATCGTTGAAGTAATTTTCATCATGCATTACATGGCTACCAGGTTAGGAGTGTTATAGTGTTAATAATCACCATACTGTGGCAAAATCTGAGCTACGCACGTATAATACCATGGCTGTGAATACTTCAGACTAAATTAAGAACATTTTTTTTTTTAATTCCGTGTGTTCGTAATGACCTGGTGACAGGGTTTTATTGGCTGCGTATTTCCGCCAATGTCGTAGCCGCCTTAACCCGGCTATCCTGCCGGTTACAGGACACCTACAGTTTAACGCGGAATCCGCACTGACGTACTTCATATCACACAGCAAGCTGTCCCAGTGCTGAAGGTGGGGTTAAGTGCCTTAGAAAATCCCCGCCGAAACAGGGATTCGAACCGGTTACCTTTCTATCTCCAGCCACTGAGCAACCAGACCACTCATTAAAACCAATGAAAACTCACTTCTAACCAAAAGGTATAAGAGCCTTTTTGGTTCGCCTAAATGAAAACTTGAGAAACTAGCTAAACGAAAAGCTACAGCCAGAGATAAAGATAAATTTTGTTTTTTGGCCAATAGAATAGGAGGTATAAACTCAGAACTAAATAATGAAGAACAAACGTATGCCACACCAATTTTTCGATTACAATAGCAGAATCATTTCTCGGCTGAATTAATCTGCCAGTGAGGCAATATGCTCAGACCAAGTCAGGTGGGTCACGTTTGGGACTGGCATTCTGGAGAACCTACGTTCAAATAACCGTTCAGCCGTTCAAATTTTGATTTCCCATAGTTTCCCAAAATTTCCCCAGGCGAAAGCTGGGATGGTTCCTACAGAAGGTCATAGTCAAATTCCTTCCCGTTCCTGGCATCCCATCCTCTTTCGCCTATAGTGACCTCGACGCTGAAGAGGTGTAAAGCTATAAGAAAATAAAAAATGTTTAGTAAAAAAGAAAATAGCACCAAAGGAACCCAGAAGAGTGAAAATTATTAGAATACGGTGTGTTAATAACTGCGGAATTATTGGCGCAGAACCAAAAAAGGATGTAACCGAAGCAGCTTCATGAATGTGACAATAGTGGTAACTGTATTTTAAAAAATGCCTACAACATTACAGGCCCGGAGATTTCGAGCGCAATGTTTCAGTTAGCAGCCGTAAGACTGAGTCCCATGAAGCATTAACGAACAGATACTCAGATTCTACCTCCGCCTTGGCTTGACCTTAATGATGAAGCCGAACCATTGAATGTCCTAATGTACTTCTTTCGATCAAATCCAAATTTTGGTAGGGGTATAAGTCAGTGAAAGAGCCCATTAAAATAGAAATCTGAGCCGGTTACAGGCGGCAAAGATGACGTTTGTGAGAGGGATATAAAGCGCCAAATGGAATGATAGAATCGAGCAGGTATTAAAGGTCGAAACATAAGAAAAAATGTTAACGAATAATAGATTGCAATAGCTGGGGCAATAGAAGAGTGAGGAATGCAGAAGTTAGCGTTCTTCAACAATAGGAAAGAAAGAACCTTATTGGAGGACCTCGTACAAGTGGACGGACCAAGGGGAAGCAAGACCTAGAGGCGAAAAGAGTTGATTTGAGGAATAATCTTGAAAAGAGAATGTGCCAGACGACCCGCAGAATCGGAAAAAGTCAAATGATTATGATGGTGCCCACAATACCGAATCACTGATTCACTACACTACTCTCGGAATCAGTAATCTGACCGATTAAGGAAACCAGTAGAATTACATAGAATCAAAACACAGTAGCCTTATAGCGTTCGTTAAGGGCCTCTGAAACGCTGAGTGATTACAACAGTAGACTTGTTACTGATGATACAATAAAACCACGCCGGGTTGGTAGTAATAATACTCAGGCTGGCACTAACACGGTTCTGTCGTTCAGTTTGCGGTTTCGGCTAGTCCAAGTTGTAATTCTGCCACCAAGTAAAAACAGTTGTATAAAAATATAAACATAGCAGCGACCTGGTGGCTCAGTGGTTAAGGCGTCTTAACTGGTGATCGAAAGGTCCCCAGTTCGAATCCCTGTCTCGGCGAGTATTTTCCTAGTCTCTTAACCCTACCTTCACCTCTGGCACCGCTTACCGTGTAATGTGAAGCACGTAATAATGTTTCCGCTGTTAGGATTCCACATTAGATTGTAGGACTCTTTTAGGGCTAACAACCCTAGTTTTAACATGGAAGTGTACACGTCCAAACAAATTCAAGCCGAACGAAGGCTTAACGAGATCCTAATTGGCCCAAACGAACATACATACATAAACATATCTCGCCTCTTATAATAGCTCATTGCTTATATTAAATAACCTGTAATCAAAATGAGTCTTTGCACGAAGAAAGATGATGTCTGCTTTTTCTCCCGAAGACCTAGCCTACATACTTCGAAATATCTAGAGAAAGAGTATGAGCATTTGAAAACTGTAGTTACTTATCGTTACTGCGGATGAATTATAAGGTTTTTTTTTTAGCTTCACCTCTTATTGACGTTGGCTTATTTAAACACTGCTATCTGATGAGAACCGCATCACCTTTGTAGAAATGTTTCGTGCGTTCTTCTGTTTGCGTAACGTATGATCTGAGAAATGGAGTGTGAGTTCTAATCCGACTATTCACTTACATAACTTCGGATAAACTGTCTAAAAAAATTTAATCTAGAGAGCGGATTCGAGCTACTGAGATTGCTTAGATTCATTGTACTTTCCCGTGTCCAACACGGCTGCAAATTGTTTTTAAAATCAGAAGAACAAAAACACAAAGGATCAACTATATATTAGTGCTTGTTGTTTGAATTTGAATTGAAAACCTCTCTACCGTAAATTGAAAGAAAATATATTTCAACATAATTTCCGTTAAAATCAGTACAATTATTGCAGTGCAGTGCACTCTCCATTATTTCTGCAGTGAAGTGGTTTCCCGTAAAGTCTGCAATTATGGTGGTATGTGAGGCTAATGGTAATGAAGGTTCAAGGATGACCAGAACGTTGAGTCACACAACGTGTTTACCGGGACGATGCTTAAGAACTTCCAAGGAAATTTATTGGAAAGAGTGCGGGATCCAGCGTAATAAGGCGGTATCTACCTACACAGTATGTAATGAACTGACGAAATAAGTTAGGTACAATAAGTCAGGAAACTGTACACAAATGTTTTTCCTCGTATGCAAGTTGGAGAGAATTAATGTTTGAACAGTGGATTCACATAAACCGCTAAAACCTAATTGGACGTTTGTTAACACAGTAGTAGTATTTTGGTATTACAATAACTTTTTCCCACAGATGTCTATATTTTGCGCAAAAGTCCCTTCGGTTGCTGCTGGCTAAAAAGTTCCCTGGATCGAACTTAGATTGTGATGTTGATTATTGTCTTTTTAAATAAGAGATTTACAAAAAAAATTTTGACTGCTTTACGTCTCTCAACAGCGAGGTCTTTAGAGACGGGAAAGGATGGGGGCAAGGAATGGGAAGGAATTCGGCCATGGCCTTTTTAAGGAAGCATCCCGGCATTTGCCTGGAGTGATATGGGAAACCATGGAAAACCCAAATCTGGATGCCCGGACGGGGATTCGAACCGCCGTCCTCCAGAATGCGAGGCCAGAACGCTATCCGTTACACCACCACGCTCGGTGAGATTTACACTATGCTGCGACAAATTTAAATTCATTTGTCAATAGAGATGATCTCGATAACACAATTGTAACAGGACTTTTTTTTGCGTAAATATTTTCAGTTTGTCAGTGTCCAGTGGCGATGTTCCTTTGCGCCCTGGGATGAGTGGTCATCAGAGGTACTTTGTTTTCTGTACCTTACAGTGACTTTTGTGAGGTGTGGCGGCTTACTTGAGTTTGTCATGTGATCTGTTTCACTGTGGATCGTGTGATAGCTCATCTACATACTTCGTCCAACATTACTGATATCCTGAGACTGACTATTTATAATGTTGTATCTCTGCTTGCGTCATTTTATTTCCATCTACAGAGCCACCACCAGCACCTTTGCGTAACGCCAGACGTCTCTCACTTAACTGCATTCCACTGTATAATCATTTGTTCTAGGAGAAATTTAATAGTAATAATTTAACTAACGTGCTGTCATTTGTAATGTAATTTATTTTATTTACAAACAAATCGTCACACTCATCCCTGTAGCTTACGTAGTGCTGTTGTTTCTGGGCGTATAGAATGCGGTTCATACTCTACACATTCTCAGCTCACTTTGAATGCTTTATTCCATTTACAGACGCTTATGTCTACAACGTTAAATCACCAAACTGTATGTTAAGTCGTTTAAAAGTTTCTAGTTTCAACCTTTTTATTTTAAGAAATATAATTATAGTATTTCGCGTTTCCAGGCTTTGAAATGCCACTGCTACACTCGTACCAGCCAGATATGTATCAAAACACACTGACTGTAGAATTACTTAAAAACGACAGTACCTTCTGTTGCTGTTACATAGTAGGCGCTAAATTCAAACCATAACGTGGATATGACCTCCAGTCCCTCGGTTTTATTTATATTTCTTTTTTACCAGTATCATCTGAAATTTTTTAATTAATTAAAATCTATATTTACAGCTGGAAAAATCCCAACATTTAGGTTTTTGCTGATATAACATAATAAGCAAGCAATTTATTTGAATACTTAACAGGGAGTGATCCCATAACTAGGAAAAGTATTTGTTAGTTTGACAACTCACGAAATCACAAAATTACTGAACGTTGCATGTGCAGTGATCGATTATGCATGTTTTTGGTGTAGAACATGTCGTCAATACAAACGCATTGATACAAGAAAAAATTGTTTATGTCGCCTACGACGTTCCATTCCGTTGACATTTTACCAACAGAAAAGAAGAAAATGTCATCGACGTATCTGTTTTTCCAGTAGCTTTAACGTGCATAGGAGTACCGTAATACGATAATGTCGTGTAGCGAATACATAGCAGCTAGAATGACGTATTCAGATTTTGTATTTTACTAAGTGAAAACTTCTTTAGGCGCGTTGTGCAATTTTTGGATGGGTAAAATCTTACAAGTTCGCGTTACCGACATGCTAATGTTAACAGTATATCTGTAGCTATAGGTATGGCGTGTTGAGCATATTATATTCATAGTATTACGTTTTCACTTCTGACGGCAGTCCCCAATCACTGCAATTTTTTTAAATGGATTAACGCCTCGTCGAAGTCGAGGTCATTAGAGGCGGGAAAGGAGAGGGACAAGGAACGGGAAGGAATTCAGCCACGACATTTTGAAGGAAGCATTCCGGTATTCGCCTGGAGTGATTTGGGAAAACCATGGAAAACCCAAATCTTGATACCCGGACGGGGTTTCGAACCCGCGTGCTCCCGAATGCGAGGCCAGAGCATTATCGCTCACCAACCACGCTTGGTCAGATTTTGTCCGCAGACATCTGGGCTAGATGGAGCTATCTACTTACACAATACGAACTGTTTTTCTTTACAAACTACGTAATTACAAGATCGATCTGTTCTTGCTGATGAAGTTAGTAAGCACTAATATAAGGAATATTATATGAATGGAAGAGGTCTAACGGAAGAAAGATGTTGTGTTTTGGACTTGGTGTAATATTGCTAGGATGCATAAGATTAATGGGCAGCTATAAACAAGTCTGATACTGAACAAAACTTCCTCAAAACTGTTACGCACGTACATTTACAAACACAGGTACTTCTACAGATGTACTTTAGATTTAAAAAAAAAAGGTGTAACAAGAATCATTGCTGTAAGAATATCCGCAAATGCCTTCACACACTGTTTCAATAAATGGGGAGAGGGAGCAAGAAGGGAGATGGTTGTAGTATTCGAAAAGTTATCAGCATCGATGTTAGTAGTAATGATGAACAGATTTATAGTAAGCTTGAGTAACTTATCTATTACAGGGAACTTTAGAAAACGGTATAAAAGATGCAGATTGATATAAACTGAACGTAAAATTGATTTTAGTCTCAAAGCACAGATATTGTTTCTATGCTACATAGGTAAACTGCTTTGTGGTAAAGATGTAGTCTAAAAAATGGAAATGGAGTTTTGCACGGCTGGAAAACTCAGATTGATTTTTTAGCGTCTACACCATAAAATATTCCACCGTTAAAGAACAAACTATTTGTACTGAATGCTGAAACGCTTGTACTCAACATTTGGTGCCAATATTAAAACAACACCGAAGCAGGCGTAGTGAACCATGATATTAGCATTCAGTTCTTGGTAACGGAAATTATTAACAGATCATTTAACTGTGTTCAAAGAAAGGCGATGTTCCAGGAAGGCAAGGTGAATCTTTTATTGGTCTGTATACGAGGGACCTACTTTTATAAGTGGTTAGTAGACCAGCAATTTGGGTAATCTGGGAGCAGAGGGGGGGCGCGTAACAAGCTACAACACGTACCTAAAAAGCGTAATAGGCGCGCCGGCAACACGTTCTCAGGAACTCTCCGCGTACATTAGTTTTAACAGCGTTTATACACCATGGACGGGATTTATATACAACCGCCGTGTTAACTGAGCCATAAATTTCAAACAGCTGTAATCATCCAATTAAAGTTTTTAGCCGGAGGAGCTGATATTCTTATTGAAGTCTCGTTAAACATTAATCTTGAAACAACTATCCTTTGAAAATCTGAAAAACAACAGCGGCCATAACATACTAGTTCGTTAAACTAACGCTGGATCAAGTTAGCCGGTAACGCACTGGTCTCGCATTCGGAAGGTGGCTGGTTCGAATCCCTGTCCGGGCATCCAGATTTGGGTTTTCCCCAAATCACTCTATAAGGATATCGGGATGATTCCTTCCCTTTCTTTGCTTCCAGTCCTTTCCCGCCTCTAATGACGTCCACATCGACGACACGTAAAGCCAGAACCAAAAAAAAAAGCATGTAAACCGTACTACCAAGTTCGAAACTTTTCCACCTCAACCATTGCTAGGGATGCCGATTACTCAAAGGAATAAATTTTCAAACTGTCTAGAGTAACCAGATTCTCGAGAGAGTCAATATTTCGTAGTTTGCTACTAGAAACATCATTTTTGGCATAGGACATGGTTATTACTTTCCGGAAAGTGTGGTATATTTTTGGTGTTACAATATCTGACTTCCATAACAAGGAAGATTCTCTGGGCGTTGAAAATTTATGAAATGCTCTCTAAAATCAGCGAAGTGAGCAACCTGATATTAAATTTACTCAAAAATCGTCGGAAGTCCCCAGAAGAAGTATTTAAAGCCCCTTTAGACGATCCGACCTGGTTCCACTAAGTCAGGACCACGCCTCTTTCTTTGGCCCTGAAATCGGGTCGTCTAACTGGCGCTCCTGGTTACGTTTTTGTGGGGAGACCAGAGAGGGAGACGGGTGCAAATGCCATCCGATATAGAAGTCTCGGATCCCCACGACTTTGCCCTCAAACTGACCGTATAAAGCCTCACCCGGTTATGTTCACACTGCCTGGTTCCCTGTTTTCTTTTGTGTTGTGTCGTACAGTGTTATTATTTTGAAACGGATGCATTTGATCAGCAAGAATAAGAAGTTGCTGGAGGTGTACAAGACCTACCAAGTTGTATGGGTAACCTCACATGCCCTCTTTCCCTACAAAATCACGAGAAATCAGGCATTTCCTTCTTTATTAGAAATTTACCGACGTCTCAACCGGACTGATACGTTGAATTTGTCAGAAAATGAGTATTAAACACGTCTAGACTAAATAACTTAGTAAACTGAAATGAAAATGTTAGTTTAAACTAGAAATATTTAACTTCACTTTTGTTGCAGAAACACTTTCCTAATAAATTAAAACTCATGACCAAGACACATTAGATGACGAAATCTTGTGTCTGGTATTCTCTTTCTGCAAGCTGAAAATGCAGATGGGTAATGGAGAATGAGGATACCTTATTGGGACTGTAATATGACTCTACCTTTCACAATAATCAATCGCGTTACTTCAATCTGAATACCATTTGTATTTAACAGGTACTTTACCGACTTTCTACCAAAGCACCAACTTGATAGGAACTCACTGTTCAGGTATTTCAGAGTCATACTTGTCACAGTCACATTTCGCACCATAACTTTGCACAACAACGACTCTCTCTCTCTTGGTCCCCGGCCATCTTGGCAGCTACTGCTACGCTCTCTGGTCACGTGCCCCAAGCCCGCCTGCATATACTAACTAATCAAAGTAACAAGTCTTAATACGTATGTTAGGAAGGACGTAATTGAAAATACATAAAAAAAGAATGGGGGAGGTAACATCGTTACAGTAGCATTTTATAAACCACACACGAAGTTCTCGATGTGAACAAAGACGCCGCCGCCCGTTTGGAGGACACCTAAAATGGCCTAAGCAATTAGTTAACATTAATAATAATTAAAACTTACTTAAAACTTCTGACAAGTAAACGGAAATAATCTTAAATAAAATTAGAACGAATCTACAAGCCTTTAACATTGCGCTGAACTAGTTAAACAATTTCATTATGTAAAAAACATACTCAAAAACAGTAGCTGCCTCAAAAGTAACATATTTAAGTTCTTATATTAAAATTGCATTTTTTTTATTTGCGTCTTTACACCTTGTCGACGGCTAAGGTCATTAGAGGCGGGATGGGACTGGGGATAAGGAACGGGAAGAAATTCGGCCATGGCCTTTTTGAAGGACGCATCCCGACATTCGCCTGGAGTGATTTGGGTAATCCATGGAAAACCCAAATCTGGATGCCCGGACGGGGATTCGAACCCGCGTCCCCCCGAATGCGAGGCCAGAACGTTAACCGTTCACCCACCACGCTCGGTTTAAAATTGCAGGTATCGCAATCAATTTAGCACACTTATGAAGTCTGTCGCACTCATTCGAAAGAATTTCACATAATAAACAAGAACATAATGCTAAATATTTGTAAACCAGTATCATGCAATTAGAAATTACAATAAATGAACGACTTCTTTTATTTTAACGAAAGGTAATTAGTAGAAAAGGAAACTAGATTACGGTTATGCTTCAGTTGTTTTTAAAGGGACCGAGCGTGGTGGGTGAGTGGTTAGCGTTCTGGCCTCGCTTTCGGGAGGACGCGGGTTTGAATCCCCGTCCGGGCATCCAGATTTGAGTTTTCCACGGTTTCCCCAAATCACTCCAGGCGAGTGCCTGGATGCTTCCTTCAAAAAGGCCATGGCCAAATTCCTTCCCGTTCCTTGTCCCCAATGCCATCCCGCCTCTAATGACCTCACTTTGTAACTACTACCACGGCCTGACAATGCATAAAAATGATTTTTTCTGTATCTTACACTCCTAAATTTCAATTATGATGATTAAAGTCAATAGATATTTAATGTACCTGTATTTGTGAGTTTTGCTTTGGCATTGTGGAATTTGATCATGCACGATTATTTTTGTGATTACAAGTAAAATACATTATCATGTAATGAATTAATTGACAATGCATACAAATGATTTTTTCTCCATCTTACACTCCTAAATTTCAATTATGATGATTCAAGTCAATAGATATTTAATATGTTTGTTAGTTTTGCTTTGGCATTGTGGAATTTGATCATGCACGATTATTTTTGTGATTACAAGTAAAATACATTATCATGTAATGAATTAATTGACAATGCATACAAATGATTTTTTCTCCATCTTACACTCCTAAATTTCAATTATGATGATTCAAGTCAATAGATATTTAATATGTTTGTTAGTTTTGCTTTGGCATTGTGGAATTTGATCATGCACGATTATTTTAGTGATTACAAGTAAAATACATTATCATCTAACGAATTAATTGTTTCATTTCAGGCAACTGGCCAACTATAAAGAAAATTCGTAAGCATTCGGCATTCGCCCGAATAGTACCTATATATTCGGCACTAGGCCAAAATCGATAAGAGCGTCCGAATACCGAATAGTTGCCAAATATTCGTTGCAAGCGTAGTGTAGCGAATTCAAGCCTTTACTATCGTGTACTGTGGTGAGACATAGAACCACATTGACATGAGGTATGTGGGTAACGAAACAAGTCTCGCATTACGCTGGCTTAGAAGGACATTCTCCAGGACAGGGGTCTTTCTGGTCGTCTTTCGGGTCGTCTTTTTGGGTCACGCTGGCTGATCTACTCTTGTGGTTCCGCACGAGAACAACCCAGAAAGCCGACAGCATATCATGCGATCGGTTGTGTCTGCATTTTGAGTCACAAGGTGACAGATAAATTCAGTGTGGGTTCGGAGTTTGCTGACTTCGCCAATGCCGGACATTCGGTAAAAGACAAACATTGCAGCAGTTAGTAATATTGTGTTTGCACTCTACCCAACATAACGCTCTGAGCGGAGAAGTCCGCACGATAAGAATTCTCACTCTCCGATAGATAGACTGAGATATTAACGTTGGCATTTTTTTGTTTTTAACTTGATTCAGTAGTTTCTGTGACTGAAACGGACATTAGCTTTTATCAAATAGTCTCATTACGTGTCTTGCCGAAGACTGTAAACTGTTATTTTATATATCAATATCTGAACGGATATTTTGTCGTTTTGTATTGCTTAATTTAGTGGCCATTAATGTAGGGCAAAGGTGTTGTTTGTAAATAATTTTGATTGTGTATATTTATTAAATTTAAATTCACCTTATGTCTGTTGGCCTGACCATATATATGGTCAGGTTATGACTTTTTCATCCTTATTAGTGATTATAAATCATTTTGAGAACCCTTTTCAATCCACAATATATGCTTTTGGTAAAATTAAAATAAATATTAATTATCATTCAGTACAGCGGTATACCGTACCCGCTTCAGTACTAGGCGATGGAACAGGGCTCAATACGCTCAACTCTTCTACAATTTTTTTCGCTTTATCTTTTTCAGACAGGCTTCAGTTATCAGTAAAACAGAAGGATTTTAGCGGAGCGTTGCTGTAGCAAGCAGCAATTAAAGAGCAGAGAGTAAGACAAAGGCGCCGGTACAATGAGGCAGCTCAACCGTGCCTCCCTTCAGACAGCGCACTTTTATTTGCGCCGGAGATAACTCCTCTCTACATTCGACCTGCACCTCATTTTTATCGTGAGTAACGCAAACGAGAGACTGCTGATAAAAGATACGACGGGCCAGTAGACAAGTGTTCTGTTACAGCTAAAGTTGTTCTTCCAAACACGCAGTAACGACTGCCCACGAAGTTTTCCCCTTCCAAACTTTTCGTGGTCCTTCAAAATACAATCACATCTTGTTTCGAAGAATTTATTAAGTGTGTAAGCGAAGAATTTTTTTCTTTCTTTGGCAGAACAAAACTAGAATGTACTGTGGGTGGGACGGAGATTCGAGTTGTGATGTGTTCCTGTTGCGGAGGTACTAGTATATTTTTTTTAAAATGTGTGGTGATAGCCACTCAAACTTTCTTGTGTCACAAAATACCATCAGACTTGAATAGCTAATAACTATGAGACTAGCCGACCCCGGCAGCGTAGGGGTTAGCGTGCTAGCTTCGCGTTGCAGGGGTCGCCGGTTCGAGTCCGGCCTCGGGCATGGGTGGTTTTAATTAAGTGTTGTGTTTGTCTTGTTTCGTCTATACCACGGAGAATCTATAATACACTGAGTAAACCAATGCATACTTGCAAACTACAAAATTCCATAGTGCTGGCTGTATGGCCTCGTAGCCAAATGCCAATTTCTTTTTATTAAAAAAAAAAAAAAAACCTTCGAGACTAATAATGCGTTAATAATGGTTGAGTCCACAACGGGTATAGCATGTCTGTAAGAGTTCATTGTGGAGGATGTGTTTTGCCTGTGACGTCATGAGACTATAGTGTGAGTGCATGTTGGCGATTGCTTCGAATTATTGCTGTGTAAAGTATAAATTAGTGTAGCGAGAAAACGAGTTCATCTGGGACGTTGATTCTAGTATCGTCGTAAAGGGCTCGCGAAGCACTACTAGGAGACAAAGTGAGATAATAAAAACATTCGTCGGAATATAAGTAGAGATCAATATTACAATGAAAATTACAAAAAAAAAATAAAGATGTCGTGTCATATGAATCGTAAATATGTTCCGAATTATAGAAAACTCAAATTAGAAGAAAGCTTGCATCTAAAGGAACCCAAGAAACCTAGAATTCCAGGGCCGAACAATTCCGAGAGCTACGATAGCGTCGAAAATAAAATGAAGTGTTCGTGTGTTGGTTTAGCAACCACAGACATATGATACATGCAATAAACTTGTAATTTATGTATTGTGTAACTGTTATACTATTCTATGTAACCACTGTATTAAATAGATTTGCAATTAAATTACATAGTAACACAAAATATTAGTTATGATTTTTTTTTTTTGCTACGTGTATTACTATGTGCTCAGATTTAGGATAGTGAGATAATCAACGGAGATACAAAATGCGGAAGAAATGTAAGCGTCAGCCTTTGCTTGTTCTGAATATTCTTACACAAAATTACTGAGAACCACCTAAAACCGTAATTCTAAGGTCGTTTTCTGAAGTATATATGCAATAAAGTTGAAAATGCCGCTGCACCGCTAGTTTCAACAGTTTCTTTGTGGGTTTGTTTTGGTGATTAAAAACGCCAGACCTTGCCTGGTGGCTAAGCGGTTAATGATCGAGTCTGCCGTTTGGTATCTGCGATCCTATCTTCTAGATTTCGGTTTTCCGTGGTTCCTCAAAATTACTTCAGGCGAATGGCGGCATGGTTTTTTCGTAAATACCATGGCCGTTGACCTTCACGTTCCTTATTCAATGATCTCCGGTTCTGATTATCTCGTCGTGGACGATCTGTGAAACAATAACCTATATCAAAAAGAGAGAGAACGATATGAATTGAAATCGTCCTTTATGGTAATGCCAAAATCGCTACGCGTAGAGCAGATGGTATGAGGAACCACTTTGTAATTGGTGTCAAGAGGAAAACCTTTTAAAGGATCCATGCTGGAGTGATTTCGGGAAACTATGGATATCTGGATGGCAAGACGAGTTTCTGAACCCATGTCTTCTCGAGTGATACCGTTCACACACAGGGATCGGTAGGGCGTTAAGGAGAGCAACAACGTGGTGGAGCTCATGTGCAGTCTTTCAGTTCGTTTTCAGGGCTTCTTAGCCACAATATCAACAATGGATCCCTCATACCTTCGTCATGTCTGTCTCTTTGACCGTGTGTTACAGGCTGGAAATTTGTATAGACTGAAACGAAATTCCACACCAATATTCAATTGGCCGCAAAAATAGATCCCTAGAAAAATGTAGAAAAAATTTCTGTTCCAATTCCCTTCCCCCTTTCTTAACAAAAAAAATGTGAAATTTTAAATGTACCTGACCACGCAAAGTTTTTCCAGTCATCTGGGGTCTAACCGATATGTTTTCGAGCCCAGAGACTCGTTGCAGACGAAGCTCTGACGTCGGTCTTCTGCTGCCATATCCGATCAACGCCAGATTTTGCTGCAGTGTCCACACAGACACGCCTATCGTACGTCCAACATTGTGTGTTTCTGTTCGTTGTAGCAGAGTTGCATGTCAGTTAAAACTATTTCTCGACGCATATGTCAATGGTCTCGGTCATTAAGTAGACGTGATCAGCAACAGCGTTGACCATGGATGTAGGTAATGCCAGAAATTATATGTTCACCGTACACTATTCACACTGTGGTTCGAGTTATGTTGAATTCAGGAATAAATTCCGAAATGGAATGCGTCTAGCATCAACTACAATGCAATACCTACAAATTGCTATTATAGTTAATGCTACGAATACTTCTCTCGTACCCCAAACAGATCCTCATCTAATACACTTCCATTTCATTTTCCCTTGTTCCGAATATTAGCGTATTTAATAATCTTGAAGCTCGTGATGCAGGATTTATTGTATGATAGCTTTCTGCGGAAGTGTAAAGATGATAGTTTTATTAAAATTTGATTGAATCTTTAATTTATTTCTCAACTTTATGGTATCAGTTAGAAATTTATTTTAGTTAATTCCAACCCTTCATTGATATTTTAGCAGCACTGCCGGAATTTCATCAGTGCGCTGTCTCTTTTCAAGCTCTGTGAAATTAAGTCCCCAAAACAGGATCTCCTGCACTGTGAATTTATTATTTCTAGCCAACTGTTGTCGTTCAGGACATTTTCGTCTAGCAGTTTTTCTCTGTGTATTTCATCATTCGATCTGCTGTTCTCTCTCATCTTTAAAAGAAGTTTCCAATCATCACTTTTAATGTTTGTGCATATTTCCTTTTTTTCTTCCAAAATCTGTTTGATCCTCCTACAAACCAGTTCTTCATTCTCTGCTCTACATCTTCACACTTTTCTCGCAGACATTTTTCTCTTTATTCTATTTCTATATTATTGGATTTCTAATAATTTGTAATAATAACAATAATAATAAGTACTATTAGAGGAAATGAAATTAAGAAGAAGATTGGACGTGTTCCTACTTTGTTTACGTTACGTCAGCAACTTGTCATCCTTCAAACAACCTTCTAAATATCTCGATCTACCCCAGAAATACAATGAGGAAAGCATTTGACAATAGAATTTTTACAAATTTTTTTTTAATGTCTGAAGTATCATATGAAAACCAATGGAACCTTAGGTTCCAAAACTTGCGCGCACGAAAATTGTGTCACCAAGAATACTGAAATACTGTTACCTGTATGAACTCACTGACTGCGCGCGTTGGTAGCTTTACGATAAAAAGTAATTAATGAAGGTCAGAACGAAATTACGCCGCTAAATGTCTGTGTGCTATAAGATATAGTTCTCAACATTCTATATATATTTTTGGCAATTTAGCGTCAAACTCTACGTTTCGTCAGAGGCGGAATGTGGGTAAATCGTAACGCTTAATCCCGGCATTTCTAAGGACCCTGGCTGGGTATCCGGTGCTGCAATCCAGATTTCTGTTTTTAATGGATCCTCGAAATCATTTCAGGTGAATACCTCATGGTTTCTTCATTTGTTACGAGGTATAGTCTACTTTTTAAATCTTATTTCACTCGACTATCAGCTGGCTACCCTTTTATCAATAGATACTACCTCCTTAGTTTTATATTTTTTCCTGTCTCACATAATGAAACTCAGAAAAAGGCAGGAAAGACTGAAAGCTATGTTAAACAGTGCAAAAATACCAATGTTTATGATAAAGGGAAAGCCAAATTTACATATGTTACTTAAACAACGTAAGAGAAAAAAATATAGTTTTTTTCTGCATAACTGCAAACAAATTACTTTTGTCTTTTGTAAAAGATTTAGCAATGCATCAGTGATGTATTTTTGTCCTTCTCTCCTTCACTGTCTAGTTTGCTACTCGATATATATATATATATATATATTTTTTTTTTTTTTTTTTGCTCATGGCTTTACGCCTCGTCGACATCGAGATCATTAGAGACGGGAAACGACTGGGAGCAAGGAGAGGGGAGGAATTCGGCCATCGCCTTTTCAAGGAAGCATCCCGGCATTCATCTGGAGTGATTTGGGGAAACCATGGGAAACCCAATCAGGATGCCCGGTAGGGGATTCGAACTCGCGTCCTCCCGAATGCGAGGTGAGAGGGTTACTGCTGCCCGAGATTCAGTTGATTTTCGGAGAACCCTAGACAATTTCAACATATACTAAATTTAATAAGCTCTTCTAGCGATTCCAGCCATGTAGAAATGTCACAATTATGGAAAATTTTGGCAGGCGTCTATCTCTGCCCTCGTTTTCATCCGAAGATAGACACCTTCAAAATTTCACATAATTGTGACATTTTCACGCTGCTGGAAGCCCGAGATATGTTTATTAATTTAGAACGTCATCAAAAGTTTCGTACTTATATGCTAAATTTGTGTGGTATGATTTTCTCCCGTCAGTTTTTGAAGCTTCGCCATTTCTTAATGGGTACTGAGTTCTCTTTTTATGTTATGATATTAATTTGTTCCTTTGAGATTAATCACTTGTCCATGATCGCAAGATATTAATACATTCAGTTCAATTCTGTACCAAAAACTGTTCCGTCGTACTTTACCTTTGTTTCCTTCAGCAAATGCTGCATCAGAAACACGAAATAATCTTTCAACAAATCCAGAAAAAAATAATTGTTTACAATATGTTCGATTAAAATCGGTATGAAATACAGCGTTTCCTCGTTCATCGAGACAGCAATGTAATCAGAGGCATCATTAGCCACTAGACGTGGGCCTAACGCAAATTACAAACTTAAATTGAGCCGTGATTGCGGATAGTGGTAGTGGTGCGCACCATGTAGTATTACAGCGAGAACACCAGGAAGCCAATATCGAAGCTATTCGCCGCCAGTCATACCGCCACAATGTCGCACCTCCAAGCAGAGTAATCTGTTTACAGTGTATTACTGCGGTAGCAACCTACGCACTCACATAGTTTACCTAACTCATGCATCGTAAAAACTGACACTTCCATCAGTGATATTTAAAATCATTAGTGTATGTAGAACTAAAGAAAAGCTAGAACAACGCAAAACTAGGTGTGTAGAAAGGGTTGAATAAGTCCCAGGTTGAAATGTAGTGATGTGTGATTCAGGTCGTTCGGATACTTATGAGCATGGTAGTACATCACTGGTAAATGACTCGGGATGATGTCGTAAATAAAGATTGGCACACGCACGAAATAATATTTCCAACATATTTTTTTTGTTCCACAGCAATAACTGATTGGAATATGCAAAAATTATGCTTTATTAAGGTAGAAATTCAGAAGGGCCCAAACTGATGTGTTGCGATAGTTGCGATAGAGGAAAAATACAAACGAAAGCCATAGTGAGCCACAAGAGTTTAGATACTCGCTTCCGAACAATGAGTTAGCTGCGATGCAACGCACAGATTGAAACACACCACAGTGTTGCTTGTAGTACTAATATGGTATACTTTAAAAAGTTAAATTTCTTTATTGCTTAACAACGTTGAGAGCTTTAGAGGCGGGATATGGTTGTGGACAAGGAACGGGAAGAAATATGGCCCCAAGTCTTTTGAAGGAAACCCCGATATTTGTCTATAGTGGTTGGGGGAAACCGTAGAAAACAGCAATCACGATGACTGGAGAGAGATGTGAACCCACGTCCTCCCGAAACTCAGGAATTAACTTAACCGTTCACCCACCAGCCTTGGAGAAAAAATAAGGTGTACCTTCATTCATGAAAACATTCGTGAATTACAAGCTTGGATTTAAAGATTGTAAAACAGTAAGCCATCTAGAAACAAGACTACTGTTTTCTGCATCTTAGTTCCAACCGTATGCGACATATAACTGGATACGAATCTATTAAAAACTAGATGACAACACGGATGGTGTTGACGAAGAAACATTTTTCCGTTTAAAGAAATTCAATACTCGGGTTCTTTAAGGCTTATGCTGCCCGGCCCCTCGACAAAATACAACTACTCATAGATAAAAGTGATAGTTATGTTAGATTCTTTTACTAAAATGTGATCCCGTAAGTCAGCGAGTACTTCAGTTAAATTCAGCTTCATTGAAGTATACAGAATAATATTTTTTAATAGCGTCGTGTGTTTTGTACAACCTCCTGCACTCAGTTGTTTAAAACATTGATTGACTCGTACTGTGGTGTACAGTGCCTTTAACCGGCTGGATTGTAACGCTATGGCCAAGCATTTGGGAGGACGGGGGGTCGAATCCCCGTCTGGGAATCTAGATTTTGGTTTTCCATGGTTTTGCCGGGATGCTTCCTTCGAAAAGCCATGGTCGATTCCCTTTACAATCCTTTCCCGCCTCTAATGTCCTCGCCTTCGACGAGGCGTAAAGCCATAAGCAAAAAATAAAAGAAAATAAAAGCCATGGGCGAATTGCTTGAGGTCCCTTGCCCCCAGTCCTTTCCTGCCTGTAATGATCTCGAGGTTGACAAGGCATAAAGTTATTAAAAAATAGCAAACCACCTCTAATCTCTGCGTGCTGTTTATTGTTCCTGGCTGGTACCGTTCTGTTGTTGTTTTTTTTTTTTTTTTTTAATGGCCTTCGGTCTTTGCGACCATCTAGCCAGCACCAATTTGATTTTGTTCAAATTGTTGTATCAGGCTTTCAGTTATGATATTGTGGACACAACAGTGAGGACAGCACACGACGAACACAACACTTGTTTAAAACCACCCATGCCCGCGGCCGGACTCGAACCGGCGGCCCTTGCAATGCGAGGCCAGCGTGCTAGCCCCTACACTGCCAGGGCCGGCGGAACCGTTCTGTATCAAACTGTTGACTGTAACGTACTCTCTCTCTCTCTCTCTCTCTCTCTCTCTCTCTATATATATATATATATATATATATATATATATATATATATATATATATATATATATATATATCAATTATTAGGGCTTTAGGGCGCGTCAAATATATATATATATATATATCTCCTTCTCAATTTACAACAAAAAACAATTTCTTCCCAAGTTTGGCTCTATACCCATTATTCCATCAAATCGCGTTCTCCGTACTCTTATCACCAAAGGCCGGGCCACACGGAAAGGATACTACTCTGTTGCGGTAAATGACAGACGCTCTCTCGAAAGAGATTTGTAGAATTTTTATGGTGTTAATAAATTGTTATAAAGCACTACCAGTGATGAGGAGACTCTTTTCTTATCTGTTTGCTCTAAGCACTAAAAGGAGATAGTACTGGGTTCATGACACCAATAAAAGGAAGAACACCTTGCCGAAAACAGGTCACATATTTTTTTCTCTTTTTTTTTTTGATTATAACTTTACCCCAAATAGATGTCGGCGTCATTAGAGGCGGGAAAGGATGGGGGGCAAGGAACGGGAAGGATTTCTACAATGGTCTGTTGAAGGAAGTATCCCGGCATTCGCCTGGAGCGATTTGAGGAAACCATGGAAAATCCAAATCTGGATGCCCGAACGGGGATTCGAACCAGTGTCCTCCCGTCACATGAAGATAGAGTTTTTACGAACTTCTTTATGTCTCGAGAATGCTTCGAGGAATTACATGAAAATCAACTATACTGAAGCGAGCCACGTACTGGAGAAAAACAACTTGAAAACACGTTCGGAATATTGGCCCAAAAGTTCCAAGTATTCTTTAGACGCACAGTGATAAAACAGCTAAACTTATTGTTAAAGCAGCATGCTGTCTGAGTAATTAATTATTGATAACAAATAATGCAGAAAGAGCAACCTGTGAAAATTAAGCACAGGAAGCAATACGATATTATCAGACACAAGTTTCACGAATCACAGATCAAATATTGCTTCGTTTCAAAATCGCGAACCGTTTGTTAATTACTTCAACAGATGAAGATGTACAATTGTTTTAGATAAAATGCTTGTCTAAAAAAAGCTTGCTAAAAGAATATGGGTTTCAAAAAAATAAATATTTGTAACAGGGAACAAAACTTTGTACAACTATTTAAATACCATGTTAAATATTTAATGATTTATATTGATCACAGACAGTATTAAAAGATGTAGGTATTTGTAAACGATATTATCTACTTTAATGAGTTACCACGTAATATTAAGTTTTTTTTTGTTTTCTTAGTTATTTTTTTATTTTATGAGTTTATTATTCCATTTCAATAATTTCTACCATGAAGTTATTTATTTGATATGTTTATATTAGCAAACTATTCTTTGTTTTGATGACAAAGAATATATAAAAAAATTATTTGCTGGTCATGTCCCGGTTGGCTGCTGTTGTTCTCCATGCCTCTGCTGTTATCATTTAGTCAGTGTGACTGGTGTTATACAAACAAACATACTCTCGCACTTTCTCAAGTTTTATGTTTTTATCGAATATGACGCCCTTACCGCGTGATGTTTCTGTACAAGTATATCGCTCATGTCTTCTTCCAATTCAAAATATTAGGCCTGTTGACTTGTTACGGTTTCAGGGACTATTCCCATCTATTCCTTCGTCTACCTATAGAAATACTTCTTCTACCTTTAGGTATATATTGGTTTACTACTTTTGGTAATTGTGTATCACCCATTCTTTACAGATAGTCTCTCCAGTTATTCCTATATTTCTCTATCTTTTCATTCATACTACATATTTTCAACTCCTCTCTTGTTTCGCTTCTTGTTAGATCTAGCCTTGTGCATCCCTTTACATATCTTAGGAACTTCATTTCCTCTGCTTGTTTGCGGCTTTTGTCTCTTCTCTTCATTATCCATGACTCAGTTCCATAGAGAATCATACGAACTGCCATCACTTTATAGAATTTAATCGTTGTGTCTTTCCGCGTCCTATGTCCTAAGGTTATAGCTTTCGCTCCACTCATCATCTGATACTTGTTCACTTTATTATCAATATGTTTGCTTACACTATATGTTATGTCACAACCAAGGTAGTTGTAGTGCGAAACTTGTTCAACCAGTTAGCCGATCATAACTATTACAGCTCTAATGGGGTTTTGACCACAAAAAGTAATTATTTTTGTTTTGTTTGTGGATATCTTCAGGTTGTAGTGCTCCGAACGTGACACAACTCTACTGCCTTCCACCGTATTTTGAGGTAGAGCGTTTAATCACAAGCATTCATGATTAAGGGTTTCAGTTACTACATGAAACAGCTTATTTCACTTATTTCTAAAGTTTAGAATGCAACTGTCAGGCACTCATTTCAAGTCAGATAATGACGTAATTTGTAATGTTACTTCATTTTTTAACACCCTTAATAAATCCTTTTATGTGGATGGCATAAAAGCGTTTGAACATAGTGTATGGAGCTCATGGGGAAGTATGTTGAAAATAGACAATAACGCACCTGTTAATTCACGTGCTTCAGTTTCAGACTAATTTACTTACGTGCAGTAAAGTATGCATTATGGGCGAAAACTTTCGGAAATAATTCTTGCTGCAGTTGTCAGAGGAAAAAAGTTTAACTTATGGTGGTTGGTGATGGAATTTCACAAACAGTTACATAAAACAGAATCAGCAGATGTAATATAGAAGTTGCAGTAAGCATAAGAGAGAAACTAAAGCTCCAAGAGATCCACCGGAAAAGTTACTGATTGTATTATTTTTGTAATTGCGGGCTAGAACTCTCGGGTTTTCAATCTAGAACCTAATAGAAGAAATACATACAGAAGCAGACAGTGAATCTAGGAAACTGTTTCAAGTACTGAGCGTTATTTGAGTGACAGTTATGAGTGACGTCAATTTACATTCAGGCGTTGAACAACGTGTTATCACTAAGATTCGTGCAAAAGAAAACACACAAGCATTAAAAATTTAGAAAAACACGTAAAACTCGGGTAAGTGAGGATCTTTTTGAGTGAAACTTTCAGAGGTAATCAAGACTGAAACGCACTCTCATCACCCGCAAAATTCGACAAAAGAGAGGATGATTGCTCAAAAGCAAACATAAGCTACAGTAAAGTGAGGAAGACGTAAATGAAAACTAACACGGCCTCGAATACAGGAGAGTGCAGGTTCAAATCCCTGAACGACTGCGCAAAATTGAGTTTTCCGTGGTTTCCTGAACTCACTCAAGGCGATTGCGGGGATGATTTCTTCAAAAGGCCTTGGAGAAATTCCTTCCCGTTACTTGACCCCAGTCCTTTCCTGCCTCTTATGACTTCTTCATCGACGAGGCGCAAAGCCACAAAAAATAAAATAACAACGAATAGATTACACATTTTATGTTATTTTTTGAATAAATAAGTAACTGTAATTTAAATGTCTCTTGTATTAAATATTTTTACATACATTGATGAATTCTATATCTGCTTCATAATGACCATCTTACATCCGAAATTTTCGAAAGAAAAGTGTATACAGAAGGATTACCTTATCAACATGGGTTACTTTAACCATTCTTAATGTCGTTAAATTTCCAAGCGGGAGAATTAAAAAAAAAAAATTGTGTTTTTTATATGGTTTCCTGATATCTGAGGTAGGAAAGTTTACCTTCTTAGCCTATGCTAGTGTGCCGTCTTGGTCAGAAATAATGACCAGATGAATTGGGATTGCTATATACCTCTTTGTTGGTGCTAACAACAAGTAGATCAAGACCAGGATCTGCCTCGTAAGTTATACTGTCCGTTGCCATTGGCCGTATAAGTTTGACACTAATGCTTTCTGGTATAATTCCTCTTTTTTGTTTCTGGCTTTACGCCTCATCGACGTCGATTTCATTAGAGGAGGGAAAGGACTAAGGGCAAGGGATAGGAAGGAATTCGGTCATAGCGTTTTGAAGAAGCCATCCCAGCTTTTGCATGTATTGATTTGGGAATGCCATGGAAAACCCTTATCTGTATGACCAAACGGGGATTCGAACCCGCATCCTCCCGAATGCGATGCCAGGGCATTACTACTCGGCTTGTATAATTCCGTTAGAGAGATGTTCAATTGTAATCCATCAAGGTAGGACTATTCCCATGTTTCAGTATATCAGGAAATCGTAATTAGTATTACCGATAGTCCAGTTCACCTTCTACTGATGTAGTTAGACAGGTGTACGACAGTTGATCATGTTGTCGATGAAGATCAGGCTTTTTGACGACTGGCACCTCCGCGTCAACATGTTTCCGCAGTGTGGTATCATGCATACAGGGAGTTAAAATGTTTCGAATATTTTAGGAGGTGATAGAATGCACCAAAGCAAGAGAAGGATGTCTAATAAACAAAAGATAATTTCGGAGTTACTAGCAGGTGCGCAATGCGACGTCCGTCCATCGCAATGTATGGCTTTGCCCTTAGAATTATGGAACCACGCACTTTTTGAACTGTCCTGGTTGATCTTGTACGCGCTGACGTGCACACACTTTTCGGGACCAATCAGGTCAGTTTCCAAGAGTGAGTTACTCCTTAAGTCGAAGAGCAGAGTCATGAATTACGAAGGACGGACGTCATTTGAGCACCGGATATTAACACCGAAAATATATGTTCGTGATCCAGTGATTTCTTCTTGTTTTGATGCATACCTCATAAAATATTGAATACTTTTTTTAAAACACCCTGTATATGGGATGCGTGACAACATGCAGTCACAGTATTTTTGTCATCGATGAAGACTAAAGCAGTATTGCTAGCCGTCGAAACGTTGTTTTTTACGGCTTCATCCAGATAGAAACTAGCGAAGATTCCTCCAGAATAATCACTAACAGCACAATTATATTGTTGATAGAAACGATACTAACGCTACGATAATATCTTATCTGATGTTTCTGTAGTTTGCGGTTACTGGAATTTGTGGAATTAAATATAGGCAGTAAAAGATACTTCGGCACCGTAATTCTGTAGCTCAGTACTGCGTGTGCAGACAAAGGTATAGTTTTAAATAAATGTTTTGTTCAGATTGAAGTATATTCCAACAACTTCTTAATACATACAACTTTTTTTTTTGCTTATGATTTTACGCCTCGTTGACGTCATTGTCATTATAGATGGAAAAGGTCAATCGGCAATGAATGGGAAAGGATTCAGCTATGAGGTTTTGGAGGAACCATTCCTGCATTTCGCCTGGAGTGATTTCGGGAAACCATGAAAAACCGAAATCTGGTTGCTAGAACCCCTCGAACCCTTGTTCTCCGGAATACGAGGCGCCAGCGTTACCACTCATACACCACGCTCGGTGACACATGCAACGCAATGACTGAAAAATTATGCTGGTATGCCAACTATCATTGCATAGAAGGATGCAAGATTGCGTCATTTTTTTTTGTTACGGATTTACAGCTATATTGCTAGTCGACATCAACGTCATTAGAGTTGGGAGGAAGTATGACAGAAAACTGGTTTTGTCCTCTTGCGTTTGTTCTCGCCCTTCTATTTTATGTTGGTAATTCTCACATCATACAATTTGTCTGTGATCTATTTCATTAAATTATTCATTCTGTAGATGCACATGTTTCCTTTTATAACCGACACGAGAATAACTCTTAAAATTGATTACCAACTTTGTTTTGTTACACAACTGATTAATTACTTAAAAAAATTCAATAATATTTTAGGATTGAATCTGCCCTCGCCAATGATTAATTAGAAAAGAAGCCCTGCTACAACAATGCGGTCCTATTTATAACCTCAATTGGCCTGACGTCAGGGCACCATGTGACATTATAATTGGCCAATCATACAAGTCAGTAGTACTGAACGGCAAACATTACAAAACGAAATCTTACTAATGTTAATATCAATATCCTCTACTATGCCATTAGGGCAGGGAACACGAAAATATTCTGCAATAACATTTTGGAGGAACCACCAGAAATTCACCTGTAGTGATTTTGGGAAATGATGGAAAACCGAAATTTGGATGGCCGGATGGAAACGAATGCGCGTCCTCCCGAGTAGAAGGCCCGAGCGTTATCCACTTACTCACCAGGCGCGTTGTAATGTACAGATATATATAAACAGGCAACTAGTTGTCAGCGCTATCAGTTGGACTCATGAGTCTCCTGTAAAACCTTTACTAGAGTAATAATGGCTGCTAAAATAGAATCGATCATGCTTTGATACGGAATGATAATTGAACTCCAACATATGACATATAGAATTTCGGAAGTGTTTAAAATTAGGAATTCTGCGCTATAGGTTTTTACCAAGAGTACCTCAACGAGGGTATTACTACCCACACGGGACGAAGCAGTGATCGGCCACCTCTCCTGTTTGATCGAGACCTAAGATGGATGATGAGATCAATCTGTTCCAAGAGACGAACGACACTCCTTCAACTGACTACCTTTCGATGAAGGACAGTAGAGATGTGCCGTGTGGGGTGATGGGATAAGGCGGTACAAGTTCAAGTCGGGTACGTTTTGTAGCAGCACAGCATCACCACATTTGGACCGATTAATACATTTGTTTGACCCTGGAAGAGAGGGAACAAGTGGGTTGGTGAGATGAATTACATTTCACGTTGTTATGCGCCGATGTTTGCATTCTGGTGTGGCTGAATCCCCCTAAGGCCATGTGACCAATGTGTCAGCAAAGCATACTTCAATCTGGTCACTCAAGGCGAATACCGGAATGCTTCCTTCAAATAGGCCATGGCCGAATCCCATCAGGATCCTTGTCCCCAATTTCATCCCACCTCTAATGACCTCGACATCAACGAGGCGTAATTAATCTGCTGATCGTTCTATAATTTTGTGGAGCATGTTTATCTGATATTCATCGGTCTCCATGTCAAATTGTACAATTGTATGATAGGACGTCACTAAGTTCAGCTGCAGGGTGACCATTTTCAGCCTTTTATTGATTTCATGGGGTGTAAGGGTTTGGGAGAGAGTAGCCAAATAACAACGGAAGTTTCTGGACGATGATGCGCTGTGTTATAGAGTATAGATTGTGCGTCATTGGTACGAAGATCGTTTTGGACGTTACCAGCTGATGATATGGCCACCTATATCACCAGATATAAGCTCCGTGGAGAATATTTTAGACCTGAATGGCAGAGTCGTTCATGAATGAGGTCCAAAACCTAGCACAACCACGCAGCCATGGCTGACTATTGTGTAGTTTTGCCAATTACACAGTACAGTCACATTAATGTGACCACCACCTACTTTCGACGTCAACGTGAAATAACCAATCACAGAAGGCAGGTGGCAGCACATTATAGTGGAGTGTATATAAAGGATGTCGTAGGGCATCGGAAAGCATTTCAATCGTTGGCGTAATGCAGAAACGTAGCGATTTATCCGACGTCCAAAAGGGCATGATTATTGACTTTCGGGCCAAGGGTGGAAGCATTTCGGAAACGGCTAATTTTGTGAACTGTTCACGTGCCGCCATGGCACTACTCATATCAGTGGCGTGGAACATGTGGTGCACCACGGGCTATAGATGACATAGGCGAACGAAGGCTACGGAGAAGCGTTCGGGCAAATAGACGTGCAACTGTTGAGCAACTGACCGCCGAGATAAACCAAGGGGCTACCAAGAGTGTATCCTCAACAACGGTTCAGCGAACTTTGCTGCGCTTGGGCCTCCGCAGCAGACGCCTGTTTAATGCACCTATGCTGACTGCTGTTTATCGGCGAAGAAGGCTGGAATTTGCACGTCAGTACCGCAACTGGACGTCCACAGAGTGGCGACAGGTGGCTTTTTCCGATGAATCACGTTTTATGCTCCATCGGACAGATGGACGTTGCCGCATACGGCGTGAAACGTCTGAAAGCAAACAACCTGCAACAATTGCCAAAAGGATCCAGGGTGGAGGAGGGAGGATTATGGTTTGGGGAATGTTTTCCTGGCATTCACTGGGTGATCTCATCATTGTGGAAGGCACGATGGATCAGCACAAGTACGTATCTGTCCTTGCGGACCATGTCCACCCCTACATGCGGATAATTTTTCCTCAGAATGATGGCATCTACCAGCAGGACAATGCGAGATGTCATACAGCTCGCAGTGTATGTGTGTGGTTTGAAGAGCACCAGGATGAGTTTACCTTACTCCCCTGGCCAGCAAACTCACCGTATTTAAGCCCAATCGAGAATCTGTGGGACCACCTCGATCGGGTTGTTCGCGTCATGGATCCTCAACCGCGTAATCTAGCGCAGCTGACCACGGCACTGGAGTCGGCATGGCTCAACATCCCAGTGAACACCTTCGGAAACCTAATTGACTCTCTTCCTGCACGCCTCGCAGATGTCTGCTCTGCCAAAGGTGGTTATTCTGGTTTTTTGAGGTGGACACATTAATGTGACTGGACTGTGTAGTTGAGTCGCGGCTACGTCAAATTGCTGCGTTAATACAGGGGTGTCCTATGTCACTGTATAAAAGAGAATTAAATGACTCTTCTTCTATAAATGCCTTGCCCATTTCCTGTCGTAGGCGGTTACTGTGGCGACATAAAAAATGAAATGGGATGGTTTCCCTTTGCCTACCTCACTATTCGTAGGTGTTATTGTAGGTGTGGGTGACTGTTATAGTGTGTGTGTGCAGTGTAGGCTGTTGTTTGTGTTGTGAGTGAGAGATGTAAGAAGGTAGAGGGTGAAAGCCGTTGCGGGCCGATTCAGGCCTACTCTTCAGAAAGACACTCAGGAGTTCTCCAACCTTAGCTTCCCATTCGGTGGAAGAATCACTATAAACCGTGTCGTATGCCCTCACCCCATTCCCACCGCATAGAAGTTTTGGATTTAACCCAAGACATTATTGCATAGTCAGGT
The DNA here is from genome assembly GCA_031002005.1 of Vandiemenella viatica. Classification (NCBI taxonomy): domain Eukaryota; kingdom Metazoa; phylum Arthropoda; class Insecta; order Orthoptera; family Morabidae; genus Vandiemenella; species Vandiemenella viatica. The sequence goes on from CM061921.1 coordinate 90,383,310, forward strand.
TATTTATGAATCGTGCACCACCACCTCTACAACCCTTCCGTCAAAGTCCTGACGATGAAAAACTTCTTCTATCACCATGACTGCAACCAGCTGAAGCCGTGTCAGCGCCGGACACCACCACGGTGCCGCAGCCTACTATGCGGGCAAGAAAGATTTTTTTTGTTTTTTTTTTTTTTTTTTTTTTTTAAGTGGCATTCGGCCTTTTAGCCATTCAGCCAGCAACTGTGTTCTTTTTTCTTTGTTTCTCAATTGTGTCTGTACATTCTTCTTGTGTTATTGAGGATTACAAGTGACAGGACAACACAGGACAGACACAACACTTAATTAAAACCACCCATGCCCTTGGCCGGACTCGAACCGGTGACCCCTGCAACGCGAAGCCAGCTCGCTAGCCCCGCGCTACCGGGGTCGGCCAAGAAAGAGTCTGCTATGTAAACAAGGCGGCCTAAGCCACATCCGGGTATTTCGGACAACAGTCCTTTCAGGCATCAATAATCCACTTTTTTATGTTGAAAGTGTTAGGTTCATACATATCAAAATAATTGTGTTTTGGCATAAACTTGTATTCTGTAGCTTAGTAACTATAGATAGTAACATTCACTTAAAATACTTAAAAAAAACATAAGTAGCTTTTAAATGGTGTTTATTATTTGTTTGTGAAATTATATTTCAAATGGTATTTAACAATCAAACACAAAAAATCAGTTGAAAAAGATATAGTGAGTCTTAGGAAAATTACCTAAAATTAAAAAAAAAATATTTTCACAATATATTTATAATGTGATTCATAAAACTGTCTACAAAACGATTAGTAACTTTTTCCCGTCGAAACGCATAATATGCTGAAGTATCAGGTATGTTAAAAACAACTCTTTCAATTATTTTGCAAAAAATCATTAAATCCAGAAAGATAGGTATAGCTTTCCTGTCTTCTTTAACAAGCTGCATATTATTGTACATTTTGAAACAAGTTTCGTATCACTAAATTCGGATACGAAAAAGGGGGATTAGGTATTTAATTATTTTTTGCCAAAACTCGAATAAATCAACATTCTTCATAATTTTGTTACCAACTTTCTTACTACCAACTTATATCAGATAATGAAACGATATTGAAAAAGAGTGTTTTAGATTCTTAACATCACCTGATTATTAATTAACATTTAGAAGACGTAGTTGCTACCTGTCCGTCGTGGTTGTATCAGCCAACGTTCAGAACGCGTTGTGGCTTTTCTTAATAACCACAACGCGGAGTGGTAAAACATCATCGGAGCCATGACGCGAATTTCCTGTTGTGGCCTTTTTCAGTCAGCCACAACGCGGCGTTGTGGACGTTTTTTTCGTTCTTTGATTCTAGCATACTGTTCCACATCTCCGAAACTAATCTGTCATGGGGTTTACGCGAACGTATCCAATGTAATGTACGAGGGCGAATTAAAAAGTAAGTTACACTTTCAAGTTATGGTCATTTATGAAACCAGGCTATGACAACATACAATGTAAGTTCACTTTTCCGCATAGTTCCCAACAGACTGTAAACATTTGTCTGAAGGGTCAACCAACTATTCGATATTTTTCATGTTTGGTGGGAGTACTTAAAAAAATGAAAGTGCAAATAGGTTGGTGTGAAAACACATAACTTGTAGCAACTGAATATCAATGAGTGATTTGGCGACGCTGCGGTGGAAATAAATGTTTAGATCACTAATAATAGGAGGAAATAATAGTTGCTTTTGGGTGGTAACCCATTTGCTGTATATGTACCAACTAACCGGGTAATGGCTACTCAGAATAAGATATCACTAGACCAATCCAACATAATAACTACGTAAGCTTAAAGACTGTTTGATGATGACCAGATGGATGAGGTGTAACAGATGACTATGAATAACGATGGTATCTGGATGGTCTGAAAATTTCTGGGCAATGCTACAATCACAAAAAAAGACCTAATAATGTAATATTTGGCTGTAGAGAATTGTGTTCAGTGAATATCCTCCAAATGTTTTTTAGCTTATCAGACCATCGTCGTAAAGAAAATTTTGGGCTTTGCAGGCTGTCTTGAACACAACAACCACTAAAATAGAATGGAAATAACCTTATAGATTGCCTAATAGAAACACTTTAATTCGATTGCGTATCGGCTAAATGAAAATTACTCTCTTGGTGATATAATACTTATTGCGGTGTGGGCTTTACGCTTAATACCGCGTTAAAAGTGCAATATCTGAAGAGAAAAAACACGAATGTTTACCAACGGAAACGTTATTTCGGGGAAAAAATAAAAAAATAGGCTGTATTCCGAGTTTGAGAACGCCCAAGGGGCATTACGGGCGTTTGGCAACAGCATTATGTGTGAGAGGAAAGAGTTGGAGAGCCCTTCCGCATGTTTCTACATCTCATTAAAAAAATCCCATTCGGGTCCCCGCGGGGTGAATACAGCAAACGCAGGAAAACGAGGGAAAAAGGAAGGGAAAAAAAGTTGTCCGGCGCTGGCACAGACACCTGTTGCGTTCTCAACCTGTTGCGCGTGCCGAATCCGACTGGTTGGGTGCCACTGCCTGGTTATTGGTTTTAACGTCCGTTTCATCGTCAAGGCTAATTAGCAAAAGAAGTATCCCCAGAAACAACTCATATTGTCGCAATATTCGTGCTTGCGTTATGTGTTTGCAAACGTAAAACTGGGTGAGCTATGTTTTCGACGTGTTGGAGGTAACACCTTGCGTTAAGTAGGATAGTTCTATGGTAACGGTATGCATCTGAATTATTCATTCGTATTTTTACATAAATTATACATAAATTAATCCCCGGTTCCCGAACACAGCCGATCCTTCACTATGGAAGCAAGTAAATGTTAAACCGGGATAAACACCAATTGTTGTGTTAGGAGGAATTAATTTTCAGTTGTAGATCATAGGTTCCCAAACTTTTTCGGTCTACCGCTCCCTTTTAGAGTAAAAAGTTTTACTCAGTGCCCGCTTTTCAGAAACAAGAACAGACCGACTCCCTTCTTGTATCAAAAAATGTAACCTACAGTGCTCGCACTTTTTTGGCTCGTAACCGACTTCTTGAAACCTGAAGTGTAAAATACCATTTATGTAGAAAAATAAATAATTATTTCTGAAATTGCTTTATTAAAAGACATAAATAATATTAATATTTTGTCCATGGTGGACTTGTGGAATCAGCGACTGTGATATCAAATTTGGTTGATAATTGAATACAGCGACCAGTCACAGTTTAAACTGTGACTGGTCGCTGTATTCAATTATCAACCAAATAAATAATATTGCTCTATGGTTCACAGCTTGATTAACAAATGCATATTACGAAAAATATTAGTATATATGAGCTTGGTGTAATGACACAAATGTTTCAATATTTGATGCCTTATTTGTAATCAGCAATATTAAACCTTCCACTATTGAAAATCTACTTATTTTCTCAGTTAATAAATTGCTGACTACACTAAATCCTCTTGTGGTTGCACACGATCACTGGAATGCAATTAAAAACTTCGTTGATACAGCCCTTAAAGCCGTATATAGTACTGGAAAGCATGGGGGTTGTGGTTTTTACTCAAAGCCCCCCTACCCTGCCCCCCCCCCAACTATGTCTTGGACTGGAACGCCACCTACGATTTCTATAACGACCACCGGTGGATGGTACAGCCCCCGTTGAGGACCATTGGTTTAGATGCTTAACATTGTGTAAGTGATCTTCCCTTCATATAATTATCGAAGCGAAACAATCATGGTATTTCGGAAGACTTGGGTTCTATTCCCCGTCCAGCTATCAAGGTTTCTATTTTCTATGACATCTCGACATCAGTATAGCTAAACGACTGGAAGGTTCTATCATGACCGAATACCTCGCCCTTACTTGTCAAAAACCGTTTCCCGGCTCTATCGATCTCTCCATACATGAAACGTAAAGCCATGAAACTGTATTTACAGAGGTTTATGGTTGAGCCCGTAGTCGGAGAAAGGCCACATAAATACCACTATCTGCCTTTCTTGATATAGGTCACTCCAACCCTCTCCACCAAGCGTGGTGAGTGAGAGTTAACGTTATGGCATTGTATTCGGGAGGACGCGGGTTCGAATCCGAGTCCAACCATCCAGATTTAGGTTTTCCACGATTTCATTATATCTTTCCAGGTGAATGCCGGGATGGAGCCATCAAAAGGCTATGGCCAAATTTCTTCCCGATCCTTGTTCCCAGTTCTTTCCCTCCTAGTTGTGACAAAGTGTAACCACTGTCAGGGTAGTGTGGGACCACCTTGAAATTGGACTAAACTAAGAAATTAATCATATTCAAAATAGGCTAAAGCGTACCCTAAAGCACATGCAAAAGCGTTGTAGTATAACCTCTCCAATACCATGCGGGTAGAAGACCTAAATTCATATAAAAATTTGGCAAAAGATGTGGTCGATATGATTTTTGTTTTTGTTTATAGAAGTTATTAGAGGCGGGAAAGGATTGGAGGCAAGGAACGGGAAGGAATTTGGCTATGCCTTTTAAAGTAACCGTGCCAGCATTCATCTCTAGTGATTTGGGGAAACCATGGAAAAACCCACTGGATGGTCAACGGGGATTCGAACAAGCGTGTTCCGAATGCGAGACCACCACTCTCGGTTTCATTATTTTCTATAACGAAAGGTAAGAATTACTTATGCAGCAAACAACAACATAATAGAAAAAAATAATAATAATCAGAGACATAAGATATTGTTAGGAAGCGAAGAAATGTCCTGGTTACCCTCTTTCCTTCATTCAGATAGGAAATGGAATGTATGTTAAATACAGTAAGCTTCTTCTGTTACCGGATTAACCGCTAACTGCCAAAGACGAGAGCTTCAATTTATGCACGTAAAATCTGAGACTTTTTTTTAGCGTTTTACTGCAACCAAGGAACCTTTATCCCAGACCGAATGGGTCCCAATCGTATGGCTAACAGTTCTTCATTCTGTCTACTTCATTCCTTTTATCTGTTGGTTTATGTTCCATCTGGATATTCTTTCCCTGAACGTATGAAGGTGGTAACAGAATGAGCCAACGGTTGGCTCAGAAGGCAAAACACGCTTTACGCGGCTAAAAATACTATATGACACCATGAATCACAAGCCAACCTAACCATCAGAACACTGAACAATTTAATATTTTGACTTATCAGTGGACCATCAGCACTGTAAAATGGATTTATTCTTCCTGAATATATCTTGAAGGTTATCTTCCCCGAGGATTTTAGTATATAAGAAAGAGATATTCGCATTCCAAAATGCTAGAGAGACATTATGTCTCATTCAGTGAACGGTAGCGAGGTCCATTTAGAAAGACAGCTGGCTAAATCACTGCTGATTCCGGTCTGACTTTTTTCAAAACAAGTGCTTTGGCTCGTAAAATGCCTTGTCCATCGTCATTGAAGATGAAGAAATTGAGTTGTGTCATGAATTCGTAAATAAATACGCGTCCAACATACTGTTTATAAGCACTGGACACTTCTTTCATTTTATCGCTCATTTTTCTACGCCACACACGATTCTTTCTTCCAGCATTGCACGAACGTAACTGATCCTATTGAATATTATGCTATTATAGCAGGTATGTTTCGTTTGAAATATTATTTCAAAAAACACTTATGAAAATTAGGATGAAATAAAATAAAATAAAAATTCTACTTTTAAAACGGGGTAAAAACATTACATTTACTTAAAGTGGTAACATAATGGATTCGTTAAAATAATACTTTTCTCGTATTCGAACCCGAGTACCTGAAGTATTGCCGTCTGGAGCCGGGTGTATTAATACATAACGTCTCTAATAGTTAACGCCAATGAGTATTTTCACATTCAAATATTTGGAAATTAAAGTCTATTTGATGGAACAGTTCTAGCACGGACATATAGGAAGGATACCCTTCAAAATTTTAAGCGGTGTGTCGAAATCTGTTTCTGCCATGTCTTGTTAGTATAGAGGATCTTGGACTGTTAGTGCATTACTTGCTTTATTGCTCCTTAGGAGGGGAGGATTGCATACAAAATAACAGCAGTTATATCTGGCGTCAACCTTTGCTTCATGTGGTGTACCTTCCTTGCCACAAAGAGGCCCTGGGGACCGGCAAGGAATCACCCCAGTATTTGCCAGCTGCATCGTAATATGAAGACAGAGCGTTGTCCCGGGCATTTCCTACCCTTTGGGGTTGGAAGGGGACCTAAAATCATGAATCGAATAGGATCAACGGCATAGAGAGGCAGACTGCAAAAATAAACACAAAACAAAATGCAACCACTTCACGAAAGACCTAAGTGATTTGCGGTGCAAATACAATGTTCCCTAAAAAATAATGGCCTCTTTCCGCGAATGATATCGTGAGGTTAAAATTGTATCTTAATCACATCCACGGATCATGACTGTCCAGTAAGAAGTCATCAGTAAAAGATAACGTGAAATGTTGGTAATATGAGTAAAGCATATAGGTTACAAATTTAAAGATGGAAATGAGCAAACTTCATTCAAATGTTACTGGATTGTTTCTTCTGTCATAAATATGTTGAATGGTTCGAAGTAACTTCCCATCCTGATCCTCGCATTCGGAAAAAGGTGGTTTCGAATCCCCATCCGGCCATCCAGATTTAGGTTTTTCATGGTTTGCCCAAATCACTCCACGCTAATTCCAGCATGGTTCCTGCAAAAGGCTATAACAGAATTCCTTCCCGTTCCTTGCCCACAGTCCTTTCCCGCCTCTGATGACCTCGCCGTTGACGAGGCGTAAAGCCATAAGCATAAACAACTGTGCTAATCTGTACGTCTCAATAAACCTATTACAATCTGCATCCACAATTATTTGCTGTATATACTTTAATCTTTGTTTTCTTCTTTCCTTAAACTCTCTCATCACTAACAATTAAACCAGTTTTTTTAAATACATCAATGATGAAAAGTCTGATTGATTGCTGTGTACAGAAAATTAATGTTTAACAATTTGTTTAATAATCGAAAATGAAGTTCATGAAATTATAAGACAACCACGCCATTAAGAAAACAGTGCAGTAGCTGAATCCTCAAAAGAAAATATGTCATTCATACTTTCCCGCTATTGGCTGCCTTTCTTAATTCGTTCACTATCTTCAGTATACTTGACAAAATTCCCCATAAATCATAATGGTAGCAGATTTGTCAAAGTGAATGGTTATTATGTGACCTGATCCGATTGTGACGTAATGCCCTTCCAGTGATATTTCATCTTATGGTACAATTCAATTACTGCATACCTCACAGCCGACTTACGAATAACTGCTTGCAAATACGATGTGATATATTGTAGATGTCCATCCGGATGGAGCAGTGTAAACACAACGTTTTTACAAGTTCTGTTATTTTCATTAGGAGCAGCATTGTTCCTGTCTATGACAACCCTACTCCAGCTACACCTGACGAAAGCAACAGTGTCATATGTGAAAACTTGTTTTAACTACTCCATCCGGCTGGACATCCGCTATGATTAGATCAAGTAATTATGCTGGGAAAGTCTCCATTCATATGTTAACGTACTTAAAAAGCAAGCTCATGGCTTCTGAGACCTTAGAAAAATCCGTATAGATCGGATGTCGATTCCATACTTACCTTGAAATTGGCAGTGTCTGCTATCCAGAGTCCTTTAAAGAATTCTCAACTCTTGTGTGGACCAGGATCCAGACATCTCAACATGTAACATAGAACCTTCAATTGGATTTGGGTCTTCTTGTTTCTTACCCGAGCGTGGTGGCTGAACGGCAACGCTCTGGCCTCGCATTCGGGAGGACGTGGGTTCAAATCTCCGTCCGGGCATCCAGCTTTTGGTTTTCCATGATTTCCCCAAATCAATCCAGGAAAATGCTGGGATGTTTCCTTCAAAATGTCATGGCCGTATTCCTTCCCGTTTCTTGCCCCCTCCCCCAATCCTTTCCCGCCACTAATGACGTCGACGAGGCGTAAAGCCATGCGCAAAAAAAAAACCTGTTTCTCGACTAGGAACGACGAGCTGAATCATTACGATTCTGCCTTACACACTAAATCTACATTTACCAATCACACCATTCTTCGAAATTCCAATATTTTAATAAAGTAACAAACACTTGCAGAGGAAAGGAAGAAAAGAAAATCGACCAATAAAATTAGTATTAGCAGCACGAAGATACGCATGCTTTTGTGACTGAGTTTCGTTTATTCTGGGCACATGATGGATAATGCGCAGCTGCACAGTTGTTGAAATTCGTCCCCCTTTCTTTGGTAGACCGTCCCAAGCTGTTTTTTTCGGTGTTTTCTGAAAGTCACTTCCAAGCAAGTAGTTTAGTTGAATAATAACGACACAGATGCTGACCATCTAGATTACTATTTTCTGATGAATTTCCGTAAGTGTCTTCTGGAACGATAGAATGTTCGTCCGTTTTTATTCGAATAGTAACATCAAAAGTATTAACAAAAAGGACACGTGGTAGATATCCAGACGATCGTCGCTGCCTACCAACATGAGAGTAGAAAACTGGAGTTAAATTTTTATTTAAGTTTTTTTTTTTAATTTGGTGGACATTAAATGGAATTAGCCAGAGCATTACGGCAATAAATAATTCCATTAAGGATTGAAATATTTTTAATTTTTTCTCATTGCCAGAAAAAAAGTTTTTAACAATCATAATTCATACGAAATCGTTGTTCTGGAAATAATTTATTTTCTTTTGAATTTGGTAATGCGCACAACCACACCTGCTGGTAAAACATGCTATGCATCGGAAAAATTTCATGATGACGTTTTGATGAGAGGATACAAAGTCGGATACGATTTTGTTTCTACATTGTCGAAAACAGATTACGAGGACACCGTAGTCACGGTATCCCATCGGATTTCATCCTCTGATCACTGTGCTACATATGTACACCAATCAGCTGCAGTTTTATCAATATCCGATGCCACTAAAGGCATAGGTACCATGATTGCAAATAATACATCGTAGAATTCAGAAATTTGCTCCTTTCTATGAGGAAGGCATAGGTTCGAATATACATGGGGACCCTACCACGAAAACAAGAAACACACTGATCATAAAACTATACCAGCAGATGTAAGATGCGAACATTACTCAAATTTATAGAATAATAATTTATAGAATAATCAGTCGTATAGGCCTCAAACCAGCCTCGTTGTCTACCTGTACTTGCGTTATTCAATACCTGTCTAGAGAAAACGTTAAATTTGCTGTGACATCGAAGAGTTGAAGAGCGCACCAACATTTCTAGCTCTCTGACAACACACCTCTTCGCACGACGTCAAAATGAGGGAGAACAGAGGTTTTAAGGGGCGTATAAAAAAGTGTAAAACCGTACTATGTAAACGGTTTATGCTCTGGCTTCGAATTTGCCTGGATTCATCCCACGTTTGGTGATCAGGATTTCGGTTTTCCATGATTTCATGATATCAATTAAGTGGTGTCTTCAAAATGTAATGAACATATTCTTCTTATTCCTTGCTCCATATCCTCTCCCGGTTCTAATGACTCCGAAGTTGACAAGCTGCAGTTCCTTAGAAAAATATCAGAATTAAGATTATCGCCTCACGGTTGAATTGTCCTTTGTGTCACATACGTTATTTCAATAAACTAATTGCGTTGAAGTCTTTAGAAGCGGGAAAGGCCTAAAAACAAGGAACGGGAAGAAATACGGCAATGGCCTTTCGAAACAAGCGTTCCGACATTCGCCTGGAGTGATTTGGTGAAACCATGGAAAACCCAAATCTGTATGACAGGACGGGGATTATAACCAGCGTCCTGCCGAATATGAGGCCAGAGCGTTACCTCTCGCTAACCACGCTCGGTTTGAAATCTTAAATCCTCTGAACATGTAACTGAGGGACTTCAAGTTTTTGAGATTACATTTTTATGACCGTAATTCTCATTATTTCATAAATAATTCTCAACGCAGTTTCGAAAAGGTGGGGATGTAGTCAATATGCTGTCACCCAGCCTAATGGGTGAGCCATAGCCGAATACCTTCCCGTTCCTTGCTTCCCATCCTGTCCCGGCTCTAATAAACCTGTCGTCGATGAATCAAAAGTCCGAAGCAAAGAAAAAGTTGTTTTCAGCTGTAAGTTTTTGATTTTGTTTTTTAATTTCCCTCGACTGGTTTAGTGCAATCCTCCATCTTTTCCTATCTCGTGCTAACCCCTTCATCTCAACATTTCAGTTACAGACGCAAAAATGAGGTGGTGGTGCACGATTCCTGAACACCAGATTGTGTATCAAAATAATTAGCTGAATTCCAGATCTCTCTGCACTACGTAGACTATACTTGTTAATTTTTCCATAAGATGTGGTCGTTAAAATTGGCCGTCTGCGGGGTTTCTTTTGGAAGAGTAGGGCCGATTGGGCCGGCGTCGGAATCGAGACTAATCGTTTCCTCCTTACATCTACATCACGTTGTTGTTGTTAATTTAGGGCGTGTCGATAGAGAGGTCATTAGCGCTCTGCATCACAAAATTGTGGGAGGCGGATGGTTTTGCACCAAAACTAATATCTATTTAGTGCATTCCAGTCCTGAATGGCACGAGGAAAGAACGAATTCATATAAGCATCATTGCAGCACCTTATTTCTCTTATCTTTCTGTCACTGCTACGCGAAAAGGTTGGTGAACGAAGTATTTCACCGCACTCGTAAGTGAAAGTGGGCGTACGCAAGTTAACCAATACGTTCAAAGGAAACCTGCGTCGCCTGCCTAGCAGAGACTCCCAGCCCACCTACTAATTTATTCTGTGACGTTTTCGTAAGGACTTTAGCAAGGAGTCACGAATCGAGCACCAAGAGTGGTGGTGTAACGGTTAGCGTTCTGGCCTCGCATTCGGGAGGACGGCGATTCGAATTCCCGTCCGGGCATCCAGATTTGGGTTTTTCATGGTTTCCCAAATCACTCCAGGGAAATGCAGGGATGCTTCCTTCAAAAGGCCATGGCCGAATTCCTTCCCATTCCTTGCCCCCCATCCTTTCCCGTCTTTAAAGACCTCGCTGTTAAGAGACGTTAAGCAGTTTTTCTTAAAAAAAAAAAAAAAAAAAAAGAATCGAGCTGCTCTTCTCTGTACTTTCTCTATACTGTCATTAACCCTCTTATGAATCGGATCCCAAACGGCACAGTAGTAGTACAAATGTGGACGCACGAAAGTTTTGTACTCTTTTTCCCTTGTTTGTGTTTTACAATTTTTCAAGATTCGACCAATGAATCACAGCCTAGAATCAGCTCTATCTGCATTCGAATTAATGTGCGAGTCCCATGTCATGTTCCTTTGTACTGCTACGCCTACCTACTTCACGGAATCAATAACTGGTTACTTTGTATTTCTGAATAAAGGGATTCTTTTTATTAGTTATGTACACTGCCTGAACTTTTTAGAATTTAAGTTGCCATTCGTCGCAACATGTCGATATAACCACCAAGTCACGCTGAATTTCTAAACAATCAGCCGAATTCCTTACTTCACTACATATGACCGCATCATCAGCGAAAAATATCAGACTGCTATTCACCTTATCTCCAAGGTAGTTTATAAAAATTAAGAAAAGGAAAGGTACTATTTCACTTGTTTGAGGTACACCCAATGTAACGTCTAGATTAGAAGAGGCTTCTCCTTCAACGACGACATACTGCGATCTATCGGTTATAAAATCCTTAATCCATTCACAAAACTGATATGATATAGTATACGCTTAAAAGTTTCCTGAAAATCCAAAAAAATCATCAGCTTCTGAACCTGCATCAATAACTTTAATTTCGTCATGTTTCAATAGGGCTAGCTGTGTTCCAAACGATCTTTTCTTCCGAAATCCCTGTTGGTTCGGTGTAAGCAAATTGTCGTCTAGAAAATTAATACTGTTCAAACATATAACATGCTCCATAACTCTACTACAATCACATGTTATAGATATAGGTCGGTACTTCCTAGCATCTCTTCAATCTCTTTTCTTGAAAATTTGAGTTATCTATGCGATCAGCCAGTCGGAAGGTATTAACGATTCTATCTCTAACTCCACACGACTTAGGAAAATGGGTATGTTCTCCTTATTTTCATCATTTGAACGAAATTTTGAATTCTGTGTTAAGTACGTTAGCTTATCACGGCTTTCGTTAACCTCAAATCTGTCATGAAATAGTAATGGCATATTGATATCGCAACAATTGACGTTTCGTACATACATCCAAAATTTCTATATATTTTCTGTAAGACTGTTAAAAAGATAGTTGCAACGAAAATCGCTCACGCATCGCATTTTTAACATGTCCTCTTAACTCAGTTAAGATTTCTATGTCACTAACCGAGCATGGTGGTGTAACGGCTAGCGTTCTGGCCTTGCATTCGGGAGGACGACGGTTCGAATCCCTGTCCGGGCATCCAGATTTGGGTTTTCCATGGTTTCCAAAATCACTCCAGGCAAATGCCGGGATGCTTCCTTCAAAAGGCCATGGCCGAATTCCTTCCCATTCCTTGCCCCCATCCTTTCCCCTCTCTAAAGACCTCGCTGTTAGAGAGACGTTAAGCAGATAAAAAAAAAAATCTATGTCGCTAAGACACCCCGTCCTTCTTGAGCATGCTTGTATCCTCCTTTTCTTTTTGAGTATTGTTTTGACTCCACGCGTATACCACGGTGGATCATTCTCCTCCTTTATTGTCCGTTTAGGTATATGTATGTCTCTCTGTACCTTCCTCGATCATTGGTATAAATCGATGCCACATCCCTTCAACGGTGTCTCTTGTTAGCTTGAAGATATGGTATTTATTCGTCATGTTAGTTGTAAATCACTCCATTGAGGCCTTCAGTTTTCATCCACAACACGCTACTCTGAAAAGACATACATTGGAGTCATACCCACAAAAAAAGCATCAGTTATGAATGCTTCCGCACTGGAGGTGACAACTGGCATAGACTTTTTTTTGCTTATGGCTTTACGCTTCGTTGACATCGAAGTCATTAGATGAGGGACAGGACTGGAAGCAAGGAACGGATATGAATTTGGCTATTGCCTTTTGAAGGAACCATACTGCATTAGCGTGGAGTGAATTGGGGAAACCTTGGAAAACTCAAATCTGGATAGCAGGATATTCGAACCCACGTTCTTCAGAATGCGAGGCCAGAGCGTTACCGATCACCCATCACGCTCGGTACCTGGTAAAGAGAGTGGTACGCTAATTTTCACATACACGAAGGCGTATAACGTGAGTGGTAATGTGTTATAAATAACTATGGCATATTATAATACGATAAAATTAATTAGCAAATTGAGTGCTTTTAGAAAAACACAGCTTTCGTGTCCACATTTTAATTTTGTCAGCGGAGTACATGACAGTGCCTGAGTGAAAGCTGAATCACGATTCAGACCGCCGGGATGTTTAAGGATTACGTTGTGTCCTTTGAGAGATGCTGTCAGAGAGTTTTAACAATCCCCCTTCGAGATCTCCCTTCACCTAATGGTCTTCACATAAAACAGACCTGTGTGCGAGATAATTATTTATTATTCCTCTTGGAATTACATTACCAGATTTTACAATTGCCATTTCCACTAGTTTCATTAACAACAGACTATTCGTGCAAAAACTTAGGTCTGATAAACAGAATGTGATAATACGCTATAACACATAAGGCTTAGGACATTTTCAACAAATCCACTGACTTGATTAATACTGATTATCCAGACTGAGAACTGAATGAACTAGTACCATGATCAATTGAACATTATTCCCTACGATCGTCATAAACCTAATCGTTTGTATGAATTTACAAACATCACCACGCACTATGAAAACACTCCTGTGATTGCAGTTTGGTGGGGAAACATTCAGCAGACAAAACTATTTCTTGTTTTGTAGTTTGTTTTAGTTAAAATACTTCATTTTTTAGTTTTTAAAAATTTTCTTATATTCTTCAACATGGCATACTGTAAAAGTAATCGAACATTTTTGTGATACATTTTTAATGTTTTCCACCTATTTTCCAATTACTTTTATTTTTTAAAAAGTTACATGAAATATCCATACGTACAATATTAAAATAGGAATATAAAAGTGTATGCTTTCAAGTTATTTTTGGGAAAGAAAACGAGCTTGGGGTAGTGCTACAGGTAGTAAATCAAATATTTTTGAAACTGTTCTCATTTTGTCTGTTTTTTCGACCGTGATTTGTGCCAAAACTACAGGACACGTTTTCACAGAATTTCGATTATTGTACAATCTTGCCTTAATTTACAATCGAGTTTAACTTCAGGAACATTGTAGCGCATGACACAATAAGTATATCTTCTTGGCTTTTTTTAGTACTGAAAGGTTTTAAATCTTGTTAGGCCCAATTAACTGGCATAAAACATTCATCATATTGTCACATGAAACGAGACAATAGAAATACTTTAACAGATTTACGAGAAGTGTCTAACAAAAATCAGATCTTTAATAATAAAAAACACAATATATAGTCGACTCGATATTATTCGCCAAAGTATTCCCCTTCAGCTTTCTCAAAAGTATTTCCGCTATTCATCCATAAATGCGTGACTGTCTAGGTGCTTCCAAGATCCCGACGTCCTCTCTGAAGCCTTGGAACGCCGGTTTGAGCGGACTGCTGTCTGAATGGTAGAGGATGGAGATGTTCTCTACATGAATCCTCATAGCGATTGGAATTGTTGCGTGATACTTAAATAGATATTCCACTTGGACAACGCTTTGGTTTGTTTGTACAAATTGCTCTAGAACTCTAGAAACTTGATTCGGATTCTACGTGGAACTATCGATACTCTTTGTTCGGAAAATTTACTGTGTTGGGTTCATTGTCACTTGGTAGCCAGAAACATTTATAGACGAGAAACTGTTAGATTGTGAACGCAACAAAAAACCTACCAGTGCCCATGAAAGAGAGCAAATTTCCCGATATCCTCGGAAGCTCAAGACTTGGTTAAAATGACAAGTTACTACAGGAGCCATAAGCATTCGAATATCAGTAACTTTTGCCAACCCGTTCTTTTAAGGTTAAAGGATTCTTTTAGCGGTGACTATTTCAATATTTTAGGTGTGTAAGTCTAGAAAATTTCAAATTTGCTTCGGAACATGTTTCTTTCTTTGTTTTATGTGTTTTGTTTGCATTCTGTGTTTTGTTTGTTTTCTGTGTTTTGTTTGTTTTCTGTGTGTTGTTTGTTTTCTGTGTGTTGTTTGTTTTCTGTGTGTTGTTTGTTTTGTGTGTGTGTGTGTTGTTGTTTTTTTTTAACTTTGCTTCAGAAGACCTGCGTTTTAGCCGATCACATAATTCCAATGACTGGTAATCAAATCTTTACTTTCTGTTTCAGGCGAGCAATAACACGAAAGAGACAAACTGAGCCGAGATGCTACATTGATTCTCAGCCATGACAACTACTGACAGTAAAGTTGATCTGGACCTCTCCTGACAACACAAGACTAAAGTTAAATCGGTTCAACCTGTCCGCAGACATCTGATCGGTTATAGCGAGATCCTGTGTTGCAGCAACAACATCCCATCCTGAGTCCATTGGAGATCGTTATCTTTAAATTTGTAATACGTCGAAAAGTCTATAACTTATCTCAAATAGTTAAACGCTCTGCTCGATTAACACGGAAATAATTCTACATCTACATCTACATATATACTCTGAAATTCACAAAATTGTGGGTGGCAGAGGGTGCTCAGCACCAAAGCTAATCTCTTTGCTGTGCATTCCAATCCCTAATGGTACGAGGGAAAAAAGAATTCATATAAGAATCAGTCCGGCACCTTATTTCTCTAATTTTATCTTTTCTGTTCTTCCGACTCAAATAGGTTGGTGGAAGAAGTATTTCACTACACTCAAAACTGAAAGTGGGAGTACGCATGTTTACCAATAAGTTTAAACGAAACGTGTGTCGTCTATCTACCACAGACTCTCAGCCTAGTCTACTAATCAGTTCTGTGACGCTTTCATAAGGACTGTAGCAAGCGGTCACGAATCGAGCGGCTCTTCTCTGTACTTTCTCTACACTTTCGACCAACCCCTTACGAAACGGATCCCAAATGGCACAACAATAGTCCAAATGTGGACGCACAAGAGATTTGTACGCCATCTCCTTTGTTTGTTCATTACAATTTTTCAAGATTCGACCTATGAATCGCAGCCTAGAATTTGCTCTACCTACTAACGAATTAATGTGTATGTCCCATTTCATATTCTTTTGTACTGTTACTCCCAAATATTTCATAGAATCGACCATATCAATAACTGTATTGTTTAACTCGTATTTCTGAAAAATTGGATTCTTTTTGTTAGTTATGCTCATTGTCTTGCACTTTTTACAATTTAGAGTAAGTTGCCACTCAGCGCACCAAGCCAAAATAACATCCAGATCGCGCTGAATTTCTAAGCAATCGGCCAAATTTCTTACTTCCCTATAAATAACCGCATCATCAGCAAACAATCTAAAAAGGCTTTTCAATTTGTCTCCGAGATCGTTTATAAAAATTAAGAAAAGAAGTGGTCCAATTACACTTCCTTGAGGTACACCCGATGTAACATCTAGATTAGAAGAACTTTCTCCTTCAACGACAACATACTGTGACCGATCAGTTAGAAAATCCTTTATCCATTCACAAAGCTGATCCGATATACCGTACGCTCGAAGCTTCGCTAAAAGGCGGTTGTGTGGCACAGAGTCAAAGGCTTTCTGAAAATCTAGAAAAATTGCATCTACTTGTGAACCTGCATCGATAACTTTCATTACGTCGTGTGTAAATAGGGCCAGCTGTGTTTCACATGATCTTTTCTTCCGAAATCCGTGTTGATTTGTTGTAAGCAAGTTATTATCATCTAGAAAATTCATAATGTTTGAGCATATAATATGCTCCATAACTCTACTACAAACAGATGTTATAGATATGGGACGATAGTTCCCAGGATCACTTCGATCACCTTTTTTTAAAATCGGAGTTACTTGCGCGATTTTCCACTCTGAAGGTACTTTTCGCTCTTCTTATGATTTACTGAATATATCAGACAGAAATGGCCCGATTTCCGCCACATACTCTGAAAATACTCTTACTGGAATTCCATTCGGGCCCGGTGCTTTACCCCACTTCAGGAGCTCTAATTGCTTAATGATACTTGCAGTATCTATTCGTAATGATTCCATCACTGACTCGCCACGGCGGGGGGAAACGGGAATACTATCCTTATGTTCATTTGTAAATACCTATAATTCTATGATAGTGAATGTTTTGGGTAAAATTGTTCTAAAATTAAGTAAACCATCAGTTTCTATGTTTTCAAGATAATAATAAAATCCCTGAAATTTGTTATTTTAATTGCACGTTGATTTATTGACTGGGCCAGTCCTATCAATCAATTTAATTAATAAAATCTGTCATGTTAGGAGTTACCTTTCATATCTTTCATAGTAATGTTAAGATCAATTAAGAATAAGTAATTATGTAAATGAAAAAACCGGAGCAGCTAATATTCATCCAATTTCAGGTTAGACTGCCGAGATAAAGGTAGACTTGGCAGCAATTTAAACTCTGTTAACAAGGTACTCGAACTAACATTCACAGTATCCCGGACCACACGAATTTGTTTCGCCGAGCGTGGTGGGTGAAAAGTTAACGTTCTGTCCTCGTATTCAGGAGGACGCAGGTTCGAATCCCCATCCGGGCATCCAGATTTGGGTTTTCCATGATTTCCCCAAATCATCACTCCAGGTGAATGCCGGGATGCTTCCTTCAAAAAGGCCATGACTAAATTCCTTCCCGTTCCTTGTCCCCAGTCCCATCCCGCCTCTAATGATCTTATCCATCGACGAGGCGTAAAGCCGAAAGTAAAAAAAAAAAAAAAACTAATTTGTTTCATTTATCGACGTTTTCATTTTGGGTGACCTCTAGAATTCTGATGGAAATTTTTTCTGAGAGCAGAGAGTCTATCTAGAAAGAGTAGGTGAGGATGGAGTGAGAAGATGTGATTTACCCTGTACAGATCACTTAGTTACCACACAGACATTCCTTATATAGTTGGATATTATGCTCTTTACCAGCATACAATACTGAGGTCAAACTAAGCGATGTGTAGTTCTCGCCCTCTGCTTGGGGTGCTAACGACCACATCGTTGAGATTCCCTAACGGTCAAAAGATCAATAAGAAATACTACCTTCAAGTTTAACGTCGTTTGCTTGAAGCAGTCCGAAGAAAACGATTTGTGGCAAAACAATTCATGGCTTTTGTATCACGAAAAATCACCTGCTCGCACATCGTTGCTTGTTCCTGAATTTTTGGCAAAAAACAACACTGTAATGATGCCCCAGCCTCCATATTCATCGGAAATATTCCAAAACATAAAGAGAACCTTAAAGAATTGTCGTTTTACAAGCATAGATGAGATTAAAAATGCATCGCTGTAATAGCTCAAAGCTATGCCAAAGATCCAGATCCAGAAGTGTTTTGTGGATTGGAAAAAGCACTAGCATAAGTGTATTATATCTAATGTGGACTATTTTGAAGTTGATAACATCGATGTAGAGGAATAAATAAAATTCTTTCCAAAAAATAAAAATTCCCGTTGTTTTTTGAACACACCTCCTTTCAGACGAGTGAAGCTAATATGGATGTTATTCCCTGTAAGAGAACCTCATAAATCCATTTGTAATAAGAGATTTAAGTGTTTCAAGTAAGTATTCTGTCTGCCCTAACATAGGTTAGAAAGGTGAGCTGTCTCTTGGCTCACTGATTTAAACCTTCTGACTAGTCATCGGACAGTACAATCCTCGTGTCGGTTAAATTTTTTTAAAGGTCTTTAAATATGTCTTTCACCCCCAGAAAAGCTTTCTTTGTGTATGTGACGTACGTCAGAAAGATTCTGTGGTTCAGATTCCAGATTAAACTGTAGGTCTCCTATACTCCGTAGGATTACCGTGTGTAGGATGGATGGCTACGATAGAGGCGAATTGCTCGTCCGGTAAGAAGACACATGAAATCACTTAGATACAGAGGTAGCATGACATGTTCATGTCCTCCATGTGTCTAACGATAAGCGCCATTGTGGTTATGTGTGTAGAAGACTGAAGAGTTCAAGGAAGATGAAGAAAAGGACACAGTTAAACCCAATGTCAACTTGTCCAGGCAAGATATACCCAGTAGGCTTCAAAGTGTAATCTCCCCATGCGACGGAACGTCGATAACGTTGTATAAACAATACGGAATGTTTTGTGATTTAATAAAAGACTTTGGCACACCAAGTGATTAGGAATAGTCTATCCTACAAGTACCAACTGTGAAAATGTTTTAGACCATCGGGACTGGAACCAGGCGCCGAACTTGACCCTTGTGTTAATTTTTAATAACTAAAAGGCACTAGAATTAATGAAATCTAGCATCAAGCAGATTACCACCGGTCAAAATAAAGCGAAATTAGGAAACTTTGTTAATAATTTTTATAATGAAAGCATTTTCTGCCTAAATTGCATAAAATTATTACGATTCGTATACATGCATAGAATGTGAAATTACACAGTTTTGAAGCTAACTATTAGAGCAAACCCATATATCACTGAGAACAATAGGAAAAAACTTAACATGCAAAAATTAAAGCTGTATGATTGAGTTAAATATGACGGTTGACTCAGTTCACTGTGAACAAATTGATGAACATAAAAAGAAGAGGAGAAAAGTAAATTGGACTGTGCGGAATTTCCATCTGTTAAAGAAAACTCTGTAAGAGTATTCATTTTGTATTGGATATAAAAAAAACTAAGAAAGAAAAAAACAGATACATTACGGTTCTGCTTGAACCATATTTACAAATACTGAGATATCTGAGTGGTATGAAAGCAGTCGCAATACATCCAGGTAACTATATTTACTTCCTTCATTTATTAAAAGAGAAATTGAAAACGATCGAGTTAAAAATTTCAACTCATCTTCCTTTTTTGGAATCCGTCTTGAGTATTTTTGTTGTGGTTATACACCTTGTTGTTATCAAGTATACTAGAGGCGGGACTAAGAAACGGATAGGAATGCAGCCTTGACCTTTTGAAGTTGAAATATCCAATCATTTTTCCGGAGTGATTTCGGAAAGCCACGGATAGCCGAAATTCAAGCCCTGTTTTTATATAATGCTTGGTAACCTGCTTTACTTCGTATTGTGGATTAGGTATATAGCTAGGGCCGTAAAGGTCCCCGGTTCGGATCCCGTTCTTGACCAGAATGTTTTCAGACCCTTCAACCGATCTTTACCTCTGCAAAGCATTGTTTAATTCGTGTGAATTATTTTAGGACGACCAGTGTTTCGGATTCTTGTTGCCCTAAGTGTTAATCAACGACAGAGGCAGAATGTTCGGAAAAACGAAATTCGGCTGCCGAAAAACCCTTCCACGGAACGGAAAGTTAGACAATGTAGCACACTTCTGGAAACACGATTGTAATATTAATAGTTGTTTCAGTTCTTAGATTTCTGTTTCATTTTCACATCTTTTTTAATTTGTTTTTCAGAATATTTCCTGGATAGCCTCGAAGACAAAATAACATTAAAGACTTCCAAAACTGTTTCTCGACGAGTAGTAGTGGCTTTCTAAACGCTTAAGGATTGCTGATACTAGTCTGTTGTGAAATCCTAATCTGGGTAGTAATGAATCAATTGTTCTCGAAGCTGTTATTTTTAATATTTTCTGACGTAAACAGATTACCAATTTTATGAAAAAATTTATAATACTGGTTTATTGATGTAATTTTTAATAGTTTTACTAATAATTCTTACGTGGATAAAACATTTTCACTCAATTTCGTATTCATGAAAACACGATTAGCGCACATTATAAGAACAGCTTCTGTAACATTAGGTAAAGGTTGAATTGTGGATTGGTGAATGAAAGAATTAATTGCAACAATTTTTTTGAACGTAAAGCCTTAGAAATGGGAGCGAACCATTTGGAATCGCTGATATTGCATCTTGACGTTCCTTCTTATCAGCGTGAACAGAGAAAAAGTTTTCGCTACATAAAATTATTCCTAACACCATGTAGATACTATTTTGTTGGCACATCATGAGATTTATCGTGTCATAAATGGATGGAATAACCTAAAATAAACAGAAAATTTACCCTTTTCTATTCAGTTATACAGCACAATTTAATACTTAGAAAATTTATACTACCCCAAATGAATTCGTTACTTCATAAAAATAACAACAAATTTTCCGTTAGAATCAAAGAATCGGTCACTGAAAATTGAATGCATCATTTCATTTGGCGCAACTTGTTACTACTACACATCACGTAAATTAAAACAATATTACCAAAAGTTAAGTACATGCGTTAGATTTAGCAGAGCTTCCAAATGGAAAACCTTGACAAATGGGATAAAATGCATGGTCTTAGAAAAGAAATACAAATTCCCTAATCCAATGATGTCTGGAAAAAACAACTTCATAACTACATACGATAGCTAAAACGGATTTAATTCTCTAATAGAAAAGGAAAAATATATTTCATGCCGGTATAATACAGAAAAATCCAGACAGAAGCCAAAAGTAAATATCAGCTGATTCTCGCAATCAATGTTATACAAGAATAAAACGAACTTTCTCTACAGTATCATAGGTGGTGAACACAATGTGTGATTCTTTTGAACACCTAAATTTCGATCTCTGTACTGAATCAACGGAAAAAAAATTAAAATGTTTATTATGCATCAATCTACAACGGACTTTTGAAAATTCCTTGGCATTGATCATAGTTGGCGATGCTCTGGCACAAGCAACAAAGATGAATTTTCACTAACATTTAGTGATTATCAAACCTAAAAGCAAATACAAGTTTCATATTGCAGTTACTGTGCAGTGAAAGTGAAAAAATACAGAAAAATGACACATGGAGCAATAACTGCAGCTATAAAACTTTTATTTTCGACTTTACACCTCGTCGACGTCGAGGTTATTAGAGGCTTGCCTATACAATCGCTGAAGCCGGGAATAGTGTATAAATACAAGCAAATGTAAAGCAATGAAAATGTGAGTTTATATTTACACCACAAATTCGCTGTGCAAATTGTAGTATAAAATAAAATGATTACATGTGTACACAATCAACAGATAGAATATCTTCAGAGTAAGAGGTGAAACGCGTTCGGAAAAATAAATAAGAAATGAACAAATTCACTTGCATTGACGTGACAATAATTTTTCATACAAATTGATTTCTTAAGACTATTTGGTATTTCACATATCATTAAAATAATGTTCTAAATAAATTATGGTGAAGGCCAAGAACATTTCAGACCTCCCTCGTAAACTCGAGCACTTACATTAGTATATACGTTTCTGTTTAAATCGATTGCTCGTGTATTCAGAACTTCCCGACGTATTGCTATCAACGTAGTTCCAGTAATGTAGAAAATACTACGGGAAATGAAATATTTCTGAGTAAGGGATGGAACAGAGAGATGAAGGGGTGCGGGGTACCTTGTTGATAGAGTGCTGGCCCTGTGAATCAGAAACCGGTTTTGGCAGGCTTTCCCGTAGCAGGTAGGGTGGCGCTGACTGCTTTGACGAGCAGCGACAGGAATAATTAAAGAAGCTGCGTCGTATCTCTCAGCTGATGACCGACCATCAGTTAATTTCCACGATATTTTCTAATTCAGGGCCTACGCATGAAACATTTTACCATGTAGTTGTTGAAAAGTTAGTGATTCCAGTTGTTGGAAACGCAAACGATTATGTCAAGGGGTTTCACCGTACAGCGTATTAAACACAGGAAAATTTCCTCATATAATAATAATTCCGTTTGGTCGTAATGACCGAGTTTCTATTGGCTGCGCTTTCCGCCCCTATCGCCCGATAATCCTACCGGGTATAGGGTACCTACAGTTTAACGTGGAATGCAAACGACAGAAGCATTCGGACGTACTTCACGTCACACAGCAAGCTGTGTCAGAGGTGAAGGTCAGGTGAAGGTCCTATGAAAATTCCCGCTGAGATAGAGATTCGAATCTGGGACCTTTCGATTCCCAGTCAGACACCTTAACCACTGAGCCACCAGACCACCAAATTTCCTTGTGGTGAAAGATAGAAGTAGTCTCACACCAGCTAAGCTTGGTATTTAACCTGACGTTAGACTCTCCGGGAGGTGGTATACTCATTCTGGTAATGGAGGGAGAGTGGTCAGTTCCTTTCTTCCATCCCAGTAATCCTACCAGGTAAAGAACCTACAGTTTAACGTGGAATACGAACCACAGAAACTTACTGGCGTTCTTCGCATTAGTCAGAGGTGAAGGTCAGGTAAGGGGTCTATAAAAATCCCCTCCGAGACGGGGATTCGAACTGGGGATCTTTCGGTCTCCAATCCTGACGACTTAACCCAAAGGAAATTGGAATATTTGGCTGTGTCCGTTACCTGGGTGGCAGTGGCGGCGAGCTGGCAGATGCATGTCCGTCTGGAGGCCAACTGAAGTCCGCCCTGGCTGCCGGGCGTACCGTTTTTTGTGCGGCTTGCGTGCCAATTGTTTGTGTACAACGGGGGAGAAAATGGGGTAGGTCGCTGCAGCTGACCCGCGGCCATTCACGCTCTCAATTATCAGCCGGCGACGCGGCTTTTTTACCCTCAGACATTTACAATTAACGAAGAGAATAGCGTTAAGTCCAAGCGCGCTGGTTGGTCAACGGGTTGACAGTTGCCCTTCAGCTGCTGGGCGGGAATACGTCATCCTGCATCCCTCTCTGCTCCACTGACCGGGGATCTAGGTTTCCTACTGGCATATGCGGCAGAAGAGTCCCAGAGCAACCATCCATTTTTCCAATGTTTCTGAGAAACTGATTCACAGAACCGCGTCAAAACTCAAAATTTTACTACTCTAACCAATACAAATCACAATAAATATTAAGAGCATACGTAGAAAGTGAAGGCAAATATTCAACTTTCATGAATCGAGACCGATATAAAGCAGATAAAAGAGCTTCAGGTATTGCAATACTCAATTTCTCTAATGCGCTTGTTGCTAGACAGAGGCTTAGGAAAATGGATGATTGTTTATTCTTCACCAGATTCTTAGAAGCTGGAGCAATAGTAGGATAAGCATTAAGTTACATTGATATCTGACCGATCTCTCAGGCTGCTGAGATAACCACCGACGCTAGATGGTAACGCCATACAAAATTTATTGCTCTGGTCCTCCAGTATGTTAAAAATTTTGAGGATATTAATTGACACTTTTGGTGGCACTCGCGTTTAAATATTATTAATTTTAATTGCGATGGAATTAATGCTATGGTGGCAATTACCTTAGTAATCTAATTTCGCCTTTTTTTTTAAAAAAATTGTATTTTATAATTGAAGGGTTAAATTCCTCCCCCATTTACTTTTATGATTTAAAAATTTTAAATTTCTTAAGCGTTTGGTAAATTATTCATCACTTCATTGGTAGTTTGTTCAGTTCCGTGACACCCTTAGCAACAAAAGAAACTTTTCCCACTCCCTTATTCATGAAATCGAGAGACAGTTTGTTGTCATAGTCGTCTTCCCCTTTCCATGCAGTATTCCTAATTCTATGACCAATAAGCCGGCCTCGGTAGCGTAGGGGCTCCGCGTGCCGAAGGCCGCCGGTTCGAATCCGGCCGCGGGCATAGATGTTAAGTGTTGTGTTTGTGAATGTCCTGTCCGTCCTGTGGCGTCCATACATTGGAGAAATACAATAAATACTCGATGACGAATTACACACTTAAAGCAATTACAATTACATTGAGCTGGCTGTATGGCCTCCGTTGCCAAATGCCATTAAAAAAAAAAAAAAAAAAAAAAAAAAAAAAAAATGACCAATATCTCTCCAAGCCCCATCACCAACATATGCCCTTAACATTCCCAGCAGCCGGCCTCGGTAGCGTAGGGGCTAGAGTGCTAGCTCCGCGTACCGAAGGTCGTCGGTTCGAGTCCGGCCGAGGGCATGGGTGTTTAGTGTTGTGTCTGTGATTGTCTTGTCCGTGTTGTAGTGTCCTTGTGTCAATACTTGATAGCAACAAATCACATTGAGCTGGCTGTATGGCCCAGTAGCCGAATGCCATTTAAAAAAAAAAAAAAAAAAAAAAACATTCCCAGCACTCTCTTCATCCTCCTCCTTTCCTTCAGTGACTCCCAATCCAGCTCCTTTATCATATCAGTTACTGACTGGACCCTGCGATAATTTCCACAAACAAATCTAGCTGCTCTTCTTTGCACATTCTACAACTCCTGTATTTGATAGCCAAAATGTGGGTCCCAAACTTTTTGTAACCCAATTCCCTAACTTCTCTGGTACATCCTCTCATCACCCTCTCCAGTAAGCGAAGGTTTTTGTAACCGTTTCCTACCACCTGCCCAATGTGCTCTGCTCAGTTGAGTTTTTTATCAGACGTTATGCCAAGATATTTACACTTCTAGCCTTCAACAAACAATTCTGATCCCGCCCTATAATCATAATTAGCCTTCAGTTTTTTATCTGTGTACCTAATAACCTGATTCTTCTTGGCATTTACCTTCATTCTATGCTGACCTACCCATTTAGAAATTCTATCCAGTTCACCTTGCAGCTTTTTACAGACTTCACTTATTTTGATCCTATTGTATACCATTACACCATCTGCAAAAAAAAAAAAAAAAAAAAAAAAAAAAAAAATTGACCGTAACCCATCAAAACAATTAAAGAATTGTTCCTTAAAATAAGCTATATAACGCTTTAAATATATAAGCCTTCTTCTTCACCACTTTTTTTCCCAACATTTGGGGTCAGCTAACTGTCACGGCCATAATCAATATGGAGCTTTTATTTTACGGCTGAGGCCAAGCATTTTATACGTACTGCGTACTAATGGTGGTAGTGTTACAATCTGTCTGCGTAATGTGTAATGTTCCGTGTGTGGTAAGTGAATTGTTTGTGGAATGTGATGAGCCAGAGATTGGGGTCGTCCTAGCATTCACCTTGTTGGCTGCCAGAAACTGCATAAACCGCTGTACCTCCTAGATCCAGAGTGCGGCGCCACACTGGCGGGTACTTTAAAAACTGAATCATTTCCATTCATCATCACAAAACCGGTAGTTTCTGGATTCACAAGATTTTATTAGTCTGCAACAAAGGACATGGGTAGCACTCGCTACCATAAAATTCTGTGCTCCACAATACAATTTTGAAACCTATTTCTGAGTGCTAGATCAATGTTTGAAACTAAAAGATATCTATTTTTCAAGAAGGCTTGTGGTATTTAGGGTGTGGTATTCTGCTTTTAACATCATTACTGCTTCGGCCATCATTTCTAATTTTACTTCACATTTAACAGAATTCACTTATGTCTCATATTACATCTCATCTTATTTTTATATCAAATATACTGTTATTGTTATTATTTCTGCTACAATTCATGAAATTTTTCTTGTTTTTGTTTACATTTAGTCTAAATTCTACCCTGAGTATTTCGTTCATGCCATTCGATAACTTTCCAATACCTTCAGTCTGCTCTGTTAACAGAATAATGTCACCAGCAAATTGTAATTTAGTGATTGTTTCTCCGTGAATACTTATGCCACATTTAATTTTTTCTTTTATTTCCTTTATTGCTTCCTCTACATAAAAATTGAATGTTAGTGAAGATAGACGACAACCCTCTCTCACGCGTTTTAACTGATCCATGTATTTTGTGAATCCTTACTTTTACTAAAGCGATATGATTATTTTATAGATTACATATTATTCTCCTATTTCGAAATTTTAGACGTGAATTCTTTAAAATTTTGTACGTCTTGTCCCATGTGACATTATCAAAAGCTTTTCCTAAGTCAACAAACGACGTATAAATATCCTTGCTTTCATTGATATGCTCTTCCAGTATTAACTTTAATGCCAGTATTGCCAAACTGTTCTTCATCTAATATCACTTCCACTGTCCCTTCTTCTGTATATTACATTAATCAGTAATTTTTAAGAATGTGATATTTGACTAATTGTGTAATAATTTTCACGATTTTGCTTTCTTCAAAAGTGTGATGATGATATTTTTATTCAAATAAGTTGGAGTCTCTCCTGTTTCGTAACTTTTTGATATCGGTCTGAATAATATTAGAAATTCTTCTTCTTCGAGATATTTTAGAAGTTATGCAGGAATTTCTTCAAATCCAATTTTTTTTCAAAATTCTGTCCTTAGAAAATAATCGAATCCAGATGAATGCCGTGGCTGAATTCCTTGTTCCGTTCCCCTTTTCCTTCCTGCCTCTGATGACCATGACATCAACGAGGCGCTAAGCCATATTGAATGAAAAGCCTCTTCCAGATCATCAGTGTTTACATCGTGTCTCCTTTCAGCACAATCCTGTTCAAATCATTTCCATCACAGTTTCTCTGTGTATTCCCTCCATCGGTTAGCACAATCTTCTGAGTTAAATAGAGGTTTCCGATCAGCACCTTTAACATTTATTATTTTTTTATTCAATTTTTCAAAAATCCGTGTGATTCGCATCTGCTATATCTACAACCATTAGCTTGTTACGCTACATGATTTTTTTCTGCTTTTAATCTTTACTCTGTACTGATAAGGGTGGCAAAAGAGGGCGAAAGAGTGTGTGATAGTTTTTAGAGAACAATTACGGTAAAAAGTAAAGAAGTTAAATTTCAGAAAATCTGTTTTGAACAACGAATGAACTGTTTGATGGCTTAGTATTAAAGATGATTCAGTCGAGACGTGACCGTTTCTAATCAATGCTTAGTGTTGATGGTTTAAATGGCAGGTTAGTTGTTCCGGTTCCGCGTTAAACTGTAGGTCTCCTACAAACAGTAAGATGATCGGTTTAACTTAGGTGGCCATGAGAGAGGCAGATTGCGCGTCCCATTGAAACTAGGTGAACTATCTTTCGGGTTCTACCGGCCAATTTCCAGTTTCCTTTCTACATCTACATATATACTCTGCAATTCACGAAACTGTGGCTGGCAGAGGGTGCTCAGCACCTAAACTAATCTCTTCGCTGTGCATTTCTAATCTCGAATGGTACGAGGGAAGAAAGAATTCATATAAGAATCAGTGCAGCACCTCATTTCGCTAATCTTACCTTTCTTGTCATTGCGACTCAAATTGGTTGGAGGACGAAGTGTTTCAGCGCACTCGTAAATGAATGTGGGAGTACACATGTTTACCAACGGTTCAAACGAAACTTGCGTCGTCTATCCACCAGAGACCCCCAACACAATCTACTAATCAGTTCTGTGACGCTTTCCTAAGGACTGTAGCAAGCGGTCATGAATCGAGTGGCTTTTCTCTGTATTTTCTATATACTGTCAATTAACGCCTTAAGATATAACATGATAAAACAGTAGTGCAAATGTGGACGCACAAGATATTTGTTTCTGCATTACAATTTTTCAAGATTCGAACCATGAATCGCAGCCTAGAATTAACTCTACCTACGACCGAATCAATGTGCTAGTCCAATTTCATGTTATTTTGTACTGTTATACCAAAATATTTCACGGAATCAACCATATAAACACATGAACTCTTTATTTTGTATTTCCAAACAAACGGATTATTTTGTTATTTATATGTGTTGTATTTTTTTACAATTTAGTGTAAGTTGCCATTCAACTCACCATGCCGAAATAACATCCAGATCGCGCTGAATTTCCAAGTAATCGGCCGAATTCCTTACTTCCCTACCAATGACTGCGTCATCAGCGAGCAATCTCAAACTGCTATTCACTTTATATCCCAAGTAGTTTATAAAAATTAAGAAAAGTAGTGCTCCTATTACACTTCCTTGAGGTGCACCTGATGTAACATCCCGATTCAAACAGGTTTCTCCTTCAACGAAGGCATACTGTAACCATCCAGTAAGAATAAAACCGTTTAAAAAATGGTACCGGAAATCTACGAAACAGTAACAGAATGATCATCTGTTAAAAAATTTCCTATTGCACATTGCTAAAAGAATGAATAAGCTGTTACTTACATTGTTGTCAGGAAATTTCCAGGTCCTTTCCTTCACTATCTAGTTAAGTTTTTTTTTTAATTTCTTTCTGCTATTTCTTAAAAAAAATGGACATCAGGCAATAGGTTTCTTATCATGCACCACGTTTGTACTCGCTTCTTCCCACATATTTGTGAGTTCACTTAGTATATAGTATTTACATATTACGAAAAACACAAGCCAAACCCAATACGTGATAAAAAGCTAATTGGCGTTTGTTGATGTAAAATCCGCAAGGGTAGTTTGGCAACCAAATGAAGGAGTTTCTGTTCTGTCTTGTCCAGACATATATTGTAACGTGTCATCCCACTGAGGAATATTTAGTAAAAAAGCTCGCACCGGACGCCAGAATCGAACCGGCGAAATGATTTCTCCGTGACCATATTTTCCGGTAACTTATTCCAACTCCTGTATCAGCTTAGTTTGCTGTGTGTCTCGCATGGAAGAGCTATGTTCCGTGAGCCATCGAGCTAGTATTTTGATATTGATTCATCCTCCGGAATGCGTTTCTTTTAAGTTTCAAGAACCGGAGTAAACGATCGACCTTTCTGCTGCTATACCAACATTGTGTGCAGATTATGCTGTATTGAAGATATTGCCACCAATATTGAAACAATTTTTCCTTTATTTTAGTCTTTTGCACTATGACAGAGGCTATGATTTTAATTTTTCGTAAATGGTATTCTCTTTGGCGACTATTATTACCTTTTCAACTCGTTACCCCACTCAATATAATACGGAAACCGGGCAAGTGCCATCAATTAGCGCTGGGATGGAAAAAGGTTTATTTTGGACCCCCTTTCCTTCTGTGGAACCCCCATAACATATAATTTTACAAAATTATTACTACGAATTTCGCTTTTGGATCATACAAACACACAACATGCATTAATTCTAGGATGGAAATTTATTCGATTTAAGAGCTAGAGGCTTGTCAAGGACAGAAATACTAGACGAACAGATAGCGAAGCGAGTATAGGGCACCCTTTCCTTTCTGGTACAGACCTGCAAAAAACGATGACGTTTTCATGGACGCCGAACTGTACGAGGATACGCGTATAAGCAATAGAAATTAAGATCTATCAAACAGTGATCCACTTACATTTTAATCTAGATATGCCATCAGTGTGAAGTTTTTTTTTTAACAACTTGGTGTGTGAACTTTATTAAATGCTTTAATACATTGTACGAAACAGGTCGGATGTTTCTTTGTAGTTAATAGAGGAACGTTGCCAAACTTTTTCCATTCAGTGCTTACGCCTGTTTGTAGCAGAGAGACAGGTGACACGGTGTGGATTCATGTTCGTGGCTATGTCTTTACAGCGACTGATAACAGCTGGGATTAATACTCAAAGTCTTCATTCTGAAGGTTCTCTGTATCGACCATAGTTAGGGATCACTATTATTTAAAGTCTTAGTGGAAACCTTACAAAATATCTCTGGGAAGCTTTTTTTGTATGGTAAGTGATGGTCAACAAACGTAGGTGAAATTCGATAGTTACTGGTTTCCATTCTATCGCCGATGAGGATAACTTTTTTTTTTTTTTTAATGGCATTCGGCTACTGTGCCATACAGCCAGCTCAATGTGATTTGTTGCTATCAAGTACTGACACAAGGACACTACAACACGGACAACTCGGCCAACTCGGTCGGACTCAAATCTACGACTCTAGCCCCTACGCTACCGAGGCCGGCTGAGGATAACTTTTCTGGCGTTTACTTCAATGGAGACGAGGATATTTCCTTGAATCTGGACGTCCTTAACACTGAAACTACTAGCAAATGAGTAGCAGAGTGTTGTAAACTGGGAGGAATGTGGCAATGAGAATGCCATGCCCAATGTCGAGGTCTTAGAAACGGAATACGAAGCTCTGTTTTCCTGAATCCCCCCATTCAGGCATCGTGAGGTGCCTAAAAAGAGCTAACACTGATTTGCAACAGAACGGGGAAGGAATAGCGTCTACATTTTCAGTACCATTTTGTTTGATAAATAATTGGTGATATTTCTAAATGTTATGTTTTCCATTCAGAACCCAAAATAAGTCACCCTGAGATAATTTTTATTCATTTATTTTAAAGTTTCGCCAATTTTATTAGATAGTCATGCTTGCCATTCTGCCAAGAAACTGCAGAAACCATAAGTATGATTAATTTGTTTAGTTACTGAAATGCATACTCCACATTACCTAATTTTATAGCAATTAAACTAACAAACAAACTGTGACATTACAGTAGTGTAATTGCTCATCATTTTTTATGCGCATGGCAACAACAGAAACAAAAAACAAATCGATTTTTTCAGTTTTTGTTTTAAATATATGATCATTATGTATCAACTCTTAGTTGTCGCTGGCATGCTTTTGGGACCACCAAGTAATGTTCGGTTATGAAATTTTTGTAATCTGTAATTCGCTCTCACGAAGCGTCGTATTTTAAGATTATAATATAACGACGAGCTTACATTGCATTTCCATGGCTGGTAAGAAAAATTCTCGTCTTCAGTCTTGGAAGGCGATGCTCTGAAGAACAATGAAATACGAAATTTGAGGGAATCTTTGGCGATATATACATTGTACACAGTACACAATGTTCTAACAGTCCCTAAATTTGTTTATAAACATAACGTGGAATAATGATCAGAATATTGTAATTGTATCTATTGTTAGGGTCAATAACTTCTCAGACAACCCTCCTTTTACTGAGCCCAGAACTTTTTAAGAGCCATTCACTTTAAGATTTCTCCATTATCTGCCTTTTTTGCTTATGGCTTTATGCCTCGTTGACGTCTAGGTCATTAGAGACGGAATAGGACGGGGGCAAGGAACGAGAAGGAAATTGGCCGTGGCTTTTGAAGGAACCATCCCAACATTCACGTTTTGTGATGTGGGGAAACACCAAATTTATGTGAACGAACGAGTATTTGAACCCCCGTTGTACAGAAAACAAGGCCAGAACGTTGCCGCATGCTCGGTCTTAGGGTTCTTGTAAGTGTAACGTGCTTCATGACACATTTCAGTACTTTCATTGACTTTCTTGTGGTAGCTAATTCCATGTTCTATGGCAATCTTCAGAATATATCCTGTCTGCTTATAAAAGGATATCTCGAACGGATGCCATTATTATAATTTCCGTTGGCTTTTTGTTGGGTTGCTTTTGTGAAAACTCAGGGAATGTTTTTAGAAATTTAAACATTCCATTCATCGCAGTTCTGTTTTATTTGCCTCATCGCACAATCCTTCAAAAGATGTATACTTGCACCTCCAACAATACTATGAACTTCAACAAATTGTCGAGAAAAGGAGAGCGCTTCCTGCAAGCAAATATTTCTGACTGTTCAAGTTATCACATTATTGAATTATTATTTGATAGAATAGTCAAAATAGAAATTTTTGTATTTATTTGTAGCAAAGTAATGGTTAAATGCGAAGCAAATATGAATTGTTTTCGCAATATAACTATTGAGTACAAATTCTCTGATGAATGATATTCGGTATAATTCAATTTGATTGTAAATGATGATGTTTTCAGCTACCTCACTACACGTTCATATAAGCTTAAATGTTTAGGAAAAATAATAATGTAAGTATTGGCCTATAAACGTTAAATGGGTTAAGTTTGACGGACCATTAGCAAAGGCAAAGGACTACGAACGTCCCGAATGCTCAATGCGATCTTTAACAATAAACGAGGTGCAACCTTCTGGAGGGGAGAACGACTGGAGCGGCAAAAAACTACCCTTCACCAACCACTGGGTAGCTAAGACGATATAATTCATCCTGA
Organism: Vandiemenella viatica; assembly: GCA_031002005.1. Lineage (NCBI taxonomy): Eukaryota > Metazoa > Arthropoda > Insecta > Orthoptera > Morabidae > Vandiemenella > Vandiemenella viatica. The sequence continues at coordinate 90,416,095 of CM061921.1, forward strand.
TGCTTCCCTCTAGTAAAACTTACTCATTTTAGGATGAGCAATAATTATCTAGTAAATACTCTGATGCACACGTGGTGTCCTAGGTGAAGTGAAATAGAAGATTTGTTTCATTGAGTTGAAAGTACTGTTGACAAAGGTCGATAATGAGAAACTCTCTATTTGTGATTGGTGTCAGCATCGCACTCTTTCGTTTATCGTAATTATGTTCGTGGAGCACTTATTTCGGGTTGGAAATAAAGACTCATTGAGGATTCTCCTACATGATAACTTGAAACCATGTAAAAACTCAAGAGTTCAACATATGAAACAGTGCCTTCTGTACTTACCTTGCAAGTACAGGCGTCATCTCTATTAAAGAAGAAGTGCTGAGATGGGTGGTGTCTTATAATATTGACATTGGAGAACCATGTACATCTCGAGGGTTTATCACTGTTTGAGAATACGAGATAAGTTTTGATAAATTAAAATCCTTACCATATTGTCAAATTAAACCAATGAATGAATTGTAAACTGCGTATAGGCACACGTTATGAAATAAATTTTGCGTGAATTTCATTTGTAATGTGTACGTGAAATACAGTGAACGTCCAAAATAAATAAAATTAAAATATTGTTTCGTCACTAATTTTTTTCTGACACAACGTTTTTCCAGAGCCAGCTGTCAATTATAGGAGGACTCTAAAGATATTTTTAGTTCATCTGTCAGAATCATAGTAGTCATAGTTGTAGTCGATGTGTAGTGTACGTGACTGAAGGGCAGTACTCAGTTAAAATCAATGTTTTTTTTTTTTTTTTTTTTTTTTTTTTTTTTTTTTTTTTTTTTTAAAAAGCGTGTTGCCATTGCAGCAGATATTTGAAACCAATAATTAGAAACTTTATTACAACAGTAGTAGAAAAATGTGTACAACAGCCATTAATATTAGTACAAAAGGAAATTTCACGTCTTGTATGTTTGTAATTAGCTTCACACAGTTTATAAAATATGTTAGGACACTCGGTAGAATTCAAGAGATAGCTGTGAGAAGTTTTACTCGACATTTGACCTTACAACAGTAATGTTTCTCTGTGTTATGTGTAATAGTAGGATCATATTGATTGGTAGACTGCTTCTTAAATCTGCTGATCCTAACATTAACATCAACTTCTAATTTTGTTGGTAGTCTTAATACAGCTGTATGTATACGGAGTATAGAGTTGCCGTTTACATCACGCGGTTTCATTTTGAGAGTAGAATGCATTCTGAACTTTTCTTATAGTTCTTTTGATCCGTACAAATATCAACGCCTTCAAATGGGTATATGCTGAATAATACGCCAGAAGATGTTAATTCAGTATGTCAATGGGAAGGAAAATCTAAGAACAGTGGGTGAATAGAATGCGGGTGTGGTAGATGGGACAGAGGGGAGTGCTGAAGCGAGTTTTCGTAGAGTAGAAAGAAATGAGTGAGGAAAAGCAGGTTGGTATATTTTCTTGAGAAATACAACTGATATTAGCAAACACAATACTTGAAACTCGTGCAGGAAAGATCACCTGCTTATTTGCAGGGATACAGTTACCTATCAGCTACATTATGTCATGGTTAAGCAGAGATTCAGGAACCAAATTTTAGAATATAAAACATACCCAGCAGCAGATATAGAATCTGATCATAATCAGATATATATGAAACGCGGGCTCAAATTCAATAGAACAGAGAAGTAACTCAGTCAAAATAGTCTTGAATTGAAAAAAATTGAAAGAATTTCACATGAGAACAAAATTTACATAGTTGTATTCGTAATTCTAAGAAACAACTCAGAAATGAATTCAACAGAAGAAGAACAAAAAGCTCTGAAGGAAGAGATAATTAAACCTAGTAAAGAATATTAGGAATTGGGAACGACTCTGGCCGAAAATTTTGGACCACAGAAGAAATTTTGGAGTTCATGGACTAGCGGAGAAGGCACTATTCTGTTCAGATTGAAGCAGGAAGAGAGTAGTGCAGATATTTTAGAAATAAAATAAACATGAAATACTAAAAAGCGAAAAAATGTAGCTGTAAGAAAATGTTGAAGAAGAAAGAATGGAAATGGTTGTCAGTAAAGTATATCCGGCAATAGGAGGATCAAACACAATTTTGGAGAGGTGATGTAACGATGTATGAACATCGAAACGCTGACGGGAAAGTAGAATTTAACTAAGGAGCGAGTAAATAAGGAACCTGTACTATGTGAATGATATCAAACGCAGCGTAAAGGAAGGAGAAGATAATTTAGGAGATTCTGTCTTCAGGACAGAATTCGAAAGAGGTTTGAAATAAGGCAGTTGAAACTATGACCGTGCCTGGTGGGTGAGCGGTAACACTTGGTTGAACCTGGCACTCAGGAAGACTTGGATTCAAAATCCCGTCCAGCCATTCTTGGTTTACAATGATTTCCCGAATTCATTCCTGGAGCATACCGGGATGGTTCCTTCAAAATATTATGACAAAACTCCTTCCCTTCCCTTGACCTTCGTCCTATCCCGCCTCTAATGACTTCGAAATCTACAAGATAATCAATACTGGCCAGATCAATACTGGGTGCGCAGATAAAAAAAACAAGAATGATTAATAATATTTGTCGACTTAACAAAAGCCTTTGATAATATCAGATAGGAAAGATATTAATTTTTTATAGGTCATATATAAAATATCGTGATTGGAGAGTAAATTGCAATATGTAAAAGATTCAGGTGGCTGTAATGAAGTTAGAGAACCACGAGGGACTCGTATCAGTTAGAAGGTAATCCCGACAAAGTTATAGTATTTCAACATTAATATTAAACTCACATGTAGAGATAGCAGTGAAGGAAGTAAAAGGAAAATGAATGTTAGAGGAGAGAAAATCAGTATGTTGCTATTTGCTGATGACATTGTCGAGTTCGCAGAACCGACTGAGGATAGTTAGAAGATTCGGAATGGCATGAACGAAATACTGAAGGAAGTGTTTGGACTAAATATAAACCGAAGCAAGAGAAGTGTCATGAACTTTGGGAGAAATGAAAGCAACATGCAAATAGGATCATATACATTAGGAGAAAGAAAGTGAAATTGCAACTGACGACTTATGCAAGAATGATGTTAAACTCAGAATAGCACTAAAAAAAAAAAAAAAAAATTGAAAATAAGAAATCTATTAGGTTCAAATATTGATCTGGGAATAAGTAAGACTATTTTAAAAACACATATATTTATGGACTTTAGAAATATCAGAATGAAGAAAAACTGAAGCATTTGAAATGTGGTGTGTTAAAAGGATGACGAAGTAAGTGGATAGATTAAGTATGAAATGAACGTGTTTTGGAAATGATGGGCGAGAAAAGATTTTTTTGTAATCTCACAGAAAGAAAAGATAGTATTGTTATAATCGCTAAACATTGGCAAATAAAATAACACTGCAATCAATTTATGTAGATTAATAAATTTATTTTAATAAGAAATTCGCGATAATGGTATTACACATTGCAACCTCGGAATCCAGCAGATTCACTGAAGTTAATTCGCAGAAAACCACACCAGTAGCAGGGACATAATTGCTAGAAAACGAAATAGTTAAAAGTCTCGATTGGAAGACAGGGCAACAATTAAGCGCGTCTTATCACTTATGGGTAGCTCGTACGACGAAAGAAACAGAAGTACTTCTATAATTATTTTAGCAGACGGAATGATACCGAACTTAAAATGATCTGTACTTTCTAGTTGTCGGGATGCTGTGACGTTTTGGCATATACTAAAGGGTTCTAATTGTTGCGGTTTCAGGAAGGCTGGCCCAAAAGGCAATAGTAGCTGCCGTTGGTATGAGGTCATGATTTTGGTAACCAGAAAGGCCTAACTGTGATGTTGGTGTCGGTCAACCTTCTGGAATCGGCAATATCGTACGGAGTGCAAGAACGGTTTGCATGCTTTACAATCAAAATCGCAAACAACAAACAACATTTAAAACATTTCATTACAAGCAATGTTTGCATCTTTTCTAACTGGAACTAAAACATGAAGAAATTGGAGCTGTCAAGTGAGAGAAAACAGCATACAACTGGCCATGAGAAAAGTATTTGGCTCCAGTGTGATCTACCTCGATGATGTGTTTTTCGTCGTGGTGAAGCTGCATTCTTTAAAACTGAAAATTGTTGAGGTTTAAAAGCATACGCTCAGTCTGCAAATCGATCAGATGCCATTGCATTGAAATTACTTCAGGCTGGATCCCGCAGTACGATGATGTAGAGTTTTTGAAGAAGCACAGTCGTAAAGCGGCTGATTCGATGCGCTGAGAAACTGGGTACTTTCAGAGAATTCAGACATTCTGTCGCGTAATCACTTGTATCATTCTGATCATCCATGGCGTTAATCGAAATATAACTGACCCCACTCCCATTAATTACGGACAAAATTCTTTTGTTGATGGCAGCTGTTTGGCAGATTTTTTGAGGATAAAACTAATAGATTACAGATGCGAGAAATCTCTGCATGCCTTATTTGTGAAATCACCGTTTTTGTCGCTATTGTTGAAATATTGTTTGAGTCTTGCTCCATAGGTCCCTACATCTGTGGGGTGTGGAACATGTCATTGTTAATATATTTAAATGTTAAATGAATAACTGTTATATGTCACAAATATATATAAAATTAACATTAGAATTTAAAACTGAATTTTGTAAAAGTTATATCAGATGCAATTAACTCTTTTGTGAAAATTCTTGTATGCAGTGGAATGTGTTTCCAATAAAATAATTTTTCATTGTTTTTCTAAATACATCTATATTACAAACAATGATTTATGCTTTTAGTTAGCTTATTAAACAGATATCTCCCACATTAAATAAATCCTCATTAGTAGTTGTAGTGAAGCTCGAATTTTGTCAACGTTATTTTTGTTTCATGTATTGAAGTTGTGTATTTGGTAATTCGATATAAACAACATGCGAATCTCTAAGGATGTGAAGCTTGGTCTATACGTCGGTTTCAGTGGAGGATTGATGCTCTCCCGCTTGCCGGAACAAACATTTCTAACGGGAAAACATTAAGTATTGCCATCTGTCTGCAATTCCTGGATTATTGTGTGAATCGCCGTTAAAAAAAGAAACAGACAAAAATTTCAAAATCAGTCGGTTCTTTCTCTGCAACTTTAAAAATACCTAAAACTCCTGATATTTTAACTGTATTTTCTTTACTGTTACATTATATGTATAGAAAAACCAAATGATAATCTCATATAACAGGGTTGTATTCTAAGATCTAATATTTGAAATGGAGAACGAGAGAAAACTATTTGTTGTAATCATAGCGAGTGCTTTTCGAATACGGAACAATTTCGACAGTATTATTACAAATTTTTCCATTCCACTGAACTGTGAATTCACTAGTGAGAAAAATTTGTGATAATTACCAAAGGGATAATTTTTTCATAGGATACAAAAATATCACTTGTGTTCTTGGTATACAAATTGAAGATGATGGTTATAGATTCTGTAATTATGTGTTCAATGGAGAAAACAATTATAACTTAAACGTCCATTAACCAACGGACGTATAAATACTACACAGTTGAGGATTTTTTCTTCAAATACTAACAGTAAATGAATAAAAATTAGCAACAGCTTATTGGTGACATTATTTCATACAATAAAAATAAACTCCTTCCAGGTTATTTATTAGATTCAAAGATAAAAATTCGTCTATAATGTTTTAAATTTTAAACCAACTATATTACTATCTTGTAATGGGCAAATATGCTCTAAAAATAATCTTTAACAAGATGCATCATCTCCTGGATCGAATTAAATGAAAGAAAGATAATATAATAATCTTTCATTTAACAGTAAGTGATTTCTTGCAATATAGGTGTTACAAATTTTTAGTAATATCTTTCTAGACCTTTACGAGTAATTGGAAATCTAGTGATTATAATTAAAACTGCCTAGCACTTTCAGACATTAAGTGGTACGGATTATAATGATGGATATGCTTTTTTTTTGGTGAAGATGATAGAAACAATCATCCCTAATTAAATTTTAATGTAGTGATAGAAAAAAATTTCCACGTAATGGCATCGTCACGAATATTATTAACGTTACCTACAGAAATAATTTGTAACGCTTTCGCTTATATTGTAGCGTCCAGTACGAAAACAAATCTATAAAAGTACATTGTTTAAACAGCTAAAACTTTTACGAACACTTCATTACGATGTGCTAACAGCTGATAAATCGCTACGTTTCGGCTATCAACTAAGAGGGTAATCTAGATAGGTCTATGTATCAATAATTCTCTCGGCAGTCAACGATACGACGCATTTCACGAAAATCTGCAGTTTATCAGTTTCCAGAATCAAATATCCTTCACTTCGGCCGAAGTGGATGAGATTCCATCTGAGTTCCATCATTGTTCGGTGCTTAACCAACGTGGTGAACATTCATAGTCACCATATTGTGTACCAAATTCCTGGGTTACATCTCAACATTAAGAGTGGAGTGAGGGCACATGAAACTATTGATGGAGATTCCCCAAGACGGGGAAGCTAATCTTGGTGGCTGTTGGTGTCCTTCGGATGAAGAGGTCTGAGTGCAGACCAGAATTCACTTTCCCCCTTTTCTCATCTCCATGTTCACATAACAATGTAATACATTACAGGTAACAACATTAACTACAGTCATTAACACACATCTGGAGACCTCAGAAACAAACGGGAGTAGGTACTTTCCTTCTTCCTACTCAGTGAGGACATTTTAGTTAAAATAAACCTTTATCACTTTGGAAATAGTATATCAATGTAAGAAGAGAACTTTTTATACAACCAAACTATTGTGAATATTAAAATTGTTCAATCCGACTTTTCGTCCTGAGCTACTACGCATCTTTCTTGCTAAGATATGACACCATATTACACCTTATTACACCATATTACAACTTATCGACCATCCTGCTAACGGGTTGTTCACAGTGTAACGCGTAGAGCAAAACATTATCACCTTATTAAGGGAAAAAACCACACTAAAATCATTATTAGTAGTATTCAATTAATTGCGATAAAGTATATGCCCCAGTGCTAATTTTTCTACGCTCCTATTTAGGACTTTCATGAATATTTCCTTTAAATTCTTTCAGCGTATGAGGTAACTTGTTTAGTTACGAACTGCTCCGAATTCGTCTACCATATTCATCCAGGCCTCATCACCAATGTCTGTTTTATACACTCCTAGCACATGTCTGCGAATGATTCCTAACCCAGTTCCTTTTCATATCACTTACTAATTAAGGTCTACGCTAATTCCCACAAATAAATATAATTGCTCTAGCATGTGCCCCAGCCAAAACTTGTATTCAATACTTACACCACTCTAAAGCAATTGTCTTACCAAGGTTTCGTATCCTATTTCCGTCACATCCTAAAATGATTCTGGTTTACAATAACTAGTTATGTTGTTTCCAGATGGTATATTGTTACATAATGATACGTATCAGAACGGAAGAATACTGTGAGCACATGCAGGATGACGTTGAAAAGATAGCTGTATAGGTCAAAACGAAATAAAGATAAATTCAAAGGAGAATCATCTTACTAGATTCACAGATATAAAACTCAAGGATGGTAAAGATTATAGGCTGCGGATGGAATTGTTTGGTGAAGACTTAAAGTGTAAATATCTTGGCATAACATTTGATAATAAAATCAACTGGGCAGGGTACATTGGGCAGTTGGTAGGAAATGGTGACAAAATACTTCATTTACTCCAGAGGTTGATGAGTGGGTGTACCAGAGATGTGAGGGAATCGAGTTAAAAAAACTTCGGTCAGACCATTGCTTGGATAAGGTGAAGGAGTTTGCACCCACATTTTGGGTAACAAATTCAGAGGAGGGGGTACGCTGGATTAGTCTCTGGAAATTAATGCAGAACACAATCAATAACTGATATGATAAAGCAGCTGGAATGAGATATATCGGAAGATGGGAGGAGGGTGAAAAGAGTGGTGGTAGTGTACCAGGAGGCTATTGGTGAAGAGGCGTTGAATGATATTGGTGGAAGATTTAAGAGTGGTGCGTGGAGGGGAAAAGATCACTGTGACATTAAATTTCAAGCTAATGGTGTGAGAGAAGTTTCTTTCTTATGTAAGGGAGTCTGGGATTGGAATATATTACCGATGGAAGTGAAGAATAATTTACCAAAAACACAGAATTTAAAATTAAAATTCATTAAGGGCAAATGTAGGTGTGTAAAAGATCGGGGAAAACAAGGATGTATAGCGAGATTTCCACCGAAGCGTGCGGTCAATTACAATTAAATTATTTATTCAGCTCCTGGTGTATACTCTTATAACCAGGTCCATTAAATGCAAAACATTCAGACCTCCATCTACTTCCTTCCAAGCTGTCGTTCCTATTAATTGCTATGCCAAGATATTTACACTTTATGCCTGTAACAACCAATTCCTTCGCCACCTTATAACCAGAAAAAAAACTGCTTTTTTGCGTAACTAGTAAGCTGACTCTGTTTGACATTTATCTTCATTCCATGTTGACTTACCCAACTAGCTATCCTCTCCAGAACACATGTATTTGTTTATTTGCCGCTCCTGTTTACGCCCTCTTCTATAACATTTTTTTCAACTGCACGCATCCTAATTTCTGACTGTGAGCAAACAATATAATTATTCATTAGAATAATTAAAAGCTACTGTACCAATACTCTATCATGTATCACATCTGTTCTCACTTCTACCTCTTTTTGACATTGCATTTTCTACTCTAACAATTTGTGTTAGACATTTTGTATTCTGAACGGTTTAAGAAAATATGTGAATGTACTGAAATTCAATATCTGAATTTTGAACTGTTTACGTATTCTGTTGTATGTGGTAAAAATAGTAACAATTGAGTCTTTATATATGTCTTAGAGATTACAATCAAGGACTATGACGAAGAGTCAACCTAGTTATCAACCGTTGAAGCGGACATCAAATCCAATTACCTGTAATCGATGTTCGGCTGTGTGTAATGTCATAGTGTTGGGAAATGCTGTGTAAATGTTTGATACATCACTCACCTGTCTGATAACATCTTGACGTGGAACTGTACGAACGTACGCCTTCATGTAAGTGTCCTAAGCCATGCAACCTGAAAACTATTCTGCATGACGTCTCACCAAACTTTTAGAACGTTGCTCTGTACTTTAAAAATATGTTTGTGAGATATTGAAACTTCGTCTGGAATAACATCATAACATAATTGTTTCTGATAAGAAAAAATTCTACTATTGAGATCCTTAATTCAATTGAAATATAGCATATGTCCCGATGGTAATATAGAGCATATTTGGTATTTCACGAATTTTTAACTTATTGATTATTTATTCTAGCAGCTGAATCCCTTACTTAAAGTATTAAATTCTCCCCCTCTACTGTTCCTAACATCGAGTACTAGTTCACGGTTATGGTTATTTCTTTCCTTTCACGTAACACTCGTAACGTTTCTGCCAATATACAGTAATGCTTCATCGGCAGTATGCACATTATATACTCCTAGCATTCTCTTTAGCTGCCTCCTGTGTCCCAATGACTCCGAACCCAGCTCCTTTCTCATATCAATTATTGATCGATTTCTACTGATATTTTCACGAAAAGAAACCAATTGACTTGGTTAAGTCCCGACCAAATTGTGTATTTGAAGCCTTTCATGTGGGTCACATACTATTACACCACACTCCAGCAACGTTTTAACTAACTTATTACATCATAATTCGCTCACATCACCGATCTTAATCTCATAAATATCTCCAGACCTTCAAACTTCCACCTGACTTTTGCCCAGCTGACTTTATTTTCAAGTAATATGCCAAGATATTCACCCAGTAACTCTTTCAACATGTAGTTCCTCCTACATCTCGTCATAACACATAGCCTTAGTGTTTCTTAGTGTATACCTGAAATTCTGTTTTGGTTATTTATCTTCGTCCATAGGTGACCTACCTAACATTTTGTGCAAATCTCCTGTAGCTGTCGACAGTTATATCATCTGCAAACAACCTTACTTCAGTTAATATAGTCTTCTCGGGTGACTAGCTGACTGAACAGGGTGTTTTCACACGATATTTCGGCGATCGGAACTCTGTCGCCATCTTCTGGTGAAGATGGTGACAGCGATTCCGAACACAACACCCTGCTCACTCGACTACTCACCCGTGAAGACTATATTAATTCTCAACGCCGAGAGAAATTTCGATCTTTGGAACCTTCCTTTAGACTGTAAACTATCAACACAATCATTCATTAGAACAATGAACAACAATGGCCCCAGTACATTAGTCCTATGGCACTTGTGATCTCACATTTTTATCACCCCCCCATACTTTTCATCTTATTCACACGTATTTTACTGTTCTGTCAAATTCATGGCACAGATCCATTGCTACACTATTAACTTTGACTCCATCGTCAATTTCATCCGAAATATCTTCAATTACCAAATATGATTTAGTTGAATAGTATATCCTATGCGCATGTTGCCTATTTGCAAACCTTGTTTTCCCTTATCGACACATTTGGTGTGTGTGGGTATTAAGCTTCCAATCAACAAACTTGTACATTAGCGGAAGTTTCTTTTTTACAGTTATATAGTACATGTAAACTTCTGGCGCTTCCTTTTTAAAACGTTCGCTACTTCTGCCCCGGGCACGAATCCCGGCAGGCGCAGGAATTTTGAGAGTTGTTTTTAATCATATGAGCTATGCCAGGACGCTCCGTGGTTCGGATTCCACGTTAAACTGTAGGTCCCAGAGGAAAGGAACTGGCCGTCCTACCTCTGACACAATCGCTTAGTATGCCTCCTTCGGGAGGATCCAACCAACCTTCGGGTTGTGGACTAAGTTAAGTTATTATGCAGCAGATATATTAATCCCATAAGTATATCATAGATTTTCATCACATAGCAAGTATGTACTAATAGTTTCCCCTGATATATTTCTTGAAATCATGTTAGGTGTTTTATCTTTGGTTTAGTCAGCAGTCAGTAAACTGCCATGTAAGAGGAATATCAAATTCTTCCCAAACTGCAGGCATCAAAGCTTCAAAATAATAAATAATTGCATGTAGATTAGCTCTGGTATTTCTGGAAGAAGTTTAAAACCTGATAGATTTTGGTTTTCTATTCTTAAAGTTCCTCAGCATTTAGATGATTAGAGCCAAATGTTAGGCCTGAGAGAGTAGTATAAAAGCTTTACATTATTGCTACATTTTCCCTGAGAAAAACGAAATCTCCCAAAATATGGTGGTAAATCAGTCTATTAGCTTCTTTAGCATAACAACCTAGTATGAAATACAAACTAGTAAAAATAATTGAAGCAATTTTTGACCACCTTCAGTTCCAACTGAATTTTTTCAAGTTTCATGTCGGATTGATGGGGCAGTTATCCCACAGAACCGTTCATGCTTTTATTCATTGCGTCCAGGAATGAAAGGATAATTCTAAATCGCAGATAGGTCACATCATTTCCTAATATACGACAAAATTATACTTTAGTAAAAGTCTAACCATTTTCGAGATATTGACCTTAAAAAAATATTAGTTGCACCCATATCACATGCAGCCGGTGCAAACTTGGATTATTTTCACCCCGTTTCATCTCGATTCTTATGAACAATGTTATTGGCCTAGCAGTCAGTTGATATGTAACAAACTTCAAATATTGGGTCGTACATATTACATCTTAAAATTATTAGACGTGGGTTCAACCCATGAATTTGGGTATCGTTTTCTGTAGCTCCTATTACGGCTATTTCTGGCTTCTTCCCATTAGTAGGAGCCTGAAACTAATAACACCGGAATATAAAATCAGCTAGATTCTTTGCTAAAGATTACAAGTACAAGGAAAGGATTATTTGATCTGTCAGGAAATAATTCGATTGTTATATCTACGTTTTAGTGACAGTAAAAATAGCGGCATATGTATTGTCAACCAACAAGCAGTTTAAGGACTACTTTGTAGTAATGTGGTATAAAAAAAGAAAATACTAAAGCATCATGTGGTGTTGTTTAAAACAAAATCCCCTGAGGACAGTTGGTTCAAAATTCTAAACTACTGACTTCTAGTGAAGGAAAACTGAAGAACGTTAAAACAGAAATGCCGAGGATATTGCTATGTCCGTAACTCACTCATAAACCATCAATTAGGAACGGCTGTATCGACATTTATTTCAATGAATAGATTCACCATTAAGCCCAAACATCGAACTCATTTAAATTTTTAAGAAAGATAAATTTACATTTTGCTTTGAAATGAGGAGGTTTATCTCTGTTTCAATTTAATTCATCTACCAGGTCATAAATTTATTATTACTATTAAGGATATGTAGAAACTGAAAATAGGTAAAAAAAAAAATAACAATCCTTATAGCTCTTGCAGGCATTATATTCTGCTTCCAGAACGTTATTGCCAGTAGACCAGAGATACATTTTAGATGCAAACGTGGCAATCCTCCTATTTTTCTTATGGATTTACATCTTATCGACGTCCAGATTATTAGGGGAGAGAAAGGAATGTGGCAAACAACGGGAATGGATTCGGCCATGGTCTATTGAAGGAACCATCCCAGCATTTACCTGGAGTAATTTGGGGAAAACATAAACTCATATCTGGATGATTGGAAGGGGATTCGAACCTGTGTCCTCCAGAATGCGAGGCCAGAGTGTTACCGCTTACCCACAAGGTTTGGTGTCACTGTTCTACAATTTTTGCAAAGCCTCATTGTCAAGTTACTTACGCAATTACGCCAAATTCTTGAAAATTCCAGATTTACAAGCTTTTAATTTATGTAATTGTGTATTTCCACATAAAACTATTTAGTTACCTTAGTTGTGTTTGCACCCGACTTACGCCGAAAAGTATTTGCATTTCTTTAAAGTAGTAAGATCATACAGGAAGGCCACAGATGACAATCACTGACGAAAATGAGTGCAGGGTACCTATGTTGATGAAGACAGAAAGCAGTTTAACCGTTCAGCTGATTGGGTAGATATCAAGCATTCCAAGAACTTCAATAGATGACACTGAGTGCTTGGACATGAAAAAAAATTTCGTCCGTTATGTCGCGCAACTTTTGACAGCAGATCAAAAGACATTGAGCAGGCGGTTGCCTACCACTAGTCTTTGATGAACTATGTATGACTATGGATGAGTCCTGGGTTTATCATTAACCTCGGAATCAAAGCAAGTCGATGCAGTGAAAGCATGCCATTGCTGTCCATTCTGTCTTTTCATTTCTTAGAAAAAATGTTGGTGCCTGTTATTTTAGAATTCTAATTCTGCATTGCCTACAAATTTACCAAAAAAGAGTAAAAACATTACAGCCATATAGTATATTAAATTTCTAAAGCAATAGAAAGTATCTATCGAGGAAATCGAAAGAGGCAAGCTATCAAAAAAATGTGTTGTTTCGTGTAGATAATAATGCTCTCGATCACTGTAATTTTACTGTCATGTCTGCAGTTCATCAGTGGGCGATTCATTTTGTACCACAACAGCCCTGTTCGTTTTAATTGGTTCCCTCACACTTTCTCCTGTTTCCAAACCTTTAAAAGTTCCTCTTCACCATCAAAGTCAAAGAAAACTTGATATGTGTTGTCGTCATGTGTGCTGATAATGGTATCGCATTTAGGAGGATGCAAGTTCGAATCTCCATCCGGTCAACAAGATTTTGATTTTACAAGGGTTACCGAAAACACTCAGGCAAAACACCAAGGCAAAATTGCTTCCTGTTCCATCGTTCCGGTGCTCCTTTCCCTCATTCTTCGACCTCGACCTAAAAAAGCGTTTTGTATAAAGGCATGGGGACGTGGTTGGTGGAAGTGTGTGGAGGTTACGGGGTAGTATGGTGTAAAAAAGTCTATGAGTTATAAGATACTTACGTAACTGTTATACTATTAACTTATGGGAAGACTTTTGTAAGCTCTTCAGTCCCATTTCTCACTGGGAAATATTCCAGAGAAACCGCAGTACAGTTACGGGAAGTTTCTAAATTCTCGAACAATTCAGATGGCCGGCTTCACGGTAGAATACTAGCGACATTTTTGTCTAGAAGTTGCAATATCTGAAATGATAAATCATTTAAGAGAATAAAGCAGATGGACAGAAAAAATATTAAAACAGTAACATAGTCTATTTAGGGAAACTGACATAAAAGTGGTAAAAATACTAATCTATATTTCCTAATGAAGGAACAGAGGCTTTTTCTGTGAATAAGCTGCATAAAACATCTTCCCGCCCCCACCAAGGGGTCTACGACTTCATGTTCTGGAAGATGAAGTCGGATACCGTTTTCGAAACGTCGCATTTACTTTATCTGCTACGTCGATAGGGAAGGAGGAGGAGGGGTGAAGAGACTAACAACATTTATACGTATATTTCCGTATGCATAGAAACATTGAAGTGTAATAGTTACGGAAAAGAGAAGTAAACGAGTTGGTCAGAGAACTATTCACCAATAATTTTCCTTACTGGTAGAAAGTATCAAGTTGTTATCTATTAAATTGAAACTTACTTCTATGAGTTAAATGAATAATGTTTTAATGCGGCATTAAATATTATAATTTTGGCGAAATATTGATGGCCAAACTGATTAACTCTGGCTATTGACTGATGTAAGAACGGTTGGGATTGAAACAAGAGAATAAAAAGAACCGAACAAAAAACTATGCAGAAAGGAAGAGAATGAAATTGTTTGAATTTTATAAAAGGGGTAAATGAAAATTTAGAGTAAACAAAATTTTAATCTGTCAAACCGAAATTATTTTCTACTGGAAGTATTTCTTTTGGGGTTAAAAAGGGAATGGCTTCTAGGATTTTATAAATATTGAAGCAATGAATGACTTTTATCTACCAAACAACAGCTCGAGGCTCTCATTACAAGGGGAATACACTACTATCAAAATCTTATTAACTTCCTCAACAAGACCCATCAGTTATTTAGCAAAAAATAAAAAATCAACAACTTATGTATTCATTTTTCAACCTCCAGTTCTTGATCTGTCCGTGAATTGCTGGAGTCCGTCTGAATATACAGACCACAGTGCGGTGGCGGCGAAGATTGTGGATCGTTCAATGCAACAAGTAATGGAAAAAATATGAAGTTTCTTTTTTTAAGTAAAAAAAGTCTGCACTTAACACTAGTTGCTGTTCTTCGTTTTGCAAAACCCACCAATGGCGGCTAAGCAAGAGAATCAAGACCCTGGGGATCATCCAAAATCCGTTATGCCTCAATATTATCGAAATCTTAATACAAATTGAATACTACTATGAACATATTATGTAGAGTATGAACGTGTTTAATGCAAAGAAAAAGAAAGTGAATACGTCTTTCGTTAGCCAAATAACTGCTGATACAGAAAACATTGTGCGACTTAACATTTTTTATTTAGAGGCCACAACAGAAACTACCACTAGGTACTTAACTTCTAAACATTTTATTAAGATAAACACGAGAAACTGCTGCTTAGTACTCAGCTGCTACAACACGTTTTTCGGAGGAGTTATATATATATAACTTAACACCCCATTTAGGTACACAAGAAACACTTCTTTTCAGTACTCAACTGCTGCAGTACGTGTTTCGAAGGAGGTTTAAAGAAGTTTAAAAGCCAAGGCTGATTGACTTTGGAGTCACTGTGTTCTCCTGGGTAGTCCACATCCATCGGAGTTGCAGTAACTCCTTCCCCCACACCACTGGGTCCAGCTGAGGTCTTGGCACAGCATGGCTCTCTTTCGCTCGTCTCTCTTGCTCAACAAGTAGTGCCGACATCTCTCTGCATTTCCAGTGCGGTTTTCTCCAATACTAACTGCTTTTCATTGGATATGCTTCCACTTCCTTAGCAGGTATCTTAACGTTTTCATTATCAAACAGCCACAATTTTTCCAAATTTACTTTTAGCGTTCTTGAAATGGTCTTGAATTGTCCGTCATACTATATTTCATAAGGAATTGTATTATTTTATCAGTGTTCGGTAGCATCATGTGGGGATGGGTGAGATGCCGGTTAAAGTAGTCGACTCTTTCAAGCTTTATCCGTCAATTACTTTTCGCCCCGTTCTTCTCCGTTGAGTAGTCTTTGAGACCTAGCAGTTTGAAACGGGCCTGTTTTCATGTTGCTTCTAATTCTGGGATGCCACTTCCTCAAAACGAATAAACTGTTTTTGCCACTAATTATTCGTGCAGCAGGAAAATCACGGTCCGGCGGAGTAAGCATGTTGATCCCTGCAACAAAATGAGAGAAAAATAGTTATTCACAAAACAAAACAATAAATTGAATGCATTTTCCACCGAATCGTGAAACCTAATATTGATCACTCACCAATACCTGTGAAACAGAAACCCAAATTACCAGAACAATTAGTACATGAAAAAAATAGAACCATTTGAATGCTATGTAAAATCTATTTAGTGAAATCATTTACTTCCACAGAGTTAAAATCAAGCTCTTCAAATTCTTGGTAGTACATGACGAACATTGTGCACTTTTCAAAAGACAGGACTGGAATGAACTCCGTTGGCATGTCCGGGGTATTTTAGAGGGATACGTGAATCGAAACATAGCATGCATTTCTAGCTCACTGGACTTTACGTAGGATTAAAGAACGCCGAAAATATACGTCGTAACATAAATACATTGCTGTGTATTTTCTAACGATTCCACCTACACCCCACTGTACAGTGGAATAAACTTAAAGGCATCCGCTGTGACCAGAATGTGTGTTTGAAATGTGCCGACTGCGCTTTACACTCGACAAAGACTATAAACTTGTTCCGGACTAAGGTATTTCTAAATCTGGTCGTCTCCTATTAGTAACATGCCTATAAGATACGGAACATTATTTCGGCAACCACACAGATAAGCTGTTAGTAGGCTACGAAAATTTGGTGTTTCAGAGGCGACATGTATTTTGCTGGCGTGAAGGAATTTTCTGCATTTTGAGAACTTATGGTGATGGAGTGACAAGTGGTGAAAGTATCGCGTTCAGTATATTCTTCTGTTTGATTTTAACCGACGAGGTAAAGCAGTGAAGGTGATTTGGATATAGTAATATGCAGAGAAAGAATGCCAACATGCAAATAAATGATGGCGGTGTTGTTCTAAAAGGTTCACTTTGACCTGGACAATCGCATCTTTGGTAAAAACCGCTCACACCCTTTCGTCCAAGGCGATCCTCGTTAGTCAGCCAGAGATCTGGTAGATGAAATGAGCTGTCAGAAATCAATAACTGTTAGATATTTACAATCCAAGCGCAAGATAAGCAAAGTTCATGCAATTAATGCATCAATCCTTGACGTGCCTGAGTTTTGTTTTCATTCCATACTCAGTGATGAAAAAAGAAAGATATAATGAAAAATTCAAGTTCTTTATTGATAAGAGACTAGTTAACTATTTAGATATTGACTATACAAGGTTTGCAGTTGCATACTGTTGCTGAGGACGGAAGTTCAGATCTGCCAACACTTATTGGACAGCATTATGTTGGAGATTAAGTGTTTCATATTGTTAAAACATTTTGGCCTGGGGAAGGAATAAGACGGTAAATGGACTTTATTCCTTGAGTATCCCGCAAGAATAATCTTCGTCAGCTTGCTTACACGAAACATACTAAATTTCATCTTCTTTGTCTCGTCTGTAACTCGTTTTTGAATTATTTTTTTCCATTCATCCAATTTGACATTAATACAGTAATAACAGTTACTAAATTAATCATCATTTAATTTATATTCAAAGCGAAAGATGAGATTATAATCAATTCGGCACGTCTGCTGTTGTTAAATTACTTCCTTTTTGAAACACAATAGATAACAATCTCTCAATTGACATCTGACTGTGTTTTGATAGGTAAGAAACCTCTGGTACTGTCATATCTATTCGACTAACGGTTCAGTGTGACACTTAATTCCGTTTTTCGTGCTTTCACGCACCTGGATGTTACTGTCGAACAATGGCGTATAAAGAAAGGCAAGCAGCAGTGTGCAGATGGCGCGTTTCATCTCTCCAGATCATGTATCCCCAGCCAGCTGTTAGCTTCAAAACAACAGAAATAAATATGGTCAATAATCATAACGGAATCTCTCCGCAGAGGACGGTGCATTTAATGGATGTCGTATTGGATGTTGTTCCGTTTTCGTAATTGCGTAGATGGGCCAGTTACTTCCCGTTACATCGCGAGAGTGCCATTCAGTCTTGAAGATATTCTCATCCTCACGTGTTCACATCAACATACACTAGATGAAAGAACATTATTTAGTTATTATTATTCTGTCACAATTTTCAATCAGTTGGGAACGCACTTATCTTACCAGCTTGAAGGAATCATAGGGATTTTTAAAATAAAAATGAATTACAATTCTATTACAAAAGTAACCAAAAGATTTTAATAATAGTTGATAAGCTGTTATAAAGACAATTGCTACTGGTCGGCAATGAATGCTGGAAAAGTTAAATAATTATAATAATAAAACATATTACAGGGCCGTGTAAAAGTAACTTCACTCTTCGCATAGTGCCGTAAATGGGGACTTTTTTCTCCTCTTATGGTGACTGTGCTCGGAAAAGCTAAAATCTTTTCTAACGCCGTTAGAGGAACTTGTTAGTGGAAAGTATGTTTTGTTTGGTTCCTAGCAGATAGTAATGTTACAGCTTTCACCTTCAACCGCCAGTTGTTGATTTGTGATTTCATTTAGGACAGTGTTGTAGGTACTAATTGTGTGGAACACATTTCCACTCTAACTCGAAGTTTCTTCATTTTTGGAGTAAAAATGATTTTTTTTTTATTCTATCTGCTTAACGTCTCTCTAACAGCGAGGTCTTTAGGGACGGGAAACAATGGGGGGCTAGGAATGGGAAGGAATTCGGCCATGTTATTTTGAAGGAAACATCCCGGCATTTGCCTGGAGTGATTTGGGAAACTATGGAAAACCCAAATCTGGATGCCTGGACGGGAATTCGAACCGCCGTCCTCCCGAATGTGAGGCCAGAACGCTAGCCGTTACATCACCACACTCGGTGAGTAAAGAGGATAATGTTGAATCTATTTTTGTCAGATAGTTTATTGTGAAAAATATTCTGTTTCAATAATTTGAATTTAATTTCTTTTCTAATGTCAGATAAAGAAAAAGCAAGGGTAGAGATGAGTTTGCTCCAAGTGCTGGGGATAGTTTGTTCCACACGTTTTCCAACGTTTTGCTAATAAGGGCAATCGATAAAACAACAGATTCTTTTGTCGTAGTGGAGTACGACAATAACCTATACCGTGGTCTCATCTGGGAGTGTGACAGCTAAAGTGGAAATAGTGAAAAAGTGTAAAACATCTTGGTAGCTGCCTGAACCTACCCAAGTCTAAAGATAGACTCTGGTGGTCATATTATACTCTTAAAAATCTTATTGATATCGCGTGATAAAATCCTATTTACTTATTCAATATTTCATTTGAAAATCTGCTAAATTTGTAAAACGTACTGCAAAAATTGTAGTTCGATGAAACAGTGTACGTTTTTTTGTTGAATCACAGCTTTTCTGAACAAAATAAATTTTTACTGGTTTTATACACTGCTCTTAGACCACCATAACCCTGGTACATTACGCCAACCATGTTTTTTAACGGAAAATTAAGGTACTTATCAATCTGGAGCAAGATCTGCAGCACATATGGATGACTTTGCTACACTAATAAACATTCAAATAACAAAACCATAAAAATTAATTCTATTGGTCATTCTCTTAAAAGTCTAATGAAATCGCATTCTAAAATCTGTATCTTGTTACTAACACTAGCAGCCGATAAAAAGTCGTTTTATGAAAACTCTTAAAAATGTGGTGCAAAATAACCCTCACTTACGTTATCCCGTAGGATATTGTTAATTTAATTTATGTTTAAATTATATGTTTCTATATTGTTAATATTGTCAGCAATACTGTTGCTATTTAACCCAGGACTCTGGGTGATTGGGTATTGTGCACCACCACCTCTTGTACCATGCCAGCCAACTCCTGATCATGAATATTTCTTACACCAACAAGACTCGAATCATGTTACCCTATGTCAAACTAGATACTTCCATAATATCAAGGAAAATAAAAATCTCGCGTGAAGTACAAAATTGGAGATTTTTGAATGTACTGCTTCCAAAATCCCATTTTTTTTCATTTTCTTATATATGTGTTCAGCTTTCGTCGTTATTTCTGGTATAGTCTTAACTATTTATTCACTATTCATATTTTTCCGTTTGACGTAAATATTACTTGTTTCATGTGAATTCATTTAATTTAACTAAAAAAACACATTTAGGTGAGTTACTTAAAAAATGGTTTAGTAAAACTGATTGAAATGATACTTGGACTGTACCATTGTATTAAAAATTACTAAACACAATATTTATAACAATAGGTCCTTTATTATATCAAATCGATAACTTACTGTCAAATGCCATAATTATATTCACCTCGTTGTTGTTATGTATCTTACCACAGTTATGTTCATTTGGTATTCCTTTATTTAACACTTATTGCTTAACGCATTGTATTTCTGCCTAATTACCAGTGAGAGTTCTCCAACAAATTGACTGAACCAAAGTCCTCAGTATTGTAATGTAATATCAAAATACACATTGATAGAGAAGAGTGAGTATTTTAATACTGCTGTACTACCATAGAAAATACACAGTGCTCCAGAAGATAAAACCGAACCTGTTGAGTAAGCGGTAACTCTAGGGCCTGTCATTGCAGAGTTAAAACACCCGTTCTGCCATCTCGATTTCTTTTCCCATGGTTTCCCGTAATCATAACTTTCAAAAGGCCATGGCTGAATTCCTTTCCGGTCATTGGTGGGCATTCTCTCCCTGCTGTAAAGACCTAGATGTGTACGAGCCATAAACACAAACTAAAAAAAAAAGAAGATAAAAATCTAGAAGTTAATATAACTTGTATCTGCGTTATTACCGTAGAAACTGTGAACACAAAAATAAATCGTAGAAAATATATAAGTAAAGAACTACGAATAATGAAGGTCGTTAAAAACTACAAAATTTGAAAATAAGGACGACTATAACACTTCATACATAGCATCCTACACAAAAAAATATTATCCTACTGTAGTAGTGCAAGTATTCATCAAAGATTTGTTAAAATAGAATGCCATAATACTGTGTGTGTACCTGAAAGTACTCATTTTATAGAAACTTACTTAAATTTCGTCTTTCAAAGTTTTTCAAAACTGAACTTTTCCAAAGAGGGGAAATTTACCACGGAAAATTATACGAGAACTCCAATCTGAAAGTAATGCTTAATAATAGTAACAAATGCTTAACCTTATAATAAGCAGGCCTACTCATCTAGTTTAACAACCAGTGCGCAATGTCATCAGCGAGGTAGAATTGCACCTATGAATGAAAGTTTAGTACAAAACGAATGGCGAGACTTACAAAAAAAAAAATTTAAACTTTAAAGAAACTTGGGTAAAAATGAGAGTCTGAGAATGAAATAATGCTCTGAGAGATAGCAGAGAACGTATCGATTATCAATGGAACTCTGTTTATGAAAACATATCCTCACACAATAACTGTTTTCTCAAGAAACGCGTACTCCACATGTTAGATTTTAAAATTTTATAAACTAGTGTTTTCATTTTAGAAAGTTTCAGTATTTTACACACAAAAACAGTAGGAAACTACAAACGTATTCAGGATAAAACATGTATCTACATGTTAAACAGGATATCATGAAGAAAATAGTTTGAAACATGACTAAAAATTAGTAGCAATAGTTTAAAACATTTTGTTATATTTCATACGCAACATCTGCAATATCAATTATTTCTTGCTCCTGATCCTATACAGTGAGAGGAATAAAATTTTAGATGGCAAATTACAAGACTCAGATTCACGCCGTGAAGCACAATCGATTTTTAATAACATCAGTATCACAGTCCAAGGTATGAATTAACTACAACAGAAGTTGCTAGTTCCAAATAATCGATCGAAAATGCGTGTGAATGGCTACTACTGGCTGAGGCGCGGTTGTTGCTGTTTTTGAGACTTTACGGCGCATTGACGTCGTGGTCATTAGCGTCCCGGAAGCTCGGGCTGGATGAAGCAATCAAAAAAAGTATTTGAAAATTGAAACATAAATCAGAAACTAAAATAGACAAATTAAAATCCTACAACTGTTATTAACACCCCGAATAGGACTTAAAAATATGGGAACAGTAGTAGAATCTGAAAACTTATGGTAATACAAACACATAACATATTAACGGTGTCCGAGATTTTAGTTGTATGAGAGAAATAAGAGAATTAGTTTGATACTGTGTTGTTGAATGTGGAAGTTATTGTAGCGGACTGATAAAATAGCATAGCATAACGACATATCACCGAGGTTGTTATTAAATTCTTTGAAAGAAAAAGTAATAGCAAAACTTGTTTTGTTAACAGTAAGATTTGAAAGTTTAAACCAAACTCTTCGATTGGTTGTTGTAGAGAACTGGTACTACTGTACATTGCAATGCGTGCCATTATTGGCATCTGAATTGAAAATCAATCCTTCTTTTCATACGCGAAGCCTTCATGTGTTGAATGATATGCCAATCTCAACATTTTCTTCCAGCTGATTTATCTAGATTCGCACTTCTTTGGATTTTGGTCTACTTTAGACCACAGGAAGCAACTGGTTTGCTGGTTTCCCTTTTCTTCTCCTCCCAGAATTTTTTTTTTATTCTTTCACTGATGTTCCTTCTCCATTCTTCAGATCAGGTGATCTTTTCTTTTGTATATTGTTGCTGGAACATCTTAAATTTGTCAATATTAATTTCAATTTTCGATTCTCTATCTCATCTGGATAGATCCCAAGCTTTTTCCCTATCTTTTTTCGTCTCCTCAACCCACCTTAAATTTAGTTACGTACTTGAAAATTATTTTTATCAAACTTCTCTCACTCATTCTCATAAGGTGGCCATACAATTTCAGCCTTCTCTTGTGCATTTTGTCTGTAATTTTCTCTGCATACTTGCTGCAGTCTTCCTCCTTTACTGGTCCTATGATTTCTTTTTATGGTTTTCCTCTCTTTTTTCTCTAACTCCTCAATCTCCATTTTCTTATTCAATACCAGGTATTCTGAACTGAACATTGCCTCTGTCTTGACAGCTGTTGTATTATGTTAATCTTTGCTTTGTAGGAGATCGCTGTCTTGATGAATCTGTTTTGTGTTAGCCTCTACGTTAGTTGCATCTTTCTATCTCTTGCTTTAATCCTTCCTTATCAAGCCTATTCACCCAGATATTTAAATTTGTGGATTCTCTTAACTTTTCAAAATTTAGTTTTCAAATTTTTTAATTACTGTGTTTGTATTATATACACTCAATTTTCCGTATGAGATCACAAATACTGATTTTTCTGCAACCTCATGCTATTTTTTCTACCATTTTTGAGCTTCTCTTTTATTTTCTGCTAGTAATGCCAGATCAACAGCAAAAGTGAGACATTCCACCTTTAGAACCTGCTTGTTTGAGGCTAAATAAATCCATTCTATTCCATCTTCTTTTAATTTATTTTCATTTTCTCATAATTTTTTCCTACACGATGATAAATAAGATGAGAGACAGACCATCTCGTTATCTGACGCCTGTTAGTATATCTAAAAGCTCTGAAACTTCACCAAGAACCTTAGGTTTATAAACAGCTCATGTCAGTATTTGCTGAGTAATCGCTCTAGTTTTACTATCTGTTTCGAATACCTCTAAAACTTTTAACTTCCTGTCAATTGAATTATATGCTTGTTTAAAATCAAAGAACACAACTACCGTATTTCCACCTCTTAAAGCTCTTATACTCAGAATACTTTTAAGGATAAAGATTTATTCCACACAAGATTTTCCCTTTTGGAACACACCTTAATGTTCTCCTATTTGATAGTCTACATTGTTTTCTGCTATTTTTAGCAGGGCCTTAGAAAGTATTTTATAGGGGGTAGGTAATAACTAAATTCCTCTTTTAATTGTTTAGGTTAGTTTGGTCTTCTTTTTTATGAAGTGCATGTATAAAGGCACACTTCCAGTCTCTTTGGATCTCTACTTTTTCCTAGGTCTTACTTAATAGTTGTCGTAATTTTTTCTGTTGCTTTATCCCCTCCTAATTTCCACATTTCTGCTTCTACTCCATCTTCTCCTGATGGTTTAATGTTATGAGTTCATTGGTGGTTTGGTTTATTTCTTCAAAGCTTGGAGGGTTTGACTCGGAGTTTGCTTTAGGTGGTTGTTCCAATCTTAATCTTTCCAGTGGTTCCTCGCTGTTTAGATGGGTTTCAAAATCACTATCCAGCAGTTAAATCAGTGGGTTGGATGTTGATAACGATTCTTCCTTAAATGTTCTATAGAATTCCCTGAGGGCCTAAAATGTTTTTGCGGAAGTTCTCTTCGATACCTTCGAGCTGGTTCTTCTAGTACTCCTCTGATGATCTCACTGTAACTTTCCTATACTGTAGAAACTCATCCCATTTTTCTGTGGTCTGAATGGAATACCGTTTTATGCAAACTCTATGCTTCTGAACCAAAGTGTCATCACATTTCTTATTCCACCATATGTGGTTTGGTTTCCTTTTATTTTTCCGCTGCTCTTAATTGTGATTCTTTTATTTTCCCTATGAGTTCATTTCATTTCTGATAGGTTTTCGTGCTACTTTTTCCTATTATCGTTAAGAATTTATTCTTATTATCGTTAAGAATTTCTTCTTGAACCTTTGGTTTCTTCTTAACCCTATATCGGAAAATTTAAATATTATTTCAGTGAAATAATAATGTGAGTAGATGTTGAAACGCTTCCTAAACTTAACGTCCATGACCTCTTTTATATTCTGGGTTTTTATTGCAATATGACCTATCTGAAATTCTCCTGGGTTAAAGGAAATCCATCCCATCTTTTTCTTTGGGAGGGCTCCGTGGTATCAGTTTGATATTGAATTTCATGCAAATGTTTATTAATTGTTCCCCATTTCTATTACTTCTCTAAGAAGAAGTAAATTTACCAATTACCAGCTTATACTTCTTTTCCTTGCCTATCTGGGCATTGAAGCAAATAATCAAAATCTTTACATTTACTTAGGGGATTTTGGATCTTTCGTTTTAGAGTTTTTCCGTACAATTTTCAACTTTCCCTTTGCTCCTTCTGTTGTTATGGTTTATGGGGGAGTGAGCATTCACACTATTTTCATTTTAAGTAACGTTAATTTTACTCAAATAAATCATTACCTCTTTTTCTTGTCTGCTTCGGTTTTGTGAATATTTTGTTCGAATTGCATTTCATTTGTAAATTCCTTTTAAAGGAGAAACTACGTATTTTATCAAAAATGACGAAATCAAATTAATTTTAGTGTTTCATTACGCTCGTAATGTTTTTATATCAAATTAACTCCTTTAACAACTAATACTTTTGGTTACTTTAGATGCATTTGCTCTTTTTGTTGTATGGTATTTTACTACCATATTCCTGCATCATATGCCTCCAGGAAACTTCAATAGTGAAATTCAAGACGTTTAAGTATCAATGGCCAGAATCATAAAGTCTCGGTTTAACATTCTAGGGTAAAAGATTGCTTCAGAATTATGCTGCTTTAGCTTACTGTAATTTTCTGCAAATGATCATGCTTCTTCAATTATGTTGCCAGAGTGAGAAATCATTATTAGTAGTACAACTGCTCTGGAGCTGTTAGTTTTTAACCCTCCAAGCGTCCTGCACCGCGAATTTGCCAGTCGTGGACTTAAAGAAATGAACTTAAACCATTTATATTGTATCTGCACTACTTGTTTGAACAATAAACAGTTTAACTGTGTTAAAAAATTAATGCAAGATTTTCAGGATTCAGGATGACGAAATGTAATTTGCAAGTAGTTTAACTTTTTCCGTATCAGAGGTGTCTTGAATATTGTTGAACGAGTCCTCTGAGAGAAAGTCGTACATGTGGTTATATTTTCAGACCGATGTGCACCACTAATGCTTGAATGCGGCGCGGTGACTTGTAATATCTGATGTTCTTAGAACCCCAGAAATGTTCTACATTGTTAATGGTATCGTGTTTGAGTGCTTAGTCATTCCTTTAAACGGCCTCAATTTCTAAGAAACAATTTTTCTGTCGTTGCATCGTCATAGATGGTGAAACGTGTCTGAGAATTCTTTTCACCATTTCAACGTTATTATTATTTTGATTGGTAATGCATGTACAGAGTTAAATTTCGATTATTTTTATGTTGCTTAGCCAAAAATGGTTAGGAATTTTTTCGAAACAGATCAGTAAACCACAAATTTTGGCATATATATAAACGGGGAATTAATCCTCAAATATAGGAATGTTGATGACGAATACCAGGTTTTAACTGTAACTACAAAGTCATACACTTTCTTATTAATAAACTCTGCCAATTAACTGAGGTAATGGCTTTAAGGAAACGACTGTTTCAGAAAAAAAGAAACATAAAGATCGCCAAAGAACGTAAACAATTTCACACAATTTGGTTTTTACTGAATTTCCAGTGGTTTTCTTTTATGAGGTCTTGCTTGGTAAGCCATGGTTTCTTCCTGTACAGTTACATCTATTTCTAATGCTGGTGTTAAACATCCGGAAAGTCGTTCTAAATTGAAGTGTGATCAAATGAATGTAAATTGACTGGTAACCTTTACATGTTAGTACGTGAACGAAATGGAAACTCCTGTGCATCCAGTATGATTATGGAGTCAGGATTGATCAAATGTTGAGGCATCTGAGAAGATCAAAATAAACTGTAAAATGGTATAAGGAATTGTAGCATTTTGGAAACGCAGGCTGGTAAGCCTTGACATTCAAGAAAATGAATACTAAAAGGGATGTCCCTAGAAGAAAATGAATTAATGTCCATAAACTCGACGGACTGGTTTTTGAAATCCACCCCTGAATCATTTTATGTGGCAGTACAGATTAGTATTGAATGAGCTCATGGAGATAATGAATAAGTGATATATTTCGGAGGTTCCTATATATTTACCAGATTGATTACCGACAACGTTTTCAAAATAAACCTACGTATGGTTGGGTCCTCACCGTTGATTCACTTTAGTCCTGCACATTACTGCATATTCCGAATTCCACATAGGAAAAATTACCGATGTAAATTAATAGCAGTAGTGGTAATATTTACAGAATAGGTACCCAATGAATAAAGATACCATCGAATTATTATTTCGGGTATCAAATACAGGAGTCGGAAGGGATGTAAAGAAGGACTGCAATCAGTAACTGATGTTCTAAACGAGTTGGAACGAGATTCATTGGAAGACAGGAAGAGGGTGAGGAGAGTGGTGGGAGTGTACAAGGTGTATAAAGGTGATGATGTGTGAAAAGATATTGTGGGAAAAATTAAGAAGGGAAAATATGACCCTAACCACAAGCCGGTAATCGATTTCAGGCGTAAGGATGTGGGAAACTTTTTTTTTGATAGGCTAGGGAGTCAGGGGATGGAAATAATTACCAAGGGAAAAGATAAATAATTTAACAAAAAGCGCTTACAAAATTAAAATTTACATTCTAGGGGGCAAAAGTAGGTGGGAACAAGAAAGGGTAAAAATCGGTGTGTAGGGAAAAGCCACCGGAGCGTGCTTTCGATTGTTATTAAATTAAATTGTAAAAATAGTCTAGAAGGTGTGTTTTATTGTTGCAGCACTTGCGGCCCATAACGACAACCAAATTTTTCTGTCTGCCATGCAGCCTTGTAAAAGCGATTAATTAATTAATAAGGAATTACACTTTCTGGAATTGAGCATAATTTATTTCGTATACATTTATTGTAAGGCTCTTAATTTTTACGCTGTTGTTTTATAACTTTTTTGTCAATTCGAAAAATCTTAAATAAGTTTGATTAAAATGTTCGGAATATAATCTATGAATTCCTGATATACTTAAATAATTTAGATATAACCAAATGCGAATAAAAGATAACAGAAGTAATGATCTAATTATCGATTAGTTAGATATTTACCAGTTTCTATTTAGCTTTCGACGTGACTATGTGCTACTGCTGTAAGGAAAGATTTTTAAATCATTAACTATTATTTATGACGTAAAAGGGATGAACGTATAGCTGTATGTATAAGGCTAATGCCATATTGCTCGTTTCTTAATCTATTAACTTACAGGTAAACGCAAACAGTTTACAGTTTTTTCCTCGGATTTTCCCTGATACTGATGTAGTACGCTTATTTGGAACATTTATGAGCCAAACTGAAAAATAAAAAAGTAAAATACGCCTGAGGCTAATAGATTAAGTGAACTAGTGTGGCAGTTACATAATGTTTGGTTTACGTATTTTGTGATGGTAATTGCCCTTTTCCTGAGCCTAAAATCTGATCATTTTATCTTTCCCAGTGAAGAGACGTTTCTATACAATTTAGCTTATGCAGTTCTTTAATGCTCATTTTTTCAGCAGTTGATTCAGGATGGTGGCCAAAAAAATTCCATATTATGCTTAAAGTCTTTATTCATTTTACTTGGAATGAGAAATAAGGTCTCTTCACATACATCAGAGTCAAGTAAACAGAAGCTATCAAAGTATTTTTTTCAGACAAAGGTACTGCACGTTTAGACCATATTGGAAACATGTAATAAATTGTTACAAACATTATAAAACGATTAAAAAGCTTTTGATTTTTTTATATAATGTAGTTAATGTTTTCATTTGATATTCGTTACTTTTTTTTTGTCATCAGTGACTCTACTGGTTTCATTTAATCCTCCACCTATTCCTATCACGCTAACCTATTCACCTCAACATCCCTTACAGTCTACATATTCAGTTATCTGCTTCATATATTCTAATATCTGTCTTACTCTACATTTATTACCTCCACTAACAATTTAACCAATACATCATGCCTTAAAATGTGACCATCCTGTTTCTTCTTTCAGTAATATTCTTCCACAAACTTCTTTCCTTACCCATCAATTCGAAAACACATTCATTTCATTATTTATCTATCCAAATAATGTTTAGCATCCTTCTATAGCACCAAATTTCAAATACTTAAATTCTTCTTCTTTCGGGTATTCCTAAAGTCTACGATTTGATAATTTGATATTTTACCAGCCTGTAATTTTCTTGATGTCAGCCCTCAATCTACGCAGCATAATACTGATACGCATATTTATTTATTGCAACAGTGGCTTTTAGGCGGAAATTCGTTCACGTAGATTAATTTATTTGGGTACGAATTCGAGAACTACTGGTACATAGATGATTTAATTCTTCTTACGTTTCTTTTTGCTTATTCTGTTCTCTTTCCAGGCTAATGTACTCTTTGATTTCACACGTCTTTTGTTCATTTGGTAACTATGAACGTATTCCCAAAAGAAATATTTATTTTTCCACTGTTAAAATATCATACGTCCTTATCTAGACAATATTCTAGCTAGTTTGATTCAAATCCGTTCAAAGAATTATGTTTCAAAGACCCAAATAAATAAATAAGGTAGTTAAAATTATATAGAATACAATGCGGCTAGATAAAACAAATCAATACGAAAAGAAAATCGAACACCCCACATTTGAAAAGTTTAAGTTAGCAATAATATTTCCAAAGTGAAATTTTACTTGCATTACTAAATACATTTTAAAATTATTTTTGCTTGTAGTAACAGTACGTACTCTAAATTTGTTTATGTCTCTGAATCTAATAGTTAACTCATAGGTGTTTAAATACATTTTACTAATACAGTCGATGAGTTCATTTTTCTTTGGTTTTATTTGCTTGTTGAGTTCGCTTTCTTTCTGATCACATAAATATTATTTTCTCTTTTAATACACCGAGAAAAATCTTTTGTGCAACCTTTCCAAATATACTTTTTTCTGCTTTTGTCTTTAGGCCTCATGGGCGTCGAGGACATTAGAGGTGGGAAAGGACTTGAGCAAGGAACGGGAAGGAATTTGGCCACGGTCTTTTTTGAAGGAACCATTCCAACATTTGCCATCAGTGACCAAATATATCGCAGGCAGCTACAACTTCATAAGAAAGCTCGCCTTCCACATCTCTTTTATTACCACGTTTTGAATTTTACAACGAAACCGACAGTGTAAACGTGTGATCTTTCTGTGGAATTCATTCTGTTAAACCCAAGTTTATTTCCTGTGTCAAATTAGAAGATGTAACCAGCTAGTAGCAAAACTGTGTAGCACTCCAATTAAATTTATTGTTTCAGTGTTACCTGTTTATACCCCAGTCACTAAAGTTTATTTTTTTATACACAAAATTTAAAATTAAAACCGTGATATAAACATTCAACGTCATGCTTCAGTAATTACAGACCTGAAGATTTAACAGATTATTGCATTTGAAACGAATGGTAAGATAAAATTCTAAGAACATCATTTGGTTCAGTAGATTCCATCACTTATAGGCTAAATAACTGTTTTATTTACTGTAAGAATTTGTTTTTTATCATGATTCCTGCATGTTTTATTTGCTGAGATATGTCCGAACATATTAAAGAATTCTTATCTTTCCTCTCTTCATGTCGAAACCATCCAGAAAGTATTTCATTTGTGACAGCTTTAGATTTTCCCACGGATTAACATCGCCTGATATAATTTTTTAAAAAGTTCAGAGCTTGGTCAACAGATTATTCCATGCTTATATTTAAAAATATATTTAGATAATATCATTCGAAAGCCATATTTGTTTGTAGACAGTCACGATCACCGAATGTTAGTAAAATATTGCTGTTTATAGTCAAGGGAGTGAATATTTTGGATTAACAGCAACGTAGATATTGATGTTGCACACGAAGTTATTCCTAGGATCCTGTATTATGCCTATAAACATTAGAATACAAAATATCAAGAAAAGAAGAAAACTATTATGATAAAACTTAAGCCTATCTATTTACTTTAATCTTTCTTTCGTAGTGAATCGTCATTATTTTTATATTTTCATTAGTTGGCTTAGTTAAGCAAGACCAAAAATTCCGATTGGTATTGTGGTATGGTGAAAGTATGTTATAGTTCCTTAAATATCTTCTAAGTTTCATCATATTACGATCTATTGAACTTAGTTGAAAACAGATCCGTAACGGTTCAACTATCAGCACCACGAGTGGGGAGAGTTTGTGATGGACGGTAGGGAGGGAGAGGGTTGCAAACCACGCCTTTTCCTAGACCTAGAGCGACGGCCATTACTGTGACGTCACGACGACCACTCTCAGTGCTCAAATCA
Source organism: Vandiemenella viatica (assembly GCA_031002005.1). Taxonomy (NCBI): domain Eukaryota; kingdom Metazoa; phylum Arthropoda; class Insecta; order Orthoptera; family Morabidae; genus Vandiemenella; species Vandiemenella viatica. The sequence goes on from CM061921.1 coordinate 90,447,349, forward strand.
GACCTTTCGTAATTAGCCGACGCGGTTTATTCAGTTTCCGTTATTTTGTTGCTAACTGAAATTTGTTACAAAGAAAATAGTTGTGAAGAAAGTCTGGAGACGTACATTTAGTGAAAGTCAAAGTACAATATCTTGAATTTATATCTACTGATGCAGGCCGAGCACTGGGACCTTTATCACATGATCTCATGCGTAATTCTGTTTACTATAGTCATAATCGATATTTAGGGTTTGATAAAAGCCACTACAAGTCACTGTAAAAAGCATGCTGATAAACACCATAGTACGTAAATTAGCTATAGCTATCAGATTAAAAAAATATAATTTAAAATATAACTTAAATCATATTGCCATTAATATTTGCAAATATACAGTTACTGAAAAATTCTAGTAATGTTGCCTGCAATCAGTGATTCTTCATGTAGTATTATGTAGTATTGGGGTAACTTTTCTGTGGCCCTTAAAAATGAGCCAGGGATTGCAAATACATGCAAGAAATTTTTGCGGTGAATGAAGCCTTCAGTGCTAAAAAGCTATATCTCATTTGAATCGTGAGACTGAATCTCAAAACAGATAAAAACAAACCAATGTTTACTGATTCTTCATTTTCTTCGCATTTTATTGGAAAAAGCGGAAACAAATGCTTCAACCAGAAGATTGAATATTCATTATACGTAGACATTCTGTATTGTACTGCACATGCGTTTACTTTAAAGAAAACAATTCTTCTACGTTGTAACATTACTTTCTGAGACATATTAAATTACAATTCTTTGCCTTGTTAACATAAATATAACATTTTGCTTCATCTGATTGCGGTATTAGATCAGTTATTTAGTGAAATAAGAAAATTCCTGAAGAAAATTAAACATTCAAAGAAACGTGGGTTCTGTGAAAACATCTCGACTTTTTAAGGTATATATCTTCTGTGTATTCTTCAGAATAGTTAAAATCGAAATTAACGTTGAGAAAATAAACTTTGAAAAAAAAAATCGTTTTGCATTTACTCTCCTCCTTTAACTTAAAGAATTGTGAAATTATAAACTCTTTTCTTCTTTGTTAGGCAGTAAATATGTTAATTTAATTGCAATGAAGCACACTCTCTGGTGGCAATTTTCCTACACACCCATATTCCCCCTTTCCTGCACCCATCTACATTTGCTCTCCATAAACTTTAAATTCCGTCAACGTTTTTGGCAAATTATTCATAATTTCCATTGGTAACTTATTTCAATCCCTGACACCCTTTTTCTAAAAAAGAGAATATTCCTACACCCTCGTGCCTCAAATCGAGAGCCAGCTTGTGGCCATGGTCATCTTTTCCCTTCCATGCACTACTTTTCATACCTACACCAATATCTTTCCTTGCCTCATCGCCAGTATAAACATTCCCATTACCCTCTTCACCCTCCTCCTGTCTTCCAATGAATCCAATTCCAGCTCTTTTATCATGTATATAACTGATTGCGTTTTGCGATAATTTCAAGAAACAAATCTAGCAGCCCTTTTTTGCACACTCATCAACTCCTGTATTTGATATTCAAAATGTGGGTACCGTACAACACTACCATATTCAAGCAAATCATTTACTTCTCTCGTACATCCTCTTATCACTCTCTCCAACAAGTGCACAGTTTTGAAACCTTCTCCTACTACCTGTTCAATGTTTCCTGCCATATTAAGCTTATTATTAGATGTAATGCAAAGATATTTATATTACAAGGCTTCAACAAGCAATTCTTTCCCCACATTATAATCATAATCAATCTTTTGTTTTTTATTCGTGTATCTAATAAGCTGACTCTCCTTTGCAATATATTTTCATCCCATGTGTATCAACCCAACTAGATGTCCTGTCCAGATCACCCTGGAGCTGTTTACAGTCCTCTACCGTTTTAATCCTTTTATATAGCATTATGTCATCTGTAAACAATTTAATTTCTGATAGTAACAATCAACATAATTATTCATTAGAATAATGAATAGCAATGGTCTCAATACGCTCTCCTGTGGCACTCCCTTTTTTACTTCCACTTCTTTTGATACTGCATTTTCTGCCCTAACTTTCTGTTTTCTACCTTTTAAAAATTCTTCTACCCAGAAAATCACTTTCTCATCCACTCCAATAGTTGTTACCTTATTTACTTCCATTTTATGGCTCACTCTGTCAAAGGCCTTTGAAGGATCTAGTGCTATACTATCAATCTGGCCTCAATTGTCCATTTCATCTGAAATATCTTGCATATACCCTACCAACTGAGATTCGCATGAATATCCTTGCATAAAGCCATGTTGCCTAGTTGAAAAACACTTAAGTTCCTCACTTATATATCTGATTGGTTGCATATCAATCTTTCCATTAATTTACGTACCACTGATGTCAAACTGATCGATCTATAATTTTCGACTCTATTTCTCACTCCACCTTTATGTACCGGCACTACAATCGCCCTTTTCCAGTCCTCTGGTAAGCAGGCAGTATCCAGACTCAATTTAAATAATATTTCAACATAAGGTACAATGTCACATCCGGCTATCTTTGAGATATCTGTAGTAAGATTATACCAGCCACATACGCAAAAATTAAATAACATAAGAATTTTGCGTTAAGTGGTTATATACAAATAAAATTATGATTCTACGGATTATAGTTGCCAGTAAAAGTGTTAACTGTAACTAGCCGACATGATTACGAAATGTTATAAATTGTGGGTGGGTATCACAGTAAAATCTTGTGTAAGTTGACTGCTCCAGTTAAACACATTCTTTTTTCACCGTATTAAACAATATCCACTTTACTTAAAATGCTTTGACCACACGATAGTTCACTCCGGTGTTCAGTCACAAATTATTTATCACACAGTTAGACCCATCAAATATAGAGTTTATTTTTAAATAAAAAGCAAAAAACAGCTTTTCCATAAACTTTTCATGTTCGGACTTGTCAGAGCGCTCATGAGGGTAATTTTTTAAATTAAGACCAGCTTGGGAATTGTTGATTTTTTATCACTTTTTTCTGATGTTCTGTTTTTTTCTCATTACTTCGATACATAAAAGTTAGACTAGGTAATGTAAACAGTAGTAATGGTTCTAACAAAATGTCTGAAAAAATTATTTATGTTTATTATTAAGTGCCTTAAGTTAAGCTTAGTTGTCAAACAGAAAGTTGGTTGGATACTCCAGAATGAGACATTGGGTAACCTGGGACCTACCGGGTAAAGTGGAACTTCAGTTTAAAGTGAAAACCAACCAAGGAAGCGTTTTGGCGTTCTTCACATTACACAGCACACTGTCCCAACTGGTGACAGTCGGATTAAAAGTCTTTGAAAGTTCAGCCGAGACAGGTATTCGAACCACTGAGCCACCACATCGTTCCTCAATTACTTTATAACATTGAAATTAAGACATTCTAGTAAGTTTCAAGGGCAATTAACAAAGGTCTAAAATCATTAAAAATGAGTTGCTAAATAATAGGTTTGAATTATTTGGAGGTCGCATGAGGAGCCATGAAACTAGTACCTGATTTTTTTGTTGTAAAAATGTCACAAGTTTTCGCAAATAATAATAAGCACAGTTACCAAAAATTGTAAAGGAATAGAGGATTTAAAGAAAGTAAAAATGTTTCTTCATATCTGGAAAGTCTCTTCTTCATTACAGAATATTTACCAGAGGGGGAAATAAATAAAAAAAAAAAACATGTCGAAATAAAAATAAGTGGATAAGAACAGCAACCTGATGTGAGGATGTACGAGAGAAGTAAAGGAATTGGGGTACAAAACTTTGGTCGGACCTTTGCTTGAATATGGTCGTGTAGTATGGGATCCACATTTGGGGTATTAAATGCAGGGGTTGCAAAGAAGGGCTAACAGAATCAGTAACCAATATGATAAAAGTGTTGGGATGGGGTTCATTGGAAAACAGGAAAAGGTTGAAAAGAGAGACATGGGCGTGTACAAAGAGTATATTGGTGAAGAGGCATGGAAAGATATCGGTGTAAGAATTAAAAGTAATGCATGGAAGGGAAAAGATGGCGATGACAACGAGCTCGCATTCGATTTCAGGCACAAGGGTGTAAGAAGATTCTCTTTTTTAGGTAAGGTGTTCAGGAATTCGAATAAATTTCCAAAAGAAATGATGAATAAGTTGAAATTTGAAGAGGGCAAATTTAGGTGGGTGCAGAAAAGGGCAAAACGTTGTGTAGGGAAATTGCCACCGGAGTGTGCGGTCCATTGTAATTAAATTAAATTAAATCTTTTTTAAAGATTCTATAAATTTGAAAAGTTTGTTTGTCTATTTTTACGTGGTAACTGTCAGTTTCAGATGATTGCGTTGTTCTGTGAATTTGGTGCGTAAAATGTGCGTGGCACGCAGCTTTAGTTTGGACTAATTAAGCGAGGGACCGCATTAATGCAGCTTGCAACATTGCAGAGAGGCTTTTTGGACAGTGGTCTGGGCCGCATCGCTCGGGCGCTTGCGGGTGAGTCCCAGGAATCCAACACCTGCAATTCAGATTCCGAGACGACCAGCCCTGCGACACGTGTACACGCCATCGCACAGCACTTTCCCATCCCTAACTGCATCTATACGGCACATTGAATTCTCCATATTATATTTCCCGGCTATTCAATAAATAAACCAATAATTTTAGTCGCCCACTTGTGTCCGAGATGAAAGTAGAGCAATTTTTTGTTGAGAAAATATCATGTCTTCTAAACTCTTTAACTTAAGAATTTTAAATTCCACAATATTTTAATTCTTACTAAACATAGCTAGATTCCAACGTAAAATTTGGAAAATTCGTAAAAGTAAGAAAAAAGGGGGGGGGGATTATTGGGTGTGTAGTGAGAGGTTGGATAAAACATCTTCTTTAGATAAGATTTATGCATATCATATCAAAGCTTGAAACTCCCCGACACTCAAGAACATTTTTTTTTCTTCAAATTGTATAGTGATAAGTAGAGTTCAGATCTTTAGGACAAGTCATATTTTTTTCCAGCCTTCTTTTTGAGCTGAAATGCTGAGTTATATACTGATTCAACATTTCTGATTGTATTTAAATGTATTTTATATAAATGCATATTCAGACCATATTCCTAGTTTTGGTCATATTTCGATAATATTTATGGTCATATAGTCATGAGGAAAAATCTTTTGGTTTTTTAATAGTACCGGGAATTCACTAGATATAGATGAAAAGAAATTAAGATAATTATGCACAGAACTGTACTTCTGCTAAACAGGCGAGGGAAAAAACTAATTTTTACTGTGGTTGAATTCACCAGTTAAGATAAGGTTATACATTATTGTCGCTCTCTAAACGTAATGTTCCGCCCGCCTTTTAATTTCGACAATGCAGCAGAAGTATGTCTGTGTCGATCCGCGTCAATCAATATCTCAATGAAATATCCTCAGTCACCGTTAAATCTGCAGTGGATCAGTGAGTAGACTTACCACCATGACGGAAATGAAATTTTCTGAAAGTGTGAACTTCCGTAAGGGAATTAGGAGAGGAGTATTTTAGTATAGATGAAAGAGTTCTATTATGTAAATTATCTAAAATTAAAGTGACATCAACACAACGATTTAAAATTTAATTTCTCAATGGTGCAGCGAGTGCACGGAAGCAAATTATGCTATCTACATGAAAGCGACACTGGTAGATAAAATAAATGATGAATAATTGAGCATGTTTTGATGTATAGTAAATTTAAATGTTTGGTCATATTTGGTTATTTTTAGGTTATATTTACCCATGTTTAAGGTCATATTTTCCTGCATATTTCTCTACTTTTTTTGGTCATAAAGATCGGAATACTAGTGATACGTAGCCTCTTAAAGATTCTGGATTTTATGATTTTCAGAAAACGAATAAATGAATAATTCTATGAAATTTGATACTTCTGCATGAAAATCAAATAGAGATTTTCGTGAATTAGATAGTGGGCCCTAAATATGTAACATTTTTTTGTTTTTTAATTTAAAAAATTTCTACTGTAATTTCTTTCAACTGATTTTTTTTCTTCTCTTTTTGTGTGTTTTATTTATATACAAATTTCTAAGACTAATAATAAACTGGTTTTTAAAATCGCTTTTCACTGAATTTTAAAAGCCTTTACAATAATTGTGGTTTCTAGTGAATTTAGTTTACTACCCCATCTGAACGTCAAAATAACTTGAACTTTTAAACCCGACGATCTTTTATATTCTTAATGGTTCTATTGAGGTATCCACGAATTGCTTAAAACGTTTTTTCTTTGTGACTTGTGAAATTCGTCGAACGAACAGCACACTAGTATTTACTTTCCGTAGAAGGTAATTAAGTCATTACTCGAAAATATTTAACTGCGTTTACAATGTGAGCTGCTGTATTCTTTGGTAGCAGGTGTATCAAAAGAAATGATTACTGTAAAATCAATGCCCTAGGGACTCCAAACCCGCAAAAGTGTACTGATAGTCCAGCGCAAAATTTCTGCTTTCCATTACCGGGGAAGAGCAGCCAACCATATTTTGGTATTAGATCGTAGGCCGGCAACACCAACCAGTAAAAACGTAAATTTTGGGCGGTTTCTAGATTTATTGTGAGGAAATGAGGCACTAAATCAATTTTTCATTGCTAAAAGATCGATTCTAAATGAACTCTCGGCACAACAGTATCCACAGTATCATCTTTTCTGATACTTAAAATCTATTTGGTAGCAAAAAACAATCATTCTAAGAATGTAATGGACTAATTTCTCTTGGTTTTGCCCTTGTCTGGTTTTAATAACCGTTGAAAATACACCGTAGTTATCTCTAAATCACATAAATGTTTAACATTTAATTTTTTATTGGTGGTATTATGCGGTTCTTCGACATGAGGCATTGCACTTATGTTTGTAAAATGCTTGATCTTGTCATTTAAAAAAAAAAAACTTGTGAAAATGAAAACTCTTGATAGCCAGGAATGGAACTGAACACGTATCGTTGTAAAAAGAAAACAGATGTAATGGAAGAAAACAATCATTTTGCTTACTCCGATGACGAAGCCAACACAGATATAATATCTATAATAAAATGTAATATAGGAGTAGAGAAAATATCACATGGTTAATGGATTAACAAATAACCCTTCCCATACATAAATGAGGTTTAAAGAAATGAAATATCGTATGACGTTACTCCACCTTGCAGTCTCTGTTTAGATCAAGAGTCTGAAACAAAAAAAAAGAGTTTTTTTTAAAAAATAATCTTTTCCATTAATTTTTTCTCGAATGTTTTTACCGTAGGATAAAAATAAAACTTATTAATACGTAAGTAAGACTATTTGCTGAAGGACATAATTTCTTGCTTATTCTAGTAAAATAGTTCTATCAGCTAATTCTTCTCTAGTTATTGTTGTCAGTTGAGCATTTATGACGAAAATTTTCTATACCGAATATTTTAAAAATTAATTCGATTGTAATTTCAGCTGTTTGTAGTTGTCTTAGATGTATGAAATAGCAAATCAGATTCATACACTAAATGTTATTTTTGATAGTCAGTTTCTTGTTTTTACATTCCCTTCATTTCGTTATTGTAACTATGAATTTGTGTTTAATGTGTTATTAAATACGATTATGAATAAGTGTTACAGACGATGACAATTTATAACTTTACCAGTGTCCTGGAGATATGGAATCAAATGCTCCCCAGACCGTTTCTCACTGATCGACATTTGAAAATAAAGAGATTTGCACAAACAGATATTATTATGGACTTGGTACTGGTCGTATGTATTTCGAACCTGATTGAGACCTTAAACGCAGTCTTCGTAAAGCAGATACGTTATTTTCACAGTAAATCAGACAGTATAATTTATTTTCTGACTTTTTTTTTAGCTGTGAGAACCAAAAATTATGGCTTAAAAACAAAATTTTCAACATGTTTTATGACTCATCTCAGATACCTATGCATCAAGCACGTTTGGGTATACGCACAAACTGCAAAATGTAAATAGAGAACTGCAGAAATTAGAATTTTACAACACAGTAAATTATAAACTCAGATCGTAATGAAACATAGAAGTACGTTAAGCAATGACAAACGAAGAGATGGCTATACAAAATAAACTCACATAACAAATGTATGTGAACACTACGTTAATTTTTTGGGAATTTAGAAATTGCTGTTACCACATTGCAAGATAGCACAACGCACCGTTTTAAAATAAATAAAATTACCGCAAATAATGTTCTCGGGTGACTAGCCACCCGAGAACATTATTTGTATTCTCAACGCCGAGAAAGATTACGTAATTATATAATAAAATTACTATCCTTATAAAAATTTCTTTATTTGTTTAACTGAGGAATAACGTGCCTACACTAAAATTGTCGTGAAACGAGTGACTATACCTTATGTTGATTAGTTCATTCTGCGTCTGTCGTGTAGTTTATTACGCCCTGACTGAAAATTACGTTCGTATAGAGATGTTTCCTTTTCGTAAACTCTAACCGAAAGAATTGCAGTACTAAGAAACAATAAACGTCTATCCTAATTTATTTTTGATTGGTTCCTCTGTTTTGCTGCTATGGTTAAACTCAGTTACCATATTCGCTTTTCAATTTTTCTGTGAAGGCACATGACAAAACAACTACAACGATAACAACAATATTAACATTCATGCTGAATATATGTTACAGTATGGTTACATCATGTTTATTGTGTAAATTAAAAACCTTTGGTGTAAGAACCAGTTGTTGTAAGTGATGGATGTACTACTACCATGATTCAAACGACTTAAAACATTAGATAAAGAACTAGTGGTGACCACGACTATCCCATTTGAGGCAATAGACTGGAGCAGCAGGTGGCATTGAAAAATGATTTTATTAATATTAACTAAACAAAAGATAGTGATTGGTGTATGAGATACTCCTCAAACTGACACGTCCCTCAACTTTTATAATACATACAAGATTTAGAAAGGATTCAAACACTGAACCAGCGCAATATCCACATTACAAAAATAAAAGATAAATAAGAAAAATCGATGACAAAAATTCTTTAACACAGTTTACCTCCATGTTTTTTGCTGCTTTTCTTGGCTTAAAGGTTGAGATATCTGCTACAAAAGAGTAGACTGCCCTGTCATTTTAAGTATGCTGAAGTCTACTAATTTCTTCTAATTCGACATATGTATTGAATTTCTCCAGAATATGATTCGGTGGCGAAGTAGTAAATTAAAATATACAAACACCTTTGTCCCAGAATTTAAGTCAGTAAAGTTCCTCGACAAGTATCATAATTTGTCCATTTTAACTTGTTAACTCCATATCCACGTAGCAATGTAATGTAGTTGCATTCTCTAATTGTTTTCTTTCTAGACGATACATTATAGCTACGCATTATTTCGTTTCATGTGAAATATTGGCTCAGCTAGCTTTAAAAACTAATTAAGCGACATTTATTTTCTTCAGATAAAGTCTATTCCCCTATTAAAGAAGCTGACCCGAGTATGAATATATAGCAAAAATAAATATTAGTGCTATATGAATATGATTTCCAGAATACAGAGTTCTGGAATAATAATATTGAGTAGTAACCCACGTGTAGGAGAAAGTGAGGGAACCCCTTCCACTCGCCCTGAATCATAATGCCTTCCGCATCTTTTTCTGAATCACACAACGATTGAATGATCTATTTCAAAGGCTTTACTGAAAACTATTCTCGTCAGTTTTGCGTTTATTTTCTTTAGATTTCCCGCTGCGCCAACGGCCATTGGATCGGACCTGAAAGAACTTAATACAGGCGTAGCGTCAGAAGAAAACTTGAATGAAATGACGCCGCTTGAAAAATGAGATTCTTTCTTGAGTAGCTCTGTTAGCTGGGGTCCGCGGTTCGCATGCGGCAACCGGCCTGACGGGATATCTCCCTCCCCTAGTTTCGTCGCTTTAGAATCGTCATAGATCCTAGAAACAGTTGCTACTGCACGTTCAACGTGACCCAGCTGCTATGTTCAGAATATTAAGTTTTCTTATTGTTCTCTTTAAAAAGTTGACCACTAAATAGTGAGCAATGTGACAGTTATCACTAAACTCGTTTAAAATCTTAAAGTATCTAATTTAATTGATGAAGGTGTTTGAGAGAATCTTCCAGCAACGAAACGTGTCTTATCAGTCGACATTGAAAAATTGCGGGAAATCGTCAACGCGAAGACTGCGAGGAGCACAGGATCGGGGAGACGAAATCTTGTAAGTTCTGCCTGAAGGTTGAAATTATTGATCTTCATATAACTTTTACAAAATTTAACGATACTAACGTTACTATGTATATGTTGTTGATGCCAGAACGGGACGGAAGTAGCAGAAGTTGTTTGTGATATTTAAATCATTACCTGTACCCAATGAACCTGGAAGACAAAACACATTGCAAGATGTTGATTGTTCGTGTCAATCAACAGATATCGGAGAAAATGTTATTATGAACTTGACATGATATCGTTCCATTTGAAACCTCAAACAGCTGCATTGAAAGTAATTCCAGATTTCTGAATAAGATAAAAATGTCATAAAAACTGTGTTATAACTTTAATGAACAAAAACAAATAATTATAGTGATCACTAAAAAGACGAGACAGCCTTTTAATTTCGAACAAGATGATTATGTCTCTCGCATTATATTATTTCATATGAACAAGTGTATTTCATGATGTAAAGCACTGACGTTTAGTTATATTAAAAATTTCATAACACTATTTAATCTGTTATACTCTAAATATACAAAATACGATTCGTAATATGATTTAATTAAAACCTTAGAAAAAGAAAAGTATTGTTTTAAGTTAGCAGAGACTAGTTCAGTGTAGTTATGCACCACGTTTGTACAGTATTGCGTATGCTATTAGGTTTATGTGGAAATTTCTAAAACTCCAGTCTGTTCAGGCGTGAGGTTACATTGTATCTACAAGAAACGCACATTCCAGTTAAAACGTCTTTAAGAAAGGAATCAAATGTTATAATCATCTGGCACATTTTTTAAATCGAACACTGAACATTTCAGTATCTAAAATAAAGATGACAATTACTTCTAATGTTGGAAATTTTCGGAATTTAGTAAGCAGTGTTTGGATTTGTGTGTAATAATCGTGAAAGCAAAGGGAAGAAACAGAGAATCATACTGTACAGAATAGGTTCAAACGAACCTTAGAGCATTTTAAATGCATCAAAAATATCCTGATAAAAAAGCCATGACATAAGGTCTTTATTCGAAATTTAATCTTTGCTGCATCTCAATTCAGATGAGAACAAAACCATGCATGCCAAGAGCTATTAACATTGAAAGTTTTACTGTAAAGTCAAACATTAAAATTGAATCTTCTCAAGTTTTATAACAATTTTTTCCCTATGTCTTCAACTACCTAAGGAAAAAGAATGTCTACCATTACAATGTGAAAAATTAAATTATAAATTTTTGTAAAAATTGTCACATTTTGCTGTTAAGTATTTAACTATACGCCTGATTACACTTTATTATCATCTAACACACTTTGCCGAAATTGTTCAAAAAAATTTCACCGCAAAACATTCTAACTGGACAACTTTTGGATCAAGAACATACATTGTCTACCACATTAATCATAGCACATAATACAGATTGTACTCAAAATTATTTTCGCATCAGGTAACAGAAATAGAACTTACTGACAGCTTCTGTATTAGTGAAGGGAAATTGGGAATACCGAATTATAATGTTGCATGTATAACGCTAATTTAAATAATTGACAATGTTATTTGATTTAGCTTAATTAATACAAGATAAATTAATAATTTGTCGTTTAAGATGTTTCAGATATTTTATTTGATTGATTAAGGTTGCTCCAGTTTCCTTTTTCCTATGTTTCGTCAGAGATAAGACATAAAAAATTACTCTGGGACCAAATATTAGGGTAACTGATTGTTCATACATGTGAAAACAAGGAAGACATAGATTTTCTTATTACCAGTCACCTAAGGCCACACAGTAAATCGAATCACAACTGATTCTGTTGAATTTAGAAACACTGGTCTCAATAAAACTAATTTATCTTGATACTAATATTTTCATAAATGCTTTTGAAAATTTTATATTATCAGCCGATCAGCTAGAAGAAGTAAAACAAAGGTTGATAAATTTACTAAAAGAACGAATTATGTATTTTAAATCGTAAGTATGTTCATCTTTGTTCTACAAATACGCGAAAGAGACGTAGTGACACTTAAAGATACTCCATCTTACAGTTCCTTTTTATTGAAAGTTGAATTCTCTTCTCCTTTGACCTCTTTGAAATGATTTAAAAAGTATGCGAAACTGAAAGTATAATGTCCTTAGACTTTATCTGAACTGCTAATGTTTATTAAATATTTGCTTTAAGTATGTAATAAACATGAATAAAATAATTTAGTTCTTTTATTGTAGGTCGGATGAACGTATTAATATCTTTAGACGAATTGCTTTACCACAAGTTATCGTCTTCTGGTTGGTTACTAAATGAAATTTGTAAGTTTCTCAATGTATATTGACCACAATTGTATATAAAAATTTCAAGTTAATAAACTTCACTTGAAAAAGATGCTTCAACACTTTGTATATACCAACGAATTGCTTATTTTAACTGTAATAATTTTGAGTCTGCGATAAAATAGTTATATGTCAGTAAGTAATCTTATTTAATACTGTATCTCTGAAAGTGTGCTATTGACGTACGAAATGCCCTCCTAAGACAGTGTTTTGGGCAACTATTGATTCTTCATGCTTTTCCGGAATTACAGAACAATATTTAAAAAAACGTTAACTTCAGTACAGTTTAAATGTTTGACTAATGAAGTAAGAAAAACAATAAACAGCAAACACTTCTTGTGAAAATTCTATTTAAGCTTTTCTGCCGTGGTTATTTTAAAATTATTTTGACATCGACGACTTACAGATGACGTGTAACTTAAGAATATCGTAAGTTTAGGTTTTGCTTTCAGAACTTCTTCGTGCATATACTGTTGTCCTTTTTCTGTTCATCTGACGTTGGGCTGTACTTTCGATTGGAGGATCGGAATTTTAGCAATGTCAATCAATAGCTCGAAGCCTTCTTTGCTGCTTCTTCTAATAGCAATCCTATGAAGTTTTTTTAGAAATGAAGTTGAGTATTGCCCCTGTTAACATGAAGGTATATATTTTGTTTGTGGGTACATAAGTTTTTATTACTATGGTTCTGATTGGTTTTGTAATTTTCGCCATGCTCTTGTATAATCTTTCTTCAAAAGTTATCTTCGGTCTTTTTTTGGCTCCATAATTTTCCTGAGAACTTCTTTTATATTTCTGTAGATTTTCCTGTTCCCCTCTACTACTTAATGACAGGAATTATGATCCATACTGAGTCTTCTGTTTAATTAAAGTAACCTACTGGATTCTTTTTGTGAAAAGATACTGATTTTTTTTTTGGTTGTTTTTCTTTTGAGTAAGTCTGTTTGCCAATTACATCCTCAATGTTTCTTTGCTGGTTCTATTACCCAGTTCATTTACTTGCATTCACTATAAAAAAATATTTAAAATCATGAACTGGTTCTAATCTTCCCTGTTGTGTTTTTAACCTGGTTTCAGCTTCAGTTTCTTGAGAATCTAATTTAGAATCTATTAAGTTTTTTTGAAAATATTTCGGTATTGTCGGCAAAAGCAAAACATTTTACCTCAAATCTTCTGTTTCCTCGTCGCAGATGTTTCGTTGGATGTTCTTGTTTTGTTTATTTGCTTTTTTTTCTCACCCTCGTATGATCTATTCTCTTATCTACTAATAAACTGAGATGGATCGGCAAGAACCCGTCATCGAGTCTGATTTCTGTATTAAATTTTGAAGGGTTCAGAAATTTCCCAGTATAACTTAATTTTTGAAGTGTTGTCCAGGAATGTTTCGATATATCCGTTGATCTTTTAACGTTAAAAAAGGTGTTAGCGTATCATGAATCAGCGTTTTTATACCATAATTTTTAGTTAATTTTTAAACATAATGAGCTAGATGGCATGAATGCACAATTAAGATGAAAGAATATGAACAATAAGCGCAATCAAACCCATACTCGTCGTTTATGAATCTTGGCTATCCACTCGCCGTTTGCCATGTTTCCATAAAACATTCTTTTCACATACGGTTCAAATGATATAAAAAATTCTGGTAGTAATTTGAATGTATAATAAAATTTCTTTATTATATCCTCAAATTATAACTCTTCACCTCTCTACGGATTAAAGCACAAAACATTTATTAAAAAACTAAAAGCATGTGCAATGTGGTGCAAGGGAATTTGCTTGATATTTACTGCCAGCAGTCTGAACTGCAAAAGCTTTTTAAACGTTTTGTTGCCAACATGAAAATATTCTATGATATAGGTAGAATCTATTAAAAACATTCAATATGTATAAGAAACAATATATACGTTTGAAAATATATATGGATATGTTCTTTTCAATTTGTTTCAGCTAGATAAAAGTTTGTAAAAAGGGTTCCATTCAAGTGAATTATTCATCAAATCCATAACCCTACGATCGTACCAATCTACTTTACTTTAGTTTAGTCCGGGAAAAACAAATTCCCTATAATAAGCTGGTAACCCGTATAATCTGTAACAATCACTTAGCAGATGTGCATAAATAAGTTTAGTAAATTTCGCTTGTAATTTTTAGGCTTTGAGTTCCTCATTTCGTATAAAATGGTATCATTAGAGCCAGAGCCTCAAAATTGCTACCAATAAAAATTAAGTATTTTTTATGAAATCGCTGTGGCATTTGACTAAAGTGACTCCCTATTGTTCTCTGGAAAGTTGGAGTTGTTCGACTCCATTCACTGGATCCATCTGTGTTCATTTCTTAATGCACGCTAATTTAGTGCATTCTTCGTAGGGTGAGAAAACCCAGTAATGATGTAGACTTGTAATCGGTATAAATATTTCCATCTTTTCAAGAAACAGTTTGAAAGCCAGAGTATTAGGTTCACACAATGAGGATGTTTTTGGCACCTAAAGTATCACACAGAACAAAATTAGCTACCAAACCATTAGTTTAGACCTGTTTTAAAAATAGAATTCGCATATGTAATAGTCATCGACTAAAGTAATGTTACCTTAGCTTCGTCGATATTAGACCTAGTGTGTTTATGCTACGTATAACGATGAGTCGTCTATTAGCTTTATCTGATTCAGATTCAGTTGTAGTTACAATAATAATAAAATGTTATTTACCGTGAGGTTTACACCAGTTACCTCCATTTAATAGAAGATAGCTAGAGATCTTTTAACACTGAAGTAACTTACGTTGGGTTAATTGCTTATATAGGGTCGCTACTATTTCTGTTATTTCTGTTATTCATCGCAACTTCGAAACAAATTTCTTTTCGAATGTTGATTCCGGTAGTACTAAACTAAACTAACAAAATGTTTGATACTACGTGTCCAATGTATTTTTTAAAATATATATAAATTATCAATAGAAACAATTCAACTGCTGCGTTTCCAAATATTTTTCTAAAAATTCACTTCATAGAATTCCTTTTCGGAAAATTTTATTTCCCACAATCAATTATTGAGTGTGACCTATATCACTTGAACGATCTGTTATTCACATCGGTAAAACATAGAAACAAAATGTGAAAAGTCTGACTGGAAATGGAACCGGAGTCCTCCTGAAAGGCAAGTAATAATGTTATCACTCTTCCGCTAGTCTCAGTATGTACCACTTGGCTTTTGTATATTACTGAGTTCTACGTATCCGATAATTAAGCATCATGTTTCATCATTGAGCTCCTTCACTTTTTCCGCTATTGATTTATCAAATAATAAACATTAAATTTTTGGGATTACTGTATATGCGTTTCCGTAAGGAACTGGCGCCATAATACTGCAGTAGCCGATTGCAAGACGCCGCTATAAATACTTTCCGAAGTACACATTTAACGGTGTCATGCTGGTCAAGGGTGTATTACAGCCTAATTTATGCTTAAACATAATTAATGTTCCAGGCTGTACTACAACATAATTACTGCTTGAAAATAATATGTCTTGCGATTGACTACGTGAGTATTATGACGTCATTAGTGAATAATGTTGTAGTGGAATTGCGATAGACTCAATTTTATATCAAAATAAAATGAGTTATTCTTAGTTTAAAATTAAGAATGGGGTAATTAGATGACTTACCAGATGAGCATGCGCTTCATCGCAATTCAATTCAATAGAAAATAATTTCCTGCATATTTGGTTCTACTTTTCCTGTTTTGAGGTAACCTCTTTAACTCTACATTATACTACCTCAGTTATTCAAATAGCTTTCCAACATGGAAGTAAAGAGATTAACATGATCACGAGCAGGCATTTCATTTCAGGCATAATGAAAAGTTAAAATTTTCTTTTCTACGTAAGGTAGTCAGGGACTTTAATAATTATCAAAGGAAATGATAAATAATTTTCCAAAAACCTTAGAAGTATTTAAGAATAAAATCAACAAAGGGCAAAATTATGTGTGTACAAGAAAGGGGGGAAATTGGTGTGTAGGGAAATTTAATTCAATTTGTCACTAATACTTTTTTCTGAGTTTATTTAGAGCAACACTACAAGAATCTAAGTATTAGCTTGTTATCATGAATTGAGCTGGGAAGTAATTAATTATGCAATTAATGAGATCATCCGGGACGACAGAGATAGGTGATAGTTTATCGAGAACAGACAGTTGCTTTCCAGGTAGGGAATATCAACTGCGACACGTGTTGGGTGCAATAATCACCACTTTTAGATGGAATATTTAGGTATGCACTATTACCACTGTCTTCACTTTTTCATGTGTACACATGCCTTCCTTTTCCCCATTCAACCCGTCATTCTTGGCACATTTTGCAGCCAACAAATGGAATTTCAGAATATTTTGAAACGCACAAATAATGATTAGTATTTAGGCTTGAAAAAGGAATAAATAATGTTAACATATAAATAATACTTATGGTTAATAGACAGTATTAAATTTCGTTTTTCCACATTACTATATAGCTTAGCGGAAGTTTGATAATATTTTATTAAGTTTATACCCAATAAGTATTCATTCTTCGAGTTAAATCACCATCTGCCAACAACCGTACGATGGAAATGTAAAATGTATGTTTTACATTATTTTGACTGTTGCAGATTAGCAGAAGTGAGAATTTCAAACGGACATCATTTAGTTGCACCTTGGTATTAAGGCATTTCTTTACAAGCAGCGTAATGTCTTTCTAAGTATTCTTTAGGTAACTACGATCTGATACCAAACCGTCATCAAATCAGACAGCGAAGGGAACACGTAGAGAAATCTGTAATGCTTAACTAAAATTCTTTATTCCACAGTAATATCGAATTCAATACAGGATATTTTATGTATTGAGGTATTTAAATACGTGATGAAAAGCCATGTTATTTCTCCAGTTCACTATCAGCTCAGAACATCAGGAAAGTTCTTTTTACACCAAATATAGAGAGTGCTTGGGAAGTTGCCCTTATAAATTAAGAAATAGCCACCCTTTGTTCGTAGCAGAGACGAGATGCATGTTCTATTATTGTGGATTAAAGTTTTAAGAAATACGATTTTTTTTAAAAAATGTATATTACTTCAGTTGTATTTCACATATGTAAATCCTTGTAGGCCTACTAGTTATAACAGGGTAAATCAAAAATAATATGAGTAGTTAATTGTATTAGAATGAATTTGACAGCCATTCTTCATTAACGGTATATTATAATCCGTGGCGTCCTGAAAATGATATTTCTATTCGATCTTTGTTCAGAGGTAATTGCTATAAAACATTGTTTTCCATTCAAGCTTTAGTATGAGGGATACGTAGAATTTGTAACTAATTGTAATCAACACCAATAATCCTTAACATTGATGTTATTTGTGCTCCGAAAGCATTTCAGCTAATTATCAAATGCTATTGCTACTGCTGCTTATATGGAAGTGATGAAAGTTTTCCTGAGCAAGGGTCGGCACTAAATAACAATGCGTCCATTACAGTAATTTACACACATATGAGTTATTTATGAACTTCAAGTTTCATATTTTCTTGTGCAATTGAAATCAACCATTGAAATATGTTTCCACAACATTCATATTAAATAAAATGGCAAAATTACTTTCAACGTTTACTTTTTTCAATGATATTTGGACGGTAAGAAAAGTACATTTTACTTAAACGATCACTGTAAAGTTCCTTGTTGCTTTCAAGAATATACTATAAAGAGCTATAGTTTTTCCATGAAATTTTTTTATATCACACTGGTTTTCGTGTTTCTGTCATTTGAACTTTCATGTTAGATCAGTCAGCTTAGTTTAATATGAATTCCGGAAAATGCTCTCACATGGGATCAAACCAAATATTTGTATTTAACTTCAGCTTAGTACAAAAATCTCTGAAGGGAAGGAATCATATTGCGACACTACATTATTAGACTTTCCTTTTTTATATGTGGCCAAACTCGATTAATGCATAACATTTTCAGTATCCAGCTATATTTTATTCTTATTTGTATTCGATTTCGACGATACCTGTCTAAAGATCGTGAATTGAACACCAATCTCCACTTGTCCGGCTGCCTTCGTAAATCATTCTGAAATATTCAGGAATCTAAATACAGTAATGACATTAACTAATCAAACTATTAATCAACTCGTCTAGACTCGTCGTCTCACACATGTTATCGACCCCTGCCCAACTCGCTCACTTTCAGTTCGATTAAATTTTTTGCTGGTAAAAAAATGTTGAGATTAGATCAAATCTAGATTTAAGGAAATCCATGGGAGAGAGACTTAGGTCATCTGGACGTAAATGGTTTGGACATGTCAAGAGAATGAATAGTATAACTCATTTGGAAAAAAGGAAAACGGGCATAAGACCAGTGGGAAGACCTAGAAGATGGATAGACTAGATGAAGGAGGAATAGAGAGAAGAGGCTGGAACTAGGAATCTATTACGGACAAGGAAACTTTTCTAGATAGGAGACAGTGGAAGACTATCGTCTATAACCATCAAGACAGAAACACAGGAAAACTCGTAAACCACACCAGAGAACCTTCACGAAAATCTAGTTAATTATATCATAGTTTTGTAAGCACAAAACTGTAAACTAATTCCAACATCATGCTCTAAATGACTTATCTTAACGTGTAGAGTAATATATTTTCGGTTAAAAATTTTGTTGCAAAAGCACTTGTAATGGGATAGGCAATTTTTCCCGTGAATAATGTAAACAATGCACGCACGGTAATCCGTGATTTTATGTAATGTTACCCTGTTTATTAAGCTCTCCCTATTTGCTGTTAGCAGTAATTAGCCCACAGCACTCACACTCGACACATATTTTTATGTTGATACAACTTCAAGTGACTTAAATTTTGAAACAGTAATGCACGTTAATTTAATTGATTAAACGGAGTGATTCCACTATCTCCGAATCTGCTGTTATAATAAATGTACCATGGAGGTTTTCATATCGAATGAAGCCGAAATCATATCTGTTCAGCAGGGGAATTTAGTTTTTAAGAAAATCTACAAAATAACCACTCACTAGAACGTGACAAGTTACGGCCTTTTGCTTAATTTCTATATCGATATTACAGCTGCAGTGTCCAATGAATATGGAGTTAAGTAGATTGTGTACAAGCCGTAATATATTAATTGTAGGTGGAAAAAGAACACACCAATAGCCACTGATACAAATTAATACCTGATATTTTTAATTTATTTATATGCTTGAGCACACGTCGCGGTGGTCATTTCCCTACACACCCAATTCTGCATTTAACCATTTTATCTATGAAATACCTTTAAGTGCGATAGTAGTGCCGGTGCATAAAGGAGGGGAGAAAAATAGAGTCGAAAATTATAGGCTTATCAGTTTGACATCAGTGATAGGTAAATTAATGGACTGATATACAACCACATCAGAAATATATACGAGAAGCGTAAATGGTTTTCAATTAGGCAACATGACTTTAGGAAAGGTTATTCATGCGAATCGCAGTTGGTGGGATATATGCAAGATATTTAGGATTAAATGAACAAGGAAGGCCAAATTGATAGTGTAGCACTAGATCTGTCAAAGGCGTTTGACAGAGTGAGCCATAAAATGGTAATAAATAAGGTAAAAATTATTGTAGTGGATGAGAAAGTGATTTTCTGGGTAGAAGAATTTTTAAAAGGTAGAAAACAGAAAGTTAGGGCAGAAAATGCAGTATCAAAAGAAGTGGAAGTAAAAGTGGGAGTGCCACAGGAGAGCGTATTGAGATCATTGCTATTCATTATTCTAATGAATAATTATGTTGATTGTTTACTATCAGAAATTAAATTGTTTACAGATGACATAATGCTATATAAAAGGATTAAAACGGTAGAGGACTGTAAACAGCTCAAGGGTGATCTGGACAGGACATCTAGTTGGGTTGATAAACATGGGATGAAGATAAATTGCAAAGGAGAGTCAGCTTATTAGATACACGAATAAAAAACAAAAGGTTGATTATGATTATAATGTGGGAAAAGAATTGCTTGTTGATGACTTGAAATGTAAATATCTTGGTATTACATTTAATAACTAGATTAATTGGTCGGGTCACATTGAAAAGGTAGTAGGAAACTCTGCACTTGTTGGTGAGAGTGATAAGAAGATGTACGAAAGAAGTAAATGAATTGCTTGAATATGGTAGTGTAGTACGGGACCCACATTTTGAGTATCAAATACAGGAATTGGAGAGTGTGCAAAAAAGAGCTGCTAGATTTAATTCTGAAAATTATCGCAAAACGCAATCAGTTACATAATGATAAAAGAGCTGGAATCGGATTCATTGGAAGGCAGGAGGAGGGTGAAGAGGGTCATGGGAGCATACAAGGCGTAAATTGGTGATGAGGCATGGAAAGATATTGATATAAGAATGAAAAGTAATTCATGGAAGAGAAAGATGACCGTGACCACATGCTGGCTCTCGATTTCAGGCACAAGGGTGTAGGAATATTCTCTTTTTTAGGTAAGGGGGTCACGGATTGGAAGTTACCAAGAGAAATGATGAATAATTTACCAAAAACGTTGAAAGAATTTAAAGTTGAAATTTGTAGAGGGAAAATGTAGGTGGGTGCAGGAAAGGAGGAAGATGGGTGTGTAGGGAAATTTCCACCGGAGCGTACTCTTCATTGCAATTTTAACTAAATATTGTTACATTAATATTTGATGTAAATTGTTCAGCATGTGGTTCGGTAATTTAATCTTGTCGCTAACTTCTTTCTGTAACCTGAGGCTTTATTAGCTATATTTCTCTCCGTTCTACTACTTGTCTGAAGCATCCTCTTACTATAAGGTACCTTCGAATCTGTTCTCTTCTGCTATAAATCTTATTCCCTTCCAAGTCAAAAACCTTGTTACTGCAAGACCCTATAGTAAGTCTGGACTATTAACAGAAATTCAATTTCGCCCTCACGGCCTCATCTTGATCAGCAATTCGTCCCCTACCTCGTATCTGTTCCCTAGAAATATACATCTAGATACTGACGAAATTCATCTATGAAAAGCAGCAAACTTTGGCACTCTTTTCTAACCTGTCCAAGAGCTAGTCATCTATCCATGTTGTGCACTCAACAATCTAACAAACCTCATGGTATAGCACTCCTTCCTTTAAACATGACTCTACCCCAATGAGTATTTGTGAACTGTGCATTTCTACTAAGTTACCGAATTTTATTCCTGCATTCATTAGACTCATCTAGTACACTAGTGGCAGTCTCCTGACTGTCCTTCACCCTAGTTGTTGCAACTGTTTATTTTATTGGTTTTTCAACCCATTTCATTTCTAGATATTACTTCTGTCACCGTTCTTGTGTAATCAGTACCGTTTTGGTTAATCATTTTTATCTCTCACCAGCAGCTTCCAATCAAAAAATGTACCATCGTAACACCACCATTGCTGTAAGTTTTCTCAATTAGACGTTTCACCATATCACAAATAACCTCCTTCTATTTGAGTATAGGTTTGCGTAGTGAAAAACCACCTACCAATGCTGTCCTCAGGCACAACCGAATGCCTAGCCTAAACATCGTATCTATCTCTCACAGGTAGATACAACTGACGGCTTACCACCTGCGTTAGTTCCATCCCAATACTTTGCACCACTAGAGACTGATCCTACAATGTATACTAAGTAACAAAGTGTTGCAATACGTTGAAAAATACTTGTGATGCGGTAGGCTGTGCCTAACTGATCCAGCAACCTTTACAGAATTATATAAGAACGAAGTCTTTCTCGGCGTTGAGAATGTATAAACTGCTCTCGGGTGACTAGCCGAGTCAAGAGTGCGTTGTCACACGATATTTCGGCGACTAGATTCATTGCCGCCATCTTCTGGTGAAGATGGTGGCACTTCACCAGAAGTTGGCGGCAATGAATCTAGTCGCCGAAATATCGTGTGACAACGCACTCTTCACTCGGCTAGTCACCCGAGAGCAGTTTATACACTTTACAGAATTGTTTGTCATCTTTGTCTTATTTGTTATGCGACATGTTGGCAGCAGCTGTCCAATCTCTTCTACCTCCACACTTTACTTAATTCCTTTCCTTTCTGCCTCTATGGACTCTCTGATCATTTCTCCTTCTTACTATTTCTTTCCTCCAACTGCTAAATTTTTCCGTCTGTACAACAAACCGTGTGATACCTTCTGAGAGCATAATTTATCTGTCCTTTTCCTTCGCTAATGCATTACCCCCAATGGAACGCTTCCTCGCGATATGTTAGTGTTACGAAAAGCACCACATTTATGGTATATGGTCTGCAAATATTTCCATGATATTACGATGTAAACACGTCTGTCTCTATCACTGAACTTACATTCTGATTTTGTAGCTCTCACGGAGAATTTTGTAATTACAGTACTTCTTTGGTTTTTTATACATGCATATCTGCTTTGTGCGCATATTACATACGATTGTCCTAAACTACCTGTAACACTTACTTCCTGTTTATCACAATTTTCAAATTGTTCCTTTGGTTTGTTTCTCAGCAAATACATTACAGCATAAAAATAGGTTTATCCTATCACAACTGAAAAAGAACTATCATTTTCAAAGAACTAATTTTTTTTTTACCTGGCAATATCACCTCATCTATTTCTTTTAATTTTACGAGTGCCTTGATTAAAAATACAGCTATTATTAAAATAATGTTTCCAGAATTTTGTTATTCCCTGTTGTGTTTTAGAGACCTAATCAAGACGTTCTTTTTCCATAATAGTGGTTGATTTTATTAGCATCTTGAGTGGTATTTTTTTATGTTTTAAACGTCGAAATGGGTTAAATTTTGAATAGAGAATCCGTTAATTTTTTGAAGAATTTACACACAGACATTTACGTTACGTTAAGAAGTGGTTATTCTTTGTTATTAATGCAAATTAAATGAAAAATAACCCAACAGAAGCTCGTTAAAAAACTGCTTAGAATATACGTTTTTTCTGTATTACTTATTCTAGAAATCGCGCTTCATTAAATATCTCTTCCTTTAAAATAAGCTGCGAGTATTATTTGCTAATCAAATAAACAATTTTGTCTAATATTATGCAACTTCTTAACAGACACATCCAGGGGTTCATGTAAATTGAAAAAATAGCCATTTTTGCAGTAATTTAGGTAATAAGTCCCAAGAAAGGATTGTAAAATCGCTTAATTTATGGGTTCAACGGTAATAAAATGATTGATGTTTTCCTTAGTAAAGAAAATGGATCGCTTCTTAGCAATTCATTATCATACCTCACTTCGTTTATTCAGAAAATACTTCAGGGTAGATGACGAGAATTCAGAGACAAAATCTGCAAACGCCGAATTCAATTAGAGAACTACACGGGCTGATGACTTTACATGCGTGGAGGGTGCAGCGAATATTAACACAGGTAAATGGCTGCTAGCGATGTGAGGGAAAGGTAATCCATCATATGTTACTACTAGCCCTCTGTCAATAGAACCCAAGCAACAGTCATACGTAACAGTAAAGTCATATTAGATGAGGAAATGCTCGACTTCTTCAAAATTTCCGTATTTCTTGCATTTCCAGTAATCAGTGAACGAAAATATAAACAGAGATCCCAAAGTCTATGTTTATCCACAAACGGATTGCTAGACAAATATACTCTATCGATTGTTTGTGGGCAGTGTCTGACAATAAGAACGCTTTTACACCTCCATTCACCGTTGACAATATAAATTTATTTCAGAAGTACTTTTCAGTTATATTGACTTTAACGGATATGGCGTTGTATATTACACCAAACTAAAATGATCGTTCAAAATAATTGCATTGGCTCTATGTTTAGAATTGCAGTAGTACTAATTTGAAGATCATATTTCTTTGAAATATTCCTATCAGGAAATGACCTTGGAGCAGAACGATCTAGTACGCCGGAATTAACAAGAATAATCAATTACCCTATCGTGATCGTTTCAATTATGCATTCATACGGTTAGGATTTCACGATTCTCGATATACAGGGTGAGTCAAAAGTCGCAGTACACCCTTTTATTTCAAAACCTCTGCAGGAATTGGGAAACCTGAATATTCCAGTAAGGTATTGGTGAGGTGGTCTATCTTTTACGGTATGTACCGAACATGGGCGCCATCTTGAAATCGGCCATCTTGAATCTAAGTCAATTTTTTTAAATGGAAAGGGGGTCGTGTGACACATCAAATAACATCAGAATTTTCTCACAAGTTCATTCCTGTAAACAGATTTGAAATAGCAGTTGCGGTTCAAAAGTTACGTAACTTTTTTGTTGCAGATAACTGAAGATGGCTTTGACCAAGGAGGAGAGAATTGAAATCATTTTGATGTCTGGAGAACGAAGTTTCCGTGCATAGCTGCAGATTTTAACAACCGTGGTTGTGACGGTTAACTTCACCACTGACATAAAAGTTTGCCTCATCACTGAACAAGATGCTTTGTGCAAAAGAGGGATCCTCTAAGGCCCACGTGCAAAACTGTCTGGGTCATCCTCTGCTAGGTGCTGGAGTAACGGAATCTTGAATGGATACCATCGATGGGCATGAAGGATTCGTATGATCGATGACTGGCTGATTCCACATTCTGCTGACAAACGTCGTGGGCGCTTCACGAAGGACGCCAAAACCATTGTTGAGGTTGTCTCGTCAGTAGCACTTTTTGGACGGCCACTCCGTGCCTTGTCAGCCACAGTCCCAGTTTCTCAGAATTTGGAAATTAAGCACCTGACAGTGTTGTGTGAAATTGGAGGTGTTTCTGCGTGCCGGTTGTTAAAATCTGCAGCTATGACACGGAAACTTCGTTTTCCAGACATCAAAATGATTTCAATTCTCTCCTCCTTGGTCAAAGCCATCTTCAGTTATCTGCAACAAAAAAGCTATGTAACTTTTGAACCGCAACTGCTATTTCAAATCTGTTTACAGGAATGAACTTGTGAGAAAATTCTGATGTTATTTGATGTGTCACACGACCCCCTTTCCATTTAAAAAAATTGACTTAGATTCAAGATGGCCGATTTCAAGATGGCGCTCATGTTCGGTACATACCGTAAAAGATAGACCACCTCACCAATACCTTACTGGAATATTCAGGTTTCCCAATTCCTGCAGAGTTTTTGAAATAAAAGGGTGTACTGCGACTTTTGACTCACCCTGTATGTAACACTTTGTGCTTGACAGGACTGCTTTTAAGCTATTTACCCAACAAGGCTCTCGATTAAGCGATTCCGGGGACATTGAAAGAATCGGGTTCACTGATTTTTAGTCGTTGCTTGCGTTTACTGACTCATGATTAGCTCCTACGAACGTATTTAAAAGCATATTTTTTTCTACAATACGAATCTTTTGAAAACAAAGGAAATCTTACGTAGGTGGAAGTAAAATATTTCGAATAAATTTTAATTGTCAAAGCCTTCTATACGCTTACGAATTATGTATATTGTTGTTCGGAATAACTGTCGTCATTGTAGATGACGCCATCTCTGAAAGTTTTCACCTGACGGAATAACCTGAAGGCCGGTGGAGCTGAAATTGGAACCTTTTCACAGCAGGAAATTCTGTATCAAGAGAAACGCTTCGTCTTATCGTATATGATTACATTAAATTCATACATACGACACAATCCATACATATACCTGATCGAGTTTAGTCACCATATTTTTACTAGCATTTCCCACTGAAAAAACGGTAAACCTGTTTTTGGGGTGTCGTTTGGCGGGTTTTATGACTTTCATTTAACTGCATAACTGCATCATAATCGTATTGTTAACAAACTGATTTTTTGGCTAGTGATTGAACTTACGAACCGGAATGTTAAATACATCACATAGGATTAACACAAACATGTCAAATCCACTCAGTAAAATTCATTGGCAATTTTTCTTAAAGATGTGAGTACGTCCAGGAAGAATGGAGAAATTTGTATATTAAGTTATGAAAGTTAATGTATAATTAAACATTGGAAATCTTTGACCGAAAAATAAAACAGGAGATAGGTAGAGCAGATGTTAACTTACTTTGTCTGGTCATTATCAGTTGTTTGAGTTGTAATATTCTTGTTCCGAAAGGCAAATAATTTATGCATTAGTGAATTATATGGTGTAGAAAATTCATTTTAAGGAATGGTACAGTTTTTATACCGTAATTAGTTTCGTATTGATTTTGTTTTAATTTACTATTTATCTACCCATATAAGCGGTAAAAATGTAGTCTCAGGTGTGAAAATATGGTTTTGTTATTTTCCTGCAAGATGTAAAATACATCTCATGGAATAAACTTTGTTTTTGTAACAAATAATTGCCAAGAAAAAAAAAAAACTGTATTGTTTAATGAACACGTTCCTACAACTAAAAAATCGCATGAGTACAGCGAAAACATAAAATAACATAAAGAGTTGAATTATGTTGTCTATGGTTTAATTTCCTCTTTTTAATATCTTATAACTTATTAGACTTCATCGGCAGTTATTAATGAAAAATTCAGAGTGGTTCAGTTAAAGTATGGAGAGCTCCTTTTTCATTATATTATACAGTGCAAAACAAATTACGGTTTTACCGGATTGGTAGGTCACACAGAAAGTATATGTGAAATAGTGCCATATGTTTATGAAACAAATGATAAAATTTTAAAATATGGTAAACATTTAAGGAATAATGTCGAACGTTAAGTCTAAATACAATATAATTTACAGATAAATCCTTATTGGTAAATCCTTAACCATTAGTCCATTTTCACTAGGCATAAGAGAAACAAAAAGAAGGCTTTAATCTTTTACTATCTCAATAAATGCGAAAATATTCTTAACTGATAAATATTTTGCCCAGAAATTTTTCTATTTCTTAATAAATAAAATTAATACCAATTACGAAGTGAAAAGAAACGAATACCGATTAATTTAATCCTACACAGGTATAAAAAAATTAAAAACTTCTCTGCAAAATTTGAAAGAAAATAAAATACTAACTTTTTTTACAATGCAGAATTTATGTTTTCAACATGAAGTGTTGGGATAAAGTACAAAGACGAGGCAAAAACTTTGTGCGAAGCAATTATACTACACCACATGTTGGCCGTACAGTCGAATTACTAGAAAAAGTGCAAACTTTTGAATATAATTTGTTAACAGTTGATAATAATATGAATACAGCACTTGCAGCCTTGAGGATATCTGTAACGGTTCCTATAAATTCTACCTAAGGCGAAAGAAGATTTTGAAGTCCTTCTATAATCCTTCCAGTAAAATAATTTAAATAATGACTAGACAGTTTTGAAAACGATACATTGTAAAACATGTACTTTCAAATAATTTCATAATTACTGTTGTCAGAGGTTATTCAGTGTAATATTCTTTAAACTGTTTCCTAACCTTGGATATCTTTTAAAAAAATAATTTTCACTATGATTAAAAATCAAAAACAAAAACTAACTTCATCCAAAACCCGAAAATTTGATGGATCCTCCCAAAGGAGGCATACTAAACCTTTATGTCAGAGGTATGACGGCCAGTTCCTTTCCGATGGGACCAACAGTCCTACGGGGAATCCGAGCCATGGAACGTCTAGGCGTACTCGTATGTTCAAACACGGCTCTTAAAAACTTTTTTGCTCCCACCAGGATTTTAACCCAGGACAGGTGTCCGAAATTTTGGAAAGTGAGGGCTCTAACCACTGACCTACATACCGCTCTAATAACAGAATTATAAACATTTTAATGCAAACGTGAATGTACCTTAAATGTTACATTTATAAAAATTACTATGTATCTAGATAATGTTTTATAAATTCAGCGTTTAATAGAACACTTAAGCATGTTAGCAACATCCTCACCTAACCACAAGATTTTTGGTCGATTGGGAATGGGGGGGGATTGAATTGTTTTCGCATGCGACAATCATCCTATACGCAGCCATGCTCCTACCTATATAACAATAGTAGTGTGTGAACAATAGGAAATTCCAGCCAAAAACCATAAACTAAGGGTACTGTACGTTTACAATGGAAACGACTTTGACCGATTATCCCTCTGTCGAACAGTCAACCGAACTCTGCCCACCGATTCTGCAGATTGAAGTGGTTTCACTGCCCCAGGCTTCCACAGATTTTTCTTCAGCTCATAAGATCGACGAAACTGACATTCTTGAAATGTTAACTGAGGAATCTGTCTAGAGATTTCATATTATCTTTTGCAGTGAAAGAAACGAATGGGTAAACGATATTTTTTTTCTGGGATGGAGGTTTTGGGAGAGTTCAATACGTTGTTCTCCAAACTATTGGAACAACCAATCAAATTTCAGGAATATTTCAGAATGAAGTCTCAGAATTTTTTTTCATATTTGGGATGGAATCAAACCATCTTTAGCAAAACATTCGAATTGGAGGAAATATATTTCTCCAGATGAAAGACTTGGTGTGACATTGAGGTAGTTAGAACTGCAAAATACGTAATTTTAAAGAATGGAAAAAAAAAAGCGTGTAAGGGGTTATTTTATATTTAGTGGGCACCCGAACACAAATTTAAAATTTTACAATTCCGTCGTTGTTTCTCCTGGACCCCGATATGTTGATTTTACTTACTATAATTTCGTTCCCTACTTTTCTGCTAATATCCCTGCTATGATTGTTTTTGATGGCGTATCCCACAATGGTTTCCTCTCTTTCACCAACGCAATCAGTAAATCCAATAATTCCATGACGATTCAGAACGCAAAATTTAAGTAGAGGAGCAATAGCGAGAAGAAAATGCAAGGAAAAGTAGCGTATCCACAAATAGACCAGCCAATGCAAGGATCAAATTAAAACAGGTGTACAATGTTGCGAGACAACTACTTTCGGCAGAAAAGAAAAAACAAAATTATTTGGTAGGTGACGGAAGTCGGTAGTGTTTTGCCGATTAGGTCGACATAGTGAAACCATCTCTTACCGGAATCCATACTATCGCGTACTTTTATTTCGGCATAGTTAAAAATCGACCGAAGTAGGCTTAAATGAAAATCTACCTCAAAACAGAAATGTTGGACTTGTTTAAGCGTTCAGAGTATAATTTAGGCATGATAAAAACAGTGCTGTGATAAATACCTTTGCATTTGTACTGATTTAATTTATGCTGAGTTTCTTTTACTTCTTATCGTCCACTTGCAGCGCCCTTGATTTCGTCCACGTGTATCACAGAAGCTTTCGGTAGTTTTTTCTTCGCCTTGCTCGTTAACATAATTAATTTAATAATTTTTTTCATGAATCAACATCAGGAATAAATATAATTAAAACAGGGTTTGAGAGTAGAGCTAAAGTAATCTACTTAATTTCATTTGCCGTGATTTTTTATTACTAATTGGATTGGAGTGCTGTTGAATGGAAACTGGATAAACAACAATCGCTACGCAGATGACACAGTCATTTTTGCAGATAGTCAGGGAAGCTTACAATATCTTACAGATAGAGTTTCACAAAGCAGCAACGAATACGGACTTGACATTAATATAAATAAGACAAAAGTAATGGTTATTGGCAAAAACAACAACTCCCAATACCATATTATTATTGACCAGAAGATCATTGAATGTCTATCAAGGTATACGTATCTTGGCACCACAGTAAACAGCCAATGGGATCTATCTGATGAAGTAAAGTCACTTATTGGTAAAGCCAGGGCTACTTACAAGAAAATGAATAATCTTTTTAAAAGTCGTAATTTATCAATTACCACGAAGATGAGACTCCTGCGCTGCTATGTGTTCTCTGTCCTCCTGTATCGCGTTGAAACATGGAAATTAACAGAAACTATCAGTAAAAGGTGAGAAGCTTTTGAAATGTGGCTATATCGAAGAATGTTGAGAATACCATGGACAGACCACATCACAAATGCTGAAGTGCTCCGCAAAATGAAAAAAAAAAAAAATTATGGAAATACTGATCACCATAAAAACACGTTAGCTTCAGTACCTTGGCCACATCATGAGGAATAATAGCCGTTATGATCTCCTCCAGTCTGTTCTCCAGGGGAAAATACCAGGAAAGAGATGTGCTGGTAGAAGAAGAGCTTCTTGGTTAAAAAATCTGAGAACATGGACCTCCAAACAAATACGGAGTTAATCCAAGAATCAACCTGCAGAGATGAGACAGCCAAGATGGTTGCCAACATCCGGAACGGATAGGGACCAGAAGAAGAAGATTGGGTACGAACTAAGTTTGAATCAGTATCGATAACAGAAATCAATAAAACTTGTAGGTAGAACAAAAATAATTTAAAAAGATACTTATGCTGAATTATCTCCAGATGTGACAACTCCAACACTGCTCCAATGAGGTGTTGAGCTTCTTTATATTTAATCATGGCAAAACATTTCGACTGAGAAAAGGTTTGCGCCAGACAATGCTAATTTGTTACGGTCTGTTATGGTACAGTTAAATTAGCAGACGCTTTTTTTTTATTTCTCACATCGAAAAATAAAGTAAGCTCTCACTGACCTAACACATGCTATCACTATGAACAGTTCCGTAGAAATGGTTGGTTTCTTTTTGATACATAAAACTTATTTCAGAATTTTAGGTTTTAACCTCTGCATCAAGGACGAAATATAATTCTGACAGGGATGGAAAGTCTCCTATATGTTATCTGTGACATAAGCTCTTATATTTGGGGTTTTTCTTAATACCATTCATTAGTTTTTGTGTGTTGGGCGCACACACAGGTAAAGATACAAAAAATTTCGGTATTCAACAACTGTTGTGTATAAAAAAAGACCTTACGTATTAATTGATTACATAAGCTACCACAATATGTAGTGTCATTGAAATACATTCATTTGTTTTTACTTGATGTGTGGACGGACAAATAAAAATTTCTATCTTATATTTTTGGACTCCATATAATCGGTAACTTTGAAACCTGTCAGGATAAAAAAAAATATATTATATTAACAAAGAAAAGCGCTAACACTGTGGTTTCCTTGATATCTGTCTATTAGCTTTGGCGTGGACATACAGTTTCTGGACAGTTGGTCCTATGTTACTAATCTGGATAAAAGGTAGCGTAGCTAACAGCACATAACATATCACTACATCATCCTGATCATCCACAGGATCTCCCAATCCACGAGGTTCTAAATAACTTACCACCCACTCGTCTTAAATCCAGAAATCCGGTATGGCAAGATGTATTTGACTTTGATGTCATGGAAAAATGGAGACAAAGCTGGAACTCCGCATCTGTAAAACATTCAGATATTAAAGATCCCACAACTGGACTTCCAGGAGTCCATCTAAATAGAGACCAGTGGGTCAAACTAAATCGCCTAAGAACAGGCCATGCGAAATGCAACGCCATGCTATATAAGTGGGGTCTTCAGGATTCTCCTGCATGTGACTGTATCAGGGAATGCCCTCTACGGAAGTATGATGGACCATATGAAGATGTTTTTGGAGCTACAAGTTCCTTCTTAGAATGGCTGGAAGAATTGGACATCAGCTTGTGAACGCTACCAACGTTCTTGTCATTGTATATATTTATTATTGTATTAGTTGCTTGCCATACGACAAAAAAAATGTGTTGTTGCGTTAAAATCGGTATGTTAGATTTTGCGTAATGCGTGGACAATCTCAAACATACAGATTTATTCTCTGTGTCATTTGGAAACAATTTATTAATCCGGATAAAAACTATTAGACAATCGATGCTATAATCTGTCATCACTATGTACAGTAATGTTATAATTCATCCGTTAGATTTTGTGCGATACGCTAACATACAGAAGAAAAATCCCAAATTTTACGGTTTTCTCATCCCTAACAACAATAGTGTACATTGAAATTCCAGTATTAAATGTACAGACACTATTACGGAACACTCAGCGGACCATTTTTATTTCTTAGCGCATCGACACCACATCTAAACAAAACGGAATCTGACCCCTGTAACTATGTACAGCTTGATTGGAATGGTTGATTTTTCTTGATCTGTGTACACACATGCAAAAATGCCAAGATATTCTGTTTTGGTCTCTGTATCATGACTAAATGTGGTACTAAACGGAATAAAAAGTATCCTGTATCTTAATTGGGGACACAATCTCTCAGTGTGCGTAGTTTACAGTAGTTGTAATGCGAACATTACTTACGGTGAGATTTGAACAAAGACAAAAAATTCAAAATTTTTGGTTACAATCTGGAAATAAATTACTAATATGATAAGAAGTATCTTATATGCAACTCGGTGACATATGCTATCACTATGAGTAATTTCGTTAATATATGTTAATTATTCATGATTAATTGACTTTCGGGTTGTGCCGCGTTGTTTATTTCATTACCTGAGCTTGCCGTGGAAGTCTGAGGAATATGTTAATTACTTTTTGCGTCATACGCAGATAGACAAACAGACAGATAAAAAATGAAGTTTTGTCATCTTTTTCGTCAGTTGAGTAACTTGCAATTCTCTTTACGAAGTAGCTTTCATGAACAGACACAATGTTTCTTCTATTTATTATATTATTCAGATAACTCAGTGACTAGTTGCATCGTCCTACAGAAGGCTTACCAAGTAAATATCTTAGCTATCGAGTTGCCACTTCCTTTGCCCCTTGTGTCTATCATGGTTACATGAATCTTGAGAATTGTGTTAATATTATATCATACTAGCAGACCCGGTCACGCGTTGCTGTGACTTAGTAATTACAGTACGTTGGATTAATGTTATTCTATACTTCCTAAAGTAATCAAATTAATATTCACTAATAAAGACAAAAACATTGTAGTCGATTTGGAAATTCAGATGTAATTGGTAAAGAATTACGGAGAGTTGAAATTAAGGACAAACGATCATAAAAATTTCAGTTTTGAAGATGATTTTTAAACATTTTTAACAATTATTTTCATTATTTTAAATTATTACAATTTTATAATTTTAATTTATCTAAGCGCTAATTGGTGCACAATATTTTTAGTTAGCCTGTCTTTTGCTAATACAAAATACACGTAAGGAGTCGACATATAGTTGCCCATGGGAGAAACACGTATTTTACAAATCCAAGCCGCAAACGGACATTGTTTGGCCTTGTGACTTATTTATTGTCATAGTGAAAGCCAAACGAATCGGAAATTGAAGCCTTTTAAATGGTATTGGATATTCTGACTGTATCATTGGAATACGTGGCAACAGGACGATTTCTCCTTTAAACATTCCAGTCAAAATAGTTTCTTCAAGAACATTTCCGGTGATCCTTTTGATCACCAAACGTGTACCGTTGCATAATCTAGGTGTATTCAAATTACGAATAATAATAATTGGTGAACCAATCATTAACCGGAGATTGTGTGGCAGCATTCCTGTTATATCAAAAGAGTTTAAAAACTCATTTGGAAAATTTACAGCTTCATTTTCATCTACAATAGTATCTATTGATTTAAAAGACATCAGATCAGCTGGCAACAACTGTCGTATCTGGAAGTTAATTTCGTTGACATCAAGATTTTTTGCTGCCAATTATGATCTAAGTAATTATTTGATATATCCAGGAACATACGCTGAGTTAGTTCATTTTTGAGTGAACAACAGTGCAGAATTTGTCTGGCAATTTGATGTATTGTGTATTTCGATGCAGTTCTATTTCACCTTTTCCAATATCCAGCAATTGCTTACAAAATACTTGTGCCGATGGATCATTTTGCAGCTGTATTCGCATGTTCATGGTCAATCAAAGTGTTCGACATTCCGCCATAAACATACGTTAATCTCATCGGCAAAAGTAGAGCGAGGAATCACTGGTAATGTCTGTCGGAAGCCACCGGATTCTTGCATACGACGCTCAGCTGTCCTGATTCTTTGAACATCCTTACTTGCTGGGATTTGTGTTGCTGATTAATGTGCTCTCTCGTGGTGCGTCGTGCCTCTCTGCTACACGCATTGTCGAGGTTAGATTCTTTGGCGACATTTCACTGAAAAATATTTGAATTACAACAAAAAGTGCCTTTCTGGAAGCCTTAAAATAAGACACTATAATACAGTGGTGAAACCGGAATTTTTGGGTCCATTGAAAAATACAGTAAAATGGAAGTTAAGAAATAATGAGGAAATATATAATAACATTGAAAAATAACAGAAAAAGAAGAATGATATTTTTTTTCTATACATTTATAGCATGGATGGCACCAGGATTCAAGAGGTTTAGAAAGATTTTAAACGAAATGATACCAGTGAACTGTATGGAAAGAAAAATTTTTCGATAACAGACTTTGAATATGGCAGGATTCAAAGGTAGAGAGGAGTGCAATAATGAAGGAGTACTAGGGAGGAAGAAAGAAAAAACAACAGGAGAGGAATTGAAATTGACACGTGGTCTCTAGCTGAACAAAAAGAAGAAGAAAAATGATAAGCTAGCGAGAAATACTTACACGATTCGAATTTATCGTAACGTTTTCTTCAATGTTATATTCATGTGTGTAATTACTTTGTCGTTAGGTATAATGACACACAAACGATGAACAACAATACAGTATAATTATAACACAATACACAGCACAATTAAAATTGAAGAAACTCAAACATACGGGGTGGAATAGACTGTAGCATAAATAAATCGAAATACAACGCCATCTACTGGATGGTTCGATAAATTAAAACACCGCCATCTGTTAGGAATAAACTGTAGCATAAATAAATTGAAACAGAACTTGATCTACTGGATGATTACCCAACCTAGCTAACCAAGTTTTACATCGATAAGTTAACACATCACCATCTGTTAGAAACTTATGGAACTATAATAATAATTTCGTGTGGTCATAATGACCTGGTGACATTGTTTCTACTGGCTGGGCATTCTGCCACTGTCGTAGCCGCCTTTACCTAGCCCGCCCATCCTGCCTGGTACAGGGGACCTACATTTTAACGTCGAATCGAACCACAGTACCGTCCTGGCGTATTTCACCTCACCCAGCATGCTGCACCGGAGGTTAATGCCGGGTTAAGTTTCTATAAAAATCCCTGTCGAGACAGGGACTCGAACCGGGGACCTTGCCAGCGCCAGTCAGACGCCCTAACCACTAAGCCAACGGATCGCTTATCTTTGGTGGCTTACAAATAATTACAAACCATTGTCCTATGCCAAACATTTAATGAACATTTATTTCACAAATAATAAATATTTAGGTCTATAATCCAGATAAAAACTATCCTATCTTTTAAGTTGGACTAAATTACACACAGTAAGCCAAATTTCATCTAAATCGGTTATGTAGTTTCGGAGTTCATCCCGGACGAACATCGTGACACGAGATTTTTATATATATAAAGATGAGACTACTTGTAGAGTGCTTACTTCGAAAGGTGAAGGACAGTGATTTCTCCCGGATTTTTACATGTCTTTTTCATAACATTTATCCATGGAAAAGCTGATTTTGCATATATGAAGTAACGTTGGTTTCACTTCACAGCTCGGATTCCACGTTAAACTGTAGGACCCGGAGGAAAGTAACGGATCATTCTAGCTGTATTAAATCCGGATTTCCCATCTGACGAACGAATCACCACAAGTAACTTAGTATTCACTCACTCGATACACACTGCATGGAAGTTTAGTAAATACTCAGGGAAAAATGGTGACTGGAATTGTATATCCTTACTTCTCCTTCACCGTAGGCCTAGTAGCTGATGGTTAAAATTCCTTTCATTTCAGGAACTTGATACTGCTAATATGATCGAGAGGGAAACATATTACTGTGCTTTACCGAAGTCGACAACTAGTTGGATTCAGAATGTTGCAGATCATCGAAATATGAAATTTGGTTGCAGACTTGTTGTTATGGTGCTCTATGGCGGTATTAATAGTAACTGATAAAATACTGCTAACATTGCAGCTCAACCACTTATTTTGTACATATACTATGGGAAAAAAGAAATTGTATCTGACAAAAAGCCGAAAAGGTGAACACATTTTTCAGAAAACAATTACTTTTATTAAAAACTACACGTAAGTATCTATTTTTCCACATAGCCAAATAGCACGTATTTTCAATTTTCTGACCCCTGTACAAGTTTAGAAATGCCTGCTTCAAAAAGTTCCGTCTACCTATGGACCAATAGATAAGAGCAAAGGATTCCACTTCGTTGAGTGGCAATGGTGTTTGGCCAGTTCATTTTTCGTCGCAAACACCACGAGATAGATCACGGAATGTTGCCACCTTTCAACATGATTTTGTTGAGCAGCTCCTTAGTAAAATTTACCGAATGCAGTATTGAATAATCACATCCAGACGAATTGTCCCAAATTGAAATTTCACCGTAAGTCTCACAATATTTTCTGAGAATTTCCTTAACCGATAATACTTTTCAACCATAAAAATCGGATCACAGCACGGAAAACTCATACTAAATAGAGAAAATATGGTACCGAGCGTGGTGGTGTAACTGCTAGTGGTCTGACCTCGCATTCGGGAGGATGGCGTTTCGAATCCCCGTGCGGGCATCCAGATTTGGGTTTTCCATGGTTTCCCAAATCACTCCAGGCAAAAACCGGGATGCTTCCTTCAAAAGGTCATGGCCGAATTCCTTCCTATTCCCTGTCCCCATCCTTTCGCGTCTATAATGACCTCGCTGTTAGAGAGACGTTAAGCAGATTAAAAAAAAAAAAAAAAAAAAAAAAAAAAAAAAAAAAAAAAAAAAAAAAAAACGGATTTCTAGTTTTGACGACTCTGCTGTAACAGCTGCCATGGACGCCGGTTTGAATCCCCGTCCGGGCATCCTCATATGGGTTTTCCATGGTTTCCCCAAGTCACTCCAGGCGAATGCCGGGATGCTTCCTTCAAAAGGCCATATCCGAATTCCTTACCGTTCCTTGTCCCAAGTTCCATCCCGCCTCTAACGACCCACCGAGTGTGGTGGGTGAACGGTTAACGTTCTGGCCTCGCATTCGGGAGGCCGCGGGCTCGATTCCCCATCCGGGCATCCAGATTTGGGTTTTCCATGGTTTCCCCAAATCAGGCCAAAGCCGGGATGCTTCCTTTAAAAAGGCCATGGCCGAATTCCCTCCCGTTCCTTGTCCCTAGTCCCATCCTGCCTCTAATGACCTTATCCGTCGACGAGGCGTAAAGCCATAAATAAAGAAAAAAAGTAAGTTTAACGACCCCGACGTCAACGAGGCGTAAAGCCATAAAAAAAAGAAACAGCTGCCATTATTACTAAGTAATAACAGTTTATTACTGATCAATCTATTCCGGTATCTATGTATTAATATCAAGCTTCAAACGGTGTTGATACCAAAATTCAACTAAATATCTTGTTTTTGCAGAAAGTTGTGACTGTGAAATTTACTGTTTGATGTCCCTCCAAACTAATGCAGACAAAGTCAGCCATCTTCTGAGTGAATTGGTTCATCTAAATAAATGTCACTATCCTTTAGCCTTATTTCATTTTAATGTAGAAGTTAATCGCCTAGTACTACTATACCCCATGGCAATCTTCATGTTTCTTCCATACACGCATTAACATCGTAAATCCAGAACATAATCTCAAAGCCTCATTTAGTTGGTTCCTGCCGGGTCTGAACTACTGCGGCTCAATATGAGGATCGAATTAAGTAGAACATTCCTCAGGCGCTTGTGAAATACCTGTCGAAAACTGCACAAAATTGATACCATTTTTACTCACACATCCGTAAGCTACTTATAATAGTTACAAATCCGATATTTCTACAGCAAATTGTTGCAATTGCGATATTTCAGTAATTTTTAATCGAAATAGGTTTTGCTATCTTTTAGACCAATGTTTCTGGTCGATGACAAATGTAAGAGGCGTTGATTATCATCCGCCATCGCCAACTTATATCCGGCTTATAGAGTTGTGTCAAAGATGGTTTTAATTGCATTCCCCTCATCATATGTAGCTTAAAGAGGATTTAGCGTATTCAGTAATTTATTAGTTAAGAAAAGAAACAATTTGTCAATAGTGGAACACAGAGATTTAACAATTTGGGTGACCGGTAAGACATCAAATATCGAAAAATTAGTATCATTGTACTAATCTCAGCCCTCTAACTAATATTTTTTTATAATATGTTTTTTTAATCAGTCTGTGAACAGTTCACCAATATTGTTAATATTTTTTTATAGAGTAATATTAGAAATCTGTCGTTGGAGTACTACGGGTCATATTATTTATCACTAGAAGGGTAGTCGGTGTGTTTTTCTTTCCGAAAAGTGGGAGGTGAGGAATTTTTTTTTTTTTCGAAAAATTGGCGGTAGGCCTAAAAAGGTTGTGAACCTATGATTTAGACTGCTACTGGTCAAACTGGTTCAATGTACTACCATCTTAAAGGTGCCATTAAAAACATTTTAATTTCATCCGTCATTTACGTTATTTAGTAATGAGTGTGACGAATAAAACGGAACTTTGAATCAAAAGTTTCAGAACGGTTTACCTCCAGAATGTTGTCATTTACTGCAGCAGGAGGTTGCGGAGGCGAGTGTAGAGGCATGTCTTGGTGTTGGCTGGCGAGGTTTCTGTGGGTCGGAAATGCAACATGAAGAGGTCCAGCGAAGCCGAGGCTAACATGGATTACGCGCTGGCTGTTTGAATTACTGTGTGCGCGAGCGGTTTGTTGTTGGTATTGACGTTCATTTGCACACGGAGACTGCTTGGGGCGTGCTACGCTGTGCCAATAATTCCTTCATAAGGGCCAACTCCTCTTTTAGTTCGCTGAGCTCATTGTTACCTCCGCAAATGGTCTGATTACCGTCAATGTGGCCTTCAGGGTGGTCCGTTACGTCACTAAAAACGGTAACGAAGTTCACTTCCTATTTTAGTAGATAACTAAAATCGACCCAGCAGTTTAGCTGAGCGTGCTAAAGCGTCACCATACTAGACAGCTGGAGGTTTGAATTGCACGGATCCTTATCTTGACACTGGCGCAACTACCGACCAATTAGTTAGTGGTTTTCCTTAATCATAGGTTCCCAACCTTTTTCGGTCTAACACCTCATTTTCGATTAAAATAATTAATCACCAACCCTTTCCCAGAAAAAAACACACCAATTTCCCTTCTTGTAATAAATAACGCAACCCGTACTTCTCCCACTTTTTCGACTCCGACATCAGTTTTTTAAACATTGATTCAAAGACACTCCTCTTAGGAGAAGTGTACAATCTGTACTAATATTATAAATGCGAAAGTAACTCTGTCTATCTGTCTTTGTCTGTCTGTTTGTAACGTTTCTTGGTCTAAACGGATAATCCGATCGTTATGAAATTTGACAACGGGATCTTGTTTGACATTAGGATGGACATAGGATAATTTTTTCTGTATAAATAATACATATTGTCATATAATTTTGAAAAATTACCGAACAGCGATTGACAGACGCATAGGATGTGTAAGACTCTGTATTACCTTCCCATGTAGCAAGCTGGTAGCTCAGTAGTTAATGCGCTTGCTTGCTGATGTTTGGAGCGATGGAAGCAAAGATTTTCAAAGAATGGTTTTTGATGGTATGAGCCATGCCGGGACGGTCAGTTGTACGGATTCCATGTTAAAGTGTAGATATCACAAATAATTTAGGGGTGCAATGCGTGGCAAATCGTAGGTGGTCTAACAATGCTGTAGGTGTATTCTTTTTTACGCTGTACTGATCCCTCAGGGGTTGTTTCTCTCGCATTCAGTGTGTGTGTGATCTGCACTAATAATATTATAAATGCGGAAGTAAGTCTCTGTATTTTTGTTACATTTTGACGACTAAATGGCTATACTGATATTGATGGAATTTGAGAAGGAAACACTTTGTATCTGTAGGAAGGACACAGGACATTTTTTTTCGGTATGAATAACCGTTTTAGTCACTATGTTTTGACAACTTATCGAATGGTGACAGACGGATGCATGTGTTAGTCTGTAATGTTACGTCGGTTGCTCAAGCTGTGCTTTTTGCGCCGTCTGTTTGTGTATGATTTATTAATAAATTTCGTTTAGAGACAAAACATATATTTTTTATTATAGATGTTGATTTGCTCTGCACTGTACTATTACTTTGCGTCTGTCTAAAAGTTTCTGACACCAGTTTATTTTGTCTTCTTTTGTGACACGCCTTGTGGTCGTAAACCTGGCCTAAGGTGTAACTCTAGAAGAGCACGAGCAGCTGAAGTTATTAGAACCTGATAATCTGATGCTCGTGCTGAAGACAGAAGTAAAAACGAAGCTGAAATAAAGCTGCCCTCATTTATCCTCGCCCCCCCCCCCCTCACACACACACACATTCCCGCACCTTCGTTTATTTATTTTTTAATATGTTGGACATTGATTCTCTTCATGAGACACATTCGACGGTAAAATGATATAGTAATGGCTTTTCTGTCATATCATGTAGGATCGGTGTTGTTTGGGACAAATCTTACGTTACTAACAGCTATCTGTTTCAAATTTTGGCAATGAAATTCTAAGTCCAAGCGTACAAAGTAGCGGGTAACAGCTGTTATCTTACGTGTAGAAAAACAAGAACATATTTCTAAAACTATTTCATTAAAAGATATTAATAATATTGGTGTATTCAGGGTTCAGATTCCAAGTTTAGCTGAAAGTCCACAACCTAGTTGTAACACGCAACAAATTCAAGCAAAAAGAAAGCTTAACGTGAACCTAGTTGATCCAAACGAACATACATACATCGGCGTATTGTTCATAGTTTTATAAAAAATATTAATTTGAGGGTTGCACTCTGTGTAATGACTCTATTTTTTTATATTTGGTGCCGCGTTCCACTACTGAAAATCTGTTTCTATTCTTAGCTAGTTAAATGTTGAAATCTTTTGGCTACATACGAGGTGTGTTCAAAAAATAACTGGAATTTTCATTTTTTCGAAAGAACTTTAATTATTAATCTACATCGATGTTATCCCCTTCAAAATAGTCCCAATTAGATATTATACACTTATGCTAGCGCTACTTCCAATTCCCAAAACACTTCTGGAACTCGATTTTTGGGATAACTTTGAGCTTTTTCGATGTTGCAGTTTTAATCTCATCTATGCTTGTAAAACGACGGTCCTTCCAGGTTTTCTTTACTTTTGGGAACACAAAAAAGTCACACGGGGCAATGTCTGGTGCAAATGGAGTCATGGGCATCATTACAGTGTTGTTTTTTGACTAAAATTCAGGAACAAGCAACGATGTGTGAGCAGGTGCATTATCGTGATGCAAAAGCCATGAACTATTTTACCACAAATCTCAGCGTTTTATTCTGACTGCTTCACGTAAATGGCGTTGAACTTGATGGTAGTATTCCTTACTGATCATCTGATCTTGTGGCAAGAACTCATGGTGCACTAACGTTCACATTTGACCAGAATGCCTCCACGGGGACGATTCAGCTTTAGCTTCGATATGATACCCATAAACCCTTGTTTCATCACCTGTTATGAAACGTTTAAATAGCTTTGTATCATTTTTGATCTCATTTAGTGATTCCTGAGCAACTTCCATCCGCCGCTTTTTTTTTTTTTTTTTAACTGCTTAACGTCTCTTAACAGCGAGGTCTTTAGAGATGGGAAAGGATGGGGGGGGGGGAAGGAATGGGAAGGAATTCGACCATGGCCTTTTGAAGGAAGCATCCCGGCATTCACGTGGAGTGATTTGGGGACCGCTGTTTTTGTTCGGAGCTCAATATTTTTGGAACAAATTGTGCTGTACCACGTTTCATACCCAGAATGTATCACAAAATTTCATGGCGTAAGCCAATTGATATTCCAACATCATCAGAAACATCTCTAATTGTTATTGGGCGATCTTTTATAATAATTTCTTTCACTTTTTCCACGTTTTCATAGGTTATTGTTGTGCTAGGGAGACCTGTACGATCGTCATCTTCAATGTCTTCACGGCCATCTTGAAACCGCTTATACCATTCGTAAACCCTTGTTTTACTCATAGTATATTTACCAAAAGCAAAATTTAACACTTCTAAAATTTGTTCCTCTTAATTCCATTTTTACAGAAAAATTTAATACAAATTCTCTTATCCATGATTTATATAAATGAAAAATCGCCGACTGTATCAAGGAACGAGTTATCCTTTTAACAGCTGACAAGAGGATAAAAATCCAATATAGCTCAAAATGTATAGATACGGCTAAGACATGTTTGCCAACAGAACAACGAAACAATCGTGCTAATCGGACTAATATAAGAGGAAAAATTTCAGAATTCCAATTACTTTTTGAACGCACCTCGTATGATTGTGGGAATGCAATAAAAACTTCTCACATCCAGTCCTTAAAGCCGGGTATAACACTGGACTGCAGTCCTCAACGACCCCTAAATTTGCCTTGGACCAGAAAGGACCACTGTGATCTCTTCAACACCCAACTGTTCCCGTTGGGAATCACTGGTTTAAATGAATACTGGAATGTTACCTAAAACTAGATATTACTAAAGCAGGAAAACACATAAGTTTAAAACTTACGTGGTTCATATCTTTCTCCGGTCTACATCATCCAAACATGAACGTTCTTCTCATTTATAAAATTTGGTGTTTAATTTTTGAGTCGAGAAAGAATTTGAGTAGGGAGTGGTTCCAACTTTCTTTCTCCGACACTTTCCCATACTACATGGTTATAAGTGACGAAAAAATTACTGACTTTTTTCAACAAGCATTCTGTTCTCAAATGGTGCGTTTCTTAGTTGTACCCCTTCTGTCAAAGCTGTGATTAATAGAACAGTCTATCTGGATCATTACGCAAGTACAAAACAAATCCTCCAAACGAATAACAGTTTTGCATCATGAAAGGTAGAGTTGCTATGTCTTTCAGTTGTCATGCATATAATAGTTTTAGGTGACTTCTACAGTTAGTTGTGAGGCAAAGATTAGTTAAACGGTTTTTGTGTCTCACCACCCCCGTTTTAACTACTGGTCCCAGGAGAAGAGAAAACGAATAATTGTGAGTAGTTGTGTAAAATCTTAGTGATCACGAACTTTCAGTATTTTTGTCATGTTCCAACGATTTAAGTAATCGGCTCACTATTTTAATGTAGTTGGTACAAATTTTCATTGTATTCTAGGCAACTTTGCTTTAGACAGAAAAATAAGGGACAAGTATTGTAGTATAATCGGTGTGTTAATTTTAAAAATGACACCAAGTTAAATTTTGTGAAAATTAATTAAGATGCAGTGGGGTCTAGGTAAATAAGGCCTCGCAAACCTGATGTAACGGGAAAAATCTGTTTAAACGTAGTTCATATCTTCTAAGAACGACATTAATGAATTGAAGATGTCGAAAGATTTAATAGGTTTGTGTATCAGTTGTCGATGTAAAGGCT
Source organism: Vandiemenella viatica (assembly GCA_031002005.1). NCBI lineage: Eukaryota > Metazoa > Arthropoda > Insecta > Orthoptera > Morabidae > Vandiemenella > Vandiemenella viatica. The sequence goes on from CM061921.1 coordinate 90,491,164, forward strand.
GAAATGTTACAAAAACTCTGCCATAAATTTGCTGTAAACATAGGAAATTACTGCGATTAGCACCAAGTTTTTATTGATTAATAAATAATTATTTTTATATAAGTTTGTAGTATCTTTTTATCAGACAAATATCTGGATCTGTGGAGCAGTTGTTTAGTAATAATTACGTTTACGAAATCTGCCATAGCAAAACTGCAGATGTGAGCCTGGTAAGTGAGTGATTTATGGTCGGGTATAACATTCTGGCCAGACATATTGCGGTTTTCAATGGTTTCCCAAAATCACTCCAGGTAAATGCAGGGATGTTTCGTTCAGAAGGTCATTACCGAATTTCTTCCTGTTACTTGTCTCCAATCCTTATCCAGTTCTAAAGACGTGTAATCCGACGAGCAGTGAAGCCCTAAAAAAAATTGTGACCTACTTACGTCAATTATAAAGGTGAACGTATTCCATAAAGATACGTTTCGTTTAAAGTAAATGCTTCCTTGAGCTTAATAATTCAAATAAAATATTATTCATTGCTTTAGTTCAGTGAAAGTAATAAAGCAAAAAAAAGGCCGGCAAAAGTAACCTACTATTAATCATCACTCTGTACAAACAATATCTATTGCTTTTCCTACTTTATTTTTTCTTTTTAATTCAAAAATTTACATAACAGCTTATGGAGAAGACCGACAAATTTTCATACCACCTTCATTCAGATACAGTGTAAAGTTTAAAATTTTAGTTGTATTTGAAGGCTTGAGCTGCATATGACTGACCATGTATTGATTTATTGCCATCTCTCTCTAATCATTTGCTAAACTTCTCACTATACTGGAAAAAAATTCTTTTCTAATCACCACATTTCTCAAAAGCTGTTGGATCATGTTAGCGTCTTATTAGTCTTCTAATGGACAAATATCATCAGATATTTGTATAGATGGAGCTAACGCACCAATCAAAAACGAGTTATGAAGTACTATTGCAAATTTTCTATATATTGCACATTAAATTTCGTCAAAGAATGCTGTTTAAAATTTAAGAAACTTATTTTTGTTATTTGATACCTGGTATAATAAACTCACTTGTTGTAAGGGTAAATAGCGAATTAAATAGCGAATTTTTTTTCTTTCTATCAGTATTATATATCGTATTTACGAGGAAAGAGGTTTTTTTTTTTTTTTTTTTTTTTTTTTTTTTTTTTTTTTTTTTTTTTTTTTTTTTTTGGCACCAGTTTGAAGCCCGGTATTTGCTGTAATTACGTCCTTAAAATTGACCTTCACAATGGTAAAATGCTAGGATGCTCTGTGGTTAGGATTCCAAGATATACTGAGGGTACGATTATCAGCTTTGTATTGACGGCTTCTTTGAGACCACAGGAAATTATATATTGTCTAACTGTACTTTCTCTCTTTCGAAATGCCTTCCTTAATGAGTGTTATATTTGCAATCATGATATGTTCTACTTGCAATCCTATTAGGGAGTTTATAACAAGTTAACATACATACAAATAAAGCAATCAGTTCATACAAACGCCAGTCATCAGCATTTCAAATACTGCTTGCAGACAAGCCATGTGAACAAAAGTGCAGTGTGATTGTGGGTCATCAACATACATAAACTTTCACAATTAATATTATTTTCAAAGAGAAATAGAAACAAATGGTGCCCTCAACATGATTAAAGAATTGCACGGAATGTAAATTTAGAAGGAAACGAAAAGATCAAAGAAAACTGAAAAAAAAGCAGGACCTCACTTCTTCTTTTTCTTGCCACACAATATTTTTATTTTTATTTTTTATATGCGAATTAACAACACAAATCTCAAATCCCACTACCTAGTACTATTAACATGATTATAATGACCCTTTAGAACGATTCTCAATTACTCTCACTGCTAAACGGTTTAGAATTGTGATTGAAATGCAAGCTTACTAATATACGTAGTGAGTGAAGATCTGATAAGTGGAAAGAATTTTAACTGTTACTCGATAGTCAATTGTTTTATATTGTGTACATTTCACCTACATTGCAAGATACCGATGTATATTTGCTTCACCTTCGTAAAGTAGCAGACGATGAAGTGCGTATCCATGCTCCAAAGTGAAACACGTGTTAACCTTACTTGTCACTCTGAGATGATTTGATTGATGAGAATAAGAGCTTCCTGAAGAGAACGGCAGGGAACATCGGTTCTTTTGTTCAAAACTCATTTTTTGGCTAGTGCGGTAATGTCAAATAACCCGCGGGAATAGCTTCATATCGTGGTTCATGTTCATCTACATCTACATATATACTCTGCAATTCACAAAATTGTGGGTGGCAGAGGGTGCTCAGCACCAAAGCTAATCTCTTTGCTGTGCATTCCAATCCCTAATGGTACGAGGGAAAGAAGAATTCATATAAGAATCAGTCCAGCACCTTATTTCTCTAATTTTATCTTTCCTGTCCTTCCGACTCAAATAGGTTGGTGGAAGAAGTATTTCACTACACTCAAAAGTGAAAGTGGGAGTACGCATGTTTTCCAATAAGTTTAAACGAAACGTGTGTCGTCTATCTACCAGAGACTCCCAACCTAATCTACTAATCAGTTCTGTGACGCTTTCATAAGGACTGTAGCAAGCGGTCACGAATCGAGCGGCTCTTCTATGTACTTTCTCTATACTTTCGATCAATCCCTTACGAAACGGGTCCCAAATGGCACAACAATAATCCAAATGTGGACGCACAAGATATTTGTACGCCATCTCCTTTGTTTGTTCATTACAATTTTTCAAGATTCGATCTATGAATCGCAGCCTAGAATTTGCTCTACCTACTAACGAATTAATGTGTATGTCACATTTCATGTTCCTTTTTACTGTTACTCCAAAATATTTCATAGAATCGACCATATCAATAACTGAACTGTTTACCTCGTATTTCTGAACACTCGGATTCTTTTTGTTAGTTATGCTCATTGTCTTGCACTTTTTACAATTTAGAGTAAGTTGCCACTCAGCGCACCAAGCCAAAATAACATCCAGATCGCGCTAAATTTCTAACCAATCGGCCAAATTTCTTACTTCCCTATAAATAACCGCATCATCAGCAAACAATCTAAAAAGGCTTTTCACTTTGTCTCCGAGATCGTTTATAAAAATTAAGAAAAGAAGTGGTCCTATTACACTTCCTTGAGGTACACCCGATGTAACATCTAAATTAGAAGAACATTCTCCTTCAACGACAACATACTGCGGCCGACCAGTTAGAAAATCCTTTATCTCTTCACAATGTTAATATACTATAAACAGGCAGAAAGAACGAAAATTATGCTTCGCTAAAGCAATGATAAGTTTAAAATAATATCCTCTTCTAATAGCTACTCGTATTTCATGAGAAATGTCAGGATGTGCGATACTGAAATGGTGAAATGGTAGTATTGAAATATGTTCACGAAGAAAAATATTCCCTGAAAGTTTTTTTGTCCGGACGGCGAAGAGAATGTGTTCTGAAACTCAGTCAAATAAGAATGAAACGTGTTAGTACCCGTGATCATGGAGGAATGGGACTTAAAGCAAAACAAAATAATATCAGCACGATCATGTTGCTCAGATAGTTCAGGACTTGTGCAATCCTCTAATACTCTGATTTCAATCTGGTTTCTGGCAGCAGTATTTGTGAAGTGATATGTTTCCCTTGAGATGTCGGTACTATGTAAAGATACGTCGAAAAGAATAATTTTTAAGAAGTTCTGTTCAAGTTACCGTGCTGTTCTGACGCCGTTATTCGCATTTATACTGTTCGAAATATCTTCGACACAAGACGAAGTGTTCAGAGGTAATTAATGAATATTGTCGCGTTGGAACCGGGACAGGTGTGAATTCGAAGGTTACTTGTCAATGAACACAGCACTTAAACTGAGAACAGGTTTATTGAGAACTCAAACATACACGCAGCACTGACTGCCTCTTGGGCAGAATGCTCTTCTATTTATACACAGATAGAACGTACTAGAGATTACAAGAGTAGTTAACAAATGAAATGTGTAGAAGTTACAAGTGACCTTAGGAAACATGTAGAATCTTCTGGAAATAATAAACAGAATTAAATAATTTTTGTCAGTGGGCGGGATTGAACCGGCGACCTTCGGTACCGCAATTCGTGACGCTACCCGCTGCGCCATGCTGGCAGACGGTACACTGGCGTTCATGCGGCATTGCTCCCTCTCCTGAGGAAAACAGCGTCCCGCTGTTAGATTTCTTTTGGGGCACGCTGAAGTGTCCTGGATCTTGATCTTGTCGTGGGTCCTCTGTATGGCAGTTCTGGAGGGCCCCTCCTGTTTGTACTATTATCTTCCTGTCCGACTTCCTCAGTATCCAAACCGTCCTCAGAGTCCTTGAACAAGAAGCTGGTTGTGCCTAGCTGCTCGTCAGGATTGTAGTAAGGCTTCATGCGGAGGACGTGAACAATGTCCCTTCGCTTTCGTCGTTTCGAAGACGGCTCATAATCCTCGACTTCGTATGTGACGTCTGACCGGCGGCGTATGACACGATACGGACCAAAGTACCGCTTCAGTAACTTTTCTGATAGCCCAACCTTCCGGACAGGGGTAAAAATCCATACGAGATCTCCTGGGTTGTACGCAACAGGTCGGTGCTTGCCGTCATACCGCTGACGGTCCCTCTCCTGGGTGGCCAGTGTTCGTATGCGAGCCAGCTGTCTTGCTTCTTCGACCCTGGTAATGAGCTGTTTTATATAGTCATCCTGAGTGTCGTCCGGCTGGAATGGGAACAGCGTATCCATTGTGGTCTCAGCTTCACGGCCATGGAGCAGAAAAAACGGAGTGAAGCCTGTCGTATCTTGCCTTGCTGTATTATAAGCAAATGTGACCACTGGCAGTATTGTATCCCAATCCTTCTGCTCAACATCCACATACATCGACAGCATATCGGCTAATGTCTTGTTGAAGCGTTCTGTGAGACCGTTTGTCTGAGGGTGGTATGCAGTTGTCATCCTGTGGACAACGTCGCATCTTGACATGACCTCTGATACTAGTCTTGACTGGAATACCTTTCCACGATCGGATATCATCACACGTGGTGCTCCATGCTTCAAAATAATGTCTTCTACTAGAAATTTTGCAACCTCTGGAGCTTCTGCAGTCGGCACAGGTTTGGTGACAGCGTAGCGCGTGAGGTAGTCGGTGCAGACTATTATCCATCGGTTACCGGTTGTCGACTTCGGGAACCTCCCCAAAAGGTCGATCCCAATTCGGTGGAATGGAACTGCTGCAGGTGGAATTGGTACTAGATGACCTGGAGGTAATTGCGGCACATGTTTCCGTCGCTGGCACTCTTTACAGTGACTCACATAATGCTTGACAGATCGGTAGAGACCCTTCCAGTAATACCTGCGTCTGATTCGGTCCAGGGTCTTCACAAATCCAGATGACCGGATATTGGAGCGTCGTGGAAATACTTGAGAATAGCTGGCTGGAGATGAGCTGGAACGACCAGAAGCCACTTGGGGCCTAGTGGATCGTAGTTGTTCTTATACAATGTCCCATCTATCAATTGAAACCCTCCTTTGGCCGGTTCTCCTTTCTCCAAGGCGTCTATGGTTCTTAATAACTCTGAATCTTCCCTCTGTTCAGCTGCAACGTCACCTAATTCAGCGAGGGCTGAAATTCCATTCATGCTGTTGTGTTCTATTAAAGGATTCCTTGAAAGGCTGTCGGCATCCTTGTGTTTGCGTCCGTTTTTGAATACCACCGTGACGTCGTACTCTTGAAGTCTAAGTGCCCATCTTGCTAGTCGACCTGATGGATCCTTCAAGCTGGTTAGCCAACATAAAGAATGGTGGTCTGTTACGACGGTGAAAGGTTTGCCGAATAAATACGGACGAAACTTGTTGATAGCCCAGACAACTGCGAGGCATTCTTTCTCGGTTGTAGAGTAGTTTATCTCGGGCTTAGAGAATACTCTTGATGCATAGGCTATCACCTTCTCAGCACCTTCCTGAATTTGCACAAGCACTGCACCGATCCCATAACCGCTGGCGTCAGTGTGAAGTTCAGTTTCTGCATTCTCGTCGTATAAGGCTAGAACTGGTGCGGAAGTTAGAGCCTCCTTAAGTGCCTGGAAAGATCTTTCTTTAGTTTCATCCCAGTAAAACTTGGCGTCTCCCTGCAAAAGTTCTTGCAGTGGACGTGCCATGTTACAGAATCCTTTTATGAAACGCCGGAAGTATGAGCACAGCCCAAGAAAGCTTCTCACATCACGAATGTGCTGAGGAGTTGGAAATTCCATGACTGCCCTTACTTTATCTGGATCAGCGCGGACGCCATCTCCGTTGACCAGGTGCCCCAGGATTTTTATCTCTCTGGCGACGAAGAGGCACTTCTTCGGATTGAGGCGGAGTCCTGCAGTCTGAACACACTTCAGCACCGTTGACAGGCGACTCAGATGTTCTTCAAATGTTTTCGAGAAAACAACAATGTCATCTAAATAACAAAGACACGTCGTCCACTTAAGGTGTCGAAGTAAGTTGTCCATCATGCGTTCGAATGTGGCCGGAGCGTTGCATAATCCGAATGGCATTACTTTGAATTCATAGAGGCCATCAGGTGTAATAAAAGCCGTCTTTTCTCTGTCAGCTTCGTCAACCTCGATTTGCCAGTAGCCTGTCTGCATGTCCATGGTTGAGAAGTATGTAGCTCCTTTCAAGCAGTCTAAGGCGTCGTCGATGCGCGGCAGTGGGTAGACATCTTTCTTTGTGATTTTGTTCAGCCGCCGATAGTCGACACAGAATCGCCACGTACCATCCTTCTTCTTTACGAGGACCACCGGAGATGACCAAGGACTCTCCGAAGGTTGAATAATGTCATTATGCAACATCTTCTCCACTTCCTCTCGAATTATTCGCCTTTCGACTGGTGACAATCGGTACGAGCGCTGGCTAATGGGCGGATGATCCCCAGTATTGATACGATGCTTTATCGTGGGCCGTTTCGTCTGACCTTTTTTTTGCTGGGGTGTGAATACACCAGAGAATTGGCGTAGTATAGCTAACACCCGGTGGTGTTGTTCCTTGGTCAGGCCGGACCCTATTGGCAGTTCCATAGTTGTTTCCTCCAGCGTGTTGTCGGTACTAGTAACAGAGCATGGATCTTCGTTAATGACGTTGAGCTCGCCCTCCTGGACTGGTTCAGCTGTCCCTATGCACATTCCCTTGGGGATAATTTGTGACTGCTCGTGACAGTTGGTGATCCAAATGTCTCCTCGACCACCGATAATGCTTATGATAGCCGCTGGTATGTAGATTTCTTTCGTGAGCCTAATAAACTTTCTACTATCGACAAGCACTTCAAGGTTGCGGTCGTCCGTGTTTTTGACTGGGACTCTTCTCATTGCGAACGGCGGGATTGTCACGTTGTCAACGGCGAATAACTTCCCAGAAGATTCTGTGTTACGTGTACCCGTCGCAACGACTTCTTCAATTTGCAGCTCAGACGTTCCACAGTCAATGACAGCTTGGGATGCCTTAAGGAAGTCCCATCCAAGGATGACATTATGACTACATTCTGTTAAAATGACAAATTCAACTGGCTGGGTCCTGTTGTTGATGGTTATTCTCGCGACACAAGCTCCAGCTGGCTGGACGTACTTTCCATTTGCGACCTTTAGCACAGTTGCCCCCGTATCACGGAACATTGTCTTCTTTAGTGTGCGACGATAATTGTCCGACAATACGGAGAAAGAAGCTCCTGAATCAACCAGCGCCCGGACAGGTTGGCCGTCGATTATAACGTTGATGAGATTTCCCGACATCTTAGTGACTGTCATCCATGGAGGATTTTCATCTGCGGCGGCCTCACCTCCGTAGATGGTCGCCTTGCTTAGTTTTCCTGCGTGCGGCGGCTAGGGGAGCGGCTGGTAGCTCTGTCCGGCGACGATGAACGGCAGCGGCGCGTCGGGGATCGACCTCGTCTAGGGTACGGCGATGGGCTTCTTCCCGTAGGTCGACCGAACTCGTCAGCGGGTGGCTGCCTGGGGTAGAACTGTTCGGATGGCGGACGTCTTGCGGCAAAATAATCGTCAAATACTCGTCTTCTCTCTCTGCAGTAGCGTATGACATGTCCAGGGCGCCCACAGTGGAAACATACTGGCGCGTTGTCTTCTGTCCTCCAGACGTCCGTTCGTCTGCGGGACGTCATAGGTGCCGGAGGATTTGGTTGTGGCCGTGTCGGCCGGTTCCTAGGCTGCCGTTTGGCAGCTGCAGCATACGTCATATCAGGGCGAGGCCATTCTTCACGTCGAGTGCGATTGGCTCGGCAGACAGGAGCTATTGTCTGAAATACCTCTTTTTCCGCCGCGTCGGCTCCTTCATGACCCACTGGGCTTACATCCATGGCCATGATCTGATGCTCACTCGGTTCAAGAGTCCCAGCTGCCATGAACTGTTGTAATTCTTCTCTCACAATTTGTCGTATGAGAGACGCAAAGTCGTGCTGGTCTTCCACAACTGCCATAGGGACTACGTTGGGAAGTCTGTCATACTTCTTTCGCCCAACCCTCCTTTGTTGCATCTCCTCAATCCGCTGGCACCACTTGATGAACTCTTCCGTCGTAGCGACGTCTTTTATCAGAAGAGCTTGGTACATGTCTTCTGCAATACCTTTCATTAGGTGCGTGATTTTGTCGGCTTCAGTCATATTCGGGTTGACTACGTTGCATAGGGCCAAAACATCCTGTATGTAAGATTGCGTCGGCTCCCCATGTCGTTGGGCCCGGTTCTTCAGTTGTTCTTCCGCCGAGCGGATTTGTCGCTGGTGGTCCCCAAACGTTTTCTTAAGTTCCGTCTGGAACATTTCCCAGTTATTCAGTTTTTCTTCGTTGTTCTCGAACCACTGCTGGGCGGTTCCGTCCAGATAGAAATAAACATTTGCCAAGCACATGGTATGATCCCACCTGTTGTACTTGGCGACTCGGTCGAACCCTTTTAGCCATTTGTAGGATCCTGTCCAGCGTCTCCAGAGAACACCGATGGGTGTCGAATGTGCAGCTGGCTTGCCGCCATGGGTTTCCTAATGACGCGGACTTTCGGAAGGACGTACTGAGTATATCCTTTGTAGTCCGGTTCCAGTCCGTGTAGGCGGCGACTTTTACGTTGCCTAATCGGAGCCACGACGATGCAGCTGTTGCACAGGGTACCCGGCGTCTCCACCAAACTATGTCGCGTTGGAACCGGGACAGGTGTGAATTCGAAGGTTACTTGTCAATGAACACAGCACTTAAACTGAGAACAGGTTTATTGAGAACTCAAACATACACGCAGCACTGACTGCCTCTTGGGCAGAATGCTCTTCTATTTATACACAGATAGAACGTACTAGAGATTACAAGAGTAGTTAACAAATGAAATGTGTAGAAGTTACAAGTGACCTTAGGAAACATGTAGAATCTTCTGGAAATAATAAACAGAATTAAATAATTTTTGTCAGTGGGCGGGATTGAACCGGCGACCTTCGGTACCGCAATTCGTGACGCTACCCGCTGCGCCATGCTGGCAGACGGTACACTGGCGCATGCGGCATATTGTAAGCCATTTGACGGCATTTAATATGTCACTAACTAAAGGTTCTTCGAGATTTATGTTTTATAAGTATTTAGCGCACACACTGAATGTACTGAATGTAGTATACTGAGGCAATTATGATTGCAGCTGGTGAAACTGAGTGAAGGGGAATGACATTTGCTTTGGTTAGACACAATTCGAAATAGGTAAGAAAGTTAAAACCGAATAAATTCGTAAATTTGACTATAGAAAATTCATCGGAATTTTCGTATTTAATAATGGCTTAGACGTATACCGCGTTAGTCATCTCTTTCAAAATTGTTAACATGTTTCTCAAAATTAGAGCAACAATCTGAAATTTATTGTTGAAAATCTGATAACTGATGACATCAGTAGAAAGGTGCATTTGTTAGAATAATCGAAAAAAAAGCAATACGTTTTCAATCAGCGTCGAATATGAATTTTAGGCCACATAGTCATTATTCTTCGCTGAAAATTGCATCTTTTCATGTGATAGTACTTATAGCATTCACACAACAAATAGAAGCAAATAACTGAAGCGTAAAGAACTCTGATTTGAAAATAATGAGAGAGAAAATGATTTCTGAAGGCATTGTAGAGACCTGGAGGATCTTATTAATTTTTAGTTCAAACCTTACCATTTTGCTTCAATTCAACATTAATGGAAACATACACTAATTTCAATACATTAATTCCTGTGAGAAATTTCCCAGCAGGGTATTAAATAGCACCAAATTACTGTGTCCTACATATAAAAAACTTTATTAATTTTCCTGGAGAATGAATTTACTGCAATTGTTTTCGCTGACTCAAAATCTGTTTAGAGAATTTTCCTATCAGTTTTTGAGTTATTTGAATTTAGTTTTGAAAATTTTCCTAAGCTTTTAATATTTATACTGAGGGAAAAAACTGAATAATTCAGAAATTCTAACTGTATACATATTTTACTAAAAAAATTATAATTGTTATATATGGCATATGACAATTCATAACACATACCGTGAACCAATATAATTTTGTTTATTTCTTTTGTGCTAATTGTATTTCTTGACTTGCATAATACTCCAGTAGTAATCTACCATCATGGAAGAAAGCCACTTTCCATCATACCACTTACACATAATGTGTGGCATTGTGAAACCTTTTACCATGTACATCATATTTATCACTGGAAAGTAATCCAGATGGAGTCTAGAAAGTGAAACTTCAGAGACATGTTACAGCCAATATTCAGATACGCATTAACCCGCTAATTCATCAATACCTTTTAGTATTGAGCTGTTCTGTTTCGCAGAAATTTTTTCAATCATTTTTAATCCTATCCCGTTTTCTGTTCTTTGCTTGCTAGACATTTTTCAGAATATGCATTTTTCTAAAATTTCTAATTTGAGGAACAACAGAAACACGTTTGTTTATTTTTGGTGATGGAGGATGTGGAAACATGTTTTATAATTTCCCTAAACTTCTTCCTGTTGCATCCATGGCATTTAAAGATTTAATAATTGCAGAGAGGCAGCCGAAAGTTTTGACTGTCAAATTAATAATAATAATTATTTACAAGACGCCCACCGAAGTCTGAGAATTCATTTACAAGTTTGTTAAAAAAGGACTAAATTAATATGAAGTAAGAGAAGAAATATAATTTCATTAGCAACTAGGCACTAAGAGCAAAAAAAAATTCTTCAACTTTCCAATTTCATAGAAACCAATTCTTTCTTGCATATTTATCCTTTCTGTCTTGACTATTTTATTGCCAAAGGAGGCACGCATATTTTACATACGTTCATTCCACGACAAATTATTACGAATTGTTACCCCTAGGTATTTAGCGGAATCTACAGTTCTAAGGACAGTACCATTAATTGTATATTCAGAGCTAAATGATGTCACCTTTTTACTTACAAGCATGACTTTGCACTTTTTAACGTTTAACTCCAACTGCCAGTCTTTACACCACACAATTATTTTCATAATATCGTCTTGTAATATCGCCTTCCTGGGTTTTGATTTCTCGATAAATAATAGCATCATCGGCAAATAATATTTTCATTCCCCTTATTATGTCACACAAATCATTAATGTATATGAGAAACAACAGAGGCCCTATCACGCTTCCCTGGGGAACCCCGGACCTCACCTCGGTAAATGATGAACTCTCACCGTCGAGAAATACACACTGTGTTCTGCCCTTCAGATAGTCTGCAACCCAGTCGCATATTTGTCTAGATATGCCATAGCCACGAAGTTTTCTAAGTAACCTAGTGTGAGGCACAGTGTCGAAAGCTTTTTTAAAATCTAATAGAACTATATCAACCTGGGATTGCCCATCTATAATACGGCACAAGTCGTGAATTAAAAGTGCAAGTTGCGTTTCTCAGCATCGGCCTTTTCTGAATCCATGTTGAAATTTGAATAGGTGATGTGTTATAAAATCCTACAAAATATTGATGTTAACGAGATCGGTCTATAATTTTGAGGATCATTAACATTCCCGTTTTTAACACTGGACTTACGAAGGCGGTCTTCCATTCGGCTGGTATTTTTCCTTGATCTAAGGAGGTGGTATATAATTTCATCAAATACGGTTCAATTTCCTTTTGCGTACCTGGAGTAGAATCTTGTAGGAATACTGTCTGGCCCGGGAGCCTTATTGGTTTTTACATTCATAAGCAATTTAGTTATTCCCTCGACTTCAAGAACGAGATCATTCATAAATTTGTTGGTACGATTGGCAAATGTCGGAATCTCCACTGAGTTTTCTGTCGTGAAAGCTTTTTTAAATATATTATTCAAGATTTCTGCTTTCTCTACGCTAGTTTCGGATAATTCCCCATTTTCCTTAATCAGTGAAGGCATAACCTTACGAGAGCCTCTTAGTAATTTGACATACGACCAGAACTTTTTTGGATCAGTAATCAGATCATCGGACAAATTTCTGACTTGGAATTCTTTAAACGCATCACGCATTGCCTTACGCACTTCCGCTCGTAAATGGACTAATTTCGCACGATTAGACGAGTCCCCCGATATCTTTACCATGGCATGTAAACGCCTTTGGTTCCTGAGCAATCGATTCACTTCCCTATTGAACCACGAATGGATCTTACTTACCTTAATAAGCTTCTTAGGAACAAATTGATTTAAACCGATCCATATTATTTCTTTAAAATTCAACCAAAGTTCCTCAACATTTGTATTTAGTTTGTACGTTTCAAAATTTTTCGTCAAGTGATCAACCATACCCACATCGTTTGCCTTATCGAAGCAATAAACGAGTTTGTCTTTGTCATGCTTCAAATTCATACTAGATTTTAAAGTTACCACAACCGCCTTGTGACTCTCTGAAGTATTCCGCGTTAGCCAAATCAGAATCCGGAGGTCGATAAAATGACCCGATTATGAACTTTAAATTTTTACCAATTTTACCCATAACAACTCGCAAAAATTTTCAGTTTCGATTACGACAGAACAATTAATGGTTTTGTTAACGGCCACGAACACACCCCCGCCCATTGAGACAGCTCTGTCTTTCCGAAAAACATTGAAATGAGGGCCAAATACTTCGCTAGATTGTACCGCTGGCGTCAACCAGCTCTCAGTTCCTAGTATTGTATTGACATCATTAGTCGCCACTGCGGCATTGAAATCGGCTACTTTCCCTCTAATACTCCGACAATTTAGGACCATTATCCTTAGCTGATTTGTATTACTTGTGGAGTCTAAATTCATATTTTTCATATTCGCATACTGACGGCTAATGGGTGAAGTATTTGGGGCTGCGACATTCAATTTATTCGCACCATCACTACCAGAACCACGATCCAAGTTATCGGCACCTCCTCTTCGATGAACTGAAGGATCCTCGGGCCTCACGGTGTTCCTAAAAATAATTTACATCAAGACGGTTCCATATTTTAGCAGCCACCTTCGTCGCCATTCTCGGTGAGTAGTGGACGCCCGACCTGTCAATTTGCGTCCCAGCTGGCAGCTACCATCGGTCGCAACTGTAGTTCAACTGAGAACCAATGGAATGGTCATATAGAATTAAAGAATCTATCCTGTAAAGAAAACCCAGGAGTCGACACAGATTCTGACAACATTCTAATAATTTTGAAGTGCGAAACAACAAAGATTCATCATGGGCAGAACAGGCTGGAACTGAATAAATCCAAACAATCTAACGTGAAAGGAAAATTTGCAGAGGATGTAGATGTGGGTCTAAGAAACAACTCTGAAAGTAGTTCAACTAAGAACGAATGGAATGTACTGAAGATAGAAATAAAGATGGTAAAGAAACATTAAGCTTTACGAAAAAAAGCCTCCAGAAAACCTTGGATCACTGTAGAAATTTTGGAGTTGATGGATAAGAGGAGAAGGCACAAAAACGCTCTGTATGAAGCAGGTAGATAAGAGTACAGACATGTTAGATGTCAAATAAAGAGAAAATGCAAGAAATGGAAAGAAAAGTGGCTGCAAGAAAAGTGCAAAGAATTGGTTTATGGAAGATCAAACATAATACTGGAGAAATGAATAAAAGATGTAAAAACATTAAGGCTGCTGATGGGAACCCACTTTTAAGCACAGAGTTAACAAGTGGTAGGAAAACATAGAGGAACTGTAGGATGCGGATGATTAGAACAAAATATACTGAAAAAAGAAGGAGATATTGACATAGATGACTTAGGGGATCCTGTATTAAGGACAGAATTTGATAGAGCTTTGAAACATTTGAAATCAAATAATACGGTTGGAATTGATGAAATCCCTGAATAACTTCTGAAATCCCTAGGATAACAGAATATCATCTTCACACTTTCGAAGACAGCACAAGCTGAAAAATGTGAAAATTATCATACTGTAAGTCTAACAACATATGATTCAAAATTCCTGATTGGAGTAATATACAAAACATTTAAAAGCATATTAGAAGGGAATGTAGGTGAAGATCACTTTATTTTAGAAAAAAGCCGTGGTACAAGAGAAGCAGTTATTGATTTAAGATTAATACTTGAATGACGAGTCAAGAAAAACAAAGCTATTTTTATGGCATTTGTTGACTTATAAAAAGCTTTTGATAGTGTTGGGTAGGACAAGATGTTCAAAATTTTAATGACATAAGATCTATCGAAGAATAGTTTATAATCTCTATCAGAAACAAGTTACCATAATTAAAGTAGAGTATCATGAGAGACATGTATTTTTTAAAAAGGGTGTGAGACAAGGTTGTAGTCTATACCCGTCAATTTTCAACTTGAATATAAAGGAAGCAATAAAGTAAGTCAAAGGAAAATTTGAATATGGCATAAGTGTTCAAGAAGAAAAATTATACGATTTTCTGATGACATTGTCCGGTTAGTATAACAGATTGAAAATAGTGACAAGGAACTGAATGGCATGAACAAAATACTGAAGGAAGATTTTTGACTAAATATAAACTAAAGCAAGACAAAAGTGATGAAATTTAGCAGGAAAATGTTAGTAGATTAAATACAAAAATATGATCGGATGCAATGAGAGAAGTAAGTTAATTCTAGTACTTAGGAAGAAAAATTACAACTGATGGCCGAAACAGGGATGATGTTAGCAGCAGTTAGAAATAGCGAAAGTGGCTTCTTGATAAAGAATAATCTTTTAGTTTCAAATATTGATCAAGGGCTAAGATTGAACTTTTCGAAGCTCTATGTGTGGAGCACAATAGTTTATTGTAGCAAAGCATTTGCTTTAGGGCTACCAGAAAAAAGAACTATTTTAAATGTGCCATAGAAAGAGGATTACTATTAAGTTGAAAGATAAAGAATGAAATTAACGTGTTTTGGAAATGATACGTGTGGAAAGAAGTTTGTGAAAGACTCTTGTTGATAGAAGACACGGGATGGTGGGTCATATTTTATAATATGCAGGATTGGTTAATTTGTTACTGGAGGGAACAGTCGAAGGAAGAACTGTAGAAGAAGACAGAGAACTGAATATATTAAGCAGATAATTGCGTACGTACGTTGTATGTGGTATGTTGAAATAAAAAGTTTAGTGCAAGATAGGTATGGATGGATGATTGCATCAAACCATTCGGGAGACTGATGATAAAAAAAAATTATTGTAAATACGCAGGATGATTTTGAGTGAGATTACAGTTAAAAAAATTATAAAACCAATTAAATTCTACAGGAAAACCCTCTTAGTATTATTGAAATAAAATAAAGTGAGGACACGTACTTTAATACTGATAGCACACAGACCAGAAATGAGTTTAAATGTGATTGATGACAAATCAGTATACTTAAAATACTTTACAGGAAAGGTAACCATTAATTAGATTAATATAAAATCTAGTTCCAGAGCAAAATAGTGCTGCAATGTTGCGTTAAGCTAAGAGATTTCATATTGGTATTGAGTATGTGCAAACGTTTCCATTCAATTAACCGAG
The DNA here is from genome assembly GCA_031002005.1 of Vandiemenella viatica. Classification (NCBI taxonomy): domain Eukaryota; kingdom Metazoa; phylum Arthropoda; class Insecta; order Orthoptera; family Morabidae; genus Vandiemenella; species Vandiemenella viatica. Next base: position 90,507,150 of record CM061921.1, read on the forward strand.
ACTCGTTATAGATCTCAAAAAACATAATAAACAATAAAAACGATATTCATACTGTGCTTAGTCCTTTAAAAAGAGAACTGATAGTTTGGACAGAAAAAATGTAACTGAATTTGTGAAGAACATTTTTTATTACTTTCAAGTGATGTTGATGTATTACAGTTTACATAATGGAAGGATGGTGTCCTTGTGGAACGAAAACGAGTTTGTAATCGCCCTAATACGTATATTAATCTTAAATTACAGAAAATGTTGAAAATAATGCACTCACAATAAAGATCAACCGTATACTATATACGGTGATCTAACTATATAACATCAGGTTTAGAATTTATTCTTGAGAAAAGGCTTATTACAAAAGAATAAAAGGCGCGATTTATTTTAAGTTAATGCTGGACGAAATGTTGAGGTAAAACTTATAATATACTGTGATTGCACTGAATCAATTTCCTGGGACTTACATAAATTAAGATTGAAAATATAGTAAAGATATAATAATAAGAAAATACTAGGCGAAGAGAAAACTGGAGGGAAGATACTGGCAATGAGGATGCGAGAACATCCTAACACACTGGCGGTATGTTAATACAATTTCATTAAGAATTTTTTTCTTTTTTTTTTACTATAGCTTCAATGTTAACGATTTAATTGTCAGTAATTACGGACAAGATGAAAGTAGTATCTCTGTTTAAAGAGAACATTGGCCGTTGCAAACTATTTTTTTCTTGGCACTATGTTTGTCTTTTAATTTTAGCCAAAATTAAATATTTCATAACCTTGTAGAACCAAGTATATCACCAGTTAATTATTTTATTAATCTGTTCTCTGCCATTTAAGGAGGAAAAAAAAACAGTGTTGTGAAATTGTTTGAATAAAGTTGCACTACTTAAAGGAACAAGTTTAAATTTTCTAAGCAATGTCTATGTCTTGACCAGTAACCATGCAAAAATTTCACAATTCACCCACAGAAAATACTGATTTCAATTTTTTTTCTATAGAAATAATCACAGAACGTAAGTGATTTCTCAGCATATTAGAAACATCAGGAACTATCATATCAGGCTGAAAAGTTTTCTTTAGAGTTTACTTATGCTTCAAAACAAACCAACAAAAAAGATGATTTTATCGCAGAATTAAGACGCTTTATTTTCATTTTAGGGACAAATACGGAGGCAAGTCTGACAATTAGATTCTGTTGTTTCATGGATTCACAAGGAGGCTAACACTTTATTGGTTCTATTGCCGACCAGTGTTAAAGCTACCGTCTCAAACGTGATGTTAAAACAATCTGATGGCATATTGTTGGTTAGGATTACGTATGGATTTTGTATCGAAATAAGTTGTTAAAAAAATCATTAGATCCAGACTGAAATTTGTTGGTAATACAATTTTAAGCTTTTAATGGGTTTTGGGAAATAGGACGGTACATTATAACTTTCGCTGCTTCTACAATACATTGCATCTCCATTCTGCAATTCAGAAAAAAGTGTGTATCTGGTGTCTACGTAACTGTTTTAATACTTTGCTGTTCCCACTCCCAGATTTCACGAGGAAAAAATGAGAAGATACTTGCTTCGCTGGCTGTAATTTAGAGCCACGTAAATACCAAGCAGGAAGTAGTATTTCCCTACAATTCGTCGTAAATATGATTGTTCCAGCCATAAACCGTCGAAATTTACCTCGTTTGTCTTGCATGCTATCCCACATGTTCGTGTGTGCTGTACCATCCAGCGAGAAAGTTTTTTTTTTAGATCCTGTTCAATTTCTTCAACTAACAGACTTTCATCTTCCGTGTGAATACACCCACCAGTTCCCCCTCCACTACGGCAGACGGTGTAGCACTTACGTAACGCAGGCTGCATATGTTGCTTTCATTGCACATTTCAAAATTCGGTGGATGAAACGCAGTCCTGCTGTTGAAGTAACATGCTCCACTAGTTTCATTTGTTATGCAACTTGACATCCAGTAATTATCCATTTGTACTTAATGTGTTTAACTATGAAATCCTAAATCATTGGTTTATTTTCCTGCCGATTCATAATATTTCGGGTTTCTTTTTCTGTTGTTTAAATTGTTTAGTAATTTTTAAATAGCTTTTTACTACCATCGCATTTCCCAACATCTATTGTTTCATTTCAACCTTAATTGAAGTACTTTATGCATAAATTGTAATACTGCTAGGAACATTTTCGATCGTTTATGACCATAAAATTTTGTACTTTTTGTACTCCAAGCAATCGAATTTTGTTATTTTTCATGTTACATATTGCGCTAAACGAACTGTTCATTCGTATATTTCTCATGATAAAACTTTTTTTTTAAGTTGTAACTGAGACACATCAGCCCTACTGCCATATAAACTGTGTTTCTTCCAGTTTCTAAACACATGTTAACCATTACATGTAGTAAGGAAACTCAACACTAGGCGAACACAACAATACTAAATCCATGTACGCCATAGACCGTATACGACCAGACGACCTTTGCACAGTAAGGCCAGCGTGTTTGCGCCTAAGTTACTGTGGGCCTCATTGTAGATTTATTGATGATGTCGAACTACCAAGGTACATAGTCTACACGTCTCTTCTTTAAGTGAGTCTCACTCACGCGTTGGTCGCTTCAGCCTACGTCTCAAACACACCAAAAGTTCAAAAAGGATCTCAAACAATTAAAAAAACACTCAATTAGTAAGTGATAACTTTTCAACATTTATGTTTTACTGTGCGGTTTCTTTATACTTAGATTCACCGACCGGTATTATAATGTTCGTCTCTTAGAAAGTCCCCCCCCCCAACCCCACCCCAAAAAACTTTCAGTTCTATATGATTTTTTAATACTTCTACAATTTTGAGAATTTTTAATTGTTCCATTAATGTCTCTGATAACTATTTTGCAGTTGCATAAGTGTTGCGTGCAAGGATGAACAACATATATCTTCCACGAATAATAATCTCTAACAGTTAATAACAACAGTACCTCTTCTTTTGCAAATGTTACACAGTGACTTATTAATTTGAATTCCCTTCTGGGAAAACACAATGGCCTTTTTACTGCTCTATTAATGTTAGAAGATTAAACAATGACTCTAAAAAATGGGTAACACTTATGTGCAATATAATTTGTGATGACTAGCATTGGCACATTCACACTAATTATCTCCCTGGTGAAACTTAAACAATGGCCTTACACTTTGACTTCTACGTACAACGTACCATTGAGCGACTACTTAAACTTCATATTTACGAAAAAACTGCTTTTTTTGCTTATGGCTTTAAGGCACGCCGAGGCTATTAAAGGAGAAAATAAACAACTAATAACCATAAATTACTCAAATGTACTTCAGCTAAATTCAGCAGCCACGCAAACGTATTTTACTTACTGTAAAATATTACCGAGGAAGTACACATGCTCAACGGTTGTCTAAGAATAAAAACGCCGCCATCCTAGTTTTACAGTAATCCATCTGCCCTTTTTCGCTATCTGATGCAACTTCTACTGCGATTTCTCAACAGCCACTTCTTGCTTTGTGCCTTAATTCCACCAAGAGCTAAAACCGCAAATCTGCTTTTAAAATTGCTGAATATTCACCTTATTCCTCTTTAATAAACCCTAAAGGACAAAAATACCATTTCCTTCGCACAGCTTAATTTGTATAGTAATGGACGCGTTAATTTACCATCACCATCTGCAAATCATGAAAACATCTAATATTTTATCTTTTTTATATGAATAAATGAAGAATAAAAATATTAGATGTTTGCATGAACCTCCGTGAATCCAGCAGGAAGCAACAGAAGCCGTAAAAACCCCGAGATCTTTACCTTTTTTAAATGCACTATCAAAGAATAATTACGCTGTGTTATGAAGCTACCCGATACAGGAGTATGATGTCTACAAAAGACTATAGGGTTCTTTTGCCGGAAAAATACAGTTACTAATCAGAAAATCTGAAATGCAATCCAGCTGCATAGTACTGTCCTTGAGGTTTCATATATGTCCCACCATTTCAGGAAGGATTTCAGCAATGTTGCTTTGATGATGGTTTACAGCTGACACAGATCTGGTCATTTTAAGTGGCATTTGAGGACACGGTGCAGCCGAAAGTCAGCTGTGCTTGAAGCAGAGAAGAATTTATATTTAGCTAAGAATGTTATTTTACCCCAAATAAAAATCCGTCAAGTGTTGGTGGAACGACTGCAACTAACTGAAGCATTCTTGTAGCGGAAATGAAAACAGTTTAGCAAGAAGGTTTCTTACATTTACCGTCAGCTCCTTTGTTTATGTCCAAAAAACATAATATATTTTGTACAGTCCCTGAGCAAACCTGTGCAACACGTCAATCGCTTTGTAACACTATCAACGTAACTGCTTACCCAAATAGATTTGTGGAAATGCAATTGCCACCAGTAACAGTCAGAGAAATAAATAAACTCATTAAACAATTAAAACCTAAAAATTCTTCCAGCTATGACAATATTTCAAGTAAATTACTAAAAAGATGTTCAGATTGTATCGATCGTGTACTTGCCCACATTTGTAATGAATCGTTAATTTAAGGTGTGTTTCCAAATAGACTAAAATATGCAGTTGTAAAACCGTTGTTTAAAAAATGAGAACCAACATGTATAGATAACTACCGTCCCATTTCATTTCTTTCAGGATTCCCAAAGATTTTTGATAAAGTCATTTATTGTAGAGTAATAAAACATGTTACGCAAAATAATATCCTCACTAAATCCCAATTTGGGATCATCTATAGAAATGGCACTGGGTGCAAGGAGCGGGAAGGATTTCGACCATTTCCTATTGAAGGAACCATCCTGGCATTCACCTGTAGTAATTTCGAAAAACCATGGAAAACCGAAATCCGGATGGCAGGATGGGGATTCAGATCCGTGTCCTCCCGTCTAGAAGAAAATGGAGAAGAATAAACCCATCAGAATGAAGCTAAACACCTTACCAGCGAGGCACATTGAGAATCAAGGGAAACCTTCATCCGACAATGACAAAACAACGTATATGGGCTGCTAGAACTAGCTAGCAAGTAGCATAGAAAAACATGGGGTGAATTTTAACGTAATGGACGACAAGAAAGGGCTACAACATTATATATTTGTGGGGAAAACTTGAAGCACACCCTTTTGAGACAGATCAAAAACCAATGCAGAATTCCATTAACCAAATAGGAATGCGTGAACTGAAGAAGTAATACGGGAAGTGCAAGCATTTTTTTCCCCTGTCATCAGTCTCCCATCTGGTTTGATACAATCCTCCATCCCTTCCTGTCTTGCATCACTTCATCTCATCTCAACATGCTCCTTGCAACCCACATCTTCAATTTCCTGCTTCATATATTATAATCTCTGTCTTCCTCCTCTGTTCCCTCAACTAGCAAATTAACCAATCCTGCATGTCTCAGAATATTATCTACCATCCTATCTCTTCTTTTTGTAACACTTTTACCAAAATTCTTTCACCACCCATCATTTCCAAAACACGTTCATTTCGTATTTTATCCGTGCACATAGAGTTTTAAAAATTTCTTTCTAGGTCCTAGATCAATATTGGAAACTAAAATAATTCTCTTTTTTATGAAGGCTATTCTGCACCTAACATCATTCCTGCTTCTGACATCAGTTGTAATTTTACTCCCCAAGTAGCAGAATTGACTTACTTCTTCTGCCGCAACCGATCCTATTTTGATATTTAATCAACTATTATTGGATCATTTCTGCTACATTTCAGCACTTTTTTCTTGCTTTTGTTTATATTTAGACCAAATTCTTACTTCAATTATTTGTTCATGACATTCAGTAAATTCTCAATACCCCCAGCCTGTTATGCTAACAAGACAATGTCATCAGCAAATCGTAGCATAGTTATTTTTATTCCTTGAACACTTATTCCACTTTCAAGTAACAAAGAAAGTTACTGTCTTTGAAAATCCAACAGCACGGTAAGCAGCTCAAGTCATAAAACTATTAAAACATAAATTTGAGTTACCTACAGCTGACGTGATCTATTCTAAAATTATTGACAGAGGCTTTAAAATAATTGCCAATGATATTTTTGGATGAAAAAAAAATTCTAGAAAAGTAGAGGCATATTAAAACAGATTGAAGAAGAATGGATGTAGTTCATTCATAAAACATACAATGCTTTTCGATTGTTAATAGCTTTTAATTGGGTAAACGTGGAGAGTTTATGGACAGCAAAGAAGATGTTATCTGAGTCAAATAGAAAGAGCAATTAATAGTCTTTACAGAATAAAAGATCCGTATCATGCTGGATGAGAATAACTAAGCATGAAACTGTAGCTTTTCTCCGACATTATTTGATATATGCTTGGACGACATTGTAAGGTTCTTGAGCACTGTATCAAAGCTAAGTATTAGACTGAAACGTAATCCTAACCCACATCAATAGTTGACTTTTAGCTGATTATCTGATCTAGGTAAATAATGATAACCTCGAGAGATCAGTTCATCAATTATTGCATTTGTGCAGAAATTAAAACATAAAAATCTCAAAATAAAAGACAAATGTTATGGAATTTCGAGGAGTCACACTATTAAAACAAAAAAATATTTGCGAGAACCATTAGAACAGGTTTCACACTTCAGCTATTTGGGTTATGACCATGATTTGGGCGCATATAAGAAATTACCCAAATTTCAATACATACAAGACAGCATACGTATGCAACTGCAAAATAAATTTAGGAATGATAATATTCTTCAATTTTACAAGAAAGTCACGAAGTCTGTGCTGTTGAATAGCCAAGAAACCTGGATGTCATCTAGCAGAGATAAATCAATGAAACAAGCAGCCGAAATGAATCATTTACTCAAAGTAAAAGGGTGCATTAAACTAGACTATATAAGAAATGATGATACGAGACAAGACCTAATTTTTTTTCCATAAATGAGAAAATCAAACAATATAGATTACAGTGGAGAGGTGATCTAGAGAAAATGGCCGTTGACATACTTACCAAAAAAAAAAAGGAATCATACAAAACTAAAGACATAAGATAGATGGGACAGCCAAGAAGATGAAATGAAGTAAGAAGCTGGAACAAGCAACATCATAATTTATGAAGTAGGTATCTGTTCTTCTGGGGTTTGATGCCGAGTCATACTTTTGTATTTCTATCTAGACATAAGAAATAAACACTCAATTTGTATAAAATTTTATACTGGAAGCTCGAAAACCTCTTTTAATGTGGGCTTCTAGTTCTCTAATGTTCAACAAAGGTATAAAGCTTTATAGTATACTCATTATTTTCCGTTCAAGCTCTAACAATAGTATTATCCACACTATCCCTGTTATAATACATTAGCATGCACAGTAAAATGCAGTTTGTCTAATCGATCAAAATAAGAATATCACAATCTCAGAAATGGAAGTTTTTATTTTTTACCCCACTCAATTGTGGGTGATAATACTGCACTCGGAATATAACAATCTAGAAATTTAACTATTACAGCAGTGTCCAAAAAGTTCTAGTCATCACCCACTGACGACAATGCTTGCAGCAAACTAGGAAAGGTAGAATTTAGGGGGACTCTGATGGCCTGATTCTTTACAGAAAAATATAAATAATGGATGTAAGTAAATTTCCCGAGACATTTTAAAAAAAAGTTTGACTGAAAGTAATTGGCATCTGCAGCTATGTTCAAGGCCGAGAACTTGTCTAACGGACAGTAAAGCAACATTTCCAGGATATTTCTAACTGCATAGAACTTATATGGTTTTTATAGTAAAACTGGTAAAAACTGAAATTCTTGCGGCGGATTTTGTATTTAAATCAAACAGAAATGTCGACATAACTTTTATTGCACTTAGATCAATTTCCTGATTTTTCTGGACTATTTCGGCCCTAATTTGGAAGTTCCTGTCATTTCTTGAGTCTATTGTTTAGAGGTGTTTGAACTATGGCTGGAAAATTATCTTGCCGTTTTGGAAAAAGAAATCCTATCCACTTAAAAACAATTTGGTGTTTACTATTCTGTCTATAGCAGTGGTGGCAAACCTTTTCAGCTTCCGGTCCAAATTTTACAAATAATAATAATAACAAAAACTTAAACTATTTTTAAGAAGAAAAAACTGAAAATGAACCATACAAATGTAATGAGGGGTTTTAAACAAATAGTTTTTTTTTAATGTTACTGTTGACTTTGGCAGAACTAAGTGCATCGGTGTTGATGTAGAAAGGAGTAGTGGGTACTCGCAAAAACTATTCCAAATAAACATCAGCGATTCGTGTTCTGTTTTGTGTCTTAATATTCTTTATACAACTGAAATGTTGTTCACTCACAAACGATTTCCATATAGCGAAATCATCCGTAGGATATTTTTCCCTGTAGAGATTTTTTTTATTTTTATTTTTTTGTAGAATTCTTCCAAATAAACCTGATTGAAATTCTCCTTAAGCTGTTCGTCACACTTTTTAAAATTTTCCATTTGCAAATTTCTTGGCCATTAATTTACATCTACGAAGAATGGCGTTGAAAATGGAGATAAAAGAAGATGCATTTTTAATTCTAGAAATCGGTTTTCAAACTCAAGGTTCAAGTCTAATATCAATAAACCGTATTTGCCTGAGTCGTCTGCTTTCAATGACAATGTGGTAAAGAGAGTGAAGTTTTTATTTTTCATCTTTTCTTGCCATATCCCAAGTTTCATTTGAAATGAGGCAACAAGATCGAACATTTTACTAACCAAATATTTTTTGCCTTGTAGACGAATGTTGAGATTATTTACGTGGCTAATTACGTCGACTTGAAACGCAAATTCGTAAACCCTTTGCATGTCTGGGAAAATTTTTAAATTGCTTGCATATAATGACTATTTCTTGCATCAAATCAAATAAACTTTTAACATTATACTGTTGTTAACCTCCTTCGATATGATAAAGCTCACTATTTGGGAAGACACAGAGGGCGTTGCTCTCGACGGAAGCTAATTGAAAAATTCACTACTGACGTATTTCGGAATGACAGCCAGGAAATATTGCTACCAGCAACATTCATATCTCGGAATGACAGCGGAAATAAGATAAGAGAAATCAGGGCCAGAACCGATTCATTTCTGTACTCATTTTTCCCCACGAGCGATTAGGGAATGGAATAGAAACGATTTACCGGGCGAGTAAACTTAAAATCCGACAGGAGTAGCTTTCGCTAAAGCACTCCGGCCATCCTGATCTGGGTTTTCCATGGTTTCCCCAAATCACTCCATGCGAATGCTGGGATGGTTCCTCACAATAGCCCATGGGCGCCTCCTGCCATATCCCGTATATCCCTTTCGGATAGGTGCAATGCACCCTCTGCCACACACTTTTAGTGAATCGCGGAGTAATCAAAAAATAATAACACAATACTGGGAGACTTATAACCGATGCAAGCGCTCTAAGAATCAGTTCAGGGAAATACAACCGCGCTGAAAGTTACGTGACGTGTGCATCCTTAAGTCTTGATAATCACACGGTTGACTATCCATCGTCGCAAGATTAAGCGATTGATGATGTGGGTTTAAAACATATTAACTTATTGTTATAGTGTTTGATATTGCCGTTGAATGTTAGAATTGCGTATATTATGATCCCGCTCCTCAGGGCGCTTGATGAAATACGTCGGGCCTCGGGTTCGACATCCGTAGCCTAATAACGCCTTACGTTACAAGTATTCTGTTGTGAAATGTGACCAGTTGGGACAAAATTAGTCATTAATGTACGCACTGTGGCTCGTGATTGGCGTTTATTAGCGGTGAATGATAACTATATGAGAACTGAGAATTCCAAGCACACAATCAATCCCATATTTTCTTTGCTTATCTCGAGTTTTCGATACGAAATCCAATGAGTTAAAGTGTCTATGTATTTGTATCGTTAATGAATAAATTTCCTTATCGATCAGTGGCTTGTGGCTCAATTCGTTTTCTTGTACGTGAAGTGAATATGTTAGAGTAATAACTTACTTTATGCTGGTATAAATGGGGAAAATATTTAACTTGGTGATAGAAAATCATCTTGACCATGTATTTGTATAAGTATCTGATCATCACACCCAAGTTTCTTTTTATTTACTATATTCTGAAACGTTGTATGAATACAACTGTACAGGTATTCCATACGTGAGAAATTTGCAGTAGCTCGTGTTCTTTGCAAGCGGCCTGGTTTTTTTTTTTCCCCCTCCTGATCGTTTGTTGCAAGAATATTTTCGATTGGAATGTAACGTTATTCTTACCTAATCTCCACGTTTATCTGCCCAACGGACACTCTGTAAGGTAAACCTTCGCAATTCGCTGACCCTATTTTTTTTTTAATTTTAAATAATAAACCTACCCAGAGTATGAATATTATTTTAAGACCTTACTTTGATGGCAGCTACGTTGCATTCATTGTATGTATTTAGACGAAGGAAACAACTACGGACCTAGACTCTGCAGGGTGAATTTAATGGAAAAAAAATATATAAAATGTTCACCAACTTTCTGTACATATGGGAAAAGTACAACCACTCAGATACTTAGCTTCATAACGCATGAAGTACTGTACTAGTGGTTAATACTATTGCTCTGAAATATTTTTTTCTAGTCATATGAAGTGTATATCAGAATCACGACAGAGTTGTGGCGAAAAAGTTGATATCTTGTATGTAACGGAAATACACGTTTCGCCCGCTCTCTTTATCTAAACGACAAAGTCATGAGAGAGTTAATAGCTTAGCTCACTACCCAGGTTCCTATTAGTTGTAAGTGGATATTACTCTCGCAGCTGCAGGTTTTCTAGTCGCCATCAGGGTTACACTTTCACTATCCATCCAGTGATTAGGTAACTTCCTAAGAAATAAAACTGACTTTCTTACTCAGCTCTACAATGAAATATTGCAACCGCACTCCTTGAAGAAGATACTATACAACACAATGCAACTCTGCCCTTAATAATTATTAAGTGACTCCGCTCAATCTAAGTACAGCTATAGTTACAGAAGTCTACCCTTTGCCTCCAACTGTGGATGCGAACTATATCAGAAAACTAATAACAACTGAAGCTTAATGCAAACAAGCTGTTATTATTTACTTTGATAACACTGCCTCGCATTAGGGAGGACGCGGGTTCAAATCCTTATCAACCCATCCGACTTCGGAATTCCATCGTTTCCCGAAACCAGTTCAAGTGAATGCGGGGATGGTTCCTTTTAGAGGTCATAGCTTAATTCCTTCCTTCCCGTTGCTTGTCCCCAATTCTCTCCCGCCACCGATGACCGTGACGTCGGCAACGAGTAAAGAACTAAGCAAATAAATCAAACAATTTTTAAGAATTTTAATATTTTAAATTCCACTCCAAACGTTACGGCATTGATTTTATCGGATAATACAGATAATTAAGATCCTTTTAACATTTCTTTACGTAATAGCTTACAATCACCGGAAATAAACAAAACGACAGTAGCGACTGCTAGTGCTCCAGGTAATTACGTTTTAAAGTAAATATTTGATATTAAAAACAATCAATACACATATGAATATTATTTTATTAAAGGAGGTTATCTTACAAGCCTGTTTGACAAGTGTCGTAAAACGAAAAATTATAAACAACAAAAATATAGCAGCCTGTGTTATTTTGACTATAGCTATGATTTTTATTGTCCCTTACATATAATGTTCTGTGGCAGCAACAGATAAGAATGAAAAGATTTTTAGATTTAAAAAAAAATTGTTTTCGATATATTCCATGAAGTATTGAAAAGATTCTTCTGAATCATTGTGAGGGTGAAATATTCGTTTTTCAGTCGACATTACAAAAGCAGAAGATTTTAATTTACTCGTGTTAGAAACAATTACAGAAATAAAAAGTAAAACGTTAAAAAAAGTAGAAATGAAATAAAATTTCTGTACGAAAATAAACAATAAATTGCCTCCGCCCAAAATGTGGCTCCTGCAACTACATTGTACTCAAATAGGCTAGAAGACACTTCATTAACTGATTTGCCCCGTATTGTCATGGCGTGAACTCCTCTTGATTTGTCACATTTCCAGGTTGTCCTTCGTTTTTCCGACACCAGTTCTCAAATTATTCAGTTACTTCCAGGCAGCCAATTGGAAATTACTTCCTGTTCATAAGCATTACGATGGGTGTACCCATGCTTGACTAATTCTTATTGCCGACAGTTCTTCTCAAGATTTCCGTGACAGCATTTTCATGATATGCGATGTGGTTAGAAAGCTTCTCCTGAATTTTAATTGTAGCTGGATGGTTCATTTTTGTGCAGTGGGTGTAATCTGCTTTCTTAGTTTTTTTTTCTTTTGATCTCGAAATCATTTACTTAAAGCTGCAATCATACAACTGCAGTAGATGATGTTTAAAAGTATTAATCTTATATGTTACTAAGATTTCTTCTACCGAGGAAATTTTTCGCCAATTAGAACCGTGAGTCATGAAGCCGATGAAAATTTTGTCTGCGAAATGCACAGAAACGTTTATTTGTGACAAAATTAGAGAAATATTTCTTCCTGGAAACAAATGTTAGAACTTCAAATGTCCAGAAAATTACAACGATGTAAAAGTATAACGATGTAAATTAATACTCACCACGTCAAGTCACATATCCAATGTATCTCGTTAATCTGAAGTTGCTTATTTTTGGTAGAACTTTAATCATTGTAACGGATATATTCAATGAGTTTAACCACATTAAAAATTCTTAATTCAAAAAGTTTCGGAAAGAATTTTAAAAAAAGTCTATTTAAAGTTAATTACATTAGATAGTGAAAGAAATGGAGTTGTTGAAGAAAAGGCTAATCTAATGATCTAGCTTGAGTTTAGCTGCATAGATACTTTGTCGTAGGGTAGTAACGTATTTTACCTGTTATTGAGTCTACCATGTTTTATGAGAACAACAGAAGTAGAGCGCCGGACACGAATCTAGGGGGAAAAAAAAAACGAATAGGAAGGTCAAACACCATTGTCTGAAACTTTGTGTTTAAGAAGAGTGAAAATTTAAAATTATTAAATACATTGCAGGATACAGAAACAGTTTTGCTTAGCTGACTAAGATTTCTTTTGTAGGATTCTCAGGAATCACATACCACAGATTGAGTATTTGCTCATAGTGCCCATATTGCGATTTTCTTGTCGTCTTTGTAAAAGACAGACTCATCATTATCTCTCATGAATTCGCTGTGGCTGTATTCTGAGTATGTCTTACTAGATTCGTTAAGGCGAGAGGATTACAGCGGGAGCGGTGACATTGTTAAAATTGTTTATAGTTTCCATGTTTCTTTATGCTTTAAGGATATGGAGACCTGAGATGAAAGTAAAGGATCATCCAATATGTTTTGCCTGAGCTGACATTCAAACTTTCTGTCAACCTACTAACAGTGGCACCTTGCATGACCCTGTATTAAGCGTCATCATTGCTATACCTGTGAGTTCAAACACCACTACGAGAAACTACTGTTTCTAAAAAATAATGGAGTGACAATTGAAAATGACCACCAATCCTTAATGTTTGGACCACTTCTTTTAGCAGCTTATCAAGATAAACGAATGACTTGAATTATGTTTCTTAGTTATGATACGTGTGTGGAACGATAATGACTCTAACAGCGTTACAAGACTTGGTGCAATAGACCAAATCAATGTTTGTATAACTTATAAGAATTCAGCATTATAAAAAGCGCTTCAATATTTCGGGCAGAGGGTATTAATACAAAAAAACAACAACGTGAAATTGGATCTGTAGCTAAAATACATACATTTGTAATGGCGTGCTAGAGCACTGTAGTAGTGTGAGTCATTGAAAATATGCAGAAGAAGTTTGCATTTTACTGTTTGGGTGTTATGGGAGCGATTAATTAGAGACACCTTGTCCGTATACGATACGAACATCAATTCAATTATCTGACGATCTTACACTTTTAGTTCCATCCCAAAGGTGTGAAATGTGAGTTACGGGACACTAGATCCCTTGAAACTATCGTTTTATTTTCCTTACACTACCATGAACTGTTATGAACTAGAGCTAACATTCGACGGAACGCATCATCTCCGTGCGTATTTCAATGCTTTCGGAGAACATAGAAGTGGGTGATGTTATGAATGTAGGATAACTGAATAACACAAAACGGGAGATCACTGTTGAGTTAGTTGGGATTTACACCGTCAAGTGTATCTTTTATGCTTTACTCGTTTTATAACAAAAAAGTATCACTTATTAGAACATACACTGGCTACTAAACTTTTCCTCTTTCGTGTGTGTTTGTGATAATTTATGTGTGTGTGTGTGTGTGTGTGAGTGTGTGTGAGTGTGTGTGAGTGTGTGTGAGAGTGTGTTTGTTTGTGTGTGTTTGTGTGTGTATGAGTATATTTATGTGTGAGTGTTTGTTTGTGTGTGTGTGTGTGTGTGTATTTGTGTGTGTTTGTGTGCGTGTGTGTGTTTGTATGCGTTTGTGTGTGTTCGAGTGTGTTTGTGTGTGTGTGTGTGTGTGTGTGTGTGAGTAGGAGGATGCGGGTGCTGCCATCTGCCTGAGAATCATGTAAGCTACGTGCTAACTTGTGTTATTCCTTGTGTAAAGTGTATTATCATTATTAATATATTTTTAATCATGAACTGAAGTACTCTTTTAGAGCCGTGTTCACCGTCAACTGAATCTTTTATGCTTTACTCGATTTATAACAACAAATTTTATTTATCGATTATTAGAACGTACACTGGCTACTGAACTTTTCCTCTTTTGTACGTGTTTGTGTGTGTTCGTGTGTGTTCGTGTGTGTTTTTGTGTGTGTGTTTTTGTGTGTGTGTTTTTGTGTGTGTGTTTTTGTGTGTGTGTTTTTGTGTGTGTGTTTGTTTCTCGTTTGTGTGTGTGTGTGTGTGTGTGTGTGTGTGTGAGTGAGTGAGTGAGTAGAGGATGTGGGGGAGGAGGGGGTTGCGCAAAAGGAAGAACATAAGTGTTGCGATCTGCCTGAGAATCATGTAAGCTACGTCCTAACTTGTTTTATTCCTTGTGTAAAGTGTATTATCATTATTCAGTCACTTTTAGTCACAAACTGATGTACTCATTTAGAGTCATGAATGCTGACCATCATGAGCGAAGTCAGTAAAGGATTAGTGACCCTCTCGCTTGCTGGAAGGAACATATTCCAAAGGAAGAAGCCTAAGTGTTGCCATCTGTCTCCGATTCTTGTAATTTATGTATTTTTGTTAGTGAAACGTTTAAATTATGAGGTGGAAATTGGGAAACATCCCAACATTCGCTTACGTCGCTGCGTAAAACCACCTAAAATCAGCAGACAGGGTGGGTCGGTATTCAGAAACCAGGACTCCCCGATAGAGTTTGCCAGTGCCTGTCTGTAACATAAAGAAGGCACTATTCCTATATTTACAAACCTGAATACGTAACACAGTATTCAAGATAGCCTGTACACCTGCGTCGGGATTTTGGTGTGTATCGGTGCTTTAAGTGTTCCAGTTAACGTCAGCTTTAACCATTCCCTTTTTATGAAGTGAGACGTAAAAATTAACAGAGAAAAGCCGTGTATAACTAGCTTCCAGTACAAGTGCTTATATAAGAACAAATTAACGACGGCATATGTTTAGCTTGCCATGGGCTCATGTGTCTCCAACAGTATCTTTCAGATCGAAAACAATCTTTCTCCTCACAAAATTTAGTAAAACACTCCGTCATTACGTTATTACTAGAAATGCATTTTACGGAATGTGGAAGCACGTGCCGTAACGACGATTCAGCTGAAACCAATAATTTCGTCTCATTGGTAGCATCTGCTGGATCTGCTTTCAATATTCAGAAAAGAGCCAACAAGTTCGTGACATATATTGTTCGATGAGACAATGCGAGACATTATTCCTGTTTGACCACTTCGCTTTACGTGTTCCACACGCATTAACCAAGCTATTCCTCGGACAGGATGATTTCCGAGTTTTAACTTAATTATGTTACACTAATTATCAAATCTTTAAAACCACATATGTACCCAAGACTTTCCTCGAATACGTAACCTAAATTGAGTATGAAGTATTGATGAACTCTGGTAAGGACAGAGGCATTCTGTGAAAGTTTTATTCATACGGAGTTACGTGTCTTGTTTAACTTTTCATTATTGTCGTCGTAATCTGGAGTAACGGCATCTCTAGACGATTTGAGGTACAATTTACTCTCTTTGATCGTTCGTGAACTATTTGTGTCTTTAAAGGACAATAAAGACCGCGTGTTTAGGGAAAACACGATGCGTCCCGTAGATTTAACAAGCTCCACTTATATTCTTTTGGCTTGCCTAAGGAACGTTTTTAACAAGCTGCCAATCCCTTAGAAAGTTTGTTGTTTAATTTTCGATGTAGAGAGCTCATTAATGAAACATTGTCATGAAGCACTTTCCAGAAATATTGGACCCTAATTCTTCCAGCGCAAACGAGTACAGCATGTCTGGCGTTCTCCCGAGCGGATGTGTTCTAGCTATATGAAAACGCATATTTATCCAACTTAGCAGAAATCATTGACCATGAGTAAGTGTTTTGAAGGCGCGTCAGGTATTGATATTGGGGGAAATAGAGAAATACTACCATTTTTTCCCGATTGAATTGATGTGTCATATTTCGTGGGTATACGTGTATTCAACTAGCATTACACAAGATAGTATTTCAACAGCCTTGTAGCTCAGTAACAAGGAATTATTAAAAATTCTTTCTTCTTTCATCAACAACAATGACCACTTCCACAAGTTTCACCTCAGAGTAAGCAGGTAATTGCTTATGTATTGCTAACAATTTCATGAAAAGTAAACATTTCCTTTTTGCGAAATATACAATTTTAGTAGGAAATTATCTCAGATACTATAAAGCTGATTGAACCTGTGGTGTGTGGTAACGTTCAGAACTTACATGCGAGAGGACGCGGGTTCAGATCCCCGACCGATTTCTGTTCCCCATGGTTTACCGAAACCCCTTGTCAGAATATAACGTTTAGGTGTAGTTTTTGCTTTCATATGCGGAATTCTAATGTACAGTAACTGAAACCTCGTTGAATTACACTGTTCATGTACTTAATATAAATCACTTAATAACGTCAAGCCTTGTATTAATTCCAAACTTCCTTTATTTGGACTGTCCACAAATAAAACAAATTATTACTGACCAGCACTGAAACATGATGCCATGATCAACTTACTCCTTACCAGCTTACCCCATTGTTCTCACTTCAGTCTTTTCTCTTTCGAAGAATGTTATATCCTTACTGATTAATGCAGGTATAGTTCCATAAAAAGGCTATGGCCAAATTTCATCAGGTTTGTTCTACCCAACTCTCTTTCGCCTCTAACGATCTCGATGAGATGCAAAGCCATAAGAAAGGAAAAATTCTGAGACACACTTCATATGTGGAAGAAGTGGAAAATTTCAACTCAGCCATTGGAGGTATGCTTGATTGAACAATTTGATTGAAAAAGTCATTCCTAAGTCATCAGTCACCGAAATAATGATTCAATGTTATAAACAGAGTAGTGGCGTTCCAATAGTCAACCAGCTCAAACAGATCTTTTCTCTTCGCCAACTCATTTAACATTTATCTGACGAAGCTGTAAATCTTCTGCAAGAGATATCAATCGAAGTAATTCTGGTAGGAGGTACAGCATTCTGAAAAATATTTTGTATGCAGATGATCAGATGTTCTTTTCTAAATAAGGTATACTTCGAGTGGGATCGAATAAGCTATATGCAGTTAAGGACAAATAAAGTTTTAAAATAGTCTCTAGAAATGGTTAGTACATAGATTTCCTGGGAAAGAGTTACCTAAGACACTTGCCGAATTAAAAAGTCACTGATGTGAGATCTGCTAGTAGACGACTAAGTAAAGCACTTAAAGCTCAAACAATATATTCGTTTCCATTTATTACTTGAACATATATTAATGAATTAAGACTTCGTAAATGAAATATTTAAGAGCTTCTGTTGAGAATTGAAGATTTCAGAAGACAACGATACCTGTCCAGCATGTTTGAACGGGCAACGGGAAAGATTTATGCATGACTATATCCCACGAGTGGATTAAACTGATTACCAAGACACCTAAAGAGATATAAACAGAAAAAGTACCACAATCCTGGGATACCACCGGCCTGATGAAATCATGATAAAAATGTTGGAAATAGGTAATATCTTCATTGATTTAAAGGCCACTAGAGTGTAAAGAAAATCAGATCGATCAGAGAAAATAAAGAAACTTGGTTACGAACAATTAAAAGAAGATATAAAATTTCAGATAAAAAATTATTTACGATCAGTGCATGACTAAAAGTAGGTGTAATTACTCATTTGTCTTTAAATATAAACTAAATTGATGCCACAGTTAGTGACAAGGCTAGTAGATGTAAAATATTCTTTTACACAAAAAAATGTTACCATTGATACCACTTTTAACCAGAATTCAACTGTGGGAAGAAGTAGAGAAATATGTCTCATGATTTTTATGTGCGTTATTAGCGCCAAGTTAAAAAAAAACCGGCAGTAAACTGCAAAGAATAAACAGAACAGAAACAAAAATCCCTGGTTATAACATTACAGCTTGTTATAACTCTGATAATTCTAACCCGAATTGTTGTGTACAAAAAGTTCACATTATGTAGAAAATAACTGAGAGTGTAAAACCTAGATTCAATGAAACCTCAAGATGTTATTATAAATCTTCCTGCTTACTTTGAATAAAAGAAAAGCTTCTTTCATGCATTGAGATGTGGTGCACTACACACAGACACATACAAACAAACTGGATAGCTAACAGAGAAAAATCATAGAATTTTGACTGATTTTTGTTAAAAATCATCGAAATTAAATTTAATTTCAGGAATTAAAATTACCGTGACGAGTTGCCTCCAGAATTTCGCAGCGATTGAACATAAAAGTTTGTAAACTGCGATTTGGTAGATTAATTTCCTCCACAGATGAGCACCATTTACGAAATCGTGTAGCAGCATCCGAAGTTTTCGCTGTTTCCTGATACAGTTTTACTTCTCTGTTTTGTAAAGTTAAAACTGAATTTACCGATTCACCAATATACGATGGAGTTAAACATCTCTTGGCTAACATCGTTACCGCCCTAACTCCAATCTAACACTCTGTTACAACAATGATAACTAGAATGTTGTTAAATCCCTATTTAATAGTTGGGTCATCCTTTGGGGCAGTTACATATAAATAAGACTGCCACTATACGACACCGACATACACACACACACACACACACATATATACACACGTGCATATATATATATACAGAGCGAGTCAGAAGTCCTTGGACACCTTCATAAGTTCGAAGAGTGAAGGGAAAACTGAAAAGTGATGATGCGAACAGAGGTTTGATGTGGGGCCGCAACTTTTGGAGTGAATGTCATTCATGGCCGCCATCTTGAAATCCGCCATTTTGGATTCAAGTCATTTTGTTTTTAATTGGAAGGGGGGTGTATGACACATCAAATAACACTCGCCTGAGCTCAGGAATTTAGTGGTGTAATTTGTTTTTGTCTATCTTGTACCGTTTAGAAGTCATTATTGTTCAAAGTTACCTTGATCTATGGGGACACCTTAAGCAGATAGTGTATGCTGTGAGCATCCGTGATTTGAGACACCTGGAGGAACGCATACAACACGCCTGTGACCAAATTTCAGGAGACACTCTCCTACGTGGGCAGTCAGAGTTGTTTCGGCGACTACAGGTGTGCATTGCACGGGATGGACAACATGTAGAACATGTGTTGTAGCAACTTTGAACATTAATAACTTCTAAGCTGTACAAGATAGATAAAAAAAAATTACACCACTAAATTCCTGAGCTCAAGCGAGTGTTTTTTGATGTGTCATACATCCCCCTTCCCATTTTAAAAAATGACTTGAATCCAAAATGGCGGATTTCAAGATGGCGGCCATGAATGACATTCACTCCAAAAATTGCGGCCCACATTAAACCTCTGTCCCCATCATCACTTTTCAGTTTTCCCTTCACTCTTCCAACTTATGAAGGTGTCCAAGGACTTTTGACTCACCCTGTATTGTAATTTCCTTTAACCTGTGTTTCTGACTTTATCCAGTCCAACGGTCCTAAGGAGTGAATAGAGTCGCCTATGAAATTAGTCTTATTATTCCAATTGTTCCTTTATGAAAATACGAAGGAAGCCATTTATGCTGGATACGTTTTGAGTACCACATACGCGCCAGTGTGGCTATGGGCTTTGTGGCGACACCATACTGGATCGTGGAGGTACAACGGGACAATGTTCGAGTCCTTGTCCCCGCGTATATGCCGAACTGCTTGCAGTTTTTAGACGGTTTCCAGCAATCATAAAGATGATTTCTGGGACGTTCCTCAATCTCTGCCTCATAAAAGATACATCTCAGAAACAAAAATACGCTGATCACACACAGAATATAATTACGCGTTAATCAGATATATGGCAACACAACCTTCTGCAGTTTCAGCTACAAGACCGCTAAATCTAAAAAAAAGATTATCTTGCATTAGAGGAACAAGTGCAATGAAGAGACAACTTGAGGTATAATGAAGCAATTTCTGCAAAGGTTTTTACAATCGTAGTTTACAGTCATAAATTCTCCAAGAAAATAAGCCTTTGGTTTTCCCACATCTCTTAGAAGTATAACTATTCTTACGACTGAAATATAACAAAATTAGGGAAAAAATTGTTTAAACTTGTTCCTTATTTCACAAAAATCGTATTTTAAAAACATTAAATTTTTTTTTGCCTCTATGTTTAATTTAAACTGGATTATTTCACTAATAGTGCCATGATGGTTAATTCTTCTTCGTTATTCCCAACTGAGGAGCGCGAATGAGCTTTTTTTGCGATGTGTTTTTCTTCTTTTCCCAAAATCTCTTCATCCTTTCTCCTAGCTCTCTTCTACGTTCTTTCGCGTTCAGGTGTTCCTTTTTGTACTATACTGTTTGTTGACAAATTGGTAGTTATTGGAGATGCTACTCAACCCATATCTATCCTGTATGATATCATCTGTTATTTCGATTTCCTGGAGATCCTTTTCAATTTCATTGAAATGGCCAGGTTGAGAATTCTTATGGTTAGTCTGTTGTTATTCATTCTGATAATATGGCCAAAGAATTTGATTCGTCTTATGAATTTTTTTTCCCGAATGCTGATATAGTTCGTGTGATTTCCTTTTCATCCAAATTTCTCCTGTACAAACTGGGTTAAAGACTTTCCTTTCGTGCTTTCCCATATCTTTAATCAATGATCTACACCTAATAATCAGTTTCCGATGCGTATAACACCTTCGGTTTGATTACAATGTTATAGTGTTTTAATTTTGCATTTCGGGATATTGACTTGAATCTGTTAAGGTGGTCCTATAGGCTTTTTGTAATTTGAATATTCTCGCATCGTTTACTTCACGATTCAGTCCTGCGGGTTGAATAACTTCTCCCAGATATCTGAATTTTGTTACTTGAGAGATATTGCCAAATCATTTTTTCATGGGCTGTCCATCTCGGTATTGCAAATATCCATCCATATGGATCACATTTAGCTGAAATTTTATGTTCGCAAGAGAGTAGATTGCCTCTTGCCTGTTGTTGGAGAGGATTGCAGGGTCATCTTCAAAGGCCAAACACCTTCGGTAGCTTGTCAATGGCTATTCCTTTTGCTTCTTGCTCCCAGGCTTTGACTACTTTGTCCAGAACAAGATTGAACAAAAGAGGAAATAGTCCACCTCCGTATCTGATATGAATAGGTTCAGATTCCTCACCTAAGAATCTAACTTTCGAAATAGTATCCGTTAATGTGTGTTTGATTAATTCTCTTGTGTTCCTGTCTACTTTGTATTCTTCTAATATATTCAAAAGTGTTTCATTGTTATTTATTAATGCTTTCCTTTCTTTATAATGTGTTCAATTCGAAAAAATATATTTGCTAAATTTTTCGTGATATTTCATGTAAATAGTGTGACTTTTATTTACGTAAATGTGTGAGCTAACATTTTACAGAGGCAGCATACAAGTGTCATGATAATAACAATTAGTAACCACTTCAAAACATCCAGAAATGAAGGCGTCTGATGAAATCTCGAAATATACAATTCCATACAATTACATTAACTTCTCCATTTACACCAATTGGTTTCCTCGGACTGGGCTCTGGCAACTAAATAACTCCTGAAGTCAAAAACTGCTTGCCAACGGTCTCTTACCAAAAAGGGGGAAACTGAAAGCAGTCCAGGACACCAACCTCCCCTCGGGATTGGGAACTGTTTCTGATTTTGAATGAAAGAGGCATTGAAAATGACATGTGCATGCAGAAATTCAATGGGAAACCACTTCATTAAAGATCCAAAAGGTATCCTGAGAGAATGCAGTTATCTAAAAATACATTACTACTCCTTCCTCTGGATATTACATTTCCCAGGTGAAATATCTTTCAGGCAAATCCTGTTACAGAAGGGGTGATTCGAAAGAAAATAGTCAGAAGCAATGGAGTGTTATACTATTGGATAAGACAGGTGGATTAAATATTTCAAAGAGGAAGACGGATTGATATCATTTAGATCAGTGAAGTTAGAGGATTCACAGATTCTCTCATTTGGGGAATATAGTGAGAAGATACCGATTGAGTTACTGAAGTTAGACTTATAGTCAATAAGAAAACTGGGAGATGGGATAGTTGCTACGAATATTTTAGTATCGGGATTATAGTTTTATATATTGAACACCAGTTTGCACCAATCACTCCACCACAAGAATATATATAAACTCTAGCAGCAGACATCAAACTACGGACATATATAAGTGCTAATTAAGAACGTAAGTAAGGATGAAAATCTAATGATCACAGTGCTATAGTAGGAGTAATAATTAAGAGAGGACTTATGCTCATAGAATAAAGAGGAATGGATTTACTAGTCGCTGGTAGCATAAGAGATGAGTTTCTCCAGATATTACAGGAAGATGTAGATGATGTCATAGCT
Organism: Vandiemenella viatica; assembly: GCA_031002005.1. Classification (NCBI taxonomy): domain Eukaryota; kingdom Metazoa; phylum Arthropoda; class Insecta; order Orthoptera; family Morabidae; genus Vandiemenella; species Vandiemenella viatica. The sequence continues at coordinate 90,530,148 of CM061921.1, forward strand.
ATACAAAGATTCAGAAAACAAATTTTAAAGAAGTTATTCGTACTTAAGCTGATACTTTTTCCGAACACAAACGTTAGAGTTACGTAACTCAAATTAAACTTCGAGAGAAGAAGAAAGCAATGCAATGCGAATTAAAGAAACTGGAAGGCGGGAGAGAAACAGAACGTAACGTGAAGGGGACGACTAGTGGAAAACACTCGTCGGGAGAAAAGAAAAAGAAAATACTCAAACTGGTGAATCAGGGAATAAAATACAAAAAATATCGATATAAAGAAGGAAGATAACAATATTGATATTGTTGGAATGATACGTCGTAAATTAAAAGAAAAACAAGGAAATGTATCTGGGAGAGGTATTTGAAGAAAAAGAGAATATAACTGGTTTTAACTAGTTTATAGATGACAGGAAGTAAGATAAAACACAAACTTTTGCGGAAATGTAAAGAAGATATATGTGTACATTGGGCGATATTAGGAAACTTCTGTTAGTCTGAGAAGAAAGAAATATCCGTTGGAAGCAATATAGGCAAGAAACAAGGTGAGCGTTAGTATGCTTGATAAGTCGAAAAATTTCATGTTTTTGATTTAGGAAGTATAATTCTATGAATACCATTCGAAGGAACATTGAAACGTTTAATCTATAACGTGGCAGCAATAGTAGCAGAAACTTCCTGAGAATTACTAAAATTTTGTGGAGAAGAGGTGGAGAGTTATGTAAAACAAGCGCACCTTCAGAAATCACAAGCCGAAAACCTGACTATTACTATCTAATTACTGGTTAAAATAATGTATAGAAATGGAAGAGATGATTAATGTCTACTTTGGTTTTACAGGGTGAGGCAGCATAACTTCCTTTTTTCAAAACATAATAAAACCAGTTACATGAATCAGAAATTTTTTATTTGTTTTTTATAATGTAGCCACATACATAAAGTTTTGTTTTACTTAGTTTTGAAGGTCCAATCAGATAGATGACGTCCCCCAGTCTGCACAAACTGAGTAAACCGATTTCTGGTGTTTGTCATGACTCCTGCCAGCATAGCAGGCGTTATGTTGGCAATTTCTTCCCGGATGTTGGTCTTAAAATCATGTAAGGTCCTTGGGTGGTTCACATCAACACGGTATTTCAAACAAAACAAAAACCATAGAAAAAAAATCACAAGGGGTCAAATCGGAAGAGCGGACCTGCCACTCCAAATCGCCCCTAATTGAGATGAGGCACTGTGGGGAGTGTTCCCTCAAAACAGCCATAGATGCTCTTGAAGTGTGTGCCGTTGCACCTTCTTATTGGAACCAAGTATCCCCTAAGTCCAACTCATCTAGCCGTGGGAAAAAAAATTCCTTAACATGTTTACATACCGGTCCGAATTCACTGCCACTGTGACTTCATTTTCCTCAAAGAACCAGGGACCAATAAAGCCACCTGGGGAAATTGCACACCACACTGTGACTTTAGGTGAATGCAAAGGCCTTTGATGCAATTGTCGAGGATTGGTGTCAGCCCAGTAGCACATGTTTAGTTTGCTGACGTATCCACACGTATGAAATTGGGTTTCATCAGTAAAAACAAAACAATAGCGTCCTCAGAAACCTCTTCCAGAAGAACCTCACATGCGTTCCTCCGAGAATTGAAGTCAAGTTCAGAAAGTTACTGTACAATCGCCATCTTGTATGGATGAAAATGAAGATCATCATGAAGAATTCTCCTCACAGAATGATCGGAAATTCCAAGTGCAGACGCATGTTTGCACGCAGAACGCCGTGGTGATCGCAACATTGAAGCTCTCACTGTCTCAATGTTCTCAGGTGATCTGATGGGCCGAGAGCCTCCAGATCTTCGTCTTGTCGAACTTGCAGTTTGTCTGAACGAAGTGACCCACGTAACAATTTATTTCAGGTCCAGGACAGGGGCCAAATTAAAGCGATTCCGAAAAGCGCCCTGGGCTGCGATCACAGAACATCCGCTCGAAAAGTAGGCCTCAACGGCAAACGCACGCTCCTCACTGTTCCAACGCATGATTGCGACTAAACTGTGTCGGGACAAAACTTTATAGTCACGCCTCTCGAACGAGACAACTAGCGCTGCGCTACGATATCAACCGACTGAATGGCATGCATTTTAGAAAAGGAAGTTATGCTGCATTACGATCAATGAAGGAGGGAGAAGGGAAAACGTGGATTCTTCTATAGCGTTAATGTTTCTGTTAAATGTTTCTGATAGTACCAACATTGCACGTTTGAAACATTAAAGAAATCAAGCCTTAGCTATAGAGGTAGAAAAATAATTCATAATATGTATAAGAATAAGGTAGCTGTAGCAGATCATGAAACAAGCATCAGATGAAAAACGTAACGATGCAACTGATATTCAACATATATGTTGAAGAAATGGAAGAAAAAAATTAATCTAAAATATGGGTTTCAGAAAATTTTGCAAGGTACGCCTTGATTTGCTGATAATAATCTATATGCAGGTTTGTAACGATCACTTGATGTTCGTACAATAAAATTGTTTTAATAAAACTACGGTTGTGTTAAAATAATGATTTTTGTAATAATAATTTTAAATATTATATCTTATCAGTGACATAAAGGTTATTTTGAAATGAAGAATCTTTTGTACATGAAAAGATTTATTTCGCCCTCATGGAAAAATAAATAACATCTATCAATTTAATCCTAATGATTACATAAGGAAATATAGGGTATTTGGTGGATTATTGATATATGCTAGAGTTAACATATATCGTCATCAGATTACCGCAAATTCGCGTAGATGGAAAGGAAAACGTAATTTGGTGAAAACACTTAACACATTAACACGTATAAAATCATAATTTTCACAAAACTACATTCTTTTAAATCGGGATAGGTAAATAAATAACGCTTTATGAATCTACGAGGTATATGGACAATGCAGTACTTCTCCTACCTTCCACGACACAAACATAGAACTATTTCATTCTATGTTCGAGCATAAAATTAATATGCCTGACGTACACGGCAGATCAGACAAATCTTCACGTCACCGACTGCACATAGAAATTTTTCCATCGTTCAAGTATCCATAGCTTCTTCGCCTTTACATTCTAAGATGGAATATTTCACACAGCCAAATATGGAATTCATTTCTGATTGGCTGTCTCCAGTTTGAGGATGTGGCTTTTCGATGTTTCCAAATTAAGTTCTCCGGTCCCTGTGCAAAGCATTTCGAAACAGTCGAGGCAGGTTCTTGCCCTCCGAGATTTTTTGCCAAATTACTGAACTTGGGTCTGGCTTGTTACCGTAATTTCGATGGACTTGTTATTCTAGCTATAGATGGATTGCGGACATTTCCCCATATACATAGACTTTACATGACCGATACATATCATTAGGAGGGTGTTACATTAGGCAGTCCACTTCCATTGAAAGCAGTTTCGTTGCCGTCATTTACACAATTCTACCCGAGTTCCCTTGGTTCTGCTTCCATTTTCTTACCATCAACTTTGAAATTTTCACGTTTAAAGTGTCACAATTTTTCGAAATTAATGTTTACGGATCTTTAAATATTGTCCCTCGTAGTGTATTTCATACTAAATGATACTAGTTTACCTCAATTCATGCCAGGAACGAGCGTGTTCTGTTCTGCAAGGCCAGTGGATGTGCTCTGAACCGCAGTTTCGTTACTCGACAAAACGCGTCCCTTCCAGGAGAAATGGGACCTAATGTACTTGACGCTTTTTAACTTTTTCTGTAGAACATTTTTCACCCCGCTGTCCCCCATTCAGTAGTTTTTGTGTAATAGCCGTTATGGAAAGTGCTCATGTATTTCTCAATTCTAGGATGCCATTCAGTACAGATTTTGTAAGATGTATTCACGTCAGTTGAGAAACCAAAATGCACATGACTGATGGTAGAGAAGTTAAACATTAATGATTTGAATTTTATTCTGTCTGTTCACAAAAAACTAAAAACAAAGTTCAATAAAGTAGTAATAGTTCAAATCACCCACTAAAATATGGAATACTTTTTATCCAAATTAGTAACGTAGTTTTCAACAATACAGAAGAGAAAGCCGAAAATTATGTGAATCTTGTGTATATGTCTTGGCATCATGCAAAAATTAATGAACAGGTTTCACCTTAGTGATTTATTATTTTGTTTATAGATGTTACATTGGCAAGCTGTGAAATAAAAAAGGCCATAAAATTTGGTAATTCGATAGTACAAGTTATTTAATATTGCCTGGTGCTGTAGTTATTACAGTTGAATATACGGAAGTCCAATGCAAGATACGAATATTGTAGGCCCAATTCATTTCAATAATGATAAATTCATGACGAAAGAGTATGTATGTATGCAAACCCTCCTTATTTGTTTTCTCCCTGAGGTTCATTCATCACATTATTCGTACCGAATGTTAGTAAATTAATGATGATGATTTATTTGAAGTCAAAGGAGAAAATATTGAGAGCTTCTCTAGTCCACGTCAAAGCTATTAAAAGAATAAATAACAAAACAGGAACAGTACTCGCAGTTCTTTTACTAACAAAGTTAAGATAGAATAGATTGCTAAAGCCGTAAAACATCGCAAGTAAATCAACGTTAAACAAAGCCACCTTCAGAAGTAAGAAGTTACTTATTATCAAATCTGATTTAGAAATTACAATCAGACAGAACTAGCTAAGATTTTATACACGAAGTTAGTGATTTTTGAAGGTAATATTCTGTTTCTTCAGTATCGGAATGATCGAAATTGAAGCAGTTGTGCTGCACAAATATGATGTAAATTAATATTACAGATAGGGTAGAAACCGATCACGTCTTGGAATAGATGTGTATAAATATTAAAAATTTTACATATAAAAGAAATGGAATAATGAGTCATGAAATAAGTGATGCTAAATTGATTAATTTATTTGTAGATAGAACAATTGTAGGGCTGGAGTGAAAAAGCTTAGAGGACAACGACTGTAGAGTTTATAAAGCAGGCAAGGCTGGAGTGAGTACGTAAATAAAGACACGTTAGCTAAGGCCGAGGAGAGATGGAAAACTGCATTTAAAACGTCAGGAGGTTAATGGCAAAACAAAATATATTTCATACGAATCAATTATTTCATAGAGAGATAAAAGATAAAAATTCGGTAATTTAAATGATTGCAGACCACTCCATTTCATATCTTTTCATCAAACGCTTAGCTCTGATAATATTCAGTACAAGGCAATCAGAATTTTTTTTTAATCCTCTTCTGCTACTTGTACAAAAAGGGACAAATTAGTCATATCGTATGTGTATATTTTTTTGCAAAAACATTTGCATCTCTGGTTATTTTTCGTTCTTGTTGGGTTGATCAATAACTGTATGTAATAGTTGTTATGTGTTATGTTAATTTAAAAACTGAAATAATTGTTTGAGGAGGTGTAAGTAACAAAAAGGTAGGCGATAATCAATTAATTGGACGCGGCGTTGCGAGCGGGAATTTGCAGGTAGCTGATCCCACTCTCGTATTCAGCGAGGAAATTTTGGCCAAAGCTGCAGGCTTTGTATTGACTGGCCTGCGCCAGCATCAAACCAACGACCCTCCGGATAGGCAGTGCCATTTAGCTGCTCCCCGGTTTAATTATTCAAAAGTCAGAGCTCCAAACAGCCGTCTCACATATCGATTGCAGCCTACTCGTTCACACTTTCTGCGAGTATTGCACATTGCATATTACAGATAACAGCCAAAGGTTACACAGTGTTCTGAATACTAACCATTCTTTTATTCCACTGTGTATTAGAGTCTGGAGAAAACACAGTATTTAAACTGATATTCCAGTATTGTCTGTGTTTTTGTGAACACGGTAACTCCTGTATTTTCAGTTATTTTTAAATTTTCTGTTTGAACCAAAGTGAATGCAATCTATGGGATGTGGAACACATTGGGTTATTTGAAAACAAATAATGTTGCATCAAGTAATTAAAATTTAATTTGGTACGTATTCACAATAACATATTACTATCATAAACACTTTATGCCTAGTGTTAGTTTCTGCACTTTATACTTTCCAGAGATCTGTTCACTATTCAAAATTGAAAGTTTTCAACCATGGGTTCCTTGACTGAAGTTATTTGATTTGCATACGTTACTAAGAGCCATAACTCGCTCCAAATGTTTAGAATCTTTAACTTACCAGAAATAAGAAAAATGGAGGAGATGCTTTACAAAAATGTATTTCCAAAATGTGTTAAACCAATCCTAAGTTTTATTACTGGGGCACAAACAGAAGTTTAAGTGCTAAGAGACAGTAAATTTTTTACGAGGCAATTATAAAGTATGTTGCACATGGTATAACGTCAAAAATTTTTGCTATTTAGCAAAACAATTATTTACATCGGAAACTACATTTTGATGTATAGTATTCTTTTTAGGTCTTTACACTTACCTGACCTCTGTACATGTTAAGTACAACAACATTCCGTCCAGATCTGAAGCAGGCGAGAGAAGTTGACTTCACTTCGTCAACTGAGTATTAATGCAGCTTCGCCGGTTCATTTTTCATGAGTGTAAACAAGTGACAATCACATGGAGACAGATCAGGTCTGTAAGACCGGAAGGAGTTGGGGGGGGGGGGGAAAGATGTAGCATAACGCCTTTTGTTAACTTGCGAGATCGTTTAAACCTTCATTGCCTACCTCAATTCCTAAAGGTTCTCACAGTAGGTGTCTTCATTGAGTGCTGCGATATTAGGCATAAATTTTGGATACAAAATGCCTTTATTGTCGAAAAGGGGAATGAACATTACTTTTAATGCAGATGCAAAAACCTTGGCTTTTTTTACAGTCAGGTGTCTCCATTGATATGAACTCCTTGATTCTGGTTGGAAATAATTACCCTAGGTTCATCCTGGTCAATCTTCTTCTTCTTCCACCAACTTTTACAATATTTTGGGGTCTGCTACCTTTCATTAGCTTTACTGATAGTTGGCATGGTCACATTTGGAGATTTGGTTTTACGGCCGCATGCCTTTGCTGACACCAAGCACTATGTACTTACTGACAGATATGTATTAATGGGGGAAGTCATCTGTTTGTGAAACGTGTAACTATGTGTTTTATGTGATAAGCGTATTTTTTGTTTGTGAAATGTATAATTTATGAGCCGTAGGTCGGATACCGTCGCGGCACTCGCTTTGATGGCTGCAGAAAAAAAAAACGCCTAAAAACCAGTCAGAACGGCCGGTACGCGTGTCCGATCCGTTTTACCTCCCTGGTCCAGGGTGCGGCCCATCAGCGAACTGAGCCACACTGGCGGGTCTCAATCTGGTCAATATCTCATCACATAAGTAAATTTACTTCACTCTCGAAACGAAAAAGAACGTCTTTAATGATTGCAAACGGTTGTTCAGGTGTTAATCTATTAGTAACATTGTCACCCTCATGGCACAAAGTTTTTAATAATCAAGATGTTAAACCATTATTTGTGAGCTCTCCCAAAAGAAATAAGGACGTCTTCAAGCGTTACTCTTCGTTTTGACTGAATCATGTCGTTAATACGATTAACGTTGTCAGATGTTGAAGTACTTGGTCTTCCCAAATGGTAGTAATATGTGATGGCGGTGCTACAATTCCTGGACGTATGGCACCGCTTCAATATGGATTGCCTCGAAGAGACATTTTCAACATGAACTACACTTACCAGTCTGTTAGTTTCTGTGACAGACGCTTTTTCAAGAATAAAATCGGATTGCAGTACAGACTTCTGGTTTGTACCAGTGATCTGTAGCAGTTGCCAAGAATAATAACTAAATAAATGATTAATGATAGCCTCAATCAATTTTGATGTTGAGATATTAAAATCTAACTTCAAGCAGCGTTCTCAACAAAAATCTTCAATAAATTCTGCCTTTACAAACAGCTGTGACTGAGTGTAATTTAGTTTTTGATTTCCCCTCCTGGCTTTTAGGAAATAAAATATACATCTATTGCAGTAAATTAATACAACAGAAGATAACTAGCCAAACTGCGAAATTTAATTTCGTAATTATTAACAAATTCTGAGGAACTTTTGTTTTACCCGTGTGGACTATTATTTTAGACTTGATTACATATATGCTTACATACAACAACACAATTCCCTAATTTACCGTTATCTGTTTTATTATTGTCTGTAAATGTACCGGTAATACAAATGATCACGAACAGTTATTGCAAGGGAAATGAATGCATATTAGTATATTAGGTTTAAAGAGAGTGGGACGCCTAGAAATTTTAGTTTTCTGAACTGCAATGTAGTGCAGAAGGTTTTTAAAACAAAAAGCTTTAAATTAATCGAGGACCATTAGCGAATGAGGAACGTATTCATCAATTATCTAGTTGTCAGAAGCGTTCTGTGCTCTTGAATTTAACCACCTGATAGAAAAAAACACGAGAAGTGCATGTTAGAACGTGGCTGATACATTGTAATTGAATTAAAGCTAGTAATCTAAGGTTCAAAGGACTTTGAAAATAGCCGAAGAGCATTGACGTGGTTCCTTCGAACAACGTCAAACGTGTTTCTGCGCCGTCTCGTGACTAAAATTACTGTCAATTTTTTTTACAGTTGATTCTAGAAACCTAGTTTCATTACGTAAGCGTTGTTCTACGTGGTTTCCGTTATTGTATATTCACCACTACCGTTGAATTCCGAATTCCGCACGACAGCTCGAGAGTATAAATAACAAAATCAAAAGAAACCATTTAAATCTCTACGTATGTTGAAACTACACCTAAGTAAATTTTAATATAATGAATACCCTAAAATGTCACTTAATTATCTATCACAATTCATTCAGATTGACAGATTACTTGATGTTTTTTGCTGTATTTCATGTTTTACATTATTGCTATGTAAAACGCATTGAATTTTATGAAATTTCACATTGCATGTTTGTTCCAAAATTTTTGAGACTTTACATAAGATGCGAAACATTCTGTAAATATCAGGGATTCTGATCTGAAGCTTTTCGCTTGCAGTGGAACTATTGAACCAGACGTGAAACACAGGAGATAATAGAAGATAAAAAATAACTATAATTTTCAATATTTCTGAACAAACTGAAAAAAAGTTTAAAGAAGGAAAAAAGGAGCAACCTTTCATCTGGTAAACCAAATTACTGTGTTCATTTTTGTTAATGGAAACGTTAAAATGCAGAGGGAATTAAAGAAACAATGTTATAAATATCATCTACAGTCGCTACGAAAATAATCCAGAGACGACGATCCATAGAGTGGATACGATTTTTCAGATACAATAAAAATTGTTGTAGGAACACGGATAATTCATTTATAAGAACTAAATCTTCAGTTATCAGAAAGAAGCAGTTTAAAAATACCAAGAATAGGTGTAAAATGGTGTTCAGAAACAATTTAGAGATATTTAGATCAGTCAATGGCGTCATTCCACAGAACCCCAAAAATAAATCTTGCTCATAGCCTAGCACATACGACACTAGTAAGAGGCAGCTAAAGAATTTAGATAATGAAGTGAGAACAGCTGTCTTAACTCTATCTCTACATCCACAGTACATATTTCTTCTAGCGCCAGCCTCGTTGGCCGATTGGCTTGGATAAAAAAAAAGTGTCCGGCGCTTGACGGAAGTCTAGCTGGTCACAGAGCCGATGCTGGAAAAATGTGAATCATTCCTGACTTGACCAGCTGGGCAAGAGAGGCGTTGGTTACCTATTCATAAACTCCAGATTGTATTTTAAACGCATTTGATAACTCCAAAACAATTCCACATTGCATAAGGAGTGAGAGCACACGGAGCTGTTGATCCTTCCGTTGGAGGAGACATAAATCTTGATGGTCCCATTGGTTTCTTTCTGAATGGGCCGTCTCCCTTATTACATCTCCAAATACAAAACCCGTAGAAACACGTTATACTTACTCATCGCAATACACATACAGAGTGTCTATAAATAGAGGTGTAAACTTTACTAGGAAATGAAGAGCATCAAAACGAATCCGAATTGTATAGGGAGCCATGAACAGGATCGTCACGGAGTGACTGTATCGAGAACGATTCCCACAGAGAGATGTAACGGGACACCGTAATTTTTCACCAGTGCAGCACCATTTGTGGAATTGGATCTTTAAAATGTGACAGATAAAGTGACTCGTACGCCCGTCAGGGAACATAATGTGTTTGATGTTGTGGAGAAGAATCCGCCAATCCATGGTCCGGCGGTTTAAGACATGCATTCAAAGTCAGATATGGTGGAAAATTCTAATATCTCCGGTAACATTTTTAAATGGAATAAATGTTTCCCTCATCATCTAGAGTCCTTTCATTTCTTCTACCTCTGATACCACTACTACCAATGCTACCATGACGTTTTTGGTCATGGGTTCTTACGCAATCTGAATCATTTTGATGTTTTTCACCTCCTCATAACGTTTGTACCTCTATTAATGGGACGCCTTGTATGCAGTAAGAGATTTAGAAATCCACAGGAAAGGGACTAGACGTCAAAACTCTATAAACACTAGTACGCAAACAAATTTAGGCGCACCGTAAATTTATTAAAGGTCTGAAGTAACCTTGACGAGTCAAAGGGATTTTGTAACTGCGGATTCACTTATGTCTCATTTCTGTCATTTCAACAGCCAGTTGAATGATTTTAACAGACACAAAAACAATGGAACTGGACGATGATTCAATGATCTAGGTTATATGGTCCTACCAAACCAAATTCCAACTGTATCTTGTTGACGGGTGCAGCATGGCAAAAATTTTGCGTTTGGAAGAACTGTCGACGCGAAATCGTTTATCAGTCGCTTCGTTCAGTCAAGTCAAATGCAGACGGGTTCCGATTTTTGAACACCTTCGCAGATCAACCGCATCTTTTCCAGCGAAACAGTAACACAAATTTTTCACCTCTTAGATTTGAGCAACATTTTACTGACTATATCACCACGACCACTATCCTGTGATGAGAACTTCGTGCAGTGGAATCATTGTAATAGCCAATGATTATAGTGTAGTATGAAATGAAACAGTACACAAAAATTAGTTAAATTGCACGAAAGCTTTAGTCGAAGAGTTGTTGATACTAAGGAAATAGCATAGCGATTAAAATTAAGCATCCCGGTAATAATCTCTCGAATGTGTAACAATATTCTTTCTCTTTTTTAAAAAATAACGTTTTACAGCCTAAAATTATTAAATTTATAGGAACCAGAGGATTTCAAATTTAAATTATTGTTTAGTGATTAATAAACAAAAAAGGGCAAACTTGGCAGCTCTGCCTCAAGACAGAAATTGTTAACTTATCTTTGCCGTTCAGTCTGCAGTCTTCGGTGTTGGAGAGTTGTAAGTGAATTTTGAATCGATCCCAGATTAGAACAACGCGTTTTCATAAAATTTCTGACAATTTGAAACGTTATACCATCAGAAATTTAAGATTTAAGGGACAACTTGTTAAGAAACTGTTGTAGTAAATGAAGTAAAGGTGTCAACGATAGTTGATAGCTGTAGAAAATAACGTTACTAGCGCCTTAAGAAAATATCTGCAGCCTAAAGACGATTCCTATCGAAAACATGCAAGCTGGAGGATTTTTTGAGGGCTTTGTAGATTGTCGAAGTTATTAGAGCCGTCATAGAACAGGAAGCATGGAACGGGTAGAAATAGGGCCACGCCCTTCTGAAAATACCACACAGGCGTTCGCCTAGAATGAATTCGGGAGCCATTGGAAAACCGAAATCTGGATAGTTGGTCCGGGTTGATGAATTGATAGAAGTGTATGTAAAACATCAAAATAGCGTTCATAGAACACAAACACAATAAAAAAACCAAAGGCGGAAAAATCGAGAAAGTCGGTAGCTTATTATATCCAGGAGAATGATGTGTTAAACAGAACTGACTGGACAACGTAATAAAGAAAGGAAGTGATAATGACGGAACAGACTTTGTTCTGCTTCTCGTCAATTGAAAATATCTTCAAAACCTTTGATAATTTTTTTTTTTTATTTAACTTATTGCATTATATGCACTGACGAGTGTTTATACTGTTAAAAGAGAAAGTGAGGAAAGTACAGGTAAAAAATACAGTAAAATAAATTAGTCAAGGAGAAAACAAAATTAAGAAGAGAAAGAAACAAACTAAATCTTTATTTTATGTGTTTATACCCAGTACATTCTTCCATTTAAACGCTGATGGAAATAGATGATTTCTGAAAGTCATCTGGGGTTTTAAGACATAAATTTAAGGAGGAATGAATATAAAACTAGTCAAACTTTTAAATTCGGACGCCACACTCCACAGATTTTACGCCACCAAATTTCAGTAGAAAAGAGGATGTTTAGGATCTGTTTCCAGTCTCTTAATTTTCTGAAAATTAAGGGCTTAGATTACAAAATTGCACGGGGCGGAAGCCTTTAGAATTTACCGAGTAGTTTACAAAACCACGAACAAGGGAGCACCGTCACTTATTCATGGGAAATTCTTCCAAATTTACGTTCTGTACTGTTAGACGTGAAGAACACAGAGTAACCGTGCATTGTATTAAATGACTAATCTATGCAATAAACACACATTATAGTTATCAAAAATTGAAGTATTCACCTTTGACAAGAATATAAGTTGATATGATTTCTTACTAAATTATTCTCATGGTGCATTATTTCACATGGCTTTTATAATATTTCTAATAATAAAAGTAGGAACACTTTCTCAAATTATTATTCCGATACAATTTCTCGAAACTTTTAGCGACAGGGAAATGATAAATCAGAGAAACTAAAGAATGAAAGTCGTGTAATAGTTTTTCCAAACACATTACTTAGCCATAATGGTAACTGTAAGATGACTGAAAAGTGAATTTGAGCATTATGGAAGTTTTTAAAGTCCCTTTCAACAAATTAATAAGCATGGCGCAAGTCGACGAAGGTACGTACAGTACATCCCCTTATTGTTCGAACAGATAACGCGAGTCTAAAAACTGAGAAAACAACTGCACTTACAAACCGGAATTAAAATACATCAGATTTTACAGCGTTTTTGAATAGGCGTTCAGCTGACTTAAAAACTTATCAGAGTACCCGAATTTGTACAGAGATAACGTATATACCATTGAATTCATGCTAATTAGTGAGATCGAGTCGGATCATGTAAAAGGAATTTATGAAGATGTATGCGTAAACCTTGTTTTAAAAGACAGAAAATCTCATCTAAACACCTGTCAATGCTACATTATAGATGATGTGTTGCGATTTTGTAAAATTTTTATTTATATTTTCAAGTGTAGCTATTTTGTCTATAATTCATCACAAAACTTGTCTGCCTTTAGGACGTAAAAACTCCAGTAACAATCAACTGATTCGTTCGAAATTTTTTATTTCTTCCAAACAGTATTTACAATTTTAATTATTTCATCTATAATTTATTCATAATTCATCAAATCTGCCTTTAATAACGGAGTGAAAATTGTTTACATATATAATAACATAGGGTCTGATAAGTTTTTAGTTAAGTGCTGCAATAGGAATATAATAGTTGTTGTTGTTGCTTTAGGGAGCGTCGACAGCGGGTGGAAAATAATAAAACATTCAATTTCATGAAAATATGGTTGTAACACTCAATAAACAAACATAATTTTTAAACAGCTGTGTGTTACTAACGTTTATGATAGTACAACAATTAGATGTACTAGTTTTACTAAAAATAATAAATTGCACGTAATAGCAGAAACTATTCTTGACACTTGTCATTTTATATCGTCTTCGATTTCTTTTTATTGATATGTTATTATCAGTTATTAAAGTAGTACTCAGAACAGGGCTTACTATCTAATGTGTGTTATAAACGGGGAATATTGAGATGTTTCATTTGTTTAATATTATGATGAAATTTAACACCAATCAGGTAATATGCCGGACTTCTCCAACAACAACACATGTAAACAAACGTAGGGAAACACTGTTGTTGCCTATTTATACAGGATAAAAAGGCAGAATAATATGTTGCACAGGGTCATTTTTACTTTTACGTTATAGCTGTGCCATTAATAAAATAATTAATTAAATTCTTCAAAACAAATATGGCATTAATCTGCTTTGGTAATGCAGTGGACACAATAGACTTTTATTTCATTATTATGTATATGTTTTGTGTTTTTAATTGCTACAGGACTACTACAACAGGAATAGAACACATTAACACACCTTGCACAGATTTCTGTATCCTGACTGAAACAGGATAGTCGGTTGTAGAATGACAAATAGCAGAATTCTGCCCCGCAGTTCCTCCTTATATTCTGAGCTTCAGAATAAAGTTCACACTTGCCAGTGAGTATCTTCCATGCCTCAAGCTCTTGGAATATTTTGTTACTAACATTACTACAAAATAGTTCAGCAGACATAAAAATTCTCATGAACTGGTGTACACATGTCGATATCCAGAAGTTTGGTGTTCATTACACTTCAACATATTTACGAAGCTGTATTAATTCACTTATAGATAAAAAAATAGAATAATGTGTTGAATATTTACTGCTAGAAACCTTAATCATTCGAAGACTTTTTTTTTTTTTTTTTTTGCTTCTTGCTTCATGCTTCGTCGACGTAGTGGTCATTAGAGGCGGCAAAGGACTGGGAGAAAAGGAACGGGAAGGAATCCGGCCAAGGATTTTTTGAAGGAACCATCCGGGTATTCGCCTGGAGTGATTTCGGGAATCCTTGAAAAACCCAGTTCTGTATGGCCGGATGGGATTCGAACCCGCATCCTTCCGAATGCGATACTAGAGCGTTACAACTCACCCTCCACGATCGGTCATTCGAAAAAAATGTCGCACATTTATATTCTTCAGTTAACAACTAACTGCATTGGACCCAATGTAAAACCATTTATAAAACAGCCACAAAAATATGTGTATGTTGGCATACACCTGTAACACATCTAATTCCAATTTTCTGCCCAGTATAAGTAGATGAATAAAATGTGTTTATACATTGTAATTTAAATGTTGTCAATAGAATTTTTTTGCAAATTTATCTCATTCAAACTATCTGGTCCCAGCCAAATAAAAAAACATAACTTTCATATGAGTATGTATTTACTCTATTGTCTCTTTATCGTGTGAATTCATTTTCTGTGTAGTGTTTGACCTATATACTTATGTAATGCATGTTCTTATTCTTTTTTTGCCGCTTTTATTTAAGGAATCATTGCAGTCCTGCATTGCGTTTTTGGCTACTCTTTCTAATTTTTGTCTACCTTTAATTAAAAAATCACATTCCTCACTTCTGTAGTACTTGGAACTGTTCAGGTGATAAGAATTTCACTATCATATACACCATATAAATGTCTTGATTATATCACTTGCAGTAATTTCCATTTACTATAATGTAGTAAAAAAAAAAAAATTGTCATGTTTAAATTTGTATGGAATTTTCACATTTATTCTAGCAATATCTAATGAAAATTTGAAATTAGTATTAAAATATATTTTTTCTCTTCTATTTCGTCTTTACCTATCACTTAATATACTATAATTATGTTTAGGATCTGGGATAAATGTTAAGACAATATGTAAATTATGGGATCTCGTGCTTTATTCCTGTTTCAGGTTGCATACGTAGAAGAAACACGATTTTCTAGAATATTCCTATGTTTCTAGTATTTCTAACTAGAATAATTAGATTGCTCCGATCCATATTATATAATGCATCAGTCTTTTATCTGTCTTCCTGCAATCGAGAACTTGATTGGTTACTGCTTTGATACATTATCCTGCCCTATCCACTTAAGAGTGACTAAGAGACTATAATGTTTTAGACTTTGTAAACCAATAAAATGCAACAGATACTATTGATGATTTGAGAATGAAATATTTCATTTTATTTATTTTTTAATGTAAAGTAAAAATTAACATTTAAAAATATATTCGATTAGAACTGACATTTTGCATTGTTTGGGTTCGCTTTATATTAATCCCCTATTTTTATAAAATAAAATATGCATAAAAAAAGTTTTAACGTGAAGGCAGCTCTCAAATTCCACTGCCACACAAATCAGATTCATTCTGCAGTCCGCTATAATGACGGATGGCATTGTGTATAAGCGCTCCACGGTGCGTCATATCGTACATACGAGTAGGGTTATTAGAAACAGTTTAGTATTCCCTCTCCGTGAAACATGAGAGCCTATCACTGACCAATTGGGTTGTGCCGCAGTTGAGCTGATATTCAGTTTCTACAGTATAGTCACTAATTCAGTATATGCTAAATTTAACTTTGTGTTCGTACACCCTGAAGGATTGTTCTATGTGTTGATTCTGTATAATGCCAAAATGCAGAGATGAAATTAATTGAATTGTGTGTTTTACATACTCCTATACCAAAGGTAAGTTTTCTTGACATCTAAAACAATTCCTTTATATTTTAGAATATTTTCATACGAAGCTGGAAATTATTTAAAAGATGGTGATAGGGTATAAATTCTAAAAACATGTATTTTATTATTTGTGCATTATTATTTTTAGTGAAAATTCAGTTACTCTGGATCTATTCAATGCGTTTTATCCTCCTACACAGCGAATTACATTTTAAGTTTAAATACATCCACAATACACCCACTCACCCAATAAAGTAATTTTAAGGATATCCAGGATAATTTATCTTTCGAAATGTTTGCCGGAATAAAATCATTGTACGCAAACTTTATTTTGCGTCCATATCTTAAAATTTTATACGATAATTAGGATAATGTTTACTATCCAAGAAAGAGTCGTTCACATTTTTCACTTGCCATAATATTAAATGTATCATGCGAGAATGAAATAACTGGAAATTTAAGAATAGATGCACTTTGCGCAAATCGACTTCCTTGGTGATACGGCCAATAAATAGCTTAGATTAAATACCGATTTACTAATTCCTTGACGTAGATCAAATTTCATTGACTCACTCCATAATCAAATTACTAGTTCACTCAGGATTTTCGCTCAAGTAGTTTGTTGTTTGAATTTTAAGAGCATATTGGAAATTTCCATTAAAAGTAGCAGTAAACATTCCGTTACTTCCATTTGTACAATTACACTGTTGTATACGTGTGTGTAAAATATGATGATACAGAAGACTTCAAGACCTGAGCGATTATGGAAGAGGACTTCATGTGGCAGTTAGATGTATAGATAGATGTTGCAGGACTGTATGGTGTGAAAAGTAAATACACGGTGACAACCAGAAAAAGAACAAATAAACTGGTGGAATTATGATGGAAGAAGAGGTAAGAGAACAGTTAAAGAAGGGTGAATAGTGTTAAGTTCGGTGGAGGAAAGTGAGAGCTATTGTGAAGAATTAAGTGGAAGAGGGAAACAGATACAAATACCTTTAATAAATGCCAAAAGCTTGATTTGGATCATTGACTTTCCACAGAGAGGTAATGGTATTATCTTCTGGTCGTATTATTTACATATCAGACTCTCTGTTTCAGAAACACGGGCACTAGAGAAATGAGACTGTAGAAAGTCACAACCAGTAGAAGTTCATTAAATTAGGAATAGGTTTGGTGAGAACAGACTGAGTAATGAATGAAAAGGTCAGGAACAGAGTAAAGGAACCTTTGCAGGTAGAGTAGAGAAGGCAAGAGTTAAATGGTATGAACACATTAAAGTGAATGGATCAGAATATAAGCCATAAAGATACTTGTAATGAAGATAAAAGGCAAAACACCCAGACTAAGGTAAAGTTAAAAACGGCTGAAAGAACTGATGGAAGGTGTACAGGGGAGAAGATTGGACGAAGGCGACTACAGAGAGAGGAAACCGTGTTCATAGTTGCTTAGTGACTGTTTCTGGATTTTTTGTTGTCTTAGTATCACAGTAGACTGGTAGTATGGTAAGGACAGTATATAGTAACAAATTTAGAAAACAGTTTTCTTTTTTAGTGCTATGGGCTTTACGCATTTTCAACGTTGACGTCATTAGAAGTGAGAGAAAACTGAGGAAACTGAATGGTAAGAAATTCCATTTTGAAGGAACCATCCCGGCATTCGCATGGAATAATTTGTGAAATTATGGGAAACCAAAATCTGGATTGCTGAACGAGGATTTGAAAGTGACCTCCCGAATTCCAGGCACTCTTGGCTACACTGGAATATTGCATTAATTTATGTTTAAACTGAATGATTTTAGGTTGTTAATACTGACAGTGAGAAGATAAGGAAAGAGGAAATTACTTGTCAGTAATTGTTCATGCCCTTAATCATTTTCTTCCCAGGATGTCAGTGAAAAATGAAAGAATTTATTTTTGTGTGAACACTAGTAAGAAAACAGGTGCAAGTGTTATGTTACTGGAATATGCAAATAATTTCGAGTCTAATCCACCATCACAAAGTGCTGCTTAATACACGAATTTCAAACTGAAGGTACTCTTTTGAATGCATTCAACTTTGTATGATTTTGTGCCAGGGTGTTCCAGATAGACCAAAACAGTGTATAAATGAAGAAGTATAACACTCTGAAGATAAAAGAAGCGAAATCAATTGTTTATTTGAATTCGTCAAGTTTCTTACTTGTTGTGAGGAAAACAAAATTTGGTGAGCAATATGTTGACAGTATGTAAAGGAGTATAATGTTACTTTTGCGTTGACCTTATATCTAAGAACCGCAATTCTGTGAGTTGCTTAAATTCCTTGTTAATGAGCTTTACGTTTTTCTCTATTGGAGTTTATATTCGTCAAACAGAAATTATGATTACAAAGCTGTTCGCTTGGATAACAGCCCTCGCATTCTGGAGGACGCAGATTCGAATCCCTCTCCGGCCATCCTGATTTTCGGTTTTCCATGGTTTCCCTAAAATCACTCCAGACGAATGTCGGAAACGATTCCTTTAAAAGACAATGGCCGATTTTCTTCCTGCTGTTTCCCGTCTCTAATGAACTCAACGCTGACGAGGCGTAAAGCCTTTAGAAAAAAGGATAACAGCACAAAAATCGTATTTTTGGTCGGCGGAGGTGTGTAGTATTTAGCAGAACTTGCTTCATCAAATCCCTAACGCACCCTACAGAACCGATCGTTTGGTGTTGCAGCTAAAATTCAATAAATGCTAGTCTCAAACGTATATGTAGAGGAAGCAACAAAGGAAGTGGAAGAAAAATTTGAATAAGGAGAAAAAATCAGTATGCTACGATTTGCTGATGACTTTGAACTGTTATCAGAACAAACTGAATATCTTGAGAAGTTACTGAATGGCGTGAACAAAACACTAAAGCAAGATTTTGGACTATACAAAAACCAAAACAAGACGAAAGTTATCAAATGTAGCAGAAATGATAGCAATAATAGTAGATTAAATATGGAAATAGGATCTCTACCCTTTATGGTAGCGAAGCATGGACTTCAGGAATACCAGAAAAAAAGGAAAATCTAATCATTTGAAATGTTCTAAAAAAGAATGCTGAAAAAAAAGTGGGCCCATAAAGTACGAAATGAGCGTGATTTCATGATGGTGGGAGAGGAAAGAAGTTTATGGAATAGTCTTACAGAAATAAGAGATTGGATGGTGGACTATGTTTTGAGACATGCAGGATTGGTCTACTTATTAGTAGACGGCAGTAAGTAAGACACTATTTTGAATATATAAGCAGATAATTGATAACGTGTGTTGTAAGGATTATGTTGAGATGACGAGGTTAGCACAAGATAGGAAGAGATGGAGGATTGCATCAAACCAACCCAGAGACTGGTGACGGCAAAAATAGTATAAAAATACTTTATTTTCTAAATCAGTATTAGAGATTAACTTAGTACATTTTCCTTTTCCTACATTATAGTCATGGGTTTTTTTTTTTCCAGCGCGTCTTTGCATGTCATAAATGCTTACTGTGACCTAAAACTGATTCAAAATATGACATAACAATGATACTTAAAACACTTAGGACAGTTCTGTTTCAAATCGTCTTATAAATTACGTAGTTAGTCTGATGTCTGAGCGAATTTTCGCTGGTGTGCGTGGGAACGCGTTTCCAGGTGTACGAGGTTTGTTCAGTAAGATCGTGAACTTTTTAATTACGCTGTAACAGATGGTTGAATCTAATTATAACTTGCACAGGACTCTATTGGTAAATGCTCTTTGCTACATGCCACAAACAGTTGTTTCCTGCTGCCTTTGTAGTTGTGTTTCCTTTATTTGTGTAGGCAGCTGTTCGTTGTGTCCGGCAACTTTCTCCTGGCGCATTACTGCTGCTGCGAGAGATTTGGTCAAACGGCGTAAACCTGTTCTTTGTATCTCCCAAACCAAAATAAGGGGCACGCTAGCAAAGTTGAAAAGGAACTCCGCCATTATATTTTGAAGAAACTATTTTGGTATTTTCTCAATTTACTTGGGAGAGAGTTATGGAATAAAGTAGATTGAAGAAAATTGAACATAAATGAAAGATGAAGATGTGCAGATAGATTTTTTTAGAGTATTAGAGATCTTGTATGGAACAATGATGTGCTGCAAAAGAATTAGGAAACAATCTATAAAACCTGCTTTGTGCCAATTTTGACGTATGGAAACATGAGTGATAAAGGAGAGGGTCATAAAGAGATTACAAGCTATGGAAAAGATATTTCATAGGAGTTAAACGAGAAGGGTCATAATCAGGAAATCAAGGAAATGATCTAGAATGAACCGATATAGCAAAGAATAGATAAATCAAGGTTACTGAGGAACGGTCATGTTAAGAGAAGATAACAATGAAGAATCTGGACATGGAGCTGATAGGTAAGAGGCCTAGAGGAAGACGGAGAGAGGGATAGGTGAAACGTATTTAAAAAAAAAAAAAATATGTTGATGAAAGAGGAGGGAACTGACTGATAGTAGAAGAGTAGAAGAAGAGAGAAAGTGGATAGATAGGAAGCGCTGGAGAGTCTTTTGTTCCAAGCAGACTCGTCCAGTGGTTGGAAGCTGCTCAAGATGATGATGATCTTGGTATTTTGTCATACTGATTTCAGGAAACCATGGAAGACTGAAATCTGGATTTCCCGACCGGCGATTGAACCCATATCCTGCCGAATCTCATAGCCAAATATTAAGCACTCATCCACGGGGGTTGGTATTTCCAGCAATGCTATAGATGAGATGTTACACTCGGTGCATGATTCAAGGAGGGCATAATATCGTAGATGGCATGACCAGAGAGAATTTAATACGTTCGCTAAATTTGCTGAAACGCCTTCTGTCCTATCATTACCTCCATTTCAAGAAACTTTTTCAAATTTGGGATAGCTTGTTTTCTCTTCAATTTTCCCTCAGTCATTTTAAATTCCTCAGGTGAAAAAACTCAAAATATATGGCGTTAATGTTTAGTAATTCTTGCTTTGGTTTGTCCAAGAATGCCGAAATATATGCAGACGTTTAAGTTATGTTTATGGTTCTGTACCTTCTGAATGACAGACGTAGCCTTTATATAATCACCCATATCTGTTAGAGCCTCATAAGTTCTGAATTTTTTAACTTTGAAATTATGATCCAAAAGTAAAATTTGGAAAAGTTGTGGAGTTGATTATTACTATCAGGTGATTAATGAGAGGATACGATCAAAGGAAAGAATAGTTTAAACATAAGAATAATTCAAACATTCTCCATGGGTCCCAAACACAAACTGATAACCAGCTACTGTGAAAACGTTTGGATAATTTTATATTCCACGATTTCTATGAGTTTATAGTAAAAAACCCATAAAAGTCTAACTTCCAATTTATTTTCGAAATTACTGATCCAAAAATTGTATAATAATATAGAGTGATAAGTAGCCTCAAAACAATTACACCAAAATTAAAGTGACCTTTACGGATATTACATAATTTTTCGGCAGAAAAACCGTTTGTATCATTCCAGAGGGAATTACATTGCATCAAAATTTCTTTTGTTTGATTAATACGTCCCATCTGAAAGATATTATTGCAAAACGAATAATGTAATTGGTTCAAAAATCACTTTTTGTTCACATCGTTTTTAAAAAAAGAGATAGTTATTTTTTTTAATATATGCGTTCCTCCCAGTGTGAAAGACTGAAAAATGATACGTCGTTTATGATTATAGGATGGGGAAGGAATTGCTGAGCGAAGTGTAAATATCTTGTCATAATATTCGATAGTAAACTCAACTGGGCATAACACATTGCATAGATGGTAGGAAGAGTCTATAAATTCCTTTATTTATTGCAGACAGTGATGAGGGTATATAGCAGAGAAAAGACGGAATTGTGTGAGATCATTCCTTGAATATGTAAGTGTAGTATGGGACGCACACACTGGGTATCAAATACAGAATTTGGAGGGAGTGTAAATGTTGGCTGATAGATTTGTTTCTGGGAATTCATACTTAATGTAATCCGCAATTGATTTGAGAATGTAGATGTAATATCGTTCCGTAGAAGAAGGGAGGAGGGTGAAGAGAATGCGTGGGTAATTTCAAGGCGTATATTGGTGATTAAGCTCGGAAGGACATTGGCAGTAGAATTAATGGTAATAGATGGAAAGGAAAAGCCTTACATAATTTAAAATTAAAATTCCTTAAGGGCAGAAGTAGTTGAGAATTAAAATAATTATACTTAAATAATTTAAGATAAGACGTAATGTGGTTGTTTATTGAAACTGTCACTGAAGGATGGGATCTTAATTAAATTAATTAAAAAATGAAAGAATTTGTTTCTTTCATTCGTCAGATTTCGGTTATTACTAAGTTTCCACTGCTATTTGAATTGAACTCACTGCATTGCTTTGTTACATAAACCATTCAGTGCTTAAGTATTTTCCATTTTATTTAATATTATTATTAATTGCAGTGTAATTTATTCCACGGTGGCAATTAGTTTTCAAATTTACTTTTGCTTCTCACAGATATTTACTATCTGCACTGTTTGAACCAAATTCCTCATCACTGTTCTCATTAAAAGAATTTCTCTGTCAAGATCATAACTTTCGAAACCATCAAAGCGTAAATTCTGACATTCCTTCTTCCAGTCTCGTAATTTAGAACCTAGTTACTGTGTGACGGTTATAGTGTTTTTTCAAATATCAGGACGAGTATGCACCGGAGAGGAATTGTAGAATACAGATCTTATTCTCAGTACATGTTTCAAAGACAATGTAATATTTGGACATGGGTTCTGTTCTACGAATATTCGTACGCGGTACACTGTACAGAGAATAATTTTTAGATTTCATATTGAATGATCAAGTAAGGATGAAATCTGTTCTGGACGTGCACCAGATACTTGGATAGCCGATGTAGCATGAGCAATGGCGAGTAGCGTGAGGAAGCAGGGAAATTTCTACACAGGTACAGTACCTGCAAAGCCATCGACTCGCTTGTGTTTCAGGAACCACCCAGGGACTCATTAATAAACAGCAGAGCGGGAAGTCCAGCCGAACCATTTCTAAGGACAAAACTGGGCAGATAGATTATCAAAATTTAGGAAGACTACCTGTTTGAAACGCGTACAAAAGTAGCTAAAAATTACAGTGTGGGAGAGAATACTGGTGGGTGGTCCTTCTAAAAGCCGTAATAAATAAATCAGTGGAAATTAACTTCGTGGCCGCAGCTCTGCGAAATGCAGAAGTGATGCGATGTTGATCAGCGAATGAAACGGGATTTCGCCATGAAAGACGGCGAGTGATTGTAATAGCCAATAAGGTAGGGAATTAATTAATAAATAAAATGTGTTTTCTCAAATTCACACGTCCAGTGGCGCATGACAACAAGAGTTACGTCTGAGAATTTTGATTCTCATTTGTCCGACTGTACGTCGAGTTTTTACGAAAGTTACATTGCTCTTAAAGGGCAATGGCAGCTCAGTGGTTAAGAAACTTGTGTTTTAAAAGTTCGCTGCTCCGGTTCCGGGTTCAAATCTCGGTGGGTGCAGGAATTTTTAAGAGATGTGTTAGATAATATGAGCTATGCCAGGACGTACTATCTTTCGGATTCCACTTTGAACTGTAGGTCCCAGAGGAAAGGAACTGGCCATCCTACCTCAGACCCAATGGCTTAGTATACCTACTTCGGGTTGTGAACTAAGTAAGTTTTACATACACTTTACAACCTACGTCTTCAATTATATTTTTCAAATATTCTACCTCTACAGCTGTTAGCTCGACTGTGCCCTCCACTAACGAAGCAAGCAATCTCACATATCCTAAAAGTTGACCAACCATCCTACCTCTTCTTCCTGCAAGACTCTTCACAAGCTTCTTTTCTCATCCACCATTTTCAAAACAAGTTTATTTCGTACATTATCTGTCCATTTGATTTTTATCATCCTTCAATAGAACCACGTTTCAAATGATTCAATTTTCCTTTTTTATAGTATTACTTCAGTCCATGCTTCGTTACCATAAAGAACTTTGCTTTACACATAGAGTTTTAAAAAGTTCTTCCTAAGTCCTGTTTCAATATTTGAAACTTGTGACGCTTGTGCTATTTTGCATCCCCTTTTAAACTGACGCAGTCTCTAATGATTCTCTACTTTTATTATAGCTACTTGGTTCTTATATATATTATAAAGTATAA
Organism: Vandiemenella viatica; assembly: GCA_031002005.1. Lineage (NCBI taxonomy): Eukaryota > Metazoa > Arthropoda > Insecta > Orthoptera > Morabidae > Vandiemenella > Vandiemenella viatica. The sequence continues at coordinate 90,554,649 of CM061921.1, forward strand.
TTTTATATCGATATTTTAGACCTGATGTCTTTAAAATTTTGACATCTTACCCCACTTAAAATTATTAAAGCTTTTATTAAATCAACAAACACCATAAAAGTATTTTCATTTTTGCTGAGCCACCCGTCAAATATTAATTTTTATGCCAGAATTGCTTCTCTTGTACCGCAATTTTTCCTAACACAAACTAGTCCTCACCTACTATATCTTCTACTGTTCTTCCTATTTTTCTGTGTATTATTCTGGTCAGTAATTTTGAAACATGTGATGTTAGACTTATAGTGTGATAATTCTCGTATTTGTCGGCTTGTGCTTTCTTCGAAAGTAAAAAGATGGTACTTTAATTAAAATTGTTTAAAAATTCTCCTGTTTCATAAATGTTTGATATCAGTTTTAATAATCTTTGGATTCCTTCTTCTCCTAAGGATTTCAGAAGTTCTGCAGGAATCTCGTCAGTTCCAACCATCTTGTTTGATTTTAAATCTGCTGAATTTCTATAAAATGTTGTCCTTTAAACATGATCTCCTGCGTCATCAATGTCAGCATCGTCTATTTTTTCCAGTTCACTGTTGTTCAAATCATCCAAATCTCTATGTATTCCTTTCGTCGGGTAGCTCAATCTTTTGAGCTCAAGAGAGGTTTTCGGTTAGCATCTTTTCCCCATTTTCCAAATTTTGTTTGCTCTTCCTATGGGCCACATCTATTTTACCTACTATCATTTCCTTTTATACTTCTTCGCACTTTTCTTGCAGCCACTATTCTTTTGCACTTTTTGAATTTCCTGTTTAGTTGATATCTATAATGTCTGTACTGCTCTTCTTGCTTCATCATTAGCATTTTTGTGCCTTCTTCTCTCATCCATTAACTCCAAAATTTCTTATGTTATTCAGTGTTTTCGGGCAGAGTCTTTCGTAAAGCCTTATGTTTCTTTACCATATTTTATTATTTCTCTTTTCAGTGTACTTCATTCGGCAACAGGTGAACTCTTTGAGAGTTATTTCTCAGACATACGGGTGAAAATTTTTCTGTCATGTTAGATTGCTTCAATTTGTTCACTTCCTGTTTGTTCCTCCTTTATTCTCTGGAATTTCAGCCTGCACTTGATAACTATTCAATTGTGGTAAGTCTATATCCGTTCCTGTGAATGCTATACAGACTAGAAGTTGCTTCCTGAATCTCTGTTTGACCGTGGTATAAACTAGCTGATGTCTACCTGTATCCTTTGAACGTTACTAGGTGTCTATCCTTTATGAATGGTGCTTAAACGACCAGTTTATATCTTTCACAAAATTCTAACAACCTGCTTCCTCGCTCGTTTCTTTCTCTTATACCATAACTTCCTACGGTATTCCCTTCTTTTCCTTCCCCCACTGTCTCATTAAAATCACGCATGATTATTACATTTTCCTTCCACTTTTACAAATTGGATTAATGTTTCAATTTGGTCATATATTTATTCTGTTTCTTCATCACCTTAGTGTCACGTCGGCATATAGACTTATACCAACTTGGTTGAGTGGTCACTAAACTGTACATAACATCTCACCCATTCCGATACTCTCTTGTTAATTATAAATCCTACACCTCTAACTCCACTGACGGCTTTTGTGTTAATTATTCTTCGTTCCCCCGACCAGAAATTCTGTGCGTCCTTGCAATTAATCTCTCTAATGCCAGTGACATCGAACTTCAGTCGTTCTGTCTCCATTTTTAAGTTTCTTAATCTACCTGCCCTTTTAATACTTCCAATATTTCACATTGCGATTCCCAGAGTGTTTTTACCCACTCTGATGACTCCTTCCTGAGTATTCCTCCCCCGGAGATGTGATTGGGGGACCATTTTACTCCCGAAACTTTTTTCCAGAAACAATTCATCATTCTATATGTAATTTGATAGGATTACATACCTTCTGGGTACCCTTTGGGGTGCAGTGGCTTCCCGTTGCCTTCTGCAATAGTAGGTCGTTGATCATTTCCGTTTCATCCGTCTTTAGGGCCCGTTGGCAAGCGGTAGGTGACTGCTTCTTTTGTGAATCATTCAGTAGCGAGAGCCTTGTTCTCGCAAATTGGGTGCACCACGTAAAGGAGAGTATATATTTGGTGGAAGAGGCTGTTATAGTGAATCCCAAGTCCTTACAGCCTATGGAAATTATGAGTCTGTGTCAGACTCCGCTGTCAGCAGTTATACGACTGTGCTCGTTATCAAGTTACTCGTAATCCATTACTTCAACTGATGAGAGCTCTTGTAGAAGGGATACCATTCAAATCCGCTAACTTCTCATTGATACCCATAGTAACTACCCTGCTTCCAGACAGATCAATTAGTACTCTTTTGCTCCAAATTGGGTAATATTTGAATTTTTATAAGAAATCAGTTTAACAAACAAGTAATAATACCTTTATGAGTCTGTCTGTACGGTGGAGATACATAACAGGAACAAAATAGATTTCAGTTATAGATAATGTTACTATTAATACTGTTCTACAACTCGTTTCAGATCCTTTTGGTCCAAATTTAAATTCGCTGAGGTTTGAGGAACATTAATACTGATTAAAGATTGTAGACAGTATTGAAATTCAAAGTATTTTAAGAAGCGAGCGATGCTGTTACATTTCATTTCTCTGTTTCGTAAATTTCGCCCCACATCGTAAAAAAAAAAAACGTAAGTCCATAGCAGATTTCGGAGTTTGAGGACAGTCTCAGCCGACTAGCCAACTGTATAAGTGAACGCAGTTGTATTATTATTTTGTTGTTGGAAAAAGCAACACAATTCGCTCCCAATTCGCTCCCAATTCCTCAGTGTGTGCGGTGTTTTTTTTTTTTTTTTTTTTTTTTTTAACTGCTTAACGGCTCTCAACAGCGAGGTCTTTAGAGACGGGAAAGTATTGGGGGCAAGGAACGGGAAGTAATTCGGCCATGGTCTTTTGAAGGAAGCATCCCGGCATTTGCCTGGAGTGATTTGGGAAACCATCGAAAACCCAAATCTGGATACCCGGACGGGTCGTCAGTGGTGTAAGGATTTCAGGTATCAGTTTCCTAAATTTGAAGGATAGGTTTGATTTGTTACATACACACCAATATTTTTTAAGGGAATCCATCAGTATCAGTGTACATTGGAGTGGTCTGGTGGTTTATTGGTTATGGCGTATTACTGGACATCGAAAGGTTCCTGGTTCGAATCCCTGTCTCACCCGGGATTTTCAATAGCCCTTAACCCGACCTTCACCTCTGGCACAGCTTGCTGTTTAATGTGAAGTAAGCCACAACGCTTCCGTGATTCGGATTCCACGTTAAGTTATAGGTACCCGGTAGGGCTACTGGGTTAGGTTATGGTGGTTACAATAGGGTCGGAATGCGCAGCCGATAGAAACCCTGCCACCATGTCATTACGACCACACAGAATTGTTATTATTATAGTGTACATTCGTATAACTTTCTCATACTTTACACATGATGTTTCGCTGTAGACTGATCCCTGTGTGTGAAAGGTTAATGCTAGGACCTGGCAATAGGTTTCGATACTGGATCCCGCCATCCTGAAGTCTGTTTTTCCATAGTTTCCCGAAATAAGACCAGGCGAATGCACTGACAGAGCCTTTGAAAGACTAAATCTGAATTTTTTCCGATTATTTGCCCTTCTAACCTTTCTCGTCTCTAGTGAATTCAACGCTGCGGCGCTGTAAAGCCCTAGGAAAAAAATTGTTACCGTATACAGCATACAGTACATACTTTGTTTTTGTCGATATGTGGTTTCAGTCTGCGTAATGTGCCACAATACGTTATATTACTTTTTGGAAATAACAATATCTATACTACATAATAAATTTGTGTCTTTTTATGAAATTTGTTCCGAAAAGAGTAATTTCAATGTACACTACTAATGATAGAGATAACAATTTAGAATTTTTGTCTGTATGTCTGCGCATTACGCAAAAGCTAATTACGTATTTTAACTAAAACGAACATAAGGGTAACATATGTAATAGGTAAGGATATATGATACTTCTTTTCCTCATAGGTTTCAAAGTTACTGATGATAAATAGTCCAAAACCACAAATTTGGAAAGTTTTGTCCGTCTGTCCGCGTATCACGCAGAAACTAATTAACAGAAGTTGCGAAAGTGCACATAGTGATAGCCTATATGACTGTGTAATGTATAAGATACTTTTAATCCAGATTAGTATAGTCCCGGGCGATACAGGGAAAAAACAGCTATTTTTATAAAAAATTGTCTACCTGCTGGGCTATATATATGAAGTAAAACTTTTTTTGTTTTGGGCTTATGACCGTCAAGATTTTGTTTAGAATTTCTTGCTTTTTTTAAGAAACAAACAAAATATAAGAAAAAAATATAACATAAAAATGGAATACTCCTAAAAGACCACACTACTTCAATTCTGAAAATGCGAAGCAAACGCCATTGAAACTACCTCTGGGAGATATTTAGGTCCATTAATTCATAGTCGACCATTAACAATGAAGTTAGAGCCGTCTGTGTTGCCCCAGGAGTTCATTTCCTACAGCATCCTTTATCAACAGATGAAAGAGAATGTTTCATAGGTTTCACATTGCAACTAACACAGAGATTTTCCTAGCTATGTGGCAGACGAGACTTTAACAGGCCATTGACTGCATTCTAGAATACCGAGGCGTAAGTAACCATAAAGCAGAATTTTTTCTAGATTTTATCTTCGTGTGGCTGTAATTACAACAAATTTCTAAGAATATATTAATTTTAGTGTACAATATTATATGTGATGTTTCAGTATAGCTCAGACCACGGACGCTGCTTATTACTTTCTGTTTTGTGACTCTCTGATATCTCCAATGTAAACAATATCAGTTTTTGGTTTGTTTGTATTATTGTTTCTGCTTTTCTGGCTGGAATATGTATGTCGTCTCAGTCAGTTTTTTTCCGCAGTAGATATCACCTAAGATGGGTACAGATGATACAGATAACTGAAGCATTGCCACTGCCGAAAAACGTTTCTGCACCTAAAATAAGTGCTGGTATGCATTAAGATTTACTGCAGATTGTTAGAGTTTACCGTTGTATGCAGATATGGAAATGATTCTTTTATTGTTATCCAGGTATTCTCACCGTAGCCCATTCAGCGGACAAAACAACACATTCGTTAAAATCCCTGATAGTAAACTAAATTGTCTAGCAGTTTCTTTGTAATTACCCTGCAGGATTAGCCACAGATGCTGCAAAATTCTTATGCAGTGAAGTAAGTTATTTTAACATAGCTTTTCTTTGTGTGAGGAATAGAAGTGCTTCTTGTGCAGTTCACATACAAAGTTAACCGGTACCTTCTGCAATCTAGCTTTTTTTTTTCTTACAAATTTACGTGTCGTCGACATCGACGTAATTAAAGACGGTAAAGTACAAGGGAGAAGAATCTGGAAGGAATTCGGCCATGGCCTTTTGAAGGAAGCATCCCGGAATTGGTCTGGAGTGTTTTGAGGAGTCCGTGGAAAACACAAATCTCGATACCCGAATGGGGATTCGAACCTGCGTCCTCTCGAATGAGAGTTCAGATCGTTACCATTCACTCTGAAATCTAACGTGGGATTTTAATCTCACAACTAAATTCAAATTAACGCCAGACGTCATGATGTGTGGTGTTTCACAATATAACCCCTATTGTCTTATTCTGCTATGAAAACCACTAATTGTTAAATTTATGTAGACAAATTGAAGCAGTGGCGCGAAATCATAAACAGATCTGATCTTCCCATCTGCAAAAAAAATATATAATAGGTAAATTATTTACTGGAAAAAAATTGGTGACACAAAATTTCTTTAAAATGTCAAAATTACACAACTACTCAGCAGCCTCCTAACGCTTACAATAATTCCAAAGCATCTGTTCATAATACGCACAAGTGTTGTATGAGTATAAACGGCGGTATATAGTCAATGATCTGAAATATTATGTGTACGTAATGCACGGCAATCCGTCTCCTTAGTTCTAGTTGTTGAGAGCCTTAGGATGGTACCCGTCGCCTGGTACCCCGTTAGCTGGTCGCAGTCCTGATCATGGAAAAATATTTCACCATCGGGGCTTGGCCGGTAGGTTTAGATATTACAAACATCCTTAAAAAAGACTACAGGGAAACGTGGAATAGAGAATGGTCGGAAACACCATAACTGAGAGGTCAACACTAAGCTTGCATCCACCTCCAGATACCAACATCAAAGGGGCTGTCCATCTACATGATTAATAACTACAATAGTAAGGTTAAATTTTAACCATGCTTTCTTTCATTCGCACCTGTACAGAATCAAAGCAATCGAATCACCACGGTGTGATAATGAAGAAGATGCTCAATGTAACTTTAACCACATATTTATCGGATGAAAGAGGCACTGGAACAATACCACAAACTTTATGAAAGCACTTTTACAAGAGTGCACCCCATAACCAGTTAATATGACACATGTATTAGCCAGTGAAAATATTTTATATTCCGCTTTATCATAGAATTTGTGAGAAATAACACCCTAAAAGTTTAGAGGAGTACAATTCCACAATAATATGATAGCTTCAGCTGCATAGAAGGCAAAGAGGAACTAGACAAACAATTGATGACTGCTAGTTCCATGCGGCTAACTAGCAGGAGGACTCTTCTAAAGGAGTATATTTTGGTTTGTATGTCTGTATGGCCGTAAGTTTAAAGGCCAATAAATTTAACAATAGCCATTCCAGCTACTCGTCAACGATATTCAATAAACGATATTTTTCCCTAGATTTTTTGTCGATTTATTTCAACTGGCAGTTATATACTTCAGAGTAACCTTACAATGCCAGCAGATACATATAGTCCCCACAATCCATTACAGTAGAAAAATCTGTACACTCAAATCTCAATGCTGTCATACATAGCGATTATTCTAGCAACAAATATAATGTCCAAAAGAGTTAATGTTGATTGTTCAGAGAAGAATAAAGTTTTCTACTCACAGTTCTGCGACAAATGTTATCAACAAAAAACTGACGTTTTTAAGTCAAAACCGAGAGTGCTGGATAAGCGGTAACGCTCTGTTCTAGCATTCGGGAGGATGCGGGTTCGAGTCCCTGTTAGATCATCTAGATTTGGGTTATGCATGGTTTCCACAAATCATTCTAGGCGTATGCAGGCATGGTTCCATCAAAATACCATGGCAGAATTCATCCTCATTCATTTTCCTGAGTCCTTCCTGACCTGTAATTACCTCGTCGTTGATTATTGTTATTATTTTATTTCTGACTTTACACCTCGCCGATCTCGAGGTTATCAGAGGCGGGAAAGCATTGCGAGCAACGAACGGGAAGAACTTCGGCTATGGCTTATTGAAGGAATCATCTCAGTATTGGCGGTGATTGATTTGGGAAAACTATGAAAAAACCAAATCTGAATCGCTGGACGGGGATTCGAATCCGTATTATCCTGAATGCTCGTTCTGATCGTTACCACTCACCCACAATGCTCCGTCTGAATATTAAGCTTTAAGTCCAAATTGAAAGAGATTCTGCTTGAGAATTTATGTTACCTAAACAAACGTTTTCTTCTTAAAATCTGTAGGCAAAAGACGGTTGATACATAAATACATGCTTTCGGATAAGACAGCGAAAGTGTAAAAGTTATTTTGAATCACTGGTAAAATTTATTTTTACTTCATAAGATGTGAACAAGGATTTTTGGAAATTATAACAAAAATGAATAATTATGACATTGTAAATAACTAACATGAAATAATTAGTTGATTATGATATTAGTTTTGAGAATGACGGGAACTGTTCCACAACTATGAGATATTTCCACATAGGATCAATTACATGTGTAATCTAATTCAATTTAAATAATAAAACCATCCACAACAACAAACAAATAATACGACAGCGAAGACTACAATCACGTCGCACTGTATCGCTAATATGATTTTGTCGTGTAGCATAGGCGCTTCAGGAAGATAATACTGGGTAACATGATAGCCACTAAAGCTAAGTTAAATTTGATCGGCTGAACCCTTGCGAAGAAGGTGTAATTAGCATGGTATTGAAGTTAGAGGGGAAAATTCATTTCTTCCTTACTTTTCCTAACCCAGTGATTCTATCGGGTAAAGCAGATCAACACTTTATCGTGGAATCTGAACAACGGAAGCATTCTGGCGTACTTCACAATACATAGCAAGCTGTGTCAGAGATAAAAGTAGGCTTAATTTCGATGAAAATCTCCGCCGGAACAAGCATTAGAACCGGCGAGCTCTTTATGTTTAGTGAGACGTCTTAACCACTTAGATACCAGGCGCCTATGATAACTAGATCGAGTGATAAAATTGGTATGAAGATTTCCTATTTACTTCATACTTACCAGTCAACAGTGATAACTTGCTTTGAATTCTACTACATCCATGGGCCAGCATTCGAGTTTCAAAACCTTTTTCGCTGATGAACCAGTTACCCTGATGTTGAGTGATGTACCGAGAATATTGAAATTTCCTTGGAGCCTAAGAATGTTTCACTAATATTTTCTGTTCTTGGATGTTAAGCGGGAGCAAGAAAGAAACTATAGCCTATCCGTTTATACGTTACACAACTGCCAAAAAACGTATATTTTTGTGGAAAATGAAAGAAAACTTGGCATTGGCAATGAAAGGACGAGCAAATTGCTTGTAACATCATACGATCCAGTTTTAATCTCACCAATAAGATACCTTGCACGTCTATTTCAAGATGGTAAGGTATGAACAATTTGCCTCAAAAAGCAGTGAAACAGTAATTCACTCTCAAACTAATGAGTATCATACGCTGGTAGAATGAACAGATTCGTATTTTCCAACTAAAAACCTAAAGATAAATATTTTTTTTTTTACTTAAGGATTTATGCCTCGTCGACATCGATGTCATTAGAGGCGGGAAGGGTCTGGGGACAGGAACGGGAAGGAATTCGGCCATGACCTTTTAGAAGAGGCATCCCGGCATTCACCTGGAGTGATTTGGAGAAACCATGGAAAACCCAAACGGGGATTCGAACTGCGTCCTCCAGAATGCAAGGTCTGAACGTTAATCGCTCACCCACTACACTCGGTAATAGTAAGTGTATCAGATTAAAATATGACTCCTGACTTCTTGGCTGTTAAGCAGGAAAAAGTAAGAAAGTATAGCCTCTCTGTTTATAGGTTGCACATTTGCCACTAAACGTTTATTTTGGTGGAAAATGAAAGGAAGCTTGACACTGTCAATGAAGGAACGGGCAAATTGCTTATAACATCAAACGATCCAGTTTCAATCACATCAATAAGATACTATGCACGTCTATTTCAAGATGGTAATATATGGACAATTTGCCTTAAAAAGCAGTGGAACAATAATTCACTCTTATTCTAATGAGTTTCTTACGCTGGTTGGGTGAACAGAGTCGTATTTTCCAAGTAAAAATCTAGACAACAGTAGGTGCGTTACATTAAAACTTGACTCCTTAATTGTTATTTTTGATCAGCCATTTTAAAACATCAACTGATGAGTAGTGTAGGGATGTGACGCGTAGTCGTAAAGCATTCTTCAATGATGGAATGTTGTCTCTCCAGCTTGCTGGAAGAAACATATTCTTATGTGGGAACCTTAAGTATTGCCATCTGTGTGAGATTCGTGTAACTTATATTATCTATGATAGGTGTATTTTTGTTTGCAAAACGTGTGGTTAATCAAGCGGAAATTTGGAACCGCCCGATTGCGGAAAACGGCCTAAAAATCGCAACCAACAAAGAAAGGAATCTAACCTGATTCCGTTGTAACTTTCTGATTCAGTTTGCTGGCTTCTTAATGTGAAAATCACTGTGGTGGCTGAAGTAAAGTATACCAAAATATTTTGTGCACGTTTCTTTGTAAATGTTCTGAAGTTGTCTGAATCTTGTTTGATTTCTTAATTATACGAGTATAGTGTAAGGTACAATAGTGCTCTGCTTTTCAGTTATAGTTATTATCTTCCTTCTTAAAATTATTAAGAGTATGCAGAAATAATACAAAAAGTCGACATCAGGAATCACGCTTTGTTATTTTCCTCTAAAACGTGACACGTGTGCCATTTTTGTCAGTAGCATGATGCAGCACGTGATCACTCCACAATGATTATCGACATGATGACAAAACCTCGCAATTGATTTAAATAAATCTTTAGGTTTCATAGTCCTCTGAGGACGTTAACTGTGTGCAAACATTTCTGAATACTAGAACTCGAAGATTAAGAATCAGAATCATACACAGACACTGCTACACATGTAAGGCTGATATTTCGTTTCCAGGAAACAGAAGATTATACTTATCAACACGGAAATATATCATTTCGATGGTTAACTCATTTTTTATCTGTCATAAAATTAAATTTATATCATTGCGACTTTTTTTCTGACGAGTTTGGGGGGCATCCATAAATTACGTGAGGTGAAATAGGGGAGGGGGGGGTTCCAGCGAAATCTCACCAGATCTCACCAAGGGGGAGGGGGGGTCTACGGAAATCTCACGTGAGATTTTGCGAAAAATTTGGGTTGGGGACAGTAGAGCAAAAAAAAAAAAGTCTCAAATTTGCGGCAAAGTCGATTTTAGGAGGGTATTTCGTCAAAAAAGTTAGGGTGTGACCTAAAAAAAAAAGTTTCCAGGGCGATTTCTAGGGGGGGTTCGCACGGACCAGATCTCACCAGAGGGGGGGGGGGTCCGGCCAGATCTCACAAAATCTCACCAGGGGGGAGGGGGGGTCCAAAAATCCGGAAAAACACCTCACGTAATTTATGGATGCCCCCTTTGCAGTATTTCCCAATAACAAACCATTTGTAGTGTTTTGTGAAACTGCAACGGTACTCAGTTGTAGTTTGTTTCTTTTGTATAAGCTGGACATTACCGGGTAGTTTTATATTCATATCTCTTACATGAATTTCCAAATTCCGAGACGTAACGTTGCTAAAGAATAAAATTTTATTTTATTCCAAGCACAAATCAATATCGGAAACTATTAAAAAACTTTCAATGTTCTGATTTTTTTTAACATATTGCTTCAAGTAGATAAATCCTCTGATTTCTAAATGGACGAGAAATTAAACAAGTTTTATGTTTTGTGCCAATAACCTTCATCATTTCAATATGATACAAAGAGAAAAACAAAATTAATTCTGCTATATCAGATAAATAATTGAGTACCATGAATATACTATATATACGGCGTCATCATGCGTCTTCAAATGGGTACCGAATGAAACATTTTAAGGTATTAAAATAGGTGAAAGTCTTATCCGGTGAATAAGTGATTGAGATACCAGTACAATTACGATCTGTGGCCAAGATAGAGGGTAACTTATTACCGGTAAAGTTTTCTTGATGAAACTGTGCCATTTGAAATTTTGCTTCTTCATATTCCTTTGATGAATACTCGAAGATGCTTCACATAATGTATCCCCGTGTTGGTTTTACTGTTTTTCTGGAAATCTAGAAAAAGAACGCCATTAAAATTATGGAAAAACAGAGACGATCACTTTACATTCAGAAGGAGCAGCATTGTTCTTCTTTGGAGAAGGTGAGAACAGTCATGCTTCAAATTCAATCGCCGTTTCTTTGATTCTGAGGCAAAAAGTTACCTTCATGTCTCATCCGTAATGGAAAAATCGTTCAGCAAACTCAGCTGGATTGCTTCAAAGAGGGAAAGGTTTTTCCCAGCACTTGCTTGCTCGTTGCCTTTGATCTGCCGTCAAGACGTATCGGCAGTTACTGGAGGAATCCTATTTCACGTCGAAACTGCATGATATCAACTCTATCTCTCATCAACAAATCATGCTCATGTCTAAATATTCCTAAATAGTTGTTTCCACTGGTCTTCCTAAGAGGGTATCATCTGCAGTGCCGATTTATATGGCTATAATAATGGCATTGGTACCCTCCCAAAGGTTACCACCATATCCTCAAAAAAGCACATTATATTTCCTACTCAAATATTTAGTCATCTCACGAATTTCTTTCTTCTCACTTATCCCGTCAGCAGTCATAAGGAAATAAATGTTGGTTCAATGATGTTCCCGGTTTTGACAATAAAAAACAGTTGGTGACGTGCCGTGGCAGTAGCAACTTCGACTTTCAGTCCACCTGATGAAGACAGCCGAGGAAGCTGTAGGAACGTTGTGTATGGCAGAAGATCTTATCCAGAATTTTTGTCAATACAATACAAATTCACCACGAATTACATGAATTATTCGCAAGGATGTACGATTTCATTTCCTTAGTAGGTAGTGAACTAACGGAACGAACCGTGTTACAAATAACCTCGAAGTTATTGGAACAGCTAGAAAAATGAATCAGGTAATTTATTAATACTGTGTCAGATTACTCGTAATTCAAAGGCATAATATCTGAGCATAACAGTTGAAAATAACATGTAACTGAATTAAAATAACATTTACTTGCAGGGTAAAGTAACCAGCCATCGTTTTTACAGATGTTTTAAAAAAATGTGACAACAACGTGAAAGTGTCAGCTCTCGGAACCTCTTAACGTGCTTTTGTTAACAATTGTGCATAGATTAATTGATCATGTTAAAAGGGTTCAAAGACGGAACTCTTCAGTTCTTTCAAAAATATTTAGAACATGATCGACAGGTGGAGGTTGTGCATTTTTAATGGTAGAATTATGAAATAGGTCACATTGATAGCAAAGAACTGACCATCATTTTTCTTGGTTGTGTAATGGAAAACACTGACTCTTCCCACATACACCCGTCTCTGAAAACAAGTCAACAAAGTCAGAGAAACCAAGGGTCTAGCACCTACTTGTAGGTACTATTTCTTCCCGATGTATATCACGGAATCAAAATGGGCGATAAGAAACTGGACATCGGCGTTATCTCCCGCATGGATTGCGTATATTTAGAGTAAACATAGGTCAAGTGTAACCAGTGATTATAATTAAACTGAAGCATCGAAATATATTAAATTTTCTATTGTTTTGAATTGGCTGTTATTCCGGTTTTCTGAAACCTTTAAACGGAAACCATCATTACGTCGGGATAGACTCCGGAGAGAGACGTGTATAATCAGACAAAGATTCAGTGAACACTGCTTCTGTTTGAAGTTGTATTCATTGTTCCTCATGGACATAGGCCACTCGACACTCTAGGGGAATTTCCAGAGCACAAATTCCACTTGTGAAACGATTACTGCATTGCGGGATTAGCATTAGGGCACGGAGTGAGAGACTTAGTGAAACATAATTAGTTGGAAAACGTCCTTTCATGGGAAGATAAGGACTGGTGTATAGTTTGATGTGCACATGTCATCGTCATCCTGACACCTGAGAGTAGGGGTGCTTTGGTATTATTGAAGAGAAAGACTTACTTATTAAATAGAGTTGTATTTGTTCTGTTTTACGTCAATCGCAGTAACGAAAAAAAATTCAGGAACAATGAGACAAAAACGCAGTAGATTCCGTCTAGAAATGTGGTGCTTAAAATTTGTTCCTAAATATAATCAGTTTTATGAAAAGTCGGAGGTGAAGAAAATAGAATCCCCGTTTGTAATAAATCTATAATAAAAATAAGTATCATACGTAAATATTTAATGTAATGTAATGGTCCCATAACATGCGTTTTGAACATAATTTTCTCTCACGTTTGATAAATTCTAAATATAATAAATTATATGACTGACTGAGGCCCTCCAGCAACTGAATACTTCACATTTTACCCTTATTTCCTGGGAATTTCTTCTCAAATGAATTATTTATACATTTATAGCGCGTAACTAATATCTGCAGTTGCTTTTATATTCCCATGCAGAGCAAATTACATTTTACATCCACCACAGTGCCCGTAGATCTACGGATTTTTATGAATAGTTAGGATTTTCGGATTTTAATGAAATATCTACGGATTTCTGCTACTTTTTATTATTAATTGATTTACCTTATATTCGTGTATTATCAAACTTTCAGGGTATAGTGTTAAGGTTTTACAGGCTTGTCAATAATTGTGAATCCTTTCCTTGCAACAGCTCGTATGAACCAACAATTGAAATGAAATAAATCTCATATTTTGTAGATCTGAAAAGACTATAAAACAAAACTATCGGTGCACTTTTTATGCACGGTCACATGCTCTTTGTCACGGCTTTTTAACATTTCCTGTTACAGAGCATATGTTAAATTTAATGTCAACAACGAAAATATATGTTCCCTTAAAAAAAAAAACCATAGGCACAGAAGCAACAGTGATGAAATTGATGGTGTATAAGATATTTCTTAGTTTCAATGTAAAATATTATTTTGTATTTCGAATTTTAAAGACCAGGAAATAAAAGTTATTCTAAATTTTGACTTTCTCTTCAATAATTATTATTTCAGTCTTTCAGTTTGCGAGTCTCCGGGTTTTTATACCCAATCTACGGAAATTTTAGCTGCCCTTTCCGGATATTCAAAGCCAAGTGGCTGGCAGCACTGTGGTAGTTTGAGGCAGGAAAAGACAGGGGGCAAGGAACGGAAAGGAATTCGGACATAGGATTTTTAAGGGACCATCACGGCATTACCCTGGAATGATTTCTGTAAAGCATGGAAAACCGAAATTTGGTTCGATGGAAGACAATTCGAACCCACGTCTTCCTAAATGCGAAGCCAGAGCGTTATCACTCATCCAACACGCTGGGTAGCAACAAACGATATATTTAATTTATGTTTTATTACCAAAATTGATTGTTGTATCCAAGGTTACTGCCGTATTGTTGAAGTGTTCGCCGGTTTACCAAAAGAGTTTATATGCAGAAAACGAAGAAAATCTAACTATTACGTGATCGGTAAACCACAAATGCGAATGTTTTTGCGATGTTTAATACAAGATTAGATAAAACAACGATTAATGTTACGTTGGAGTTTTACGGAAACATGCTTCTCCAGAAACCAAACAATTTTCTGGAAAATAAAGTTGGAGATCGGCTTCCAAACATCCCATCAAACTGACGCTCTTCCCCGGTGGTATGCCCGAGAACGTCTTAAACAAATAACAAATCCCATACTGAACTGGAATAAATACAAAAATATAAATACAGTGCTTATCTACAACAACCAACAAGAAAATGTTGGATCAGTTAATTAAGAGTAAACGTCTGCAAAATAATGATAAATTTATTTAAATTGTCTAAAAATTATATTCCCGAGATGTTTGAAATGTTAATAATTACAAACTTAATGCTTATCTTCATATAAATGTAACAGTTGTCATTTCAAGATTTTTCAGATTCAGAAACAGTTAAAACATAACATAAGAATAATATTTTCCAGTAAAAGATGACGTAATTAATCATGTGACTACATTCCTTTCCGTAGATTGCAGACTACAATTACTGAACGTCTGTAAAATCTACTGCCCCTACCAATAATTTTGAAGCCAATAATTGTAGGTTGTAATAAAATATAAATAAATTTACAGAAGTTTGTAAGAAATAGAAAGAGTTTGAATTTTACGAAATTTTCTGTTCCGTCGTTAACAATGGCACCGTCATCAATAACCGGAGTTGAGTGGTTTTCGGACCAAGCAAACAAACTCTGAATAATTTCCAAAGGTACTCTCTTTTGCGATTCTGGGATTCAGGATTTTTGAAAGAATATTGGAACTGCTGAACCAAATGACTGTAACAATATAATAATAATTTCTACAATTATACATTTTGCTTATAATAAAACTAAATGGTTTTTCCCCCACTGCTTGAACAGTATCAAGGGCGATATTAGAGAAAATCTGTTCAAGAGGATAGAGGGAAAGTTGCAAAAATATTGTACTAACAATAAAAATTAAAATAAAATAAAATTTACCTTGAATTTAGTTTATTATTACCTAAGGTCAGTTAAATATTTATCTTCTTTGCTCAAACTAATATACATTCATACTTATTCCACAAAATAAAATAAAACCATAACAGCATAAATCAATAAATAATGTTTAGCTGTAATCGTAAGTCTTATTGCACATAACATCAAATTTTTGTGATTGACTTCCGTCAAAGTGTTTCGAAGTCTTAAATGAATGTTTTTAGATGGTTCAACAATAGTTGTAAAAATTAAGGAATAGCACTTCGCGATAGACGACCCTTTTTATTCCAGTGTACCACTCCTCATTTTTTTATAAAATAAATGATAACAGCATGAGCAATTGAATATTTGTTCTTTTATTTACTTTCCGAAAGCGAAATATTCAATTGGTTATGCTGTATTTGTTTATTAATATTGTCAGTAATTGAGGGGAATTATTCAAACTCTTTTTGAATGGGTAAAACGTTTAGTAGAAACAATAATCATTAAAAATTACTATATGGCGTCGAATTGTCTATCTTTGTATTGTCATACTTGCGACTGATGATTTTCTGTAATACAAACGCTGTTTTTAGTAAATTAAACTAATAGTCATTGTTAGAAACATAACACACGTTGGAATGTTTCGTACTTCACATTCCGTTCCAACTGTTTTGCAGGAAATGATTACATGATTTAGTTGTTAAAACGCAATGATATTGCATAGAATTCTAGGAGACATTAATCCAATACGGGATGTCAGTCAAATGAAGAAGATTTTTTATTATGAGACTGTTATTCTAAATGATACAAACGTATGGTTGTTCAACAACTTTTAAAAATCATTAAATTTCATATCGTTATTAGTTGTTTCGATATGAATGGTAACACGCAAAATATATGATATTTTTCTTTTCACATCATCAAAATCGGAATGGGGGAAACATAATGCTGTATTTTTACAATAAAATGAAATTATTTTTGCTGTATTGGCTGCTTAATGCCAGCGACTGTAATTATTTTCTAAAAGTTCTTTAATTCTTTAAACATAACAATAATAGAAAAAATAGAGTTTTTTTATGCTACTTGGCTGTAAAAACTATTATAATTACCATTGTTGATGTGAATGTGTGTGGAACACATACTATACAATCAAAAGAAAGGATCAGATCAGACGATAGTTTTAAAACCAATAATATTGCTAATAATTGATTGAAAATTCTCAGGAGCACGTAAATACTACTGGTAATAATTACTTAATATGCAAAGGACTATAGGGGGTAATACTGTTTATAACTGTATTTATACCGATTCATTTTCTTTTATCAACCGTCGATCATATTGTTTCTTAGTTCTTATGCGGTCAATTTCTTAATGATCTGTTCATTTAAGCGGCGATCACCTAAAATTGCTGTTTTCCATCCACATACTAAATTCTGCTATATAAAGCTGATATTCCTTGTTTAGAGATTCATACCTACCATGGTTTGTAAATTGCACCAGATACACCGTCACGCTATATTTTAGTAGTTAGTATCTGGGTGACCGAACTTCGCTCGGCATCTTTCTGCTTCCGTTCAGTATACACGATTTTGCATGAAATTTGATCAAAGTTAAACGTTAAACTTGAGAGCTTCCTAGGCATTTTGAAGTGTACAGTTCCTTGCTCTAACCAAAGAGACAAAGAGAAGCTTAACTAACGTCAGTAGTCTTACGACATGAGGTTAAAGCCGTTTTTTGTTTAATATCAAATAGAAGAATTTCTCTTTTTTGTGTAATTCCATGTTACAAATATGAAAAGAAAAACCTTATCTACATATGAAATTTCATCCAAATCGCTAGAACTATTTTCTAGATCATCCGCTTTACCATCACATAAACTGCTTTCAAAGAACGATACTATTATTGTGTTGACTAGAAAATGCTAATCAGGGTTTAATTAATGGTGCAAGCTTAGTGGTAACTCACTTAGACGACTACATCATCACTCCGATTAAACTATGCTCATACCCCACATTAACTTCACACCTTCTGATGAATCCCTGCATTTCCAAATGATAAGAAAACAATTCCCAATAAAAGTAATATTCGCTATGGCCGTTAATAAAGCACAAGTTCAGATGCTTCAAAGCTCAGGATTATACTCTTTTCGTATGGACACCTGTAACTGGCTTTTTCACGAGTTCGTAGATTCAATAATAATTATGTTTGTGTTAAAAGACACTTAGATTAGAAATTAAACGGTGATCACATTATAACTGCTAATATCGTTTTCAAAGAAGTTTTATAAACTAAAGAAATTTTAAAAAATCACATATTTACAAAGCCAATATCTATTTTTTAAGTATCTACTTTTTAAATGTTTTACAATTAAACATGCAGTGTTTAATTTTAACTACTTTTTACAATAAATGTGATATTTATTACTACTCTTCAGAATAAAATACCTTTCATTAATAAATATACTTGCATTTACTTGTTTCCAGATTATTATGTTACCATTCAGTTATACGACACTGGTACTGTTCGAAATATTCACACGGGTCAGTTAGTATACAAGAATTGTTCTTTGAGAGATACAAGGATTCCTTGCTCTAACCAAAGAGTAGCTTAATTAACATCAGTGGGCTTGCTGGTACCTGAAACTCCTACGAGATGGTGTTAGAGCTGTTTCCGTGATACCAGATGTAAGAATTGCTCGTTTCTTGTAAAATCGCGTTTTTGCATGGAAGACACTTATTCAGAAAAACTTGAAAAGCAAAACGTTATCTAAATATGAAATTTGATTCAAATCGTTAGATTGTTAGAGCCAATTCCGAGATACCATATTTACATATTTGGTTACAGACGCGATGGATTAGGTATGTTCCATTTGCAGTTAAAATAATTAGACACTGGAAATAATATCGAGGGATCCTCAACAATGAAAGATTTAAAAGCAATCATTTGATTATTGCGAATCAGGTGTCTCCGTGACTTAAGTTTCACCGCTATAAATATCAGTAACTTTTAAAAAAACAATAGTACTGAGGATCTCTAAATGACTGAAGAGCTCTTAACAACAAGGATATGTTTTAATGCCTTAAATTTTGAATTATTGAAATTTATCAAGTACTCTTCTATCCGTAATATCATTATTTAGGTAAAACTGTCAATTCCCTAATTAAAGTCGACTGCAGTTATTTAAAATTTCTCAGATAGATTAGTGATTGTAAGTTAGCAATAATATTAGGTTTCTTTATTTTTCTTAGAAAATTTTTAAATCAATAAATGAGACCCTTTTGATATCTGGTTAGAAATTGGGAAGGGTGGGGGACTCTAAATGAACTAGTTGTTAATAAAAGCAATATTACAAGTTACATTTTTATTTTAATCTTCAAGGCAGTTCGGTTTATAACGATCCGCTTATTATTTTCCAGTTTCTATCAATACTTTTTACGTTAGTAGCGTTTGACAAATTGTAGTGTGACGTTTATGCCACACTTCATGAATATATATAGCCTTGGACTTATTATATTCAGATTATTTATTCTGTGCAAATTATTTTTTTTATTCTAGTCCTAGGTTAATTTATTCATACTAAGCCCAGGGTGGCCAAAGATTTTAATGCAAGGTTGCTTATGTAAAGGAGCAAAAGAATGGTGAAATAATGAAGTGTATTGATGGTCAGTGCGAAATTCTGAACGTCTGAGTGGCCGGAGAAAGCCGGTGGTTGGCGTCAGGGAGTCGCCTTTTTGCACAATAGGGATTCCGGGCGCGACAAGCGAGCCCCGTTAGCCCAAGGCCAGGGCGTTGTCCTCTCAGCCAAGACGCAAGGGTGTTGAAGGTCGTCGCTGCCTAAAGTGAGCGTGAAATGAAAAGCTAATAGCGAGTGTTATGGACATCAAGAGATTTTGGCGTACGCTATCCCACCGATGCTGTACAGCGTTGGGGGTTACAAAAGTTACTCCACAGCTTCTTTTTTACATGTAGCCTGGTCGCTGGACTGCGAGGGGTAGGTCCATAGCTTTCGTGGTGGCTAATGGAAGCTACATCGACACACTTTGTTGGCCGGAGTGGCCTGAAGCAGTCGTGGAAGACACTAGGACGAGACGAGCACTGCATTACTGGCCGCAGCTACTAGATCGGCATCTCACAGTAACACGCTGTGTTGTGTCCATCACGGTGCTGTCTTCATATGGTAATGTGCTCTTACTCCAGGCCAATGTTCACGGTTTAACGAGGCTTTAGTGACCTGTAAACGCCACAGAATGGAATTTCAACTTTAACTGTGCAAGACCCCTAAGCTGGCTGGCAACGTTTTCATCGAACATTAAATTCTGAAAGCTCTTTGTTTTTAACATGATTCAGATGATGTTCATTTTGTTTTTAATGGCACCCTGGGAATATTCATATGTGTATATGTAGGCCTGTGTCACCACGATGTTTCATTAATCACTTTGATACCTAAAATAATTAAAGTTCAATTATTGTTTGCTCTCATTCGACAAATTCTAAGGTCTGGGTATTGCTTGCTTATAAATTATAATGTTACATTATCCTGTGTTAGCTGCAATGTAAATGCCAGAAGACCGAATAAAACTTAATATTTATTTATCTGCAATCCTACAGCAATCAAAAATTCTTGCTATCTGGATTATTAAAACTGATATTAATCGTAACATTCTAATAATAGATCCCACCTCGCTCCCGATACAATATATAAGCAACTTAGACTTATAGTTTAAAAGAAGTATTTTTAATGGTTTTATTTATATTTCCAGTCTTAATTATAACAGTTACGCTGAAATTAGTGTTCATTAAATTCCCATTACATGAGAAACAGTGTTCAAGTGCCAAATCCACGGCCTGGTGTATTGACCGTCCCAATTATCATTCTAGGCTATTTTTGTAATCATCTATTCAAATGCTGGGGCGGTCCACAATATCTCCTTCGTATATGACACATTTCACAAAAAATGTATATATATATTCACTTATTACACAGCACATTTATTACATATTCCAAAAACAGATGACGCCACTGGCTATTTCCTTTGGATAATGATCAACACAGAAGCGCAAAACAGGAGCGATCAAAACTGAAAACTCAGTCTGGAGGGGCCTCACCAACCCAAATATTCCCAAAAGAAGATAAACTAATGATTACAGCGTTGATATTGTAGCAGACTCCAACTTTCGGATGCTACAGAAAACTGCCATCGTCCAAAATACAATGATTTAATCCAGTCCTCCATCCCTTCTTATGTTGTGCTAACCTCTTCATCTCAACATACCCCTTAATACCTGGTACGTCCTCCACTTGAAGGAGAGGTTGAAATTTTGTTGGAAGAAGCTTATATAGTCTCTCACAAACCTATATACCCCATATTCCATACAGCAAATTAGTAATTCTTTCGCAAATATGTCCGTACCTTTCGTAATGTGTTTACTGTTAAGAGAGTGCTGTTCATCAATAACAATGTCTGTTATTTGTTAATTATGGATAATGTAAATACAGTTACACTTTAGTAGGTTAAGCTACACTTTAACATCACAATTAAGGTATCATTTCATTTTAATATTAGTATAGCGTCGCGAAAAATGCTTACTACTAGTTCATTGTCAACTTACGTGCACATCAAATTAAGCTATATTTTCAATATAACTACTGCCTCTGCTAATATTTGTCGTATAAAACAATATTTAACTTCAAGCAAAAATTCTTTCTAGGCTGTATAAGTTTCTGAAATCTACAGGGCGAGTCAAAAGTCCTTGGACACCTTCATAAGTTGGAAGAGTGAAGGGAAAACTGAAAAGTGATGATGGGAACAGAGGTTTGATGTGGGGCCGCAACTTTTGGAATGAATGATATAAGGATGATTTCGATCTTCTGTTCACGTGTCAGACGATCTGATACATTAATGACTTCTAAACGGTTCAAGATAGACAAAAACAAATTACACCACTAAATTCCTGAGCTCTAGCGAGTGTTATTTGATGTGTCATACACCCCACTTCCCATTTTTTTTAAATGACTTGAATCCAAAATGGCGTATTTGAAGATGGTGGTCATGAATGACATTCACTTCAAAAGTTGAGGCCCCACATCAAACCTCTGTTCCCATCATCACTTTTCAGTTTTCGCTTCACTCTTCCAACTTCTGAAGGTGTCCAAGGACTTTTGACTCGCCCTGTACAACACTTTGCAAACTGTACGATAACCGGAGGGATGTGCGTAATTTACTGTTGCAGAAGACAATTTTCTCGGGTAGTCCAGCGGTTAAATTCCCGCCCGAATTACGCAGTTGGCTGCGTTTATCGCTGAGGCGTGACGTCACGCGTGATTAGCTGCACAGTAAATAAATGTGTGTAGGACCCTTTAAATATACGATGCACAGATTTTCTTGACGACAGTCTCTTATTACACGGAGCATAACTGGCACGAACCTAGACTGACGTCACCTGCTCGACCAGAGTTCAGCGTCACGTTGAATTCTGCGTTTTTATTTTACTAAAATAATGTGGTTTTAACTCTTACCGACCAAATAAAGTTGATTTTCGGTATCCTTACATCTTACTCCATCATTGTCAATTAAAAATTTATAGTTTTATTTTTAGCGACAAGTACCAGATTTTGAGCATCGTGATGACTTTTTACATTTAGATCTACCTAAATACGACAGGAAGAGATTTTAATTTGCAGCGTTTTAATTATCAGTTAGGAAAATTAAAGCATTGTGTAAACCTTATCAAATTCTATTTTTATGAATTGTCTTCAACGAAAAAATAGTTTGCATCTCGCACTAGAATTGCTAACAGCGCACTGGATGAAAGTAGTCTAATGTGGCTAGGTTGGTGGATGGATGTCCTAAGCTTAGAACTTTTTTATGTTCCAAGTTCAGTGCATTCATCAGCAAATAGTCTCACATTAACGCCTAATGTTTTTCATGACATTAGAGTGTATTCGAGTAGTTGGATTTGATTCAGTCGCACATAAGCACTATTACTTGAAGTCGTCCTTGACGTCGCCATAGCATTCAACATTACCAGCGACGTCTGACAATATGGCTATGCACTAGCGCTGTTCATATTTTTTTTAAAAAATATCGGATTTTCGATATATCGGTATTTTAAAAAGTATCAATATTGGCTCTCGATATATCGTAAAAAAGTATCAATACTTTCAAAAATGTAATATCGTAAAATCGAATCATGCCATAATAATGCCGATAAATAGATGTGTGGTATTGTTCTTAATCAAGTTTTCACTTTCGATTGGTTTCTCTTGGTGATGATGATTGTTGATTTTTTTAAAAAAAATTAGACCATTATGCGTGTCATAATTTTCATAAAAATTAATAAAATTTATAAAACTTGAAAGAGGTTCGAGTTAAATATTATTTTGTGTATTTTTTAGACTGATAAACAATAAATTTGAGGCATTTATTTTGGTAGAAGTTTAGCTGTCATACGGCCAAGTTACATAATATTTTTTCATAAGATTTTTTGTGGTATTTCATTTAGTTTTGTTTGTTGATAGTTTATTCTGAGTTATCTTACTTTTCGTGCTCTCTGATTAGCAACTATTTGTTATTTACACTTCCCACTATTCCTGCTAAAACACTAATTTCTAGTTGGATTTCCCTCGACAGTGCGCACGCTCATTTCAAACAATGGGCTCGCGTTCGATTCTTGCAGGACGACCGATGCCTTGCCTACACTGGTGTCATCATTTGAGTAGACGTGGTACCTAAACTTCCAAATTAATTATAGAAACGTAATAAGATTTACTTAAGTTTGCTGATCTCTATGAGTAACAGAAATTTGGGGGACATAGTGCTATTCAGAGCAAATGATAAATTATTTAAAAAATATCGAATCCGATACCCAGATTTAAGTATCAAAATATCGATATATCGTCCTAAAAATATCACTCACAATGCGACAGCAATGCGTTTGGCCAATAATCTTGGAAGTGACTCTCCGGGTCTGGCTAGCAACAGTGTTCGAAGAAGCGGAAATCTCAGTTTTTTTCCCCGTCTTGGAAAATTCCTAGAGTTGCTACTTTCGGGGTAGTTGTTTTGACGTTAACAAATTGTGTTTTTAAAGTCACTAATCTATCATTATAAGTTTTCAACAAAGCGCTTTGTAGAGACAATCCAAAAGCTGTAGATTATTTTTTTCAATTTCTTCTCTTAATAAATTCGTTAGCGGTATAACTAAACTGGCTGTGACATTCTACTGATATGGAACAAGAAGCGTAACCAATTCGGGCAAAATATTTAATTGTTGAGTACTACCATACCTGGTACATTACGATTAGTTCTTAATGCTAATACTTTTGCGCTGATTGAAGACATATTTTAAAAACCTTTCCAAATAGTCCAGAAAAGAATTCGAATAAATATTAACTGCATGAATGAGTTATTTTGCCTCCTTTTTACTTCTGCTTGTACTCAGATCGTAATTGATCAGAAGCACTGAGGGTTTTCAATAAGCGCAATTTGTCAGATAGGTTTTAAAAATGTTATTGTTTCTTAAAATTTTATCAGTGATTAAATTTATTGCATGTGCAACACAGGTAATCGTTTTCCCCCCAATAATATCTTGGAATAGTCTACGAGGAAAACGGAAAATAAAAGGTTATTTTAAAAAAATATCGACTCCGATATTCAGATTTCAATATCTATATATCGTCCTAAAAACTATCACTCATAAATATCGATTTTTTAAAAAATAATATCGATATATCGATATTTTATCAACTGCCCTAGTCCATGATCGGCATGGCCACTTTCCAGCAACACACAGCCGGTTAATTCTACCCAGCCCCGAGGATATCGCCAAATAAACGACTGCTTCAGGTAATGAAGAGATTCCCTGCGAGCAACAACTTCAATAGACCGTTGAAGATAGGGCTGTTAATATTTTTCAAAATATCGGATTTTCGATATATCGATATTTTAAAAAGAATTAATCTCGGCTGTCAATATATCGGAAAAAAGTAACGATGTATCGATATATCGAGACTTCGATAAATAAATTTTCATAAAAACAAATCTTGTAAAAATAAGGCAGTCAACTAAAACAGATGTGTGATATAGTTCTTAACCAAGTTTTCACTTTGAAATGTTTTCACTTGGTGATTATGGTTGTCGATTTTCTTTCAAAACTTGACCATTATGCTTGTCATAATTTTCATAAAAATTAATAAGGTTTATAAAACTCGAAAGAGGTTTGAGGCAAATCTTTTTTTGTTTATTTTTAAAACTGATAAAAATACATTTGCGGCATTAATTCAGGTGTAAGTTCAGCTGCATTATGGCCAAGTTACATAACTTTTTTTCACAAGATTTTTTGTGGTATTTCATTTAGTTTTGTATGTTGATTGCTTGTTCTGAGTTGTCTTACTTTTCTTGCTCTCTAATCAGCAACTATTTGTTGTTTTCACTTTCCACTATTCCTGCTAACACATTAAT
The DNA here is from genome assembly GCA_031002005.1 of Vandiemenella viatica. Lineage (NCBI taxonomy): Eukaryota > Metazoa > Arthropoda > Insecta > Orthoptera > Morabidae > Vandiemenella > Vandiemenella viatica. The sequence goes on from CM061921.1 coordinate 90,579,909, forward strand.
TTTAAGTTGTAGTTCTCTGGACAATACTCAAGCTCATTTCAAACAATGGGGTCGCGTCCGATTCGTGCTGGGGAAGAGATGCATTGCCTATACTGTTGTCATCATCTGAGTAAACTTTTTACCTATAACTTCAAAATTAATTATAGAAACGTAGTAAGATTTACTTAAATTTTCTCATCTCTATGCGTAACAAAATTTGAGGGACCTATTGTCATCCAGAGCAAACGAAAAACATAAATTATTTTTAAAAAATTTCGACGCCGTTATCCAAATATCAGTATCTAAATATCGATATTTCGTCCTAAACGTATCACACATAAATATAGATATTTTCAAAAAATAATATCGATATTTCGATATATTATCAACGGTCCTAGCAGAAGATGACTTCATTATCCTTCATCGAACCGAATAAACTCCACCGGCTTCTGATCATAACAAGGTGATCGAGACATCTAAACAGTTTCAACCCCTCGAATGTGATCCTCAACTAGCAAGGAAGAACCCAAACATTCCGAGTTGTATTCGATAGGAGAATAGACTATAATGCCTGAAGTATACAAGAGCACAAAACTAAGAATCCAGTAACTGTACATCAATTCCACACATTGTGTGTGGTTTAGTTGACTTATGTGAATCTTCTAGATTTTCGAGTGGAGTAAGTATTCATTTAAGACTGGAGATTTTCTCGGCGTTGTAAATGAATAAAACTTTCTCGGGTAGCTAGCCGAGTTAGTACATCGTTTGACCACGACGTTTCGGCGGTCACAAACTCTGCCGCCATTGTCCGAGTTAGTACATCGTTTGACCACGACGTTTCGGCGGTCACAAACTCTGCCGCCACTTGACAATGGCGGCAGAGTTTGTGACCGCCGAAACGTCGTGGTCAAACGATGTACTAACTCGGCTAGCTACCCGAGAAAGTTTTATTCAGTATTCATTTAGTTTGCACTTCTTATAGAATTTCATTTTTCGTACAAATAATTCCTGCAATTTAATGTGATTAACAAGCTGAGTTAAGAATTTTGTGAAAGCAACAATCTGGCGAATTGAGTGTTTGGAGCTTACAGGGCATACATTATCGTTGGGACCTGGATAGACATTCGTGGGAAAAGTAGGAGTAGTGTGAGGATGACAAGGGATGGCAATAAACCAGCACTTGATTTGAGATACGATGGAATATTTTAATTTACAGCTAAAGCAATCCGACACTGGTAATAATATCGAGGGAGATGCTTAACGATAAATCTCAACAGTAAAATTAAAATTTTACTAATGCAAAAGCAGGTGCGCAGGAAATATGTCTCCCTGCCTTTTTTTTTTTTAAAAAAGGAATAGTATTGAGGATCACTAAATGACTGAAGAACTCTTAACAACATAAATCTTTTTTAATGTAGTAAATTGAAGATTATTTAAATTTACCAAGTACCTTAATATACGTTATATAATTATTTAGGTTTAACTCTGATTTCTTCCAAAATTCAGTTTCAATGTTGCATGAAAAACTCAGCCTGACAACCCAAAGCGTCTCTCCGAAAGCATTGTCAATTCACCTCAGTAGATCTTCCCCAAAGAAAGATAAATGGGTGATTACTTTATTCAAATTTCGGTACGACGATGCCAAAACCTCCCATCCTGTCGTCAGCCTCTTGACTGATTTAATGCAATCCTCCATCTCATCCTAACCTACGTGTTCCACGTGAAGGAAAGGTTGGAATTTGGTTGGTAGTAGGTAATATACTATCTCTTAAGCCCATATACTCCATAACTCATTTAGCAAATTAATAATTCTTTCCAAAATTCGTCCGTACCTATCGTAACTTCACCACTGTTAAGAGGGAGCTATTCAATGATACCAATGTCTGTGATTTATTTATTATTTTCCATTAGCCTATGGAAAATACAAATACAGTTACACTTTAGTAGATTCAGCTGTACTGTATCATCACAATTAATGTATGATTTTATATGAATATTTGTATACTGTCGCGACGAATGCTTGCTGCTTAGTCATTGTCAACTTACCTCCACAACAATTAACCATCATTTTCAACTTGACTACTGTCTCTGCTGGTATTGGTCCTATAATACCATATTTGGCTTATAGCAAACATTATTTCTGAAATTTATCCTCCAAAGCCTAAATTTCAAACAGAAAGCCGTAAAAGACTTCATTATCAAGTAACTTTTCTAATTAGAGGTCAATATGTGCACTTGTCGGCACAAAAATACACTTTCTGTTTTTGAGTACATATACTTTGAGAAACCGAAATTCTGCTGTGCTATAATCAATTTTAATGCGAAAAACTTTCCCAACATTGTTACATCTATTTTGGGCAAATTAGAGATGATTGGTTTCATAAGTCGAGCTTCCATATTATTTATTGTATGATTGGTAATCATATTTAAGCAATTGACTGGCATGAAAAAAATACTGAAGGAAATTTTTGGACTACACATACACCAAAGAAAGATGAAAGCAATGAAATGCAGTAGAAATCATAGCAGTAATAGTGTATATACACTAATATTATAAATGCGGAAGTAACTCTGCCTGTTTGTTACGTTTACTGTGCTAAACGGCTAATCATATTGTGATGAAATTCAACAAGGAGATTATATTTACCATTAAGATGGACATAGGATACATTTTACTGTATAGGTAATAGGCCATGGAATTTTGGAAAACTATCTGAACAATGATATACAAAAGTATAACATTTATAAGTCTCTAATCGTGGCCGACAGAGTAGGCCGATAGTTTAGTGGCTAAGGCATTCTGAAGTTGCGTATGTGGTTTCCTGTTCAAACCTTGGTGGGAGCAAATATTTGTAAGAATTGTTTTTGGTCATATGAGCATTACGTTCTATGGCCATAGGATAAATAAATAAATAAATCGTATGAGCCACGCCTGGAAGTTCCGTTGAAAGATTCCATGTTAAAATGTAGGTCCAATAAATTCAGTGGTAGAATGCGTGGCAAATCGTTGGCGGAAGAACATTGCCGTACATGTTTACTGTTTTACGCTTTATTGGTCTCTCAGGATTTGTTTCTCTCGCAGTCAGTTTGTTTGTGTTCCACACTAATAATATTATAAATACGAAAGTAAGTCTCTGTAATTATGTTACGTTTTGACGACTAAATGGATATACATACATTGATTGAATTTGACAAGGAAATACTTTGTATCTTTAGAAAGGAAACAGAATACATTTTGCGGCATGAATAACCGTTATAGTAATGAAGTTTTGGTACCATATCGAATTTTGACATACAGTCGGATGCGAGTGTGAGTCTGTAACGTTACATCGGTTGCTCAGGCTGTGCTTCTCTCACAGTCAGTTAGTGTGTGATCTGTTAGTAAATTTCGTTTAAAGGAAATCTTATTATTTAGTACAGATGCCGATTTGCGTTGCACTGTACTATTACTTTGTGTCCGCCTAAAAGGTTCTGGCATTCATTAATTTTTTTTTTTTTTTTTTTTTTTTTTTTTTTTTTTACATGCCTCCATGGATTAAACCAGACCTAAGGTGTAGCTCTAGCAGAGGACGAGCATCTTAAGTTATTAGAATCCAAGAATCTGATGCTCATGCCGAAGAAAGAAGAGAAGACAAAGCTGAAATTGAAGCCAGTCTTCGGTTAAACTCTCCCCTTTCCCCCACCCCCGTCACCTCCCCACACCATCGTTTTTCCTGTTTTTGAACATGTTGGAAATTGATTGTCTTCATGAGACAGATAAAATGGTATAAAGATGGATTTGCCGTCACATTATGTAGTCTCCGTGTTGTTTGGGGCAAATCTTACGTAACTTATAACTATTTATATCTAACTCTATCAATTAAATTTTCCGTCCACAGCGTACGAACGCGGGTAACAGCTAATTAGATATAAAAATAGGTTCGGATGCGATAGAAGAAGTGAATGAGTTCTGTTGCTCAGTAGGAAAAATTACTATTGATTGCCGATGCAGGAATGATGTTAGAAGCAGAATAGTACTAGCGGTATAAGCTTTAATGCAAAAGATAATTTTTTTTAGTTTCGAATCAGAAAGGACTTCTCAAAAATATTTGTGTGAAACACAGGACTTTATGGTATTGCAATATGGACTTAGGAATAACAGGAAAAAAAGGATAATTGAAGCATTTGAAATGTGGTGCTATAAAGGGACGCTGAAAATTAAGTGGAAAGATAAAGTACTAAATGAACTTCTTTCTATAGCTACAGATACACTCGATAATAATAATTCCGTGTGGTCGTAATGAACTAGTGACAAGGTTTACATTGGCTGCGCATTCCATCCCTGTCTTAGCCTCCTTAACCTAACCCTGTAGCCCTACAAGGTACGCCGTACCAACAGTGCAACATGGAATCTGAACCACAGAAGCATTGTGGCGTAATTCACATTATGCTGCAAGCTGTACCAGAGATGATATAGTCGGGTTAAAAGTCTATGAAAATCCCCGCCGAGACAGGAATTCGACCTTTCGTTCCCCAGGCAGACATCTTTACCACTGAACCATCATATCACTACAGACATACTGTTAACGTTAGCATGTCGGTGACTCGAATTCATAAGATTTTAAGCCATAATAAACTCATCCAAGCGCCTAAAGAAGTTTTCCGCCACATTTTTTTTTATCTGCTTAACGTCTCTCTAACAGCGTGGTCTTATAGAGACGGGAAAGGATGGGGGGCAAGGAATGGGAAGGAATTCGGCCATGGCCTTTTGAAGGAAGCATCCCCGGCACTTTGCCTGGAGTGATTTGGGAAACCATGGAAAATCCAAAGTCTGGATGCCCGGACGGGGATTCGAACCGCCATCCTCCCGAATGCAAGGCCTAGAACGCTAGCCGTTACACCACCACGCTCGGTTTTTCACCTAAAAAAAAACTAATAATCTAGTAGTCCACAACCCAAAGGTTGGTCGAATCTTCTGGAAGAACATGTACCAAGCTATTGGGTCAGAGGCAGGAAACCGAGCGTGGTGGTGTAACAGATAGCATTCTGGCCTCGCATTCGGGAGGACGGCGGTTCGAATCCCCGTCCAGGCATCCAGATTTGGGTTTTTCATGGTTTCCCAAATCACTCCAGGCAAATGCTGGGATGCTTCCTTAAAAAGGCCATGGCTGAATTCCTTCCCATTCCTGGCCCCCCCATCCTTTCCCGTCTCTAAAGACCTCGCTGTTGAGAAACGTAAAAAAAAAAAAAAAAAAAAAAAAAAAAAAAGTTTGTCAGGAAGTCAAATTTATTTCCTCAGGAGCCTACAGTTTAACGTGGAATCAGAACCACGGAGTATCCCGGCGTAGCTGATACAATAAATTACAACTTCTAAGAATTCCTGCTTTCCCGGGATTTGAAACTATAGGTATGCAAAGTTCCATCAAAATCAGATAATATGTATATATATTTAGTTTTTAAAAAAGCGTCCAAGCAGCATATCATACGCGCATACACGTCATGGCCTTCAGCCCGCCTATAGAAATATTCATTAAAAAATTAAAAAACGTTGCAAAAGGCGATTCTCCCGCACAGGAGACCTGCCTTCTTAACATCCTGCCTGAACTACAGAGTTATCTGCGTTTATCGCTGAAACATGACGTCACACGTGATAAACTGTGAAGTTGAAATGAATGTGTGTAGGCCCTTGGAAATACACGATGCACAGATTGTGGAGTCTACAGACGCTTATTACACGGAGCATAACTGATACGAACCTATACGTAAAGTCACGTATCCCGACTATTGTTCTTGTCATGTGAATTTCCGCGTTTTTTTCCATTGAAATATTGTGTTTTTAACTGTTATAGAATAAATAAAGTAGATTTTCAGTCATTCTTATAACTTACGCTTTCCTTTTCAATTGAAGTTTCATAGTTTTCCTTTTAGTGTTTATTACCCAACTTGGGCTTCGTGACTATTTTATATTTTAGATCTAAATATTTCGGACAGCAATCGATTTTTGTTTGCAGCGATTTTACTATCAGTTAGGAAAATTTAAGTATGGTTTAAATCCTATCAGATTAATTTGCGTTAATCGTCGACAGTGAAAAAACAGTTTGCATCTCGCACTAGTATTGCTGACAGCGACTTTATAAAAGACGTCTTGCGCTGAGCTAGTTCGATTCCCTTTGCAGATGGCTTCTCTCGGATTAAGACAGAGCAGTAATCTGCTATTGGCCTAACAAAAAAACTATATATTTAATAAATGAAGGAATAAATGTTTTTTCGTTCGTTTGTGTACAATGCGCTCTTATCCGATTACTATGAAACACATGTCAGTTATTGTGTGGGAAGCCCGCGAAAGTTTCTGGGACAAACAAATCAAAAAGCACCTACTCCTTCTGCCCCTATACAAAAAAAATCTAAAGGTATTTACGTTTTGTCCCTATACTCCCTCAGTTTTTTCGGAATGTTCTTTTAAAATATCCCATAGGTTTTGTCCAATTTCGATGGAATTTTTTACATGTGTAAAATGCAGAGAAAAATACTGCCTACATTTTATTTGCAAAAATCCAAACCCTCTCTCCCTGTACCCACCCTCCCTTAATTTTTTCCAATGTTCTTTACAAAAAAACTACAGTTTCATCCGATTTTGATAAAACTTTGCACAGGTATACTTTAAAACAAATAGAAAAATACTGTTTACGTTTGGTTTACGAAAACCCGACTCCTCTTCTCCATTCCTCCCTGGACTTCAGTTTCGTCATCAGGTTCATACACATCCACAATTTTTATCCGATTTTTGTAGTACTTTTGAAACGAATGCTTCAAAACAAGCTGTTTGGTATCTCAGAGGTTGTAGGCGCTTGCTTCCGGTAGTTTATATCTTCGGCCACGGGTTCAAGTGTCCGGGGGAACAGTAATTTTTAGGAGTTGTATTTGATCATCTGAGCGACGGGAGGACGGTCCGAGTTTCGTGTTCCACATTAAACTGTAGCTCCCAGAGGAAAAATCCGAGTCGTCCTGCGTCTCAAACAAAAGTTTATTACACCTCCTTTGGCAGGATTCAACCAACCTTGGGGTTGTAGACTCAGATTTTTTTTTAAACTTTAAAACAAAGGGAAAAATGCTGTCTTCTTTTGGTTAGCAAAAGCCCACTCTTCTTACTCCTTTAGCCCACCCAGCTTAATATTTTCCAATGTTCTTCCATACTAAATACACGGGTTTCATTGTATTTTGTTCGAACTTTACAAACATATACTTTAACACAAATAAAACAAAACAAAAAATGCCGACTACGTAAGATTTACAGAAAAATATCCCGTCTTTTCCTTTACCTCCCTCCTCCCCCCCCCTCCCCACAATTTTTGCCAACTTTGTTCATGCAAGCCCACAGTATTTACCCAGTTTTGACAGAACTTAGCACACCTATGTACAATAACAGAGCGGTCTGGTAGCCCAATGGTTAAGGCTCTTACTTTCAAAAGTTTTTTAAACTGGTCATACGTTCAAATTTCAGTGAAAGCAGGTTTTTTTAAGAGGTGTGTCTGATCTGTGGCTTAGAATGCCTCTTCTGTAAGATCCAACCAACATTCGGGTTGTGGACTAATATAGTTGTTTCACTTTAAAAAATATAAAATACTGTCTACATTTGATTTTCAAAATCTAACACTTTCCCCTCCTTAATTATTGGCAATATTCTTTACACACCTATAGTAAGTACTCGGTTTCGATAGACGTTTGCACACCAATACATCAAAACAAAGAGAAAAATACTGACTGAATTTTTAAATTTTTTGGTGAACATCTCCATTCCGTTTGGATGGTTGCTGCTCAAAGAATTCGAACTAGAAATTTAAAAATCTATCGTTATGATCCGATCTTGAAGGAACATTGCGCACAGATGCTTTAAAAATAAGTGAAATTTGATGTTTACATTTAATTTAAAACACTGCACTTGCTCGTTACCTTCGTGCTTTTTAAGAAAATTTTCACAAGCGACTTTTCCGTTTGTTGCATTGGTACGGAAATCTGGCAAATTTGATGGTAATAGAGTATTTTTACTAAAATCCCACCAAAAGGGATAAAACATCAGAACGTTCATACCCACCCACAGAGAAACGCTGTAGACATTATTTTTCTCTTTGTTTTAAAGTAAGAAACTAACTTAATCCACAACCGAAGGTTAGTTGGACCATACCGAAGGTGGCATACTAAGCCATTGATCAAAGACTACTCTTAATAATTCTTGCTTCGATCGGAATTTGAACCCTTTGACCGGACGGATAAACTGTTGAAAGTAACAGCCTTAACCCATGATACACCAGACCGGTCTGTTTTTAAAAATTGGTGTGTTAAGTACTCGAATAAAAACTACGAGTCTGCTTTTGCAAAAGACGAATGACCAAAAATATTGTATGACCAAAAGCACAAGCATAAACATTTAACTTTTATTTTAATGTACAAAAATCATTCTTTTTCATTTATTTTCTACACATTAGTGTGCCTGTTTTGTATCTTCTTACCCACTTAAGACAGTAAAACGGACATTCCAACGAATACCGGGCGAAGCTAGCTTACTATAATAAGCTGACTTTTTGTTTGTTCGTCTTCTATGAGTCCTTATACTACTTGTTCATCTTCTGGAAATCACATAAATTTTTTGAAGTGATACAAACCCATAGATTTTTTTTATCGATTTTTATGGAATTTTGCATACGTATACTTTAAACCAAGCAGCTATATTTGGTTAGTAAAAAACCACCCGTTTAATTTTTGCCAGTGTTATTCATACAGAAACACAGTTTTTATCCGATTTTGATGAAACTTTGAATACCTACACTTTAAAACAAATAGAAAAATACTAGTTAGCTTGTTTACACCTCCTTCGGGAAGTTTCGAGCAACCTTCGGATTGTGGACTAAGTTAGATTTTTAGTTTTTTACTTAAAACCTAACCCCTGTTCTACTTTACCCCCAACCCGATAAATGTTTCAAACGTTCTTTGTACAAATTCACAGTTTATTTCCGACTCTGATGGCATTTAGCACACATTTACAATAAAACAGAACCATCTTCTATCTCAGGGATTAAGGTGCTTAATGTCAAATGTTTCTAGGTTTGTTCCCAGATCCAAATCTCGGGAAAATTAGAAATTTTATGGGGAGTAGTTGATCACTATGCCAGATCCGTGGCTGCGAATCCACATTAAACTGTAGGTCCAAGAGGAAAGAAACTGGCCGTCCTACCTCTAACACAATGGCTTAGTACACCTCCTTTGAGAGGATTCAACTAACTTTCGGGTTGTAAAAAACGTTGTTTCTTTAAAATAAAAATACTGTCTACATTTGGTTTACAAAAATGCAACACCTCTCTCCCTGTACCCTCTTTTTCCCCTATAACTTTAGCCATGGTTCTTTATACAAAACCACTTTTGATCCGACATTGATGAAATTTTTCAGATGTATATTTTAAAACAAACAGAAAATTATTGTCTGCCTTTGGTTTGCAGGAACCCACCACTCTCCTCGTTTACCGCATCCTCTAAATTTTTCCAATGTTTTTTGCCGGATTTTGTTGGAACTTAGCACAAGTATATCTTAAAACTGTGCGGTTTGGATGCTCAGTGGTTAAGGCACTTACTTTCAAAAATTTCTAGGTCTGATTCAGCTCTCAAATTCCGATGGGAACAGGAATTTTTAAAAGTTGTATTCGATCAATGCGTTAGTTATGCCCCCTTCAATTAACCTTCCAGTTGTGTACTAATTTGGATTTTTTAATTTAAAAAAGAGAATCATTAGGTCTGCAATAATCCATCCCTCACCCTCTCTTAAGTATTTGCAATATTCTTTACATAAACCCAAATTTTTTATTTGATATCGATGGATTTTTTTCAAAAAAGCACTTTAAAACAAAGAGAAAATTACAGTCGGAATTTGATTTTCAGAAACCTAACCGTTCTCTTCCCCCCCCCCCCTAATTTTTGTCAATGTCCTTTCCACAGTTTTTATTCGATTATGACAGTACTTACCACACATATGTAACAAAACAGAGCGGTTTGATAGCTTAGTGGCTAAAGCGTTATCTTTCTAAGGTATTTGGGTTCATTCCCAGGTGGAAGCTGGAACTTTTAAGAGTTTTATTTGTTCACATGAGCTACCTCAGGTCCGTGGTTCGGATTCCACGTTAAACTCTGGGTCCCAGAGGGAAGGAATTGGCTGTCCTACCTCTCACACAATGGCTTAGTACACCTCCTTCGGGAGTATTTAACAAACCTTCATGATGTAGACTAAGTTAGTTACTTTTACTTTAAACAAAGAGAAAAATACTGTCTGCATTTGGTTTGAAACAGCTAACCCATCATCCCCTTTGCTCCCCTTTGTTATGGACAATGCCCTATATGCAAACCCACAGTTTGTATCTGGTTCAGATGGAACTTTGAAAATGTATACTTTAAAGTAAAGAGGAAAATGGTCTACATTTGATTTACAAAAACCCGCCATTCTCCCTTAAACAAAATTTATACTTGAAACTATTCAGTTCTTTTGCAACTATCCCGAAAGCTGTAGGGATACAGTGATATTCGTGATATTCTGTGAGCCAATAACATTTTCTGTCAATACGGCGATGGACGCATTCCGATTGGAAAACTGCTGGCCAAGAAATTCTATTAACTTGGAATTCAAAACACTTTTATTTTGCTCTATGAAGAAAAGAGGTAAGAATGTTAAAGCTACAGATAAGATACCTCTTTTAAGCTCAGAAGATAAAGCTAACCGATGGAAGGAGTACATTGAGAAACTGTATGATGGGGACGACTTGAAAAATAGTATAATGGAAAACGAAGGCGATGTCGACATTGATGAATTAGGAGATCCTGTTTCGAGGACAGATTTTAATAAAGCTCTGAATCACTTGAAAGCAAATAAGGCAGTTGGAATTGATGAGATCCCTGCAGAACTTCTTAAATCCATAAGAGAGGAAGGAATCGAAAGATTATTCAAGCTGATATCAAAAAGTTATGAAACAGGAGAAATTCCAACTGATTTTAATAAACATATCATCTTCACACTTCCAAAGAAAGCACAAGCCAACAAATGTGAGAATTATCGCACCATTAGTCTAACATCACATTCCATTATTACTGACCAGAGTAATATACAGAAGGATGGAAAGGGTAGTAGAAGAGATAGTAGGTGAAGATCTGTCTGGGTATACGAAAAATCTCAGTACAAGGGAAGCAATTCTGTCTTTAAGATTAATACTTGAAGGGCGGATCAAGAAAAACAAAGATACTTTTATGGTGTTTGTTGATTTAGAAAAAGCTTTTGATAATGTTAGGTGGGAAAAGATGTTCAAAATTTAAAGAAGTCAGGTCAAAAGTATCGAGATAGAAAAATACACTATAAACTGTATAAGAATCAAGTGGCTATAATAAAAGTAGAGAATCACGAGAGACATCCATCAGTTAAAAAGGGTGTGAGACAAGGCTGTAGTCTATCCCCGTTAATATTCAACTGGTATGTAAAAGAAGCAATGAGGAAAGTCAAAGAAAAATTTCCATGTGGCATAAGTGTTCAGGGAGAAAAAATCAGTATGCTACCATTTTCTGATGACATTGTCTTGTTAGCAGAGAGGGTTGAGGATATTGAGAAGTTCATGAATGGCATGAACAAAATACTGAAGGAAGATTTTGGAATGAATATAAATCAAAGCAAGACAAAAGTGATGAAATGTAGCAGAAATGATATCAATACTAGTAGATAAAATAGGATCGGATGCAATAGGAGAAGTAAGTAAGTTCTGTTACTTGCGAAGCAAAATTACAACCGATGTCCGAAGCAAGAAAGATGTTAAAAGCAGAATAGCACTAGCAAAAAGAGCCTTCATGAAGAAGAGAAACCTTTTAGTTTCAAATATTGATCTAGGAATTAGAAAGAACTTTTAAAAACTCTTTGTGTGGAGCACAGAACTTTACGGTAGCGAAACATGGACTTTAGGAATACCGGAAAGAAAGAAACTTGAAGCATTTGAAATGTGGTGCTACAGAAGAATGCTAAAAATTAAGTGGACTGACAAAGTAAGAATTGAACAAGTTTTGGAAATGATGGGTGAGAAAACAAGTTTATGGAAGAAGCTTACAGGAAGAAGAGACAGGCTGGTAGGTCATATTTTGAGACTCGCCGGATTGGTTAATTTGTTAGTGGAGGGAACAGTTGAAGGTAAGAACTGTAGAGGATGACAGGGATTAGAATATATGAAGCAGATAATTGAGGACGTGGGTTGTAAGGGGTAGAAATGAAGAGGTTAGCACAGGATAGGAAGGGATGGAGGATTGCATCAAACCAGTCGAAGGACTGACGGCAGCAAAAAAAAAAAAAAAAAAAAGAGAGAGAGAGAGAGAGAGAAAGAAAGAGAGAGGGAGAGATCGATAATCAACACAGTTCACAGTTGTGTTATTTAAAAATAACCTTGATGTACACACTTTGACAATAAATTTGGCCGCCACTGAAAAATTCTATCACTCTTATTTTGCACAATCTGAAATCAATGTCATCCTAAGAAACAGTAACGCTATACTGGCTTGCCAGTAAAGCGTTACTGTTTTCTGGGATGACATTGATGTCAGATTGTGCAAAATAAGAGTAATAGAATTTTTCAGTGGCGGCCAAATTTATTGCCAAAGTGTGTACCTAGCCAGGACGCCAAATGGGTCGGAGCCAGATATACGCAAAAAACGAGGTGTGTAGCAAATTTCGCTAATAAATATTAATATAGCGGTTAAAAAAAAGACGTATAGAGGATCTCTAAATGACTGAAGAACTCTCTAAAATATAAATGAGTTTTAGTGCCACAAATTTTAGATAAAAGTACTGTTATATTCGCCATATAATTATTTAGGAAAACTATGAATTCATTCCAAAATTCAGTTTCAATATTGTATATTCTTTTTTTTTATCTCTTCAAACAATTTATAGTATCGCATTCAAGTGCAATTTTTGAACTAAATATAAAATCCGATTTTAATTTATTTTAAAGCATGTGTGGACAATGTTCATTCAAGATCGGATAAAAAATATAGATTTTTTAAATCTCAAATTCGAATTTCTTGGTTAGTAACGCTCAACTGTAATCGGACCAACGGCCTTTAGCAGAAAATTTTATGGGCTCTGTGAATATCACAAACATTTCATTGGCTGATTTCCCTAGCATTTTCTAAATGTTTGCAATAAAAGACTGAGTAGTTCCAAGTGTAAATTTTGCTTAAGGGAGCGTGGTGGGTTTTTGCAAACAAAAATGTAAACAGTATTTTTCTCTCTGTTTTAATGTACACGTCTACTACAAGAAATTTATCGATAGTCAAATAGACGCGGACAACGCAAATCACTGAATGCTTACTTAGAACAGTCGAACACCTCCAACGCACAATAACAGACGCTACTGACGCTCACATCTCCATAACTCCTATCATCCCTCAAAACCATCACTACTAAGACGAGCCCTTCAACTTCTTCCATCTGCTCCTACCTATGCACCCATGACCATTAGCTCCTCATTGTACACCACCAGCTCCAACTAAATTGCAGCCCACATCTGCAACAAGCTAAGTCAAAAATAAATAAAGAATTCCTCACAATATTGCTCATCCTTCCGCAGCATATCTGGTATCAAACACACACACACACGTGCCCCCTCCTCCACAATAACCATCCTGTACCAGACAACACCCTAAAAGCTAACCTCTTCACCAAAATAATCCAAACCAACCATATTGTTCCAAACGAACACCGATTCGACTACACAGACTCTGTCATAATAGAACAACGTGCAGGCCCCTCAGGACCCCCTCTACCCGATTTCAGCTACATCCAAACAGTCAGCCACACTGGTATTAACACCACTATCACAACTAACGATATCATATCCGTCCTTAGAAGCAAGTCAAATACAGCTCTCGGCCCCGACTCAATCACATACAGACACATTAAAGAAGAACCCGTTTCATTCCATCAACTCCTAGCCCACCTGTACACAGACATCCCATACTCCGGCATTTACTCACCCCCCCCCCCCCGTCCCAAATGGAAATCCTGAAAAATCCTCTTGTTCCCCAAAGCCAATAACCTGATATCAGACCCCAACTCATACGGTCCCTTCAGCCTCACCTTAGTATTCAGCAAAATATTTGAAACCATATTATCAAAACGAATCCACAAACACCTATCACAACACTCTTTCCTATTCCCCGCCCATTGCGGCTTCCGACAAAAACTATCCACCCAAGATCAACTCCTCAAACTAGTACACCTCCTGACCTCCCTCATCAACACCCACAGACCTGCATTCCTTATCCTGTTGGACTTAGAAAAAGCATTCGACCGAGAATGGCATGCCACTAAATCTTAAACATACCTACAGACACAGATGGAAAATTTTGTTAAATGGTGCAACCGCTGGAGGTTAATAATAAATCGAAACCAAACTCAAGTCATAATTTTTGGTAAAACAAGCAGGAGATACCGCCTCACCGACTTCATCATTACTACTTATATTATCCCATCCAGCAAAAACCCACTGTAAAGTACAAAGGGATTACCCTCGACAGCAATCTAACTCTGACACTCCACCTCAAAACCATCACCTCCAAAGCGAACACCAGACACAACTTTCTCAAATTACTCACCGGAACGTCCTGGGGACTTCGCAGCAACACACCTGCAAAGATTTTTTCCGCTCCATACTCGCCTACGGTCACCTCTAATGGCTATCCGCTCCCGAACGCTTTTACAACCGACTGAAAATAATGGAACGCCACGGACTTGAATCGCTTACCGCATCCGACTACCAACACCCACCCATCTACGGTACATCAGAATAAAATTCCCTTTACATCCTAATCCTCATAGAATCCCTCCGCAGAAAATGCGTAATTAGTAATATCCAAGACAAAAATCCTATAACTTACAACTTAATCACAGAACCGCATCACCTGCCCAACTCCTGAAAACAAACAACATCCACAGTCCTCATATCCTTACCTTGCCCAACTCATACATCGACCGTCTTCTATACCTGACCAAGAAAAGTCGCCAAAAATACACCCCACTTTTTAATGAACAGTTTTAATCATAAAAAAAACCACCTGCAAACCTGCGTGAAATATCGAACACCAGTATTATTGTAAAAGAAACCTTCCAAAATCTGAAGATAAACCTGTCGTTTTGTATCATTTTTTTGTAAACATTTATCAATGGTAACAAATGTAATCATAGCCTCAAGAGCTCCGCTTGTGTGCTGCCAGCCCGCCACCCCGACCAGGGGTAGCAAAGAAAAGACAATATATATATATATATATATATATATATATATATATACTAGCTCGTACCCGCGACTTCGTACGCGTGGATTAATAATTTTTTTGCCAGAATTAAATATAGAAAGTTGTTGGTAACGGAGGATTGCCCCAAACATTATCGAGTCGGAATAAAATGACAGGAAAGCTATCACTATATCATTGTATATCATTGTACCGTCGAACCTGTCTCTTGAAGAGAATCAATTTCCAATATATTTCTGTCACCATTCGATAAGGTCTCAAAATTTCGTGACTACAACTGTTAATCATACTGGAAAAAATATCCTGTGCCCTTCATACAGATTTCCTTATAAAATTCCATCTAAACGATATAGCCATTTAATTGTCAAAACGTAACAAAAAGACAGAGACTTACTTCCGTATTTATAATAATATTACTGCGGTTCACACTCACACACTGACTGCGAACAACACCTGAGGGATCATTAAAACGTAAAAAAGTGTACACCTACAACATTGCAAGACTACCTACGATTTGCCTCTCATTGCACCCCTAACTTTCTAATATCTACAGTTTAACATTCAATCCGAATAACCTACGGCCTAGGCCTGACTCTTACGATGAAAAACAATTTTTAAACATCTTAGCCTCCACGGAGATTTGAACCGGAGACCACAACGTTCGTAAGCAAGCGCTTTAACCACTGAGCTGCCAGTCCACTACACGGAAACACGGTACGGAGACGTCCACATCCAACGTGTCTGTCTATCACCGTATTTCGAAGTTATGAGACAACATGTGTTATATATACAGATAATTTTTCAACCAAATATAGACTGTATTTTTCTTCTGGTTTCAAAGGATAAGTGTGCAAAGTTTCATCGAGATCGGATGAAAACTGTGGATTTGTATGAAGAAAAAACAAACTAACAAACAAACAAACATACATTCATCTTTATATATATATATATACTGAGAGAGCAGCAATCCAAACCATTTGCAGATGGATGCTCTAAGTTAATAGCAGAGCATCCATCCGCTAATGGTCTCAAATAAAGCTATTGTAAATGAATATTTGTTTCTTTGTTTGTTCGTGTTCTATGCGTTCTCATACCATTCAGCCGATTACGATGAAACTGGTGACTTATTGTGTGTGCACCTGCGAAGTTTTCTGACCTAAAAAAAAAAGTCAAAAAATAGCCACTCTCTCTTCCCCAATGCAACCCTTGACTTTTTCTAACGTTCTCTATACAAATCCATAGTTTTTGTCCGCATATGCGAGTACTACAAACACAATGAGAAAAATACTACCTACGTTTGATTTGCAAAAATCCAACCACTCTCCCCCTTTAGCTCTTCCGCCCATAATTTTTATCACTGTTCGTTATACATACACATAGTTTTATCCGATTTTGATGGAACTTTTCACACTTATACTTTAAAACAAATAGAAAGATACTGGTTAATTTTAGTTTACACAAACATAAATACTCTTAATTTTTGAATTCATTGCTCCAGCAAACCCACAATTTTTGTCCGATTTTGATAGTACTTTGCACATGTATGCTTAAATATAAAGCTGTCTGGTATCTCAGTGGTTAAGGCACTTGCATCCGTCAGTTTATATCTTCGGTCACGGGTTCAAATCCAGTGGGGAGCAGTAACTTTTAGGAGTTGTATTTGGTCATCCTAGGCACCGGGACGTTACATGGTTCGGATTTCACAAAAAACTGTGGGTCCCAGAGGAAAGAAACTGGCCGCCCTGCCTCTGACATATTTTTTTGCTTTTGCTTTAAAACAATCAGAAAAATGCTGTCAACTTAATTTTAACCAACCTAATTTGATAGTACTCAGTACACCTTAGAGAGAGAAAAAAAACAAAAAAACAGGGCAGACTGGTAGCGTAGTAGTTAAGGCTCTTACTTTCAAAAAGTTTTTGGGTCTGGTCTCAGGTTCAAATTCCAGTAGAAGCAGGATTTTTAAGAGTTGTGTCTGATCAATGGCTTAGTGTGCCCCCTACGGTAAGATCTAACCAACCTTCGGATTGTGGACTAAGTTAGTTTTTTTATTTAAATACAATGAAAAAAATGCTTTCTACATTTGGTTTGCAAATCTAACTTTTCCCTCTTTTACCGCCCGTAATTTTGGCCAATATTCTTTACACAATCCCATAGTTTGTACTCGATTGCGATTGAAATTCGCACACGTATACTTTTAAACAAAGAGAAAAATAATGTCTACATTTGGTATACAAAACCCACCACTCTCCTTTAAACCAAATTTACACTAGGTAGTACTCCGTCTTTTATTGCAAATATCTCGAAATAGTATTGAAATCAGCCAAAGTCGATAGGAATATTTGTAATGTTCATTCAGCCCATATTATATACTGTCAAACGGCGTTGGACCTATTCCAGTTGACAGTTGCTGATCAAGAAAATTGTACTTTATATTTAAAAATCTATAGTTTTAACCGATCTTGAAGGGACGTTGCACACAAATGCTTTAATATAAGTGAAATTTGATGTTTACATTTAGTTTTAAAAACTGCACTCGCTTCCCCTTCACCCCTTTTAAGACTAACTCACACAAACAAATTTTCCGTTTTCTGCATCGGTAGAGAAATCTGCTACAGTGGATGGTGATGGAGTATTTTTTTACTACAATCTGATCAAAAGGAATAAAACATCGGAACTTTCATACCCACCAACAGAGAAACACTGTAGACTGTATTTTGATCTAAGTTTCGAAGTTAAAAACTAAGGTAATCCATAACCCGATGGTTGGTTGAAAACTAACGAAGGTAGAATACTATAATCATATACAACTCTTATAAATTCTTGCTTCTATAGGAATTTGAACCTGGGACTGGAACAATAAACTTAAGAAAACCTTCACAACTGAGCTACAAGAACGCTCTGCTTTTAAAAATTTGTGTGTTAAGTACTATCAATACCGGATTAAAATTAAGGATCTGCTTTTGCAGAACATGAAATACCAAAATTATTGTACATCACAAAGCATTAAAATAAGCTTTGTCACATTTATTTTGATGCAGACAAATTATTTTCTTTTATTTATTTTCCACACATAAATCCGTCTGTTTTGTATCTGCGTACCCACTTAAAAAATAAAATGAGACATTGCAACTCAGCCCGGCAAAGCTAGTCTAATATATAAACCTAAATGTTTGTTTGTTCGTCTTCTGTGGGTCCCCATCGCATTCATCAGATTGCGATGAAGCTTTGGTGAGTTATTGTGTGCGTGCCTGGGAAGGTTTGTAGTCAAATAATAATAAGAAAAACACCCTTTCTTCCTCTATACTCCGCTCAATTTTTTCAAGTGATGTTTATACAAACCCAAAGTTTTTGTCCGATTTCTATGGAATTTTGAATACGTATACTATAAATAAAAAGCTATATTTGTTTTGACAAATGCCACCCTTTTCCACTTTTACACCACCCCCTTAAACACAGTTTTCATCAAATTTTGATGGATCTTTGCTTATCTACACTGTAAAACAAATAGAAAAATACTGTTTAGCTCGTTACACCTCGTTCGGGAAGCTTCGACCAAATTTCAGGTTGTGGAATAAGTTAGAGTTACAGTTGTTTTCTTTAAAACCTAACCCCTGTTCTCTTTTACCAGTTAAATGTTGCAAACGTTCTTTTTAAAAACCAATAGTTTTTATCCGATATTTATGGCACTTAGCACACAATAAAACAGGGCCATCTGTTCGTCCAGGGATTAAGGCGCTTAGTTTCGAAAGTTTCTCGGTTCGTTCCCAGATCCAAATCTCGGGGAAGTTAGAACTTTTAACGGTGGTAGTTGATCACATGAGCTATGCCACGTCCGTGACTGAGATGATTCCACGTTTAAACTGTATAGGTCCCAGAAGAAAGGAACTGGCCGTCCTACCTCTGACTCAATGGCTTAGTATACCT